>JAOQGH010000077.1:34424035-34562987 GCA_025769975.1 Gallinago jamesoni | reverse complement strand
CCCCCCCCCCCCCCCCAAAAAAAAAAAAAGGCTAGGGGAGGACTTTTGTCCTTATCCCATACCCAATTTTCGGTGGTTTCAGGAAGGGAATTACAAAGAAGCCAAGAAACGAGGGAGAGACAACTTTGCTATCTGCTCCCTTTGCCAAAGTAAGATTGAGCGTCACGCTGATGCGTTGCCGTGGATAGCCGGGCAGGGGGTAGCCGTGTTGATTTGTAAAGAGCGAGTTAAAATAGGCTCGTCGGTAATGTGGCCCCTACATAGGGTCTCTTAAATATTCCTGCCAAGTGCCTTCCCGTACCTTTTCCCCTCGCCGTGCGTTCGGGTTCCTCGGTGGCTGTTGTTTTCCTCCCCCGGTTCTTTCAGTGTTGATATTACGGGTACGCTCATGCCTTCGAGTTACACAAGCTGTTCGAAGCACGGCTTGATATTTATCTACCGAGAAGTTTCTTGCCCTGCATTTGTGCGGTTTGATCAATAAGGCGGTGGGAAGGTGCCTGGGAGGTATCGGTGCCTCTCTGGGCGGACCGGGGGGCTGTAAGCGGTCACACAGCCTCCCCGCATACGTTCGCAGCTCGGCTCCCTCTTGGGCCGTTGTAACCAGCCCGACTCTCCCAGGAGCGTCTCTTTCCACTGTCTCATGGCCTGCCTGGAGCCCGGGGGAGCTCTCGGTTATGTTTATTACAGAGCCCCCGCGTAAAGCCCGGCTTTGTGCTGGCGAGCAGGAGCGGGTGTAAGGACCCTGCTCGCCCCGAGCCACCCGGACGAGTCCTCCGCGGGGGCCAAGGCGCCCCGCGGGACAGGGGGGCGAGGGGAAGGGGAGAAAGTTGGGGTATTGTTGTTTGTTTTGTTGTTGTTGTTGTTCTTATTTCCTTTCCCTTTCTGTTGCGTGTTGCTCTGCTCGATCAGAAGTTAAAGGCAGTGAACATTTTTCTTAGCTGTATGCCTCCAAGCTGCTGGCCTGCCAAGTTAGTCAGCTGAATCCAATTACTGCGAGCAGCATTTCATTTGGCTCGATGGAAGCACTCACTTATAACTTCACCTAAAATTTCAATAATACCTATATCGGGCCCACGCCTGAATAATTCTAAAGATTTCTCTGGGTTTAGCTCTGGCAACTTCTTCTCCGAGGTGGGCTCTGCAGGAACTGCGCTGGGGGCAGAGCGCAGCCCCTGACTCCCAGCTCAGCAGAACAAACTTTGGGGCTATTCTTGTGGCCGTGGAAATCTCGGTATTCGGCCAAGCTCTCGCCAAGTAAAGCAGGTCTAGAGCAAAAAGGCTATCGCTTGTGAGGCTGAGGAGCCTCTTCGGAAAAGGATGAGAAGTCGATAATTAATTAGGCGCAAAATGAAAACTTACCGTTTAATCATCAGTGGCTAACAATGACTCGCTTTGCAATATTATGATCTCTCCGCTCAAGGGCTAAGGTGCAACGCAACTTACGCTGCCTTCATACACCCTGTAAAGTGCTATTTCTAATGAACCCTCTTTAAAAAAAAAATAAAGCACTTAAAGTTGACGTACGCCCACGTGAATATATTATATAAGACGTTACCGGGACAGGCCCGGGCCAAGAACCTGAGCGAGCATCATGTGTAATCATGAAGCTCCACTTCCCTAACTCCAGTTTGCCAGCATAAATTAAGGTGATTTGGAGGGGGAATGTTGCATCCTACTGGGTTTGAGTAGGGAGAGAGAAGACTTGGTGGAAAGTTGTAAGGTCTGTTGTGTTGTGAGCTATTGGAGGCGCTTCCGTTGGTTGTTCATTAAGTGGTGAGTTATTGCTATACGAGCCAAAGGTCATTTCAAAGGCTTATGGTGGCTAGATATCGTCTTTATAATGACCCGGGCTTCTTTGTGGGGGATTTTCTGGCACTCTTAAGTTCTTAAAGTCCTGAGTCGACACGTTACACAGCAGATGCAAAATGCTCATTTCGGGCCGCAACTATTTGCGGCGTATTTTCAGCGCCGGGGCTTCTTCGCTTATCTTTCTCTCTGTTTTACCCGGGGGCTGGGGAGAGGAAGCGGGGGAGACCTGCGCCAGCTCCGTTCCCGCGGTGCGCTCCGTGGGCCGAGAATGCGGGGGGCGAGTGCGGTGGCTGTCACCGACGGGGGTGACCGCACCTCCCCAGCAATGGCGCTCCGGTCCGCCCGGGCGGTCCGGGGAGGCCGAGGCGGCTCCGCGGCCGCGGGAGGTGCGCGGGGCCCGGAGGAGCGGCTGCCGCAGGCCGCCCTGGCCGGGTCCGGCCCGCAGTCGCGGTATTTCGCTCGTTTCTTTGCTCCCCCGCCTCTCTCAAAGCGCTATTAATAAATGAAGAGAAGCATCTGCCCTTTGTCTGGTAAAAAGATCTGACGCGGACGGAGAAACACGGTGAGGGGTTGCGGGCGAGAGGTGCATTTATTAACAAAGTCCTAAGGAAGAAAGTACAAAACAAAGCAGTTTCCGCTGAGGGTTCTCACTTCTGTTGCAGGTCCGTGCCCACGGATCATCCCAAGGAACCTGAAGATCCTACCCACACAGTTAAAGTCAAAAATCAAGAAAAAACATAAGTGTGGTGAGTTCTCTGTATTTCCTTTTCCATCCGTCTCTGGCTCCCCCCCCCCCGGCCCCAGCGCGACAGGCCCTTCGCGGGGAGCACGGCCCGGCCCCGCAGCGCGGGGAGCGGTGCTCGGAGGCACCCGCCGTCGCGGACACCCGGGGCCTGCCGCCGCCCTCCACGCCAAACCGGTAACAGTCCGCAGAGAGACCCGCCGAAAGCGGCCCGTGTCCGGGGGGAGCCCAGCCCGGCTGGGGAGCAGCCGAGTTCTGGACTCAGCCTGGGGGGGGGAGCGGGTGGCTCCCGGCGGGGGCTGGGAGCACCGCTCCGTGCCAGCACCCCCCGACACCGCTCCTCCGTCTGCAGGGAGCCCCTCCACGATCCCCGGTGCTCTCAGCTCCCCCTTCCCCATCCCCCCGGAAGGCGAGACCCCCCCTGGGCTCAGGCGCAGCCCCAGCCGTGGGTGCCCGGCGGCCCGCCCGGGGCAGAGGCTGCCCCGTCGCCCGTCTCTCCTGCCCGCCTCCCGGCGCGGCCACCGGGTCCAGCGGCGGCTCCGGCGCTTCCCTTATATACGGGGCTGCCCCGGGTCGGCGGCCGGGAAACGTGCCGAGAGGGGGATTCTTTTGCTGGGCTCCCTCCTACGCGCCGGCTGCTTTGCACTTCTGAAAGTGCCGGGGCTTGGGAAGTGTTTTCCTTTTCATTCCTGGCCGGAGCGTTTACTGCCACGGCGCTGGCAGTCATAAATTTTGTTACAAACCGCACTGACAGGTGCATTGATATGCACCCTGAGAGCTCCGGCTGCTTTAATAACCGCTCCGCTGCCCGCTCTCACCGCCTCTTATTTATTCGGTATCATATTAGATATTGATCCCGGGCAGAATTAAGTGTAGTGGAAGTTTTAGTAGAGCGCTGCTTAGTATGGCAGTGTCGGGAGGGAGAGCGGCTGGCGGGGCCGGGCCGGTGCCGGCGTGGGCCGGGCCGCGCTCCGCGCACACGCGCGGGGTGGGTGCGTGGGCTGCCAGCTGCCCCCCAGACAGGGCCGGGAGAGGGGGTCGGCAACCTCCAAAAGCGCTGTGAGGCGGTGGCGGGACAAAGACCCCCATTATCGTGCGCAGCGCCGAGCAGTTCAGATGAGGTTAACCTTTCTGGAGAGGAGGAAGGGAAATCTGAAACACAGACATGGATACTTTGCGGTTTCCTACCCTCGGTGCCTCCGAGCCCACCTCCCACGGCTCGGCCTCACCATTTGGATGTCACTTCTTTTTTTTTTTTCTTCTTTTTTTTTTTTTTTTCTTTTTTTTTTTCCTGGAGGCTGTTTCTGGCCAAACCACCAAGTGTTGAGCCCCTGCTTTGGTGTTGCCCTATAAAAACATCACCCCGGGCCTTGCACTCGTGGAAAATCAAAACCTGGAAAGGTCTCTCTCTCCCTCTTTCTCTCACTCTCTCTCTTTTTAAGATCTAAAGATGAGCCACCAAACAGTTGAGCATTGTCCATGTGATTTATGGCCCATAGCCTCCTTTTTAGGTTCAAGCAGAGTTCACAAGCAGTTGGTATTTCAGAAAAGAAATAAGGCTTTTAACAGCTTAACAGCAATATTCTTTCTTAAGATTCTGCGTATTCTTTTGGGAACTATATTTTACAAGGCACATAAAAACCTACGCTTAAGGCAGTGTTGTGCTAATAAAAGTCCTCAGTCCAGACCACTCCCGAAAATGTAGATGATAGAAGTGGAAAATGAGAGGCAAAATTATTTTGCACAAAAAGTACTTTCAAGACTCGTCAATATTATCACGGAGCATTAAAACTCATTTGAGTCGCCACCGTCCATTTCCTTATACTTTTTTTTACTAAATTTTTCCAGGAGAGGAAAACAGCTCTTTTCCCATTTCCATTAGCTTCGTAGATCATCCCAAGCTTTTGTTCAGGGAAGAAAAGGACCCCGGCGGTTTGTGACAGGGGATAAACCGCCGAGAGCGGCCGCGGATCGCAGCTTGCTGAGGTTATTCTGAGTTATACAGACGAGTATCCCGGTTAATTTTGGGGAGCAGATCAGCGGTACTTGACGGTACCGATTGCTGCAGGAGAAAGAGCAGTACCCTGGTGGTATTGCTTAAGTATAGTTTGGGAAATTATAATTATCGGGCACTGTTCAAAAATTTCTAGTTACTCTTCTCTGGTATGTTAATAGGCTTAAACCCTGAAGAAATACAATGAACTCTTAAGATACGTCGAGTCGTAGGCTTACATTGTCAGGTGAAGTATGTGCTAATCCACAAAATTACTTAAAATGTCGGAGAAAACCCCTCCCCGGCAAGAAAAATAAGAATAGGGAATATTAAAAAGCCGCAACAAAATTGCAGACGAGTTTCTACCTTGCAACAGGCGCAGAGAAGTTTCGGGTGCGGCAAGGGGAAAGGTAACAGCACCCTGCCCCAAAACGTCTGTCCCAAGGGGACTCCGGGCTGTCCCCCGCCTTTTCGGTCTGGGCAGCCTGATCTGGGGGGGTGGGGGGGATGGAGAGGGGAACGCCATAAGTTTGCAGGCCACAAAAAAAAAAAAAGAAGAGAAACCCCGAAAAATTATCGCCGGTGGCTCAGATTCTTTCTATTGGGGACAAATAAAAGAGATGAGAAACGCTGGACGAGGGGATTTAATTCATCACAGAATTAAAATGGGGGAGCTGACCTGCGACTTCCTTTATAGTGCAAAGTGAAGGGAGTGAATGGCGCCGGTTATACTTTAACTCCGGAGGAATCCGGGGGAAGAAGGAGGCCGGGTTTACAAAGGGGACGGGGTTTTTCTGCCTCTGCCCGGCTGCAGCCCCGGCTCCATCCATCATGTCAGCCCTGCGCGGCCCTGCGCACGCGTGGCGGCCGAGCGGGAGAGGGGGCGCGGGGGGGCTCAGGCGGCCGAAACGGGCCGGTGGGTCCCCGGGGACACCACCCAGCGTGGCCTCGCGTCGCTCGCTCAGAGCCCCGTTCCTGCAACCCCGGCGGCCGGCCCGCAGGAACTCCTGCGGGAGCGGTCCAAAGACAGAACAAAGAAAGAAAACATCCCCTCAAATGCCTCAAGAAAGTGGCCTCTGGAAGTCCCGCCAATGTGTCCCAGTTCCCCCCAGCACCATCGCTCTGGGGTGGCGCCTTCCCTGCTGTCCTCTAGTTCTTTCCTAGTGTGCGCTGCTTTCTCCCTGATCCTTCCTCGCTTTGCCTTGTCTCCCTCCCGTTGATACTGCTCCTTCCCTGATGTCCCTTCTCCCTCCCTGGATACTCCAGTCCTTCTCTGGTGTCCCCTGGTTCTTCTCTGGTGCCCTCTGCTCCTTCCTTGATGTCCTCTGTTCCTACTCTAGTGTCTCCTGCTCTTTCATTGATATCCCCTGCTCCTTCTCCCGTGGTCCTTCTGTTTTCCCCTGCTCCTTCCTTCGTGTCTCCTACTCCTAATCTGGTGTCCCCTACTTCATCTTTGATGTCTCCTGGTGTCTCCTGGTCTCTCCCTGGGGCCCCTGCTACCTCCCTGCTGCCCCCGAGCCCACCTGCACGGCTGAACCTGGGGGTGCTTGGGTGCGGGGCACCCTGGGATCGGCCCGGCCGCTCCCAGCCGGTGCCCCCCACACTGAAGGTCTCTTTTGTCCCTGCTGTCCCCTTCCCCAGGTGGCTGCGAGTGGCCCGGGCCGACGACGTGAGGCGCGGGGCGGCGGTCAATGTTATTTGAGCGGGGGCCGCGGGCCTCGGCGATCGCAGAGCGGAGGATGCAGAAAGCCGCCTACTACGACAACGCGGGGCTCTTCGGGGGCTACACCTACAGCAAGGCTGACGCCTACCCCTACGGCGCGGCCCACCAGCCCTACGGCCAGGCCGGCCTGGACGGCGAGTACCCCGGCTCCGCCTGCTCCGTCCAGGGCTCGGCGCCCGGCCGCCCCCCGGCCCACAAGGGCAGCGAGCTGAGCGGCAGCTGCATGAGGACGGCCGGGGGCGGCCCCGGGGGCAGCCAGCCCCCGGGCATCGGCGAGCAGCAGCCCCCGGCGCTGCCGCCATCGTCTCCACCCAACCCCCCTCCCAGCGCGCCCCCTCCGAAAAAAGCCAAGGGGGGACCCAACTCCTCGGGCTCGGCCACCGCCACCCTCAGCAAGCAGATATTCCCCTGGATGAAGGAGTCCCGGCAGAACTCCAAGCAGAAAAGCACCTGCGCCCCCTCAGGTAGCCCGACACGTCCCTTCCCCCCGCCCCGGCCCATTGCCCGCCCGGGGAGACGGGCTGCGGCCCCTCGGGCTGAACCCCTCGGGCTGAGACCCCGGCCCTGCGCCTTGTCCCCTTTTCCACCAGCTGCCACATTTCCCGGTTCGGGGGTCCCAGCCCTGCCGGGCGCTGCAGGTGAGGCAGGATGGGGGCTCCCGCCCCGCTCCCCCTGCCAGCCCAGCGACGGCAGGCGCGGCCCCGACGGGACCCGGCAGTGCCCGAACTGGCGGCCGCTGGGTGCCCCAGTGGGGAGGCAGCTGCGGGGGCTGTGCGTGTATCCCGGGAGAGAAGGGGTGGGAGGCCGCCCCCGGGCCCCCCCCTGCGCCCCCTCCCCAGGCGCCGGCAGAGGGGGAGGGGGCGGCGGGGCTCCAAGGGACCCCGGGGGGTGGGGTGGCGGCGTGGGCTTTCGGGGGGGGGGAACCAACGGCTCTTCGTGCCTCTTCCCCGCAGGGGAGAGCTGCGAGGACAAGAGCCCCCCCGGGCCGGCCTCCAAGCGGGTGCGCACAGCCTACACCAGCGCGCAGCTGGTGGAGCTGGAGAAGGAGTTCCACTTCAACCGCTACCTGTGCCGGCCGCGCCGGGTGGAGATGGCCAACCTGCTCAACCTGACCGAGCGGCAGATCAAGATCTGGTTCCAGAACCGCCGGATGAAGTACAAAAAGGACCAGAAAGCCAAAGGCATCATGCACTCCCCCGTCGGACAGTCCCCGGACCGCAGCCCCCCCCTGAGCGGCCCGAACCACGTCGGCTACTCCAGCCAGCTCCCCGGCGTCAACAGCCTGGGCTACGACGCGCCCTCGCCCACCTCCTTCGCCAAATCCCAGCAGAGCATGTACGGGCTGGCCGCCTACACGGCGCCGCTGAGCAGCTGCCTGCCGCAGCAGAAGCGCTACGCGGGCGCGGAGTACGACCCCCACCCCATGCAGAGCGGCGGCGGCGGCGGCTTCGCCAACCCCAGCCTGCAGGGCAGCCCCGTCTACGTGGGGGGCAACTTCGTGGACTCGATGCCGGCCTCGGGCCCCATGTTCAACCTGGGGCACCTGCAGCACCCCTCCTCCGCCAGCGTGGACTACAGCTGCGCCGCCCAGATCCCCGGCGGCCACCACCACGGACCTTGCGACCCCCACCCCACCTACACGGACCTCTCCTCCCACCACACCTCTCAGGGACGGATGCAGGAGGCCCCCAAGCTCACGCATCTGTAGCGGGGCGGCGGCCGGCGGGGGCCCGCTCCCCTCTCGATTACCTCACTTTTCTGACGGGACAGTGTGACTTTGCTCTCGAGTGCCAACAGTATTAGTGGATTTGTCTCCCCTAGCAGCTCCCCACTCTCTCTTCCGCAGCCCCGAGTAGGTCCGTGAGCAGGAGTCTTTTTATTTTTTTTTTGCTTTTTTTTTTTTTTTTTCTTCCTTAGAGCTGTTTTAAGCATGACAGTGCAATATACTGCAAACCGAGGGACTGATAAGCTGGTAATGATGTACTTGAAGGTAAGTCTTAGAGATGCCGTAGCGTTAGCAGCGTGTCATGCTGAGGTGTTTTAGACCAGTCGTGAGCGGTGGGAACCCGCCCGCGCGTAAGCTTATTTCTGAGAAGTTAATTTATGGATTCTTCCGTAACGGAAGGATCGCATCGGACTAAATGATATGTATTTATTATTTTAAGCGAGACACTTTTGTATCACTGATTATTTATCCTCGTCTTAATGTATTTATGTGGCTATTTGTAGAGTTTCTTCACCAATACTTCGGGAGAGCGATTCAGGTCCGTGGTGATTTACATTTCACCTATTTAGTATATTCGGTCTGAGCTAGTTGAGAGAGTAGTCTTGAACAGTTGTAACAGTGGCTGGTGTTCGTAGTTTATGTAAGGATTAATTAAGACAGCAAGTCGTAAGTCATTAATAGAGTAAAACAAACTGTGGCATCACACAAAGAGCCGTTACACTTAAAAAAAAAAAAAAATTAGCGAAAGTATTTTAAAAGTATTTATTTCTAACCGGCTGGCCCCGCTGGAGCGCCTCGGTGGCTTGGCTGGCGGCTGGCTCGGCCGGGTGAAGCCACCTTTAGTTGGAAGCGCCCCCGCTTTGAGGAGGCGATCTACAAAGCGGGGCGCTTGGCCATCTTGTTTCAGATCAAATCCCGCATACGAAAACCTCGGTGAGGTTAACCTTTATTTATTGAATGGGTATCTATCGCACATATTATTAGTTCGGTGGGCTATTTTATTTTCTTTCTTTTTAATTTTAATTTTTATTTTAAATTACATTCTGAAATAGGAAAGAAATTAGAAGCTTAGAACGCAAAAAAAATTAGAAACCCTCTGATAGTGCTAATTTCATTAGGGTCTCCATAGCAATCCGCGCAGCAGCTGCCGCCTCCTTTGTTATTTATACTGTTGTCTTTATACTAACCATAAATCAATTTTTTAGACGTCTTTGGAAGCCCGAGCTTTTCCTCTTGTTTTTCATAAAAATAAACTTTGAAAGAAAATTGACAATCAGACGTAGACAGCCGAAGGGGAACCTCCGAGGCGGGGTGCGGGCAGCGGCCGGGCGGTGCCGCCGCGCTGCCCCCGCGCCCGGCGGGGATGGCCCTGCGGCGGAGGGGCACCGCCGCCTCCCTCTGCCACCAACGGGACAGCTAACACGGGGGAGAATTAAAAAAAAAAAAAAAAAAGTTAAAAAAAAATAATAGAGAGAGAGAGAAAAAGAAAGGAGAAAAAAAAGGAACGATGCTCTGAACCCTCGTGTTTCCTCCTCTCTAGTTACACGGCTGTGTTGGATCCCTCGCTGGATTTACAGAGATCCTTCTTTTGTAAACGTTGTCATTAAAGTCTCTTCCTGACGGTACATGTCGTCCGAGAAAACTATTCTTACCTCTTTCTAAAAGTGTCGAGTTAAAGATTAATCCGAACTTCTGTATTCCCCACCAAACCATCTGACGCGCCACTTCCCAGTTTGACAAACACTGCAGCTCCTACTCCATCCTCTAATGTCAGGACCTGGCATTCCTATTGTGAGAAATATTTTAACTCCTCCAATTCTGGTCAGCACAGACAAGTCTTCTGTCTTTCCTTTCCTCTTCTTTTCTTCCCTGCTTTCTTCCTCGCCTTCTGGTATTTGTGTCTGGCTGGACAGTAACGATTCAAAATATTACTTAGGGTTTTTTTCCCCCTCTGTGCGATTTTAACAATGTCGTGCTACGTTGAGAAGTGTATCTTTTGTTAAATTTCACTTTTACCCAAGCAAATTTGGACATCTGTGTTGTAGATCTGTAAACAAAACAGAACAGAATAAACTGCTTTGTTCGGAGACATATTTTAACCATTTTGAGCCCTAGAATTGTTTTCTATGGAAGTTTTCACACAAATCGTTTCTTAGAAGCTCCATCCAGGAGTAAGCAAAACATATAAACAAAGAGAAAAAGTGAGGATAAACATCACTCGTGAATTATACTTCTATAATATCCCATAAACATATATATCTATGTTTGTATCTCCAAAACATTCTGTAATCAATGTACCCACAACTGAAATTGTCCATGTAGGTTTCTTTGTGTGTTCTTGAAAGCACGACGTATCTCGCATCACCCGCTTCCATCTGTGAAATGGCAAGGCACCACCATTTCTGCCGGGCCGTCCCTGGTGTAACTCATTGTGCTTTTCCCAAGTGTTTCCCACCTTCGTGCTCGGTAGGCTGTTCTTCAAACAGTGTCTGCTCTGACTTACACTATTAGTCCTTCATTAACTCTGTTAAGAAAGAAGAGGCCGTTTATAGGTAGTCCTTCCCCAGATCTGAGAAAGAAGGGGGTTTCAGAGGAACCTTGACCACAAACAGGGTGTTAGAGGCACTCTGTCCTGAATTATTTTCATATTGCAGAGAGACGGGGTTTGCAAACTTGCTTTCCAGTGGGGGAGGAGAAGGAGCATGTGCGAGAGGGAATCTTCTTGTAAATAAATTCACTTTCTTCTCCGTGACTCTGGCAGAGGCGTCTCGTTTGTAATGCGATAGAAGTCCGTGATGATAACCTAATTATTAGAAGTAATGTTACTTTAGCGAGATCACTGGCATTTTTACAATGTTTGTACAAGCATCAGCAATCTAGAGGAGAGAGACACTTTGGCACAAGCCAGACTTTTTCTTGGCCCATCACTTAAAACCCATAAATTATAAACAACCCCCTTTCACACTCAGTAGGAACTCAGCTCCTTTGCAACAGCATCTGATGTGCTGAACTCCGGTCACCCATTTAAAACACAACTCGTCAGCCAAGACCAGGCCTGGGGCTGAGCCCAGCTTTGCCTTTCTTTGCAAATAGGAGCCACAGCACCCCTTTCCTTCCTTCCCTGTTCCCTCCATCTGCTCCAGACCTCTAACAGGGTCCCTGAGCCTGGGCCTCTAAATGCTGTCAGTGCTGCAGCAGTGTTTGGGATGGGGAGCTGCTGACAGCATTGGTTGAGAAGCCTCAGGGGAGCACTGAGCTTCAGCGAGGCCATGCAGGTTCAGAACAGAGGGTTTTGGGTTTCCACTTGTGTCCTTACAGTAACCCACCATTTAATGGGGCCACAGCAGTTTCCCTGCTGCAGAAAGAGGATAAGGCTCCGTGTGAGCTCAGTGTGAGCTTTGTGTGAGCAGTCAATGCAGGGTTTAGCTGCCCCTTTGCACCCTGTTTCTATTGAGAGGGGGTCCCATACATGTCCCTCTGTCTCAGGCTTGGTAAGCAGCACTTGGGCAGAGAGACCTAGGCAGGTACAGCCAGGGGCTCCCAGGATTGCCACTGTCTTGCAGGTGCTGATTGCGTGGGGAACAAAGACAAATGCCTCCTGTGCAGAGCACTGCAGGCTTCCAGCCCTGGTCGCTGGGCAGGCTGGGGAGGGACACTGGGGCACCCTGCATGGCTGCCACTATGGGAGCACCCCTGGGTCACCTGGAGCTGCAGGAACCTTGTCCATGGGTGAAGAGGAGGCACATCCAGGAGGCAAGGACAGGCCAGGAGGAGGCTGGCTAAGAAAGAGGGAGCCCACCAGCACCAACTAGAAGTCCCCTGACTTTCTTGGGCACCAGCTCGGTCATTGGAGCTCCATGGCAAGAAGTCTGAAGGCAGGATCCACCACTGGGGTCTCTGCTCCCCTCCAGCCCCATGGGAAGCCCTATGAAGCAAGGAAGTCCAGATATAGAAGGGACTACTCAGCCAGGGAAAAAATGAGGGTAAAGAGCTGTTGGACTACACCTACTGGGAGGGTGACTTGATGACAGGTCTTGGCCGGGGACAGGGGGAAGGAGCTGCAGGTCACAGCTCAGTCCTTCCACGTGCCAGCCTGCCGTGTGTGACCAGCGGCCGCACACAATGGCAGCCCGGTGAAGGCGCAGAGTGCTGCGTGGCCGAGAGGCCCAGGCGTCCGGCGCTGCTGCCACAGACCTGCCCGGGAACAAAAGCTGGAGGCAGACGGGTAGCACAAAGGGGCTGGTGCTACCAGGGCAATCAGGGCTGCGGTGGTTGGCTGGGCACCACATCATGTCACATCTTGACAAACTGGCTATCTCTGCTTTCAAAAGGTGTGAGATGGGCTGGATGAGAGCTCTGTCGGCTGCAGCCACTTTCTGAGGAAACAAGCAGGTTCCTAAACCGGCAACGGCTCTCCGTTCCCACATGAGCAACGGCAGTGGGTACACCGTGGTCCTTGTTGGGAGTGGGGCTGTCAGGGAAGGGAGGGGGCTGGCTCTATTAAGGGCCATCAATCACACGATGAGCACTTTTCACTTGACAGCAGTTCCTCCTACTTCTGCTCAGACCCGAAGCAGCTGGGACTTGACCAGAAACTCTGGCAGGGGCAGAGTCCGGTCCCAGAGCCCAGGAGCCATGGAGTTACACAGTAGGACAGGACCAAATCCCCTTGGTCACAAAGGCTGAGATGCAAAAGGGGACACAGCAAGATGTCTGTACCTGCACATCCCCAGGCCTCTGCAGATGTTGCTTGGGAGCAGAGGTGGGTCATTGTCTCCACCTTCAGAGTCCAGGATCCTGGAGCTCCCTAAACTGCTCTGGGATGAACCCCAGAAAGGCTCAGCTGCAATGACCACAAGCACAAAGCTGAATGAAATAAACACGGGATCTCTGCTAGGCAGGATGGAGGTCTTCTGGACAAAAATACTCCTGAATGTATTATTTGAACAGTTGGGTTATTTTTTTATTATTATTTATTTGCTGATGTGCAGTTTTTCTCGCAACAGCAGAAGTTTCGGGGAAGGGTAGACAACCCCATGTTGTGTGAGGTATGTAGCCTCGATCTTTCTTCTAAGAAACCTGGGCCACCTCTTAGGATCTTTGGAAGCATAGCAGAAACCTTGGCTGCAAACCCTCTGACATCTGTTTTTCACACAGCAGAGTAGCTTACTTTGATACATCCGGGTTATCAATAAATGTAATTTTTCCTTCCTACCAAATTCAGAGCCACAGGATAGGAAACAGGGCATTATGTGGCATAGGAGCACATGTGGAATCACTCTTCTGGGGAAATCCTTAAAGAAGGAGGGAGAGACCTTCCTCTTTTCTGTGTTCATGCAGAGAATCTTTGTAGCTAATCCCACATACAGGCAGAACAGAGGTCCCTGTGCCAGGCCTGGTGAAACTGCTCCAGGGGTTAGCCAGGAAAGGGGTGCTTGTGGAAGGGAAATATTGATGGCAGAGGGGAACCCACCTTCCTCAGGAAGACTGAGAAGTGCCCTGCCTGCCTGGAAGGGCTGTGCTTGTGCTGGAGCTGAGCTTGGCTCCCCCAGAGTGGCAGGATGATTCCCCTCCTTTGCCCTGGGGTCTCTGTTCATCCCTGGTTTTATTCACACTTTAGCAAACAAACTCCCCAGAGCTTCTCCTCTTCCTTCTCTGATAGCCTTCCTCCCAGGGGTCTTGGATGGTTTGCCTCTGTTAGCAGGGCCACTGCTGAAATCCCTGGTGTTTGCTCACCTCTCTTCTGGATGCCCACCCACATCGTGGCTATCTCCACAACATGGACTCACATCCCCACATACCACTGAGCACCAGCTCTCCTTGGCTGGGCTGGCAGTGTCATGGCACCAGAGGGGCAAGGAGAAGGTCACACTTGAGCCAGACCTTCCACATCATTTTCCTGAGGGCTCGGGAGGGATCTGTTGAGTCTCCTGTATGTTAGTTATTGTGACGAACATAGAGGGTGGAGGCTGGCTCTAGAGGGGGAAGGCAATATGCCCCAACCTTAAAGTAGTCCCTGTGGCTCAGGGCTGCCAGTGCCTGCTCAAGCAGCCTCCCCAGGGAGCTGCTGGTGTCTGTACCCAACAGGGTCCAGAGCTCTTTGGCTGGGCTTGTTCCTACATCATATCTTAACTCCACAGTGGCTGTCTTGGGTTTTGCAGTCTTTGGGTTTTTACATACTTCCAGAAGTGTGGTGGCACAGGGGTTGGTTTGGTCCATTGTTCTCACAGAGGTTCCTGCCCCAGCAGGTCCCCTGGCTTGTGCCATCACTGCACTGCTTGCACAGATGTCCCTAAACCTCCCAGCCATTCTTAAATTGCCTTTGACAGCATCATTTTCCTCCCACTTTTCTTTTTAATCTGCTTTTCCTCTTCCTCCTTTGACTTCCAGGGACTCTTTCCCATTAGACCTCTTGCAAAAAAACAGCTGCAGTTGCTCAACTTCCTATCACTGGGACTTAGTTATTTAAGTTTGAACACTGTGAAATTCAGGAGTGTAGCAAATTGAATCCCCCCTCAAAAGCCAGAGCAGCACCAAGAGAGGCTAATTTGTTTAGCCACTCATTTCTGCTTTCCTCATCCTTGAACAGTCCTGCAAAAACAAACAGGTAACGAGTGAGAAACTCAGTAACAGAATCCAGCTGGGTGAATGGAAAGATCATATGTCGGTGTGAACACGGACAGCTCTTCTAGTGTTTAAAACACAGCTTTAGGTGTAATTAAACCAGTTGCGTTCTGCAAACAGAAGACTCAAGTAAAGCAGCTGCTCTCCTCTGGAGCCAGTGCTGTCTGCTTCACTGTGGGCAGGAGTTTTTACAGCAGGGGAGACTGAAGATCACAGATGCTTTCCTGTATGGACAGCCTTTCTTTGCTAAAGAGAAAGCCTGGTGTTCCCAGGCTTCTCTTTTGTCAGAAGATGATGTTTTCCAAACTGCTCTGATTGCCATGGGTGTGCTGAGCAAGTTTGTATCATCCAGAATTTAACCCCTCCCTCAAAATGTAGATTTCCCTGACAAGGCGTATTTGATTTAAATGGTTCTTCAAATTTATACCTTCATCCTCTGCCAATGGAAATGTAGGCAATACCCTGTTATTAGAGCAGCACGGTAGCACAGCCTGCAACAGTGAACAAGTCCATGTCTGGAGAACAGCAGACTTTGGGTCTCTGGGCTTACAGCAACTGCTCTGTCTGTAGATTCCAAGTCCCAAGCACGTTAAAGTGGTAATCTGTAGAGCCAGCCTTCACTCTCTAATAGTTGCTTGATAGCAGGTTGGCTGGGTGAGCTGGGGAGAAAGTGGGAGTGACAGATGATCAGGTTGCTGCTAGACATGCAGGGACGTGCTCCCATATCCCATATCCAGGGATTGTGTCTGCCTGTCTCGGGGATTTGTCCTCTCAGGGCCTCTGCAGGAAAGAAAACCAGGCCTTCCCTTGAACCATCAGCTGGGTGTAACGGTGGGGCATCTGGGGCTGAGATGCAGAGCACAAGTCTTCATGGGAAAGAGTTGAGGCTGAGTCAGTGAAATGCTCTGATTGTGTCTTCCCACAGCGTCCCTTCTCTGCCACCAGCCCAGCCCTCTGAAATCCACAAAAGACTCAGTGGAATTTTTCCGTGTCTGGAGATCCTGGTTGCCCTTGGGTGGTTGGCACCATGCCTGGTCCTTGCAAAATTTGTGGCCTCTCCTTGAACACAGTGAGCAGCACTTTGACCAAGACGTGTAACCTTTGGAAGGTCTAGTTCGAGGCAGCATGGTGTAGCCATTCTTTGTGTTCCTTGTCTGTCCAGTCCCAAGTCACCGAAGCCCAAGCACACTCTGCCCAGCATCCTTTTGCTGTTCTGAACTGCACTGACACGTGGTTATCAACTGACGAGTTGGATGAAACCCACCTTTACCTGTATCAAGCGTACCTGTAGCTCAGACTGGATGGTCAAGTGTCACTTGCAGACATTTAGGGAAAGACAATCTCTTTCACAGTCCAGGCTTCACATCCTCGGTGCTTGCTCCTGTTCCCTGCCATTCTGGAGGGACGAAAAAAACAAGAGAGCTGGAGGGTTTGGCCGGGCAGTGCAACTTGCTGCACTCTCTGCCAGCTGCAAACGCTCAGCAAACAATGCCGAGTCGCCAAGGGAAAAATGAAAGCCCATTAACGGGGTGAGCCCGAGGATTCACTTTTGAGAGGCTGCAGAGCACTTATCTGATGGAGCGAGGCCATTAAGTGCCGTGAGGTGCAGCAACACCCCCACCCCCCGCCTCGGTGCGGACAGCCTAGGGGTGCCTGCGCAGCCCACTGCGGCCCGTGGGCTCCCGTGGGAGCCTCCGGGGGCCTGGCCGGCAGCGGGGCAAGGGGAGGGGGCAAAGCTGCTCGGGAGCGGGACAGAGCCGGCTTACCCACCCTCCTGACTCCCGACAAGCGGCTCCCAAGTCGGCGGCGGCTCCGACGAGCCCGGAGAGAGCGGGCCTGTCCCCGGGGGAGTCCCGGGCGGGCTCAGGGGGGCTGCCTACCCGCAGCCCCAAACCAACCCTGGGCAGCCAGGCGTGGGCAGGGGACCCGGCGGCTCCCGGGACCCCCGGTGCGGGCTCCCCCCGCCGGCTCCCATTGGCCGCGGGGCGGAACGTGCCGCCCCGCTCCCGGCCTTATATTAGGGCAATATTGCCCCGGCGGGGCGCGGGGAGCGGCGCTGCCCCGACGGCCATGGACCTGGGGTACTTTCCCCTCGCCTTCCCGCCCGGGCTGTGCCGCGGGGCCCCGCAGACCCCCTACCCGCGGCGGGGGGACGGCGCCTTCCTGGCTCTGGGCACCGCGGCCAGCGCCGCTGCCCCCCCGCCGCCTGCCTGCTCAGGGGCGGCGGGGTACGCGGCTGCCCCCCCGGCGGCGCCGGGCCACGGCTACCGGCCGACCCGCGGAGCCGGGCCGCCGGGCTTCGCCATGCCCATCTTCCCCGGGAGCGGCCGCCCCCCGCCGCCGGAGCCCGGCCGCCCCTGCCCTTGTCCCGGCGCGGGCGGCGGGGGGCTGCGGCGCCTCTCGCCCTGCCCCGGGGCCGCCCCCGCGCCTGGTTCCCCGGCCCCCGCGGCGGCCCCGGCGGCGCCCCGCACCTTCGAGTGGATGCGAGCGAAGCGGAGCCCACCCGGGAGAAGTGAGTGGGTCGGCGGGGAGCGGGCGGGGGCTGCTCCCATCCCGGCTCCCCTACGACCCCCTCCCGCCCCGACCCCCGCCCCGCTCCCTTCCCCTCTCCCCGCTGAAGCGCGGTGTTTTTCGGCGTTGCAGGCGGCGCGGCGCCGTGCGGGGGGGAACCTCCCGCCTGCCCCGCACGCACCAGCTTCAGCACCCGGCAGCTCACGGAGCTGGAGAAGGAGTTTCACTTCAGCCGGTACCTGTCGCGGTCCCGCCGCCTGGAGGTGGCCCGCTCGCTGCGCCTCCGCGACGCCCAGGTGAAGGTCTGGTTCCAGAACCGCCGCATGAAGCAGAAGAAGCGGGAGCGGGAGGCGCTGGCCGCCCCCGCCGCGCCCACGGGTGCCCCGGGCGGCCCTCCGTGAAGCCCCGCCGCCCCCCACGGAGGGCTCTGCCGGGGACGTCGGGGCCGGGCTGGAAGCTGCGGCCGTCGGGGCACCCCACCCCGGGTGCCCTTTCACGCGGGACCGCGGCGGCGCGGCTCCGCTCTTTTTTTCTATCGTCCCTTATTTACAGCTTTATTTCTGAGGATTCAGGGAAAGGTGCCAGCCCGAAACGTTGCCGCCGGTGCCCCGTTTCTGGGCGGGCCGAGTCGGCGGTCTGGCGCGGCTGGGAGCTAACGGGGGCTGCCGCTCCCCCCGGGAAGAGCAGAGAGCAGCTCCGCCAGCTCCCCGCGGGTGCGTGAGGGGTGTGTGTGTGTGCGTGTGTGCCCCAAGCTCACGACGGCTTCGTTTTGCATTTAAAAAGAGAGACCCGCAGGCTCTGGCAGAGTGCATGCAGAAGAGGGGGAGAAACCTCGAGAAGACCGAGCAGAGGAAAGCAAGGAAAACTTCCTCTCACGGGAAGGGGCAGGGACGGTCATCGCTGTCACTATCAGCCCGAGATACCCTTTTGGAGAAAGTGCCCTTGTCTTCTGCCCTACCCTTCACAAAATTGCTGCAAAAAAAGAGAGGCTATTTATGCTTGTATTTATTCCTCATTTGTTCCCATTCCCTTTCCTGATGTGGCTGATGTGGTCCAAAATCTGTTTAGTAACCGTGAGGGAAAGTTTTAAAGTAAATCCCTTGGGATTTCTGTTAATCCCCTCTTAGAAGGAGCACCTTTTCTCATTCAAACTGCAGAAGTGCTGGGATTTTCCTTGCAGAGGCTCTGAGCTGCTCAGGACCAGCCAGCCAGCTGGTCTGCTGGCTACCAGCATCTCTCACAAGTGCCTGGGCAAGGACAAGGAAAAAAAAGCCTCTTGAAGCCTCTAGGGCCAGACTCTCAGATCATTCAGCTCTCCCAGGTTTGACTGCGTCTTATGGTTAAAGAAATGCACCCTATTAAATCAGTTTGCAACAAATCTCACCACATGCAAAACCTCAAGGGCTGCTAATGTGCAGAAAGATGCTTGGGTTTGACTACAGACCTCTGCCAGCAAAAGTCCAAGAGGATTCCTGGGTCTTTTCCTTGGGTTATTTGTTCAAAAAGAGTGACAATGACTGATTACCCCAAGCAAGTGCAAAACTCACCAGTGATGCTCACTTCTCCTGATTTCATCTTTCCCAGAGATAAAATAACAGGATCAAAGTGGACAAAGGAGCCAAGTTTAGACTCTTCCTGTCTGCGACTGGGAAAGCATAACAGCAATGTGGAGATGAATGATATCTGGATATATGGGAAGGTGATTTTATTTATTTGTGGGATAAAACAATTTTGGACAACTCTCTCATTGCTCTGGATTTCTGCTGGGTGTTGGACTTTGGATTGAAGAACAAATTGTAGCACCAGGGGACATGGATCTCAGGGGACCTGTAAACTCTAGGTCCCTGTCCGGAAACCAGGCACTGGCTGTTGCTCTTTGTTGGATGCTTGATGGGCAAAAGAAACACAGAGAGAAGATGAAAATGTCTCAAGACATCTCAAGTCTGCAACGTAGGGGATACTTATTTGCCATCCTGCCTTCCATTCCCAAATGCTCCTCTGCTTGCAGGCTTTCTTTTGAAGACTTCTCTTCTGCTGAGAGACTGGGAAGCCACCACTGATGGCAGCTTCAGCAGAGGTTGGTGGGAGCCCCAGGAAACAGTGTGTTCCCTAACGCCAGGCAGGCGTATTGGGATGATGCTGTGGCAGCAAACCCACAGCTGAACCGGGGCAGGATGCCTCCTCGGCAAGGAGGTGGGTCCCCCTGCAGTGAGCATCTGGGGAGGGGACTTCCCAAGACAGAAGTGTTTGGTTACACATCATATCCCGACTGTACCTGGAAAGTATAATAAAGCTAGAGGCTGGCAGTTGTGCATGCACTCAGGGATGTTTTTGTTCTGTATCTGATGTTATGGTTCACATCCCACTGGCTGATTCACTTCATGGGTTATCACTGAAAAATTCTCAGGACTGAAGTAATCGTGTGAAACTAGTTGCAACCAAAATATGTGGTTTGCAGTTCTTTAATAAAGTAATGACACCAGGCAAGTGTTTATTCTTCAGGCTGATCATTCATTAAGAAATATGAAATAGTATTTCTGCCACTTGTTTTTGAGAGGATGCTATTTAAAGAAGAATAAAACAAAATTCATGGTTAGATTCATGAAAATTCAAGTAAATAGAATTTATTTCGCAAGCTGAATATTAGAGGAAACCCAGCTACTTTTAAGGTACATTTTTACCAAGTCTCCTAGCTGTACTCCTTGTTTTTTTAAACAGCAACTAAGCCTAGACATATAGCCAGAATAACCTATCTTTCTAAGAGCATATGGTTCACGCACAAACTTTGTAAAACAGCTGTGTTTTCAGTTGTTTCCAAATTTGTCACGTCTATGGGGTTGCCAGTTTGTCAGCCTTCTATTTTCCTAATTATTTTGACACTTGTGCTAGGCACTTCAGGCCAGAGGAACGTTTTCCACGCTGCTGGTACGCTCCTGCGCTACCAACATGGAAAGAAAGATTCTCATTGATTTCAGTGGTGCTGGATCAGGCCATTAGAGCACACTAAGTCTTTTATAATGAATGTTTTCATGCCGTATATTTTCCTGAATAAATAAATACATGTGCCGGCCTTGTAGCAGCGCACAGTTCTGTATCCATCAAAATGACACCGCCTGAATATATAGAGATTTACTTGCAAATTAAGATGAAACCTTACAACTCTTTTATGGCAGTCTGAATCAATTTGCTGGTATGAATGCAACTATATTCTGTCCTAAGAACTGGTATTTAGTATTAAGTGTAATTTTTGCTCACATGACAGGGCCAGTGTAATAGGATCTTTCTTCTTTGTGAACAGCTTCGGCTGTATGAGGATTAGATATTGCTCCTTTGCACTGTTCTGTCAGCAAGATACCCAGAGGAAGGAGCTAATGCAAGTCATGTGCCAATTCCTGAATAATTAAATAAAAATGCCTATGATATACATGGGTGCACACATGAGACAAATAAATGATAGATAAGGTCTAAGATTCACTCATTTAACATTAATCCCAAGTCTTGTGTCTCACACATGTTCAATTTGATGCCTGGCAGTTGGAAACTGGTTTTAGGTTAGGCAGATAGAGGTAAGAGCACAAGCTGCAGTTCTCACCGCAACGGGAACAAAATATTTCAGATTTGCCTCAGTAGATACCCACCACCATATAATTTATCACAAATTATGAAAATACTATTTCCTGGCCTTATTCTCCCTCAAACATCATTAGAAACCACAGAAAGACCATTGTATTTCACTCACATATTAATTTTTGTCTACTGACTATTGCTCAAAGGGCCACAGGCTACAAAGGGATATGAACAAAATAATTTTTTCCTATGTGTTCCCATTTTGCCTGAAACAGAACAAAAATATTGATTTGGAAGGCTTCCAAGGAGAAAAGAAAGTTGCAAAATTACTGTTCCTAAGCGGTATGCGGTAATGTAGATATTTCATATCCTTTGGATAGGTTAAGTGATAACAGAAAATCACACCTCTGAAAACCAAGCTTAGGCAAGAACCCAGGCTTGTTTGGGTATCTGGCTTCCCATGCAGAACTGAAGGGGTGTGTTATCGCTTGCAAATACAGCCCAGGGAATGCTTTCCAGAGGGTCAAACCAACAACTCCAGTTTATGGTATAAGCTGCATATACAGGTTTATTTTGAGCATGAAAGAACACAGCAGTAAGCCAGAAAACAAAAATATACAATCCAATCACCACATTTTAATCTCCTTTTAAAAGTGTGCCATTTCCTCTATTTATTGGTAAAACCTGGAACGGTGGCTTACACATAAAACGGTACAGGTTATTAGTAGAGGAGAACAGACTATTACTTCTTTTACGAAAAATCTTTGCAGGCAAAATTACAAAATGGAAAGACCTCCTTGTAGTTCCAAGCACTTGTCTGTAACAGCTAATATATCATACTTATGATTTGTCCTGCCCTGCTCTGTTAGCCTAAATTCCAAGGAAATCCCGAGAACACTTGCAAATCCCTGATGACCAAGGAGAAAGAGGTATGGAGAGAAACCCCAAATAAGACACGGTTGTTACAAGTTTATCATTAAGAGGTGACTGAAGTTTAGGGGAAACACGTTATTTTCTATTGGTGATATATGGCTACATATGTGGATATGTGACTCACTCAATCTCAACCATCATTTTTATTAATTTTCCTAATGTCAGTGAACTAGAGGAGTTTCTGGGCAGGGAAAGACACCCCATTGAAAGAAAAAAATGACAAATCATTCTGCTCCCAATTGTAACAATGTCTGCTATTCACACCCCACCCCAACCATATCTCTAAAATGCTCCCAAATAATTCTGGGCAATATATAGGAAAAGATACTTTCCAGAGCCAGTGTCTTATTGTATTTTAGTTTTATCCAGAAATCATTTGCTGTTTTTAAGCACCAGCCAAGTGAACAAAGTAACCCTCAGCGGTGCAACATGTGGAATCTTCCTTGACTTAAATTTACACCTGCTAAAATCTCAGATAGAGATACAGTCCTGGGAACTATTTATAAACAGGACAAAGCTTCCTTTATACTGAAAAAATTTAGACCACTGGTCCACAAAAGAACTTTTCATAAACAATTTTATTTTTCTTGTGTTTTGGTTTCCTCAAAAGACAACAGCCCCTGGTGATTAGCAGATTGAAAAACAGCAGTTTTAGTAAACAAACAAATACAGCCAGTTGCTTCTCTACCAGCCTATCAGACTTCCCACTACCTAGAAAATAGATCTTTTTCATCATCATTTCACCAGAAAGCATAGTGTTATAAATAATAACCCACAATAATTTTTTTTTTCCTCGTAACTGAGGCATTTTTAACGAGGATAGAATATCATGCCTTATGAGAATGTTTAAAAGGTCCAACTCAAGCAGTCTGGCCCATGACCCTGGCCTTAGAGTGAGACCCACCATCATGGGAGATGTATCTGGGTGCTTGTGCCCTTGCATGGAGAACAAAGACCTTTGCAATGCATCGATCCATGCTGTTGTGGGTGTGCATAAAATTACACCCATGTGTGAATTCAGTGGACGAGAAAAGCTGCTTCTGCAGGGTAAAAAGAACCATTCCTTCTGCCTATACAGCCTGTGAAAAACACCCGTGTACCAATATGATTTTGGTGACATTAGTATAGCAGGAGAACCTGAGAGCTAAGGCTTCCCAGCCATTACTCTTCATTTTAATGGTTGTGCTACACTAAATCTACATTCATAATGCCCCTTTTTATGTTCCTTTAACAAGTAAGCTAGATTAAACACAGTAAAGTTTAGAGTGGTATTTGAAAATAGATAAAAAATCTCAGTAAATTTTTTAATGACTACTCAGATTAGATTTTGCCCAGTTGCTGTTCAGGTAATGGAAAGTGTTTCTAATCCTAGAAATCTCTAGTATCAGATCCATATGTTAAGCATAGATATTGGAATAATTATTTTTAAACTCCAGACATTTATGGATTTATAAATCATACCATTTATGTGGGGTGACATTTTCTTCGACATCCCAACGTATCAAATCCAATTATAACTATCAAATGGTGTTAAAAGCCTACCAATAAACCCCATCTACCTTTTCCTTTGGAAATTCAGCCAAGTAAAAGTGTGGTAGGGGCATAACGTCAATGGTTTATCAAACACATTTTCTTGTGCTGAAGAGATTAGACCAAAACCACAGTGCAACAGGGTGATGTCTTATAATAGGTCCAAGATTTCCTAAAATTTTGTAATTGTAACTAGTACTGTGAGCACTGTGACTCTCATTTTAATGTGACCAGGCAGACAGTTCAAAAAAATGGGACAGGACTGTTGAACACTCTTAATGTCACGTCTCACTTAAGAAATGGACCACCTGGTGTTTCTGGTTGCTTTTCAAATGTAGTACCAAATCAAATAGATGTAGTAATCTGATTTGGGACTTCGCAGGTGTGAATTGTTACTGCAAGAGCCACCAGAGAAAAGGACTATCACAACTCTGGTGCTCATAATAAACGTGAAAGAAAAATAAAAAAAAAACCAACCAACAAACCATTACATCCCGTCTGCATGTTGTCAGTGTCATCTATGATGTTGTTGTGTCTGTCACCTGTGATCTAAGTCCTGCAACAGAGCTCACCCACCCCAGAGGCAGACGGCCGTGCTTTCCAGAACTGGAAGAGCATGGCTCTGACCTGTTCTTCTGAAGATTTTTTCCTAAATTTAAAGTTGATTGTATTTAATAAAAAAGGTGATGGCATATCCGGATGTTGTCAGCAGCGGTCACATCCAGATGGGGACACCCAGATCTGCAGTCACTGCCAGCCTGCAATTTGTTTCCTAAAGCCTTCATCAGCCCCAGGCTGAGCCTCACTGGTAGCCGCATGACATACAAGCCGTGCCACAAATTGCTGACGTTTGCTGGGTTTGTCAGTCCTGGGGCTTGTCTTGCATTGGGTCTCTCTGCATTCAACTATGCTGATAGTTCAGACCAACTGGCCATCCGACTCAGCAGTGTAACTAGAGCTGAGATATATTGGCAAGGCCAGGCATTCATTTTACTAAACCCATTTAATTCTGAACATCTGACTAAGAAGGCTTCAGATTCTAACTACATTACTCGTGTAGCTTTTGCCAGCCTTCAGGGAACTGAGAGGAGGTAATGGATTGGGGATGTCATGCTTACACATGGCTGCTAGCTGGACTAGGCTTGAATTTAGCTATCTTGTGCTCTCTGCACACTCATGGAAACTGAATCTGGCTCATGTGGCTCAAAATATTTCTCAACCAGGCATTCCTTTTCCATGTCCTAGTGTTCAAAAATCTTCGAAGTGCCTATTCTTTGCAAAATGTTCTGAAATCATTGCTGCACTACTTTTCTTTTCTGGCTGTTTCGTCCCAAAAAGACCAAAGGAGACACCTGGTGCTTTTCTCACATCCTTTTGCTGGTGCCAGGAAAAGGATCAATATGGTCTGCCACCTCTCCTTACAAATCTCAGGAGGTACGCAGCCTCACAAACTCATACCCATTAATAAAAAGACCACATGTTTTTAATCTATATACATTCAAGTTATTTCAGTCAGCATAATTCTTTTTCCTTACCACAGTTGTACCCTGGGGAGAAACTATGTCAAGTATGAACTTCTACAGCTGTAATGAAGATATGGCAAAGCTTTTCTTCTTCCTTTTATGGAACAAGACAATGATTTCAGATGGAGAAGATTGAACTTCTGAAGTTTCTGCTGTGTCATATATAGTGAATCAATACTCAGCCTCCCTTAAAAATATAGCAGGGCACTCCTGTACAGTCAAGCTACATGTTTAAACTGGAAGTGTTGACAAAAAAAAATAATAGAGAAAAGCTTCTTATTTATGAGACAGGTGGGGGAAATTATTCAGAAAATAAAAAGTCACTTCCATGTAAGCTTTTTAAAAAAGGAGATTTCCCATCTGGAGGCAAAAAGTTTATAAAAGGTCTCAGCATCTCCGCAGCATTTAGCTGTAAAAACAAAAAAGTCAGTATGAACAATGGATTGCTTCTCTGAGGACAAAGTTGTTCGGTAGAACGAGTCACGACCCTTCTGCTGAAGTGAGATGGACAGCATGAAAAGCCAAGAGCTAAGCCCCATCCTGGCTCAGCAGAGACAGCATTCGCGTGAGATCAACAAGGTTCATGTCCTTGCTCCAGTGTGTTGATCTCCTCCCTATAGCACTCCCTGAGGGTATGGAGGTTGAATGGGATGGTTTGGACCCCGTGAATTCTCCACCAAACTTTCTTCTTAGGAGTTAAAACTTTGTTGGGCTTTCCTGTTGCAAGAGTCCTACACACACCACTGACGAGGGTTTTGTAGGTGGGTCTTGCTTCCTGTCTCTATTTCTAAGACCTTTTAAAGGGGTTTTGGTTTTATTCCAGTGTGGAATAGCAACACATTTTTAATCTCAAAAACCTTTTGGGACAAGGAAACTATTTCCTGCCCAGCTCTACAATTAATCACAGCACATCCCTCTTACAGTGTGGTACAGATAAATAATTCATTACAGCTGCCTCTTCCCTCCATGTGGGGTAGGCAGTTGTGATCATTTCTACAGGAAGAAGGAGAAAGTTAATTCCTTCTATGCCAGCCTCCGGAGAAGGATTTAGTCCGTCTCACAAGGAGCTTTGATAAATTAATAAGCCTCCTCAGTATTTACCACACTTGTCCAGAAACTGAGTTCAATTGCAGCTCCTTAATTTTACAGATAACATCTTTAGAGTTTGAGAAGACTTGCCTAACCAGTGCCTAGAGTCAAACTGTGAACAATTATTCTTACTTTCATTAACAAGATGGATCAGAATTTTGCTGCAGCATGAGCTATACGAATATCAGAATGAACCTTTACAGCCACTGCTACTGCAAGTTGGAGTCATGATTGCTGCTTTGACAGTTGTGCTGCTTTGACAATGCAGCCCTTATCTATGGTTTAAAAAAAAAAAAAGAAAAGATTTATTGGTGTCCGGTCAATTAGGGATTAATAAAAGCCAGACAAGCATGGAAGCAGTCTGTTAACACAGGTTGGATCCAAGGGAGCCAAAGGTAGAGTCAGTTTGGAAGGGAGGGTAGAGGAAGGTAGTGCAGACCTGTGCAGTAGCATGGGCAAGGAAACCAGGGCAAAGTCCCATTGAAGCTGTTATCTCCCTTCTGGGAGCTTCTGCTTGCAGGCCCCTCTGATCTGAGATTTTGTTTAAAAGCCAAATCTTGGTCCCATCTAGCATAAGCTATGTGAAGCCTATTGCTCTAAATCCACCACTTGAGTGGAGAAGCATGCTCCATGTGCAGTGGAGATATTGCTAGGGTCCTGGGGGCATTGATAAGCCTGACCAGCCCCACCTGGGACGCCCACCACACCCTGCCCATCAGCCCAGGGGATCTATTTAAAGCTCAGCCCTGAGCAACTGCCCTCTTTATCTAGATGTGGTTCTTGCTTAGTTGGATCCTGACTCACGAGTTGATGCCCTTGTCTCCATGGAGGTGCCTGATGGCCTGGGCTAAGGGAGGGGCTGTGGCTCTGAAGACTCTGTTTGGCTCTGCTCTGCCAACCTGCAGAAACACCCCCTCACAAAAATTTAGGTAAAGCTGGGAAGATCAAGGTCTGACTTCAAGCTATTTCAGAGCATGGGAAAAGCTTCCTCAGCAGCTGCTGTGAATGACAGTGATACGTGAGAGCCTGTGGGCTAGTAACACTCCCAGTGAGTAAAATAGCAAAGCTGGGATTTCTGCACAAATGCTTTGATGCCTGCTCAGTGCAGCTGCAAGGATGACACGTCCCAAAACAGATTTGACACCCCTGAAAATAAATGAAGGCAAGAAGGGAGCTGAGAAAGGTAGGAGAAAATGATTCATCTAATGGTTTTCATACATAGTTTGAGATCCTGTTTACTTTCAGAAATGCTATTCTTATCCCTCTTAAAACACTATGAAAACTGTTTCTATCCTCATGTGAGTTGTTCAAAATGCATCAGCATTAATTGATTTGTCAATTAAGTATGCAGTATCTTCCATGAGTGTGGTTAGTGTTAATATTCTGACTATGGCATTTTTATAGAAGCATGTTCCTAGAACTCATACCTTATCTTGTTTATGTAACTATTAGGCCAGAATTTTTACCTACCTGATTATGGAAATAAGGTAATACTTTCAGCAACATGCAATTAATTTTATCATAGTGTGAAAATCTATTGTAAGGTACACCTCAGTTGTCATAAAAACAACTTCAATTACTCCATCATTGATGCTGTCACAAGATATACGTGCTGGCTTCCCAAGGAAGTGCACAGAAGCTGTGGAGGTGAAAGTTTGGCCTCGAAATTGAGTTCATGTTCTCATATGAAATGACACCTCCTTAGTAAACTCACAGGACTGTGTGTGTTACTGAAAAAACTTGCAACTTGGGCAACTTTCCTCACACTGAAGAACAGTGGATTATATGAAATGGCTGATAGGCAAACGCTTGCATTAAAGACATACCAAATGCCCTGTGAGATCCATTTGATCATGCTAGTCCAGATCCATCTGTTTCTGTTGCTCTGTGTAATTTGCCAGACTGTTTAGTGTACAGAGAACCTCTGGCATGAAGTCATGCTAAAAACACCCTCCTGCTGCTGGCTGGCACTGGATGTGTTGGCAGGGAAGGACTTACTCAAGTCTTCCTTCATTGCAGAGATTTCCAGCAGCCATAATAGCTTTTTAAAGACACTGACAAGCAGCATAATGCAGAGCAGCCCCCAGGATGCCCTAAGTTACACCAGAGGGGCAGCCTGGCCGCGGGCCAGGCAAGGAGAAGGCATTTCAGTGCTGGTTTGTTTGCCACCTCTTGCTACCACTTGGCTTATTCTCAAACACCGGCCGTGCCACACAAGCAGTCTTCAGAGGTTTCACTCATCAGCATAATTTCCACACAGTTCTCTTTCAGAGAGAACCATTCCTAATTGAATCTACAACTGTCAGCACTCCTCTTGTGTCTTAGAAAGGCCTGGCTTGTTAGAGACCTGCTCCATGGAAATGGAGAGTAGTAGTTTGGGCAGGGTCCCCAGTCGTGTGCTAAGTGCCCTGATGAGGTCTGCTGAGCAGCATGTGGCCCCAGCAGGTTGTCCTGGGATGAAGAAAGGTCATTCTGCAACACAGAACAACTCTGCAGTGCCATAGAATCATAAAATGGTTTAGGTTGGAAGGGACCTTAAAGATCATTGAGTTCCAACCGCCCTGCCATAGGCAGGGACACCTCCCACTAGACCAGGTCGCTCAAAGCCCCATCCAGCCTGGCCCTGAATGCTTCCCTGTGATGGTGTCCTCTACCATCTCAACAGTGCTCTGAAGACGAATCAGTGTTTGGCACACTCTACCATTGTATTCACCTTAGATTTGACTTAGCCTATGATGTGCTTCATGAACTTGAGAACTGCATGTGACACCAAGGAGAACTCAAATTTGGAGAAACTTATTCAAATGCCTCTTCTTTCTGGTAACTTGTTTGATATTATGTCCTGGCATACACTATGCCAGCTACACTGTAATTTGAATTGCCAGCAATACTGGATGTGTTAAAAATCAAACAGATGAAAAAAACGCAGGAGACCAAAAGTCTTTTATTGCCACCTCCCAATTCCTCTTGTAAAAGTATTCCTAATATTCTATCTGCGAAGGACTTACACTGTAGGTATAGGTATGCAGTATTGATAACCATACATTTTATACAATACTAACATGAAAAAAAGAACAATACAAATTAAACATATATGTTAAAAGCTGTCTAAATAATATTAAGGGAACTTACACGAACAGTCTTCTTTTTCTTTTTAGGCAGAAGATTAATCCTATTCAAATTCTATTTTATTTAAAATGGAGCATGTGTATATATGGGCTAGTCCTGTTTATCCAGAGAACAGCTTAACTCTAGCAATTAATAGCTTACCTGGTAAAGGAAGCCCATGTGGAAAGATAGGCTATGAAAAAACTGTACTCTCCATCTTTTGGGTATGCCTCTGTATGGTGAGACCCTTATTAAGGGGTAACGGTTCTGCTAGATCTGCTCCAGTTGACCTTCTGAAATGCAAAGCCCAAGGGACCGCCTAAATCTGCCTTTTGATTTCCCTTTAAATCCTATCTGAAAGTGCATCCTTCTCTCCATGCTGAAATCAGAGGGACTAGTACCTTGGGATCTGCTGTTATGCCTTTAAAACCTGTAAAAGTTCCATGGTGTGGATCAAGAATTACTAGAAAGACATTTGTCAATGGTGTGGCCAGCTGAAGAAATGATTCGCATGCAGGCCCTGCAGGAAGCCAGGCTCACAAGAGTGATGCCTTTCCTCAAAAAGCTGGGGAGGGAGAGAGGCGTATCGAATAAAGGTGAAGGTGGTGATGGAGTCAGTTTCATTGCTGCTATCTATCATCACTGGAGATCTCTGGGGAGGATTTTGTACAAGTTGCTCTGTTAAAACAGTTCTTTCAGTGGGAGCAGGGAAGAGGACTGGAAATGCAGAAACAAAGAACACTTCCCTGATCTCCTGTCCCAGAGAAAGGAGACCGAGCACCTCTGTCCTGCCACATGGCCTGAGCTCCACTCAGTTTTTCTCCAGTTTTGGCTAACTGGTTGGATTTGTTGATAGATTTCTGTTGGTGTTTGTTGATACTTGCTGAATTACTTCCTAATTTCTGTCCCCTGTCTCATTTTGGATCATCCACCTCAATTTCTGGAGATCGTAGAGCTGGTTACAGCACTCTCAATAGCTCTTTCTACACTGAATTTAAAAATAAAAACAAACACCACCCTCCCAACTCCCAAAACCTCCTATTGGGATTCTTTCATCAAAAAGAAATGTAAAATAGTCTGAACTCACATCTTACAGTTCCTTAAGATATACCCTCTACCTGTCATGTGGAGCATGTCGTACTGACTTTCCATCAGCAGTAGAAATTCCCATCACTGGGGACTTTGCCTGAACCACAGTATTTTTAAATGGCTTTTTTTTGTGTGCTTCTCTGCTGGTGCAGTGCAGCTTTGCCCCCGACTCCTCTCTGTAGGACCACAGCCTACATATTTAATTTTTCTACCAGCATAAAGCTGAAGTCCCCGCAGTATTTCAGAATCCAGCTATGTTGATGCTGCTGAAGGGTTTGGCACTGGCCGTGAGAGATGCCATTGCTCCCTGGGCATGACCTTGACCCCTGCTCGTTGCCTGGCGCTGTGCCTGTCACCCCGTAAGCCCGTTTCAAACACAGGGTTATTATCAGTGTTCTCATCTCCTGCAGTATTGGCTGGTGTTTCTTGTTATCATTTGACAGGCTGGAGGTTTTTTTTTTTTTCACTCCCCTTGCAATTTTATTTTCAAGTTAATTATTACACCCCAACTAACTATGCCTTTGAGTCCTGTCATGTTTCCATGGGTCCTGGTTTGAGCAACACTAATTTATCTTCTAATGCTTGGGAAAACTGCACTTTTAGAATACTCTAGTGTTTGAATTCGTGAAAATATTTACTTTATAGACAGCTAGGCTAAGGTCTCAGTGGTTTTGAGCCTTGCCAGGTGTGAGGATGAGGAGGAACAAGACCTGGGTGCTTGAGCAAGACCCAGGCTGGCCAACAGGACTATTTCATACCACGAACGTCACGTTCAGTATAAACTAGACAGTTTGCTGCATAGTCCTCTCTCTCCCTTGGTGGTGGTGGTCTGCATGCCCCGGTGCCAGACCCCTGAGCCCTCCCCTGCCTCCCGAAGCCCTAGCGCTCGCCGTGTCCCACGTCTGCCGGGAGCCGCACGGCTTCCTGCTGAGAGAAGGGGCTGAGTATAACTGTTTAAATAACTGTCTGAAAGACTGTCGTCGTTTGGTGGTTGTTGTGGTGTTTCTCAAACCGTAACCCCGCGGGGTGTGAATTCACGTTTTTTTTTCCCCCCAGGTTGGAGTAACCGAGGAGATCGCGGCATAAAGCTCCCAAATTCCCGGTTGACCCGCGGATGCCTGCCCCTCCGCTGCCCGCTAAGCGTTGTCGCTGAGGGAAGGCCCCGTTCCCAGCGCCCACAACCGGCACCTCCCCGCCTCCCCTCACGGCGGCCGCCGGCGGGCGGCTGACCCTGCGCAGGCCCCGCCCCGGCGGCGGGGGCGGAGCGGGCCCCGGATGCAGTTGCTGCCCCGGCGGCCCGGCCCCCAGTTCCTGTGCGTGCCCTCCGCCTGCCGCCTGCCGCCTGCCTCCCTCGGCGACATGTCGCTGGTGGCGGAGGCCTTCGTGACTCAGCTGGCCGGTGAGGGGCGGGGGCGGGCGGGACCGGGCCGCGCTTCGCTTCGCGTCTGGCGCTGAGCTCCAGGCCACGGCCTGAGAGCAGGAGCGGGCCCGCTGGGGTGCGGAGCCAAAGCCTGGCGGCCTTCAGCCCTCTCCCGGGGTGACCCCTCCGGACGGGCCTGGGGCGCCGCGGGAGGCGCCCCGGCCAGGCTTCCCCGGGGAGGGGCGGCGGTGGAAGGCGGGCAGCGGGAGGCGGCGGAGCTGTGGAGAGCTCGGCCCCGGGCGCCTTTCCCTGCCCCTCGCCGCCCCGGGCGTCCTGAGGAGAGGGCAGGCCAGCTCCCCACCGGGCACAGCGGGGCAGGTTCACCGGGCCCCTAACCCCTCGCCGTGCTAGGGTGCACCTTTGAATAACTTCGGTAGCTTTGAAACTGTTTACATCTCTTCAGTGGTCCAAAAACCCGCACTCTGTTTATAATTTGAGCAGCTGGACTTGAGGCCTGCTCTGGGGGAGAGCTCGGTGTGGTGCTGCCCTCTCCCAGGCCCCATGGGCGCCCGCCGTGTTCCCCATGTTCCCCATGCTGCTCTTACGAAGCTGAGGAACGTAAGGGAACCTTTCCTACTGTTAGTGCTCTTACAATCTGCTGTGTAAACTGGACATGACTCTTATCCTAAAGCAGGAATTGCCCTGTATCACAGGGGAGTTATTTAGCAAAAAACGACATTAATCTGCTCTGAAGTAAAAAAAAAACCACAAAAAAACAACAACCAAATAGGCATATCGGATAATTCCTGGCTAGGAAGTCCAAAATACATTTGGTATGTTGCGCACTGCAAATCAGTGCATTGGCCAGTTTCTTCTTACTTGTCATTCTCTGTTTCTGATTTCTTGCTGCTACACAAGCAATAAATACTGCAAGGAAACAGCGTTTTAATTGCTACTGACCTATTGAGGAGGAAATGTGTTTTTGTCCCAGGAGCTGGGTCTGCTGCCACTTGATAGAAGTCCCAGTGTAAGAGTCCAAGATAGATTGTCACTATGAATGTGCATTTTCCAGAGTGGGCTTGCACCTAATGGCTATGTAAAGTGAAGGTGGTGGATCTTGAATCTGGGTGTGTAGAGGTACCTGTAGGCAAGCTCGAAAGTTATGCTTGGTTCTTGTGTTGCCATTCATTAATTCATGGATGTTAGCACAAACCATGCATACATTCTAAGGGACAGAGCCCTCGATCCGCAGGATATGGGGAGTATGATATGAAGCAATGCTGGTTGTGACTGTTTACTAGCCTTTATGAACTCTTTAGTATATTTTATTTATATTATGAAACACGAGGATAATGACTTGAGTAGGTGTTGATTCTGCTGCCTTTGTCTGCTCTGTGAGCTTTATAAATATTCTAGAGTGACAGCTTGCTGATATTTCCTTTTTTCTAGAACTACAAATACAAACTCTATACTTATGCATAGGCATGTCACTGCTTTCTTGTGGCAAGTGCTGGTTTTTTTTTTTTTTGCAACAGTTTCCCACTAAACAAGCAAATTGTTGTGGAATACAGCAATGACAGATCAAAATTAAGCACAGTGTAAGGAAAATGCGAGTTTGAAAAAACAGAAGCATGAAGACAAAATTCTGCAACAACTGGCTATTTCCCTCCTTGCCGAAGCGTTCTTGCTCTGTTCCTGGATAAGTTCTTGCCTCCCCTTTGATGTAGTTGCATGCTGCTTATACTAGTCTCAGACTCTTGTGTTAACAATTGTACTATTAAGGTGGTGCTTTGAGGGCATCAGAGCTGCTTCAGTACTTCTGGACCCTCCTACAGTTTAATAAGCTTAAAACAGTAACACCTCAGTTTCTGCCTGTCAGTCATAGGTTAAGTGATGCTCACTTTCCTTTTATAGGTAAGGTAATACATAGGCATCTAGTAGAAAAATACTGGCGATACTCCTCCTTTTTTTTTTGCAGAGCAGAAGTAGTTGGTGCTTATTTTATTAATCTCGTACTTCTGCTGGAGGCACAGCTATTTACTGTGACTCAAGGTACAGCACAAATCCTTGTTGCAGACCTGTCCACTGAATCATTCTTTAAAACAAAATTACGACATTTCCTTGCTTTCCCAAAAGTTGAATCAGTGGCAAAAGCAGTTATCTGCCTTGAAAATAAAAAATACCTTTGCAAATGGGTCATGGCCTTCCTAGCTCTTCTGTATTTTGTACCGGTCCCAGACTGAAACTAAATAATGACAAAATCACTTAATTTGTTCATATAGAAGATTTTTCTAAGGAAAAAAGATGACAAGTTATCTGGGATCTTGGCCAACACTCACCACTGTTCTAGATTTCCTGAGACATTGCACAGACACAGCGAATACTTGATTCTGGAACCAAAAGGTATAAATGTCCCACAAATGTAAGAATATTTGTAAGGAAATAAAATGGTGTATCCATATGTCTTATCCCCATATCTGTAGTTGTGAGTACGGCCTTTCTGTTATGTATGTATGGAAATGTGAGAATGATTGAGAATTTTTTCCATGCCTGTACAAATAAAATTTGATTGGCTTGTCATTGAGGATTCTGTTCGTGAAGATGGTCACTTTGTCATGGCAGTCACAATGAACTACTGCTGCTCCAAGATGTAACACCTATAAAGCATGGGTCTTTGCATGCAGATGTTTAAAGACAATCATCCTAACATAGTTTGCTTTCTAGAAGTGTTTTAGAAGCTGAGGGGAGGCCTTTAGTAGAGAATAGGGTCATAAGTTTCTATTACATACTGACTTGCTTGTGTATGTATTACAATATCTTTATATTGCCTATCTTCACCTTTCCTGCACCTCGTGCATTCACTTCTGATGTGCCAATTCACTGTCTCAGCACAAACAGAAACACAGAAAATACCATCTGAACATAAGAGAAACTTTTTTTTCCTGTGAGGATGGTTTAACATTGGAGCAGGTTGCTCAGAGCAGTTGTGGAGTCTCCATCCTTGGAGATGCTCAGCTGGGCATGGCTGGAGATGGCCCTGGGCAGCCTGCTACATCTGACCCTCCAGAAGTGCCTTCCAACCTCAGCTGCTTGGTGACCATCAGTTACTAAGCCCACTTGCTCTGCTGCAGTAATTCAGCACCCTCTGTGTGTAACATGCATTCACTTGAACATGCTAAGCATGGCCTGCTGCTGTAATGCATTAATGATTAAATACAACACAATGACTAAATCACTTATGTGGAGCAAGACGCTTGCTTTAGTGCCATTCAACTGTTTGCTTATTCAGAAATATAAAGAGGTTGATACTCTGTCTCAGGGAATAATAAACAAATATTTCCATAGCTTCATGAATTGCAAGCATGTTATGTCACATTTTAAATCATCTATTTCTGAACTGTAGAAAATATTAATTGGATAATATGGTAGGGAATTTGTTTAGAGTAGCTTAGCATCAATCACATATTAACAGGATAGGAAATGAGTGTTTATACTGTAAGAAGAATTAGAGTGCCAGCTTTAAAGTGGTCCAGAACATTAATCTTTCTAACTCTAGCAGTTGTAAGAAGCTGACTGCTCAAATCATCTATAAAAGATTGTTGAAAAGATATTTAACTGATCACTAAATTACTCAATATGCTTTACTTTTTTCCTCAAAAAACATTAGTTTTAGATCAGTGATCAAAAAAAGAGAGAAAATAATATCCTTGTTTGTCCTTTGATCTCTAGAAAATTACTTCTGTTTATTGCTGTTGAGTTACGTCCAAGGGTCTTAGGCTAGTTATAATACTAAGGGAAATGAATGCAGTTTGAAAAACAGATGCCCTTCTGCCTTTAGATATTTTACATTCTTAGTGAGTCTACCTCCAGTGAGACATGCCAGAGCAAAAATAAATCTCTGCCGTGCATGTTTTATGTATTGAGACAAGCTGCAGTTTTGCTGAGAATAAATACAGAAGGAATGAAACTTGACCACCTGAATTGTTACTGCACATAAAGACATAACATTTAAACTGAGTGTGCGTTATGTGCGTAGCTAAATGTTAACATTTCCTGCACATGTAAGGTGAAAAAAATAGTTATTTTTGCTTAATAATAGATTGTTTAAGCCTGCTGCAAAGATGCTTGTAGTCAAAAAGAGGTGATTTGAAAATAGCAAATTTGTCAAGCTGCATGATTTTATCTTACAGTATTCTTTTACATGTGCTTTTTTGGTGTGTAATCAAACTAAAAGGAATCCCTTTAACTCTTGTTCATTTTCAATAAACAAGTCTCTTACACAGCTCATGCCAATTTGTACTCAGACACGAATGTTTTATGAGTTGATTTGAACCAATCCTTTGAGTGGATTATCTACCTAATCTTTTTTTTTTTAGGTCAGGAGAAAAATGACTTTCTTTCACAATTATTATAGTACAGTACATATTTCATTTTGAGATATTGTTATTTCTTGTTTTTAAGAAGCAGTATAATTACAGTTTATAATAGAGCGTGCTTCTGTAGTTGTTTCTGGCTCCATTAAGACTAAGGAGTTTAATCAGCATTTTATTGTTATATGCTTTCTACTAAAGGCGTATCTTCTTTTCTCATGCCAGAAATTAGATTGCTGTAGAAATAATGGTAGCAAAATTAGTAAATGAAGGGTAATACGTGTTTTGATATTGTCCAGTTTGATTTGCAAATGAGCTTTCATCAGTTGTAGAATGGTTTGGATACAAATGCTGTTCAGGAGCCTAACTGTTCAGCTCACAGGAGGTGGCAGAAGAATGACTTTGGAGAGGAACCAGATTTTTCTTCTCTTTCTCACTCCTTTTTTCTCTCTGGTCCCTAGATACCCTGTCCTCTGACTGTCCCCTGGCACTAACCTGGTCTCTTCTTGTAGGTTTGTACCCAATGAGCCCCTTCCTTTTCAAAAGAGAATGAGTAGAAGAGCTGGGTTGCTGTCCTTCTTTGCTCTAGTTGAACAGGCGTTGTGTGTTGCTGCCTTACTGGGCATTTTCATCTGCCTGTCTTCAAAGTGAGTGAAAAACTGCAGGAGCACTTGGAAGCCATGGGGAGGACAGAAAAAGTCCACACCGGGTTCTGAAATTTTTATTATGACTGTTTTTTAAATTCTGGTCTTTAGTTATTAAGAAGATGATGTAGATGTGATGTGAACATGGATGCTTTAATATAAACTGGATGAAGTTAAATGCAGTAGTAAAGCCTATGAAATGTGTAGAAAGGATTGGAAACATCAAAGGAAAACATTACAATGATGCTGCAAAGCATGCAAGAAAAATTGATTCCAGTCTCATTTAGGGTGAAAAAGCCAAACAGAAAAACTGGAATGTGCATGATGAGTTGGAAAGTAAAAATGCTGAGAGATGGGAATTTTTAACAATTCTGCCTTCTAGCTGTTGCATAATGAAACTGAACATACCTTGCTAGGGATGCAAGCATTATGTTGGCTTCAAAGTCCAATTGCATGTGTATTTTTTTTACACTTGAATGTCATTTTGGAGAAACTCTGGATGCATTGGAGTGTGTTCACTGAAAGCCTTGGAAAAGAAATGAGGAAGACTGTGAGGGTATGGTTAAGAGAACAGGATAAACGTTTTCAGATTTTGAAGCAGGGAGTCTGCAGTATTTCCCAGAGGTGAGGAAGAGCCTGAGAGGTGCTATTGCAAATGTCAGTGTATGTTTTGAGCTCACTTAAAGACTGTGAGCCCTAAAGCACTGTCTTCCCTCTTGCTATTGGCAGTGCCTGGCTGGCTGACTGCACCAGTGCTAACTGTTTGCATTTCTGCCCTGCAGAGCTCTCCTGCCTAGAGATCTTGACTCTTCTTGTACCTGTGTGAGACCAGCACAGAATCTCTGTTGTCATCACTTTGTATCTCCTGGTACTGCTGTGCTCGGGGCTGTGGGTGAGATAAGAAGAGCCTTAACAAAAGCCAGGGGGACTGGAGCTGGGTGAGCAGGAGTTGCATGTGTGAGGAGCAGGTTTTGGAGCAGGTATGGCATATTGAGGTCCTGTCTGGTGGGATGGATGTATAGGATCTCAATCATGGATCAGGGTAGGGATGCTGTGGATGAGAAAGCAGGGAAAGTGATCCTTTGGGGCATATTGCAGAAGTGGTGTTCAGACTGACAGACATCCTTAGGGGAGGAGGAATTCAGGCTACCACAAAGAAGAGGGTATTTCAAGCTAAGAGAGCCTTCAGAGGACTGATTTAAAGTATACAAATGTAGACAACGTAGCTAAGAAATGTCCTAGTCCAGTAAGGCACTTACGGCATTCATGAGTATCATATCTCCACTGTCCTACTCTTCATTGCTCCTGTGCTCAAAGTTTCACTTGGCAAAGGACTTAAGTAGCACAAAGGGAAGAGATTGATTTAGAGATCTATAAAAAGCTATAATTAAGAATTACAGAGCTTCTTTGAGATGAAACATTTATGCTGAATATCAGGAATAAGTAAAATAGCTCCAGCTTGTCAGGACTTCATAAATAAATCTTTGGAGATCATTTTGCTGGCGCTCTGTCTGATTTTTTTCTGAAGAAATCCAGATGTTGATTTAGGAACAACTTTTATTTATGGATTTGGTTTTATTGAGATTTTTTGGCCTTCTCTTCTGACAGAGGCATGATTCTGCGAGCACGGAGATGCTGAGCAATCTCCTTCCTGTGGCCTCCCCTTGCAGTGAGAGCACTGAGCACCCTGGAGGATTGAACCACTGATGTGTACGCCCTGGAAAGTTAACTCAAAGACAGTAACAGAATTGGACTAATGCTTAAATACATGCAATTAATAGCTTGCTTGGAGGGTGAAGAAGCAGATTGTGTCGTGCTAAGTGGCTGCTGCAGTAGTGTCACACGCAGACTCTCTCAGTGGTGCAGCCACAGGAAACTCGAGTTTGAGAATTGCTGCCGAGATTCAGTCTTTACGTTGACAGTCTACTTGATCAATAATTACTGAACCCTCATGATTTATCTGAATTGTAATACCTCTACGAAGGAGGTCTGGGATGGATTTAAGTAAGTGATGTAATTATTTGATACGGGATTTAATACATATTGTTTAACTTGTGTGAAAGTCAGTTTTCATTTGGCAAGGCACTATGAAACACTTCTTGGTCTGCTGTCAGCAGAGCCAGGGAGTTGCTGATGCTTTCATTTTTTTCTTGGCCCTTGTTAGTTTACAGGATCAGGCCAATTAGATGAAATTGATCTGTACTCAGTGTGGGTGGTTGAACTGGTGGGTCTTAAGGCAGCTAATTCACAACTTTCTTCAACTTCCTTTATTGATCACCCTTAATTTACGAGATATATGTTTTTAACTGCTTTGATTCCAAAGTGGCTGCAGCTTCGCTGTATTAATCAAAATGCACCCCTCCACCCCTTACTTCCTGTAGTAAGGATTTAGAAATAAATTGGTTCCTGGCATGTTCTTTTTAAATAATGTATTGCTACTTGCAGATATGACTGATTTGTATTATGAAAAGAGAATTAAGTGATGATATGCTTCTTTTTGTTGCATCTTGACATCAAGTGGCAAGTAATCCTCTTTCCTTCTGGAATCTGGGAGATAGAATTCTGTGTGGTTTTCTTTGCGTTTCATTGGTGCTACATCCGTAGCATTAGTCTTGGGAAACCAGAAATGGTAACTATTTCCTGCTGATTGTTACGATGTTTGCTGCATAATGTTTGGAGACTTGTAAATAATGATGTTGGATGTGGATGTTGCCCAGATGTAGGACTAAATTTATTTCTAGTGTTTACTCTTGTGAGAAAACAGTTTTGAGGTATCTCATTGTATTTTAATCAAATTTGTACCTAGGGAGAGGCTGAAGGAAACTGTGTGGAAATAATGTGTAAGTTAATCTCTCCACTTGTAATATTGCAATATAATGATTCAAATTAACGCCAACTTTTTTTGTTTTTAATAGAGGATATCTTGCCTCTTGGCTGTTTTAACAGGCCTTTAATGCCATGTGAACCAAACTGGTAAATACAGATGTTTTAGCTTTCTTCCTTTTTATGCAAGTTTAATATCAAAGTGTTTAAGCAGAATATAACAGAATGGAAACTGATTCATGCAAATGTGATGACTTCAGAGAAGTAGTCGTCTTTATTTCTGTATGATCTGTAAACTTCTTAGCGTTTCAGGAAATTGCTCTGTCTGAGAAGATCAAATGTTGCCGGCCCAGATCCTAGCCTCACTACAGAATGGCATACAGTGAAGTGCCAAATGGAAGAGATTGTTAGTCAACTGAATACTTAATTTACTTATATGGAAGAAACATAACAAAGGATAAATTGCTGGCATACTGAGAATTCAGTAAATTTTAGTTTTTAGGAGATTTGGGGCAGAGTTTGTATTGATTTGCTTCTCACGGTATAGTTTCAGCACTTGAGATATAATCATCGGGATAGTAGCATTCAGTATCAATTCTTCAGCTGTGATTCTTATTAGGCATAGGCTAGTTTTATAACAGAAAATTATTTCTGTCTGTGCTGCCTTCCAAAAATGTTCTTGCCCCACCGGAATTATATGGTGTTGCTAAGAGCGGGGAACAACCTAATTTCAAGCTGAGCATTTTCCTCCAGAAACTTTAAACCTGCTGATAACTTCATGTCCTGTGCAGGAGGGAGCATCTTGGTGCCTGGATCCAGAGGTGTCTGATGTTTGTCTGTCCCTGATACTCAAGAACGCTGCAGCCTGACAGCAAGTGGGCTGAAAGAGTGGCGGAGTAGTAGGGGAAACCGCACTGCACACCCTGCTGCTGGAAACTGGCTATTCGTACCAGACTGCTGAAACTGCTGAATTGTTGTCTAGCATATTCCACAATTTAACATGCAAAGTATTTAATGTCTTCTCATTTTCACAGTCAGACTCTTATTTTTTTAAGTAATAGGATTAAAGGCCATTTATTTCATTACAGCTCTTTCATCATCGTGAAGCTGCTTGGGGAAAGCGGATGAAAACGTCTGTTTCCCCCCATCCATCCAGGCAGCACTGACACCAGATGAATGGTTTCCCAGTAATTCAGAGTTTAGGAGTTGAAACTGAGTTTTGTACACTCATAAAAAGACTGTGAACAGCCTGGACAAGGGATTGGTGGGGCTGAGGCACTGTGGAGTGTCTTGGGAATGCGGTGCTCCCTCTTGCACAGACTTCACTTGAGAAATGTTATTGCAGCCTCTCATTCTTTGAACTAAAATGCACCTCTGTGATAGTATGTCCTGTTTTGAGAGCATTAGTTGGAGCTGAGAAGCGTGTAGGCCTCAGGTGAGCTGCTGATTCCCTGCTGATAGCGGGATCCAGCACTCTCAGGTGTTTCTTCTTGCAGCATATGTGCATTCTTCTCTCTTGCTTTCCCAAAAGTATTTGGGTGGATAAAGTCTTATTATTGAAATGACAGTCTAAACATCTGGAAACATTGAAATCAAAATGCTAATTAAATATCTCTCTGGCCTTAATGCTGCTTAAGTAGAACATTTCACCACAAAGTCTGAAAAATGCACCTAATACCTTTTTAGCAGCAAAGAATTTGACAATTTGACATGACTGTCATGCCTCATTCTGGGTTTTTTTTCAAAGTTTTTTTGCAAGAGCAAAACTGATGTATTTTCTAAGTCATTCTCTGACATGACAGGTGAGTAGTTTCAGAATCTGTTTTAATAGGTAGTTACAAACCTGAGTAATTAAAACTCCACTGGGAACATGCAACACACTAGTTCACAGAATTTTCTTCTAAAAGTTTAATTTGACACCTAAGAACCCTGTTAACAATTTGAAATCTGCAATTTCTATGCTAAACCATCAATGAGTAAAACATTTTGACTAACAAACACAATTTGAGCTTAGTGAAATTTTCATGCATTTGTAGTCATCCACAAAACCAAAGGAGATTTTATGTAGGTGGTCTACTTGCCAGTTGGCTTCTCTGGTTGTTGTAATGCTGCATCTGCTGAATTCTCAGCTCCTAAGATAACAAAGCTTATGCGGTGATGCTTTCTGTGTCCATCTCCCTTTAATTCTCACTTCCCAGTAACTTTTGAACTCAAAGCTCATTTCAGACAAACCTAACAGACAGGACTCATCCTACAGATGATTGTTTCCTGTAACTTGCATTAAAACAAGCAGTGGGGCAGGGGAGAAGTAGGGAAACACAACACTATGAGGTTTGGTTGTCCTAAACAAACAGCAGACAATCCACATGAAAGACTAAATATTTGAATTCTTTAAGCATGGGAAAGGTTTCAGTAGGGTGGGAAAACAACTTTTACTAAGGACTGCAAGTCTGAGAGACAGACCCATTGAAAACCACACAATAGTAATTCCTCTGATTAGGGAGGCAGAAGGAAGAACCAAGTAGTTCCTTATTCCTAAGATATGTAGAGAAGCTATTCCTGTAGGGCATACTTCCAGGCAGTTATTTCATCCTGTAAGCAGCTAATGGTAAAAATGTCTGTTGCGTAGGATCTAACACATAAATGTGATTCTGTGTTGAAAGCTCCTGAAACTGAATTGACATCACATTTGTTAATTTTCTCTTTATATACCTAGTGCCACAGTAGCTGTGGTTAGCAGGGAAACGAACATCTACAGACCAGAAGATTATAGTTGCCGAAGGATAAACTGGATTTGACTTCATTAGCGCACAAATGATAAGTTTGTGAGGAGTTATTATAGCATTAATCAACTTGATGGATTGGAAATATGACAGAACTGAAGCAGCGTGTAATATTAGTGCCTATTATTCTACAAATTATGTCTTCACCTGCATTCATAAGGCAAGAGTCATTGCCGCACATTAAAGATGTTACACACTTTCTCCTCTTGTGGAGGCATGTGACATCCCTTCAGCGATTCCTCCCCCTCTCTTCCTCCAATGGGGTTCTGGTCTCCCTTAGTTGCATATTTTCACCTTACAACTAATAGAAGGTGGCTTGGGAACTGGGATTCGAATTTAGCTTGCACCTTATGAAACTGGACCTCTCATGTAGCAGTGCGTATTTAAACTTCTTGCTCCATCGGAAAAAAAAAAAAAAATTCATATTCTAAACGTCTTGGGAGAAAAAGAGTGAGTAGAAATCGAAAGATATGGGACAGATAGTGAGTAGGTATTTAATTCTTTGATTCTAGCAAATTGTGCAGGCTTTGTGTATGTACCTCTGGTGTTGTCGGAACAGGATCTGTCGTGTGCAGTTCTGAATGCATGCTGCAGAGTACTTTTTCTAGGATATAAGTAACACTATGTGAATCTTAATGTGAAGTTGATTGTTTCAAAAGCCAACCTGTACAGTGGCAGCAAAACCAATTATCTTTTATCTGGTTTGGGCAAAGAACTTAAGGCCCCAGTTCAAGGCTCATGAGCATGTGTCCACCTCATCCAAACATGGTCAAAATTGTGACCTCCCTCTGGAGACTGTCAGGTGCCAAGTGCAGGGGGTATTACTCATTCATTTTCTTAGAACTGCTGAAATTTGCAGTTTAAAGTGTACTAATAATGAAGTCTGTGATTTTCACCTGGCTGTTCATTCTTGCTTCATTTACTTTTCCAAAGACATATATTAGTACACAACTAAACTGTGAATGAATGAATGAATGAATGCAAAGACTTTAAACTACCCATGTCCTTTTCTTCCCTTAAGTTGGGTGTGTGCTTCTGTTTATACGAAGACTGTGGGATAAAGACTTCATATCATGACTAACAAAATTAAAATCAGCAGATACAGTTCATGTAAAGCTGTATGCGATCAGTAGAATGTGAAAGGAAAATTTAAGGGAAACAATTTACAAAAAAATATTCTACTTGTGTTTTGGTTTATAGCATGGACATGGCATGCCTTAGCAGTGGTGTAGTTTTGGATTCTGTGTGCCAAGAAGCTGTTTCTCTCTCTCTCTTTGACTACATATAGCTTAGTGCCAAGATCAGACTGGGATTAGTGTTTTGATTTCTTGAAATATACTTAGTTCTTTTATGAGAAAATGAAAGCTTCACTTGATTTTTGTGGGCCTGAAATATTTCAGCCACGTGCTTGTGTAAAAGTAGGCCGCTTCCAGATTGGGCTGGAATCCAAGAATTAGATATAAATCTGACATTTTAGTCTGAAGAGGATCTGGCCTAAAGTTTCAGTAGAAATAGGCCCATGCAGTTTGAATTCTTCCATACCATTTTGGGCATGTATAAAGGGTGCTTTCACTGTTTGGCTGGAGTGTTTACAAGATCAGTGTACCTTCGTGACTTAGTTGCTTCTGTAAGTATTTCAGAGTCCAGCATGGATAAATTTGTTATAGTAATAACATTCTTAATTTCCTCACTCCATTTGCTCTTGCAAGACTTCAGTGGACCTGGAGAAATGTATTTTAGTTAAATTATTTTAAACAGGTAAGGCTGTAGTACCACAGACACTATCTTAGTCTCTTTTTATTTAAAGAAGTAAATGTACTTCCACCTCAAGAATTTTTACTCCAGGGCAAGCTTTAATGGAGGGGTGTAAAACCAATAACTGCTACAATAAAACATAAAACATTTTTTCATGACACTTACATGTGATTAGTTACTTTCTCATGCCCATACTAGTATAGCTTTGATGGGCTCTGTGCCTTAATGTTAGAGGTAGTGACCTTTGCAAAACTGTGTACAGTGTTATAAGCTTTACAGTTCTATTTTACTTCCATAAAAATTAATACTTCATGAGTATCCAAAAAGAATGATAGTTAGAAAACTATATTTTTTTTTCTTTGAGTTCTGAGGGCAAAGACACAAAGAGTGACCTTATTGAAGCCAAAGGCATATTTCTGTTGGAACCACATATAGTTATTTCTATACATTATACCTTTAAAAAATATTATGTGATTAGAGCATTAATTTTGTTTACAAATAGCTAGTTTGGGTAGGATGCATGCTATGAGTTGGTATTTAAAAATAGATTTTTAATTAGAAATTAACAAGGAGTGTAATAGAGACAGAACAGTGTGATAGCCTGTTATCTTAATGCTACCATTAACAGTAAATCAGTACTGATTATTATTTTTGCCTTCCCATAAATTCAAGTGGTGTATGATTGATTAAGTGCAATGGTTCTCAACTAGAAGGTGCGATTGTCTTTTATTTCCTTGCCTTTTTTTTTTTTTTTACAACTGTTCAACTATTTTGAACAAGTGATGATTCAAGTTTTTTAATGCATATTGACATTCCCATTTTAGGATTGACCAGTACATCATTTAAAGCAATAGGTAGTCCCAATCATCCTGGTGTGTAGGTTTCTGACACACCTGAGCACCTGGCTTTGTGGGTATTACATAGGACCAGTGAGTACACAACTTTAAAAGGCAGAAAGGCTTTCCATTTCCCCAAAGCATTCTTCACACTTGGTTTTGGAGGTTTGTGCCTCTCTCCTCTGGGTCTTGTTCTGTTCTTTGCAGAATTCTTTGTTTAGTACCTTAATAAATAGTTGTTCTTGAGAGTGGCCAGAATTGTGATGGGAATGTGCACAAGCATGTCTTTATGGTGGAGGGAAAATAGCTGCTTTAGCTGCTTGAGAATTACAAGGCCATTCTGTAATGTAGCTTGAATTTTAGCTTTTCTTGTAGCATTAGATTTTGGGACTTAGTTTTCTGCTCTGTGTTGTCCCTCTGTGAGCCAGAGAAAAGTCTGGGAGAAGAGGATGACAGTAGGACTTTTTTAGGGCAGGTTAAATCCCGCGTCAGCGTCTTTGCAGTTAGAGTTCCTACTCTAGGTAATGTGTTCAGTTAGCATCTGCAAGCACATTGTTGTTTGCCTTGCTTAATTAATTCATCTTCTTTCCACAGCCGCAGAGCCTTGGCCTGAAAATGCTGCATTGTATCAGCAACTGAAGGGTGGGTACCCTGTTTTTTGCAATTAATAATTACTTTATATTTAGAAAACACATTAAATATGCAGTAAGATAATTAACTCCAGGGAAGCACAGAAACTGTTAGGAGTCCATTGTGTTGTTTATCTGGTCAGGGTTTTTAGCTACGCTTGCATCTGCCAGTATAAACCAGCTATTCATGGCCTATAAGGTCCTTGGTTTATTATTGACTCATTATATTGGCTGCTGTAGGCAGTGTAAAATGATGTGGTTGCAGGCACAGTTGGCAGATTTACTGCACCAATAGCTGAGGCAGCAGATTTTTGAAGTCTTGTGGTAAAGTGGGCTCTCAGTAAAAAGGAACTGTTAAAATGTATAGGCTAGGATGGTTCAGGCTCCCTTTAGCAGCTCTTCATATATCATCAGATCACATTATGGCCCCCATTTGGGGCTCAGCAGCCTGCTACAGTTGTCAGAAGACTGCAAAGTAATGAAGACTAATAGGTAGCAGCCCTAGTCTTCTAAGCATGGAATTTTTATTGCAGTGAACTTGTCATCTTTCTTTTGTGTGACAGACCTAGACATAGTGTGCAATATTAACTGCAAGCCGCTTTTATAGGTTTCTGAATGCTTTTACTTTTTAGCCAGAGGAGTTATGAAGATGCGGCTTTATTTAACTTTGATTAGAAGAAGAGTAATTGGCATAAAACTCAAGCATTTGGTTTTTAGTTGTGAGCATTTTTTATTGTACATTGTTGGTAATGTATGATAAATGCAATTGCATTTTCAGGAGAAATATTCCTGGTATTCTTTTTGGTTTTTTCCTCTTTCTTTTTTTAATATTCATATCAAAGGTTTTCTAGTCCAGCTGCATAATAATTATATGTGTGCTCCTTGTTTTATGCGTGAGAAATGCAACCCAGAATGAGTTACAGGTCAGTAACTAAATGGGTACTGTCTTTTGTAATTGTGTTTTTTGTTTGTTTGTTTGTTTGTTTTTTCTTTCAACAGAGGAACAAATTTTGCTTTCTGATAATGCATCTTCCCTTGCTGTTCAGGTAAAATGCATATTTTCTAAACTAAAGATGTTAATTTCATTTAAGTTTTAAAATTATTAGTATCTAGCTAAAGTAACTGTATTTAGCTAAATGAATAATTTAAGAATTATTTCTGTCAAAATCAGTGACTTATTTCCTGCATCTGATGTGCTTTACATTGAAGTGCCAGAGTCTAAAGGGCATGAGGATTTTGAGAATCCTATATAGAGTGCTACTGCTTGTACACGTAGTTATATTGGTCTATGTTTGTACAGTATCTGCTTGTCTACCTACTCTTGGAACTGTGCTTAGTTCCCTTCTCTTGTCACTTGGTATGCTAGTGCCTCTTGTAACATCTTGCATGGTGCCTGCTGGATATTTAATTCTCAAAGTTAATAATGCCCCAAACTCGAGGTATATTTGCTTCATGCTGTGGGCATCAAGTCTTTATATGTCTCTGATAGGTCTTCTCAATTTCGTCATGTATACGGAGTTGAGATCCAGTGTGGTTTTTAGAAATAGTCCATATGATTGACAAACTTCCATGTGTAATTGACTTAAAAGCACCTCTGTGGTGTGAAGTCTGCGTAAACTCCATTAATGTGTTAGGTTCAGTAACCCCAAATCTCGAGGGGATGTTTTCCCCATTAGTAGAGAGGGCCTGGCTGTCAGAAGTGACAGCGAGCAGGATGTCTATAAGGTTCCTCTTCTTCAAAGCAACTTTGCTGCTGCTTTGGGTAGTACAGAGTTCCCCTGTTCCCCTGCTACTTGCTTTTTGTGCGCAGTCTAGCTCAGAGCAGCTACACCAAGCAGCCTTGGAGGGCTGTCCAAAAAGGTGACATCTCATTTAGCTGCAGTGGGACACTTGGAGACGGTAACTGACATTACTGGTAAAAAGGTTAGGGTCATTTGATCATGGTACTACTTCCAAGACTTCTAACTTTTTTCCTTCTAGTCTGGCAATGTAGGAAATACCTCTAGGAGTAAATTCTATCACAGCAAAAAGGTACCTTTATCCTTTTCTGGAAAGATGAGTCATCTTTGATATACCAAATAAATGTTTTTTTGGTGGCAGTGTTTATTTGCTTGGGTTTGTGTTTTATATTGTGCCTCACTAATGCAAATAAGTGTTTTTGTTGCTTACTTGATCTCCATGTTCCTTTTTACTCCAGCAACTATACTTTTTGTAGTTCTCATGAATTTTCTTACCGTCTAGCAATATGTGTAGGTGTGGCTAGTATTTGGAACACAAATAAAAGAAGCAACAACATAACCCTAAAATTTCCTTTTCTAATGCATCATTTTGCTTTACCGTTTCTAGTCCATTGTTATCCTACACATGTCACTTAGATGATAAATTAACTATAATATATTAAAAATGCTTGTTTTTCTTCAATATTCCCTAGCTGGACAGCTGATAGTAGCCATGACTATAAATATGGCTCTGGTGGATATCTGATCTTAAACTTTATAGAACAATTTTGTATTGGGGAATCATATCTATTTTGAAGAATCTGTGTAACATGGTTATGACTGCAAAAGAATAGCTATCCTCGGTGTCTTTGATGCATTTTGAAACGATACTAGCATCTGTAGTTGTGTATTCCTAGCTTAGTGATTAGAAAGCTTTAAATATACTGGTGTGTTTTGCATAAGGAAATTGACGAGTTCATCAGTTTTAGAATTTACTTTTTATTCAAATGAGAACCTGTTTATCTTTTTAGGGATAATTTTTCATTGGTTTGTTCTTTTTTGGGTGGGGTGTTTTTTTTTCCTGAGGAAGAAATGGGAATGGGGAATAGGAGGAGAAATATGAACTGGTACCTGGTACTTTTTTCCCCACTGTTTCCCTTCCTTTTCCCCGTGTTACTGATTTAGGGTACATGGATATCACCAGAGCTTGTTCATAGCTTGTTTAACTTCCATGTGGTGAAAACGCATCAGAATTTTGAGTCCCTCTGATCAAAAGAGCACGTGGAGTAAGCCACCATCCTTTCAGGAACATGGTTCACAACAAGACTCTAAATGTGCTGCAACTGGTCTTTCAGATCTTTCTCAAAATCTCCTTACAGCACCTCATAATACTGCTCTGGGATAACTCTCAGAGGACATAAATGCAGATAGCTACATATAAAATAAAGAATAAAATCAAATGCCATATTAAGTAATTAGTGAGAGTAAAAGTTGACTGTTTTAAAATTGCCGAGCCTGCAATACAGATGGCATTACATGTACCTCTTCTCAACAGAGCAGATCGAGCAGACACCAGAGCAAGTTTCTCTCAGAGAAGGTGTTGCAGGCATTTTGTTTGAATTAATGTGTAGTGAGGGCTGCAGACTGGACATAGGAGGTTGGTCGAGTCTTACCATTTTAATAATGGTTTGCCTTACAACTTCTCTTTGTGCAATGAAATCAGGGCTCCTGACTATAACTGCATGTGGGATAAGAGAGGGGAGGACAGAGTCTTCTGGGAATTTTCCAGTAACTTCTGGAAAAGTTACTCACCATCTGAGTAACTTTGATGGTGCCTTAACCCAACCAAACCAGCAAAAAAAACATAATGCAGCTCATCTTGTGGAACCTCTCTACTGATTTTGGTAGGGTATGTTTTGTTGTTTGTTTCTTATTCCCTCTTTTGCCCATTGTTGCTCTTGGAAACAGACTAAATTATCAATTCCTTTGTCTTTTACTGAGTTCAGATTCTTTATATTTGCTGAAAATGCCACATAACTTCAAATGATCTAGTGCATTATTTCTGGTCCATCTTGGTGCTTGCACTCCTTGTTTGTTAACTTGAAGTAGCATATTATACAGTCCTGTTGAAAGTGAAGCTCATTTGATCTTAAGCTGCAAAATCTTGATATTGAATGAAGTTTTATTTTCAGTGCAAAAAAATTAAAATAAAGGCAAAATCCTAATCACTGATGGTTATCCAGCTAACGGAGAGAGAGCATTGTACATAGAATGAAGGCTCTGTTCTTCTGAGATGTTCAGTCCTGTTCTCATTAAAGTTAATGAAAAAACATACACTTCCTGGGTAACATGACCCATGGTTAAAACCAATCTTCGCTTATTTATTGTACACCTTCCATTATACAGCATTCCTGCTTAGCAATCTTATCATAGTAAAAAAAGTCACCAAAACCCAGAAGCAAATACACAACTATATTTTGATTGCAAAACAACTCCACAACTTCAAGGAGGGAAAAATGGAGTTTTAAATGGATTAAAATGGAATTACCACAGGAGGGTATGTTTCAATCTGAAGCAGAGAGCCTGTCTAGGCCCTGTCTCCTTGTTGATGCCCGGTGCAGGTAAAGCCTTTTTTGTTCAGTGCTGGGGTGGCAGTTGTGTGGCTGAGTAGGAGGGAGGGGGTTAATACAGCTGCACTGTGCCAGGCCTCCTGCCTCAAATGGCAGCGCAGAGCAGTGCTCTGACTTGTTGGGAGGAGGAATGTGGATCTTGAAACTGCCTCTGTTGTTACAGGTTCTTCTGAAATCTTTATGCAGGTAGTCTCAGAGTCTTGCTTTAAAAGGCTGTCTAAAGTGTTCAGGATTGTGGAAATTCTCATAGCTATCCTGAGGTTATAGAGCCTGCAGCTCATTATGTTAAGATATGTATTAATTGCTTGTGAAATTGATGTCCTTGTAAATGGTTTTAATATATTCCAGGAAAGTGCATTTAGAATTGTCTGTTCTTAGTCCTGAATGACAGAAGGATGTTTGGGCAATTTAAAATTGTGTTACACAGACCAAATGCTTATTTACTTCAACAAGTAATCAAATAAATGTGTAAATCATGCATGATTAATTGCCCTCGACAGATTTCTGATTTTTTTTTTGTGTGTGTGTGTATGAATTGTGGTTTGGTTTCTCTCTAGACAAAACATTAGCAGAAATTTGAACTTGTTGCTGAGGCTTGAACAAAGGCTTAGTACTGAAATGAAAATCTGACAATCTCTTTTTTTTAAAGAGAATAAAAGCGGGAATTCTTCACGATGAGAAATGCAGTATCAACATAATCAATCTAGCAGCATTGGTTGTAGCTGAAAACATGCTTAAATCCCAAGCCATGCAGGTACTGTTTGTAAGTGAAACATCTTTCATATAGTTATAAGATGAAATTACCCCTGAATGAATAGCATCTTCATTTATCTTCAAAACCGCTGTGCTACCAGTGAGTCTACTCTTTCTGCATTCTACAACAAGAATTACATTATACCATTAGAGCAGTATTGTGCTGCAGTGTAAAATAGATTGTTTTGGAGAATGAACGTGGCTTTGCTATAAATTACGTTCACAGGTACAAAGGAATGTGTTATTTTGTTTAAAATAGTCACAAATATAATTAAACTCTTAATTTATGTTAAACTACAAATGTGGCCATTACCATAACTGGATTAGGGATTTAATCTGTCACTCAAAGAATGATACTGAACAGTTTTCATTTATAACCTTAGACACACTATTTCAGTTACAGGGTCTGCAGCTGTTTGATATGAAAACTGAATTATTCTGTAGATTTGTTCATGGTTTTTAATTTTACAATGTGTTCCTGCAATAAAGTAGAGAAGAACTCTTCAGTTGTCATCACATATTGTCCTTTGTATGCTCAAGAAATAATGTAAAAATGAAAACAGAAAACTCCTTTCACCCTTTCTTCACAACAGTATTGTGCGAGTGCTTTTAGAAGCGCTGCTGAATAAGAGATGGCTTGGAATGGCTCTTTCTTTATTAAAAACTAATCATGAATATATCTTCTTCAAATGAACCTTTGGAGTGTGACATCTGAAAATAGTGTTCCTCATGTGGGGACGTAAGTTGTGAACTATTTGAGTCTTGGCATAAGTAATTTCATTCCTGCCTCTGATCTCAGAAACTGCAATCTGGATATGATTTACATGAAGTTATAACTCATTTTTAATGAGTATGTGTGTTTGTCCATATATATTATTCTGAGAGGGGAGCGGAGAGGAAGAGGAGAGCGTTGTGATGGAGGTCTGACAGGCTGATTCGCAGCCTGGTGTGTGTTATGTTTCCAGCTGATGGTGTCCAAACAGCACCTTCCTTAGCTGGGGAGGGCAACAAGGAAGGGGAGAGCAAGACTGAAAATGGCACCTGAAACAATTAACTGTAGGAACAAATACAGACGTCCCCCCTCCTCATCTTATTCCTGCCCACTGTATTTCATGCACAGTCATTTTCCATCCTTGTTATCGTAGGGAGACACAATGGCATCACTTTCTTGCATTGTTTCGGGGGCGGCAGCAGCAGTGGAGATCAGAGCGTCAGTCGCGTGAGAAGAGGAGGAAGGGGAGGGTGGGGTGAGTTGCCCTGTGGCTGGCTGAGGTTTCTGGGCTCTGGGCTTTTGGACTGTGCTAAAGCAGCACAAAGGTGATAATTTTTTTTTTTTTTTTAGATAATTGAAATCCAATGTACTACCTACATATAGAATTTGAAATTGGTCAGGCTATAAGAAAACAAAACAAGCACTAAGTTGATTGTGTCCCTTAAGCAATGCTGCTGTTGTAAATTTACTCTGTAATTCTGGCAGGAGGTGTCACCTGCCCTGATTGAAATGAATGAGAGGCGTAAGATTGTTGATTAATTTTGTAACAAGTGTCACCTCAAAGCTTCCTATCAGCCCTTTTCACATAGCTGCTGATACTTTGTTCTCTCACAGCAGAAAAATGAACTGGCTTACTCTGAAAACAGAGTGGCTTGTGCTGCTGCTCTCTGGGAGGAGAAGACAGTGCAACACAAGCCAAAGTCCTGTGCGGGTCAATGTGCAGTAGGGCAGGAAAGGCACCAAGAGGCTTCTCCTTGCTTTTTCTTCAATTCATTGTCCTCACTCCCGTGCTCTTTCTTCCCTAGTCTATAACAGTAAATGTTGGGAGGGCAGGGAAGGACAGACATAATTAATCTGGTTGCACCTTTTTTCCTGCCTGTACTCTTGTTCCTTTTGATGGACTTGCAGCAGCTCTCCACCATTCTGTCTACAGCAAGATCTCCCATTAAAAGCAAGGTACACAGAGGCAGTAGCAACTCAATAGACTCAGTGCTTTCAGTCTGGAAGAAGAGACGTAGCATTGCTAAAAATACATCATCTACATTTCTCCCTTCCCTTCTGAGGTGCTGGAAGAGTAGGTGATGCTACAGGTAGAGAGGCTGGAAGAGGGTGGGAGGGGAGAGTGCTAGCCTGCAGGGAAGAGAGGCAGAGAGCATGCATGGGAGAAAAGCTGACAGACCCTATTAAACTGAATCTTTATTTTTTAATGCCTTTATCTGTTTCTCACATTAACCTCATCCAAAGAAGGGACACGCTTTGTTCCAGAAATACCTTAGAAAAAAGTTTTTGAGGCAGACATTTTATCATTCACCAATGCTGATACTGCACAAGAAATTGGGCCCCTGTTTTTAAAATTGCAGAAATGCAAATAAGCAGTGGGACAGACAGATAAAGGAGGCACTGCTGCTGATGCCAGGGGAATAAACTCAGCTCTTCCCAATCTGAGATTTCATTACCCTTTTATGCTGCATTAACTAGTATGAGCCATGAAATGACTCATTCCTTTTAAAAGCCTATGTGTTTTGGTTTGGTATCCTTCAGTTGTAGCGAATTCTGTGTATTTATGTTTGAATGAAGTTTCCTTGATTTGTGTAAAGTCTATTGGGCAGTCATCTGTTGATCTTCTGTAACATGGACAAGGGGAAATAAGAATGTTAATCCCTCATCCCTCCTTTTTATGAATTGATCCAAATAGTTAACTGTTCGGATAGGTGTTAAGCATAAAAACCATCTTTACAATTGCTTTGAACCAGAAAACTTCAGATGAAGTAATGTGTACCAGTTTTACTAAGGACACGAGAGCTATAATTTTCCCCCGTTCTGAAGAACTGCAACTGCTATGGTATTATTGCATGAGAATCCTGGGTGCTGGAGGAGAGCCAGGTTGTGGCCTACAGTAGTCACTCTGTTCAGTCTGTGCTAGTACATTTTTTCCAGAGGGGAGGTAGCAGGAAATTTAATGCTCTACTTTGGAATTACAAGAATCTTTGCAAGGTATAACAGTTAGGCTGTGCTCAGTTAAGTGTCTTGTTTCTAGTTTTCTGTTACCGTCTTGCTTACCATTTTTAGGTGAATTTTCACAAGGGCTTGATTAACTAGCTTATGTGGTGCTTGGAATTCAGTTGGCCCTTTTCAGTCCCATTTTAAGTTGATCAGCCAGATTTGTGATGTTAACAATAAACTCTGATGTACTAGAATAAGCCTGGGCCCTTGATCTTTCAGATTGCTCAGCTTTTGATGCTGTGTCTTTGAAGGGATATTGATATCTTCACAAATCTCAGTAGAACTGTGCTGGGGTGGTTTCAGCCTTCAATCTCTCGCCCTTCGCTCCACAAGCGCTCAGAGGAGCTGAGCTCACTCCTATTTACTGATGGTTTCTTTCACAAGAAAAGCAAGGGTTTACTTGCCTGCTCAAATTATATATGTGCAGTACCCAAAGGGAAACAAGATGATCTGAACTGCAGTAATCAGTGTTCCACTGTATCTTTTATCAGAGTTGGAAGCTATGGTGGTCTGATACCATCTGCATACCAAATGTGCTAGTTTGTGACATTCTCCATGAGTGGTCAAAAACGGAGCAAATCCTCCCTTGATCACTGGGCTAAAGTGTTAAATGAGATAAAGACTCATAAAAATTGCTGCATTGTCCTATATTCTCTCTGTAGGATTTCTTTGATCTATGCGAATTTCAACTATTTTGGTAACAGTTTATGTCACTGTGTAACATTGGTTATTGTCTAAAATCTAATGTATCTAATTGAATGCATCTGAAAAAAAAAAAAAGAGGTGTTCTGGCAGTGGATATTTATAAGAATGCATTGCTCATGTTCCTTGTCCACTTCTTTCTAAAAGAATCCATAATTTCTATAAATATGAAATACATTTACTCTGCTGGACAAGTCAAAACCACCTATGTTGTTAGTACTGATGATTTCCAAAGCCTGTCAGTGACATCAATGAAAGAATGTGAGTACTCTCATAGACATTGTAAATTGCAAGGCTTATTTCTTAGACCGAGCCCTCATAGTTTGGGATAGTATTCTCTCCTCTTATCAATTCACATGTATTTGTGGTCAACTTGAAGGCTATCCAATGGACCTCTAGTTTAAGATGGGTCAAGAAAATACTGTCCTTTTTCTCTAAGTAATGGTTACTTCAGCAGTGTGGATCCAATAAGGATTAAACTTCTCTCATATTGTGGAGCTTTCCTTCATTTTCTTGCAAAGAATATTTAAGGAGTATATAAAATTGAATAGGTCATGCTTTGGGTACAGATTACAGCTCAATGTACTAGTCTGAATTCCTAGGGCTTCAGTCATTTTGAAGACTTAATAGCAGTTTTTGAAATTTTTTTTTTTAGGTTTATTTATGGTGTTAAATGATTTTGTCTTCAACTATTTCACTGTTCTGTTTCCTCTTGTTTTTGTATTTCATTACTATTTCACCACTCATATTAAAGCTGATCCTAATTATAGACAAAGGCTGAAGTGGAATAGGTGTTGGCATGTGGATGCTGAAGGGGGTTGCTGGAACAGGTCTTGTAAGGCTGCTAGAGAAGCGGTCAGTATTTCTGAACCTCGCAGGACGGTTGCTGGGGTGAACACAGAACCAGATGAATTTGTCCAATTTTAATCTCAAATCACTTTTCAGTTTTTCAAACTCAGTTCTTATCACCCATCTACAAAATGTTAAACAGAACTGGAGATGACTATTCCAAGGAAGTTTTCTCAAGTTTTTAGTTTTCAGTCTAATGTTTACTTTAGGGTTTCTTTGGGTTGTTTTTTTTTTGGTTTGTTTGTTTTTAACCTCACTGAGGGGAAACTGACTTATTGCTAAACTTTCTAGAATCTGCTGTTTACTATGCAGAGTAATGAATGTTTTTATTTAGTTAATATTTGTTCCCACATTAGATCTCAATTCCAGTTCAACCTTTTCTCTCCTGTTTTCTTTATGAAGTGCAAAAAAGGCACACTGACCCAGCGTGTTTGGATTTCTGGGATGCATTCTGCCGAAATGGCAGTGTATGCTCAATCCTCTTTGCACTAGGCCAGAGACTGAGGTAGAATTTCCCTGCCAAATGTAATAAAGGTTGGTATTCCTTGCTCTTTGGTTGTTTATTGAAGAGAAGGAGAGAGAGAAAGGTCAGCTTCAGATTTTTCATGGAAACTTGGCTGAACTCTTTCTGAAAAGATTTTATTTATAGTTTAGCCTGTATGCTGAGGAGTGGTTTTCACAGTCACAAACTGGGTTTTTGGTAGAAACCTTGTGCTGTGCAGAAGTGAATGTACAATACGCTGTACTGTAGGCAGTAATTTGCTGAAGCAACTCATGTAACCTGTGTTCTGTGCCAGCATGTCTCATTTTTGACATGCTGATACGAGAAAGTAAAAATAGTTCTCTGATTCACCTCCTTTTGTTTAAGTGTGTATATGTGCTTACAAGCTTTTCAGTTGTTCTGAAATTCATTTGGTAAGCCTAGACCAAATAAAACCATGTATTTTTGAGATGGAACTCAGCAGCTAAGGATTAAGTAGCGTCGTAGAAGTTCATTCCACTCCTCCCACCCAAAGATGAAATCCTTTGAAGCTGTTGTTTGATGCCATCAGTCCCACTGCAGCACGGAAATGTTGAGGAGGTGTTGTTAGCTACTGGTAAAGCTTTCGGAAGAACCAAGTCTGTGTATCACTTGAGTTAGAGAATGTTTTTGGTGGGTTACACTGTGTCCAGCAATAGCATTAGTGTGTGTATGATCTAAACCAAAGTCTCTCCATTCTTATCTCTTACCTATTTCCAAAAATGTTGCATATGAAGGCCAGTTTGGGCAGAAGACATGATGCATATATCATGGAGTTATATATATCATGGAGGTTGGGATGCTGAGACAGCAAGAGCACTGACTTTTGGTGAACTCTGGTGGATGCAGAGACTTAGAAAATGGGGTGGTGTCAAATGTGTGTGGTGCTTAGTATTTTTTTGTGTCATAGTTGCAGTGATAGAGATTCTGGTTGGGATGCAGTTTTGGCACTCTAGAGACCACTTTATTGATAAGTAGTCCTGGTATTTTGCTATTTCAACAGAAATACACAAAGGATTTTATGGTGATTGCAGATGCTGACAAAAATTGGTATCCTGCTGAGAATGCTTTGAATCTAAGGTTACAGATAGAAAGAAACAGTAAATTGATCACTTACACTTTTCATGATTCACATAGATTACAGATAATAAATACTTCCTTCCAAAGCAGACTTGTACTCTGACAGGATCATAGAGCATAACTTCTGGCGGCTATTGTAAATATAATATGGGAAGGTGCTATATATGCTTCCTGTGTTACACAATGTGATATTGGTTAGACAGCTTTAGCCAAAAGAAATATGATTTTCAGGAAGGGCAAAGTCTCACTTAATTTTGTACAGCTACAGCACTAATTGTTTCTGTCAGATGCTGCTTCTTTGCTCATCTTGAAGACCGGTAAAAGTAGATGAAATTTCATTAGAAGAATTCCAGGTAATGACTGGATGATAAACTGTTGTCTAAAGAAGTTTGAAAACCCTGTGTTTTTTTTTTAACTGAACCTTCTTTCTTCCTAAAAGCAGTATGCAAGAAGCTATACTTCATAAGTGTGTGCTAAGAACTAGCTAACACATAGTCAAGTGCATTGAGAAGAACATGCTTATTTGTCACTGGTGTATTAATGCTTTTTAAATGTGACTCTTTGTTTCCAGGCCTTTTTGCAAATGTGCAATCTGCCAATCCAGGTGGTTTGCAGGGCAAATGCCGAGTACATGTCCCCATCTGGTAAGTGTGGCCTTCATTTAGATTACGATGTTATACCTCCATTTTGATACCATGGCAACTGCGCCTTGTCTTGCTGATAACAGTCAGTGCTACCATGCGTGGGTTGCCTTCCCCCCTCCTCTCCAGTGCACTTTCTCCTCTGTAAACAATTAAAACAGTCAAATGCAAAGTAACATTGGCATAACATGTAACTGCGACCGCAGTACCTATATATAGCATTCAGACATCTCAAATATGTGGTGAAAACCTCTAAAATGCCTGAGAGGAGTTGTGTCCTGAAGCAGAAAGAGTTATGTTTCCAAAAGTGACTTTATTCTGCATCCAGGGAATATTCCAGTGAATGCTGTTACATTTTTCCCATTGCTGGGATGAGACGCCACCAGAGAAATATCTGTTGTTACGCTGTCTGGGAGATGATTGCCAGGATGTTGATACAGGAGGGAGACTGAAGGATCCATCGTCACTGTTAAGGGTGACAGGGGGTTTTAAATCTTCCTCTGTTCCATGAGACTGGGGAGAAAAATACAAACCCACCACCACCAAATTAAGTATTAGAAGGGTACAGAGCCTGCCTTTTGCTAGTTGACTAAAAATGTCCAGAGGCTGGCTCCAGGAGGTTGCCTAAAAACCAGAGAGAATTGGTCAATGCAGGGTGCAAAAGTCTGGCAATCCTTGCACCCTGTCACAGATTTTTGTGGTGTGAAGAGGTCCTAGCTGATGACTGCCACTTGAAAGGGCCTGTCAGTATGTGCCTGCCAGCTGTATGGGTTCTTCTGCTGCTCCTGGTATTTTCATCAAAGCAGAGGAATTATGCTATTTAAAAAAAAAATAATTGTTTGCTGGGCAACGGGAAAAAACAGCAAAATAGAGAGGTATATAAATAATTTGTTAGTAAATAAAGCTAGCTTTGAAATGATGAATCCATGCACGGAGAAGCATCTTGCACGCGCAGGAGTAGGTCTGGTGGCAATTGCATGCTCTTGCTTCCCTGGCACCCCCCCCTCCCCCATGTCCACACTTGCTGGCATCATGAACAGTTCCTCCTTCTGCTGAAAACAAGGAGCACAAGAGGGAAAAATGATACTACTTCAATTTTATATGCAGGTAGAAATACACACCGTCTTTGTGCCCTTACTTCTGGAGTCATTATTTTTATTCGCTAACCACATTTCCTTTCTTTATATTGGTTATTTAATGATAATTCAGACAAGGTTTTCATTTGTTCCCTTCTCCTCCACACCACGTTTTGTCTTACAGTAGCAGCAGACAGAGATCCGCATCTTACCGTTTTGGGGGGAAGGTTATTTATCTCATAGTTGTTCTAATGACAAAACCCATTCTGATGGGGTGTCAAAAGTATGTTACCAAAGGATTGTCTTGGTGTGTGAAGTCCAGTCTGAGTGGAACTGCTGAATTCTGCAGCATAGAGAGGTCTGCATTTCCTTCTGCATCATGCAGTGTGTGGATGCAGATGAGGCCTTGGTTGGTGTGATGCACTTCATTTATTGCCCTGAGGCTGACTGAGCCAGTGAGAAGTGAATCTCATGATAGAAACCGTGACTGAATCTGCTGTTAACATGAGCTGTGTTTGAGCTAGGCCGAACAGTAGGTTTATTGTGTTTCTGTGAAAAGAGTGAATGTATTGCTAATAACATATTTGGAGTCAGGCAAATACTGATCTTGTTCTTTGGGCTGTTGTCTATCGAGAGCAGTTTCCCCACAGCAGGAGGTGGGAAGGTAGAAGGGTGCTGTGCCCCCTGTGCTGGGCAGGCTCGTTTGCTGCCTGTAGGCTTGAGGATGTTTTCAGTAATATAAAGATCTGGCATTTATCTCCATTTTATGGATTATTTCAATCATGTAAATAATCCTAAAAGATTCAGTCTTTAATATTAGGTTGATGTTTGTCAGTTGCACTTGGATGAAGCTTTGCAGGAAAAGCAACCTGGTTAGGGCGGATTGGAGCAGGAGCCCTCAGCTTCATATATTGAGAACTGGGAAAAATAGGCATAAGGCAACTTTTCTAATTCCTTGTGGCTTGCAGCATGTAACAGGGCTTCACCTTGTATCTCTGCCTGCCTTAAAGCTTTGGCTCAGTTCTGCATGTAAGAAAAGTCACCAAGCAGAGATGGTGAGACGTACAGACTCAGGAGTCCTTCACACCCTGGGAAGTTCCACCAGTGACATAGTAATTTCCCAGTTTCCTTTGGAGGACTGGCCATGCTCCACACCAGACCCTTAGGGCTCAGCTTCATAGACTGAGCATTGAGCCTTCCTAGTATTAAGCTTTAACCCCATTTTGCTTCTGTGGTGATGAAACAGCTCCTTCCCCCTGCCAGCCCCCGAGATCGTGAAGGTTTCATACTAAGAACCTCTTCTTGACCCCAGGACCACAGAGGCTCGAAAATACCAGCTCAGAAGTAGAGGGTGAAGTCTGGGGCAGCCAACAGGAGCTGGCTGGTCCAGTTGCTGGAAATCTGAAGGACTGGAGGAGGGAGAGTCAAGATCCTGCCTGGCTGAGTGTGTGTTTGCACTTCCCCCTGCTTGCTTTTCTGGGCACGGTGCCACCTCTCCCGTCATCCTTTCAGCAGCCCTTTCCCTGCTAGTGGGTTAGAAGGGAGGGTGGGAACGCGTTGTGTTGTGAAACTAGCCAAGGGCTCTGTCTGCTTTCCTGGGGTTTCTCAGCTGTGCTTCAGAGAAATGTTGAATGAAGTCTTTCCAGCAAAGCAAACTCCTTTATTAAAATACAAGTCAGCGGATCTCGTAACTTTGAAATACACAATTGCAAGTGTTGCATGTAAAAGAGGATCAGGAGGAGGAAGAGGTTTGTTACCACAAACGTTTGCTGGGTGAGCTATATGTTAGAGCTTTACCTGTGCTCATTTGGAAAAAAACCTGATGTTCAGTTTTACCTGCAATATTTAATTGCTATGAAAAGTGTAAATGATGCTCTACAGGAATAAAAAGCTTTTACTAAAATACATCTCTCATTTTGCAGGCAAAGTACCCTTTATTCACGTGGGAAATCAAGTAGTATCTGAACTTGGGCCCATAGTCCAGTTTGTAAAAGCTAAGGTAATAGTATAAATCTTTTCATCAGTTACTGAATGGCATCTTACTCTCCTTAGTACTTGTGCTGATTTAGAGTGTTCTTCTGGAATGTTACTTAATTTCTTAAACCAGTGTAGAAATCTAGTGCCGTTTCAAAAGAAAAATATCCTGTAATAGTTTGTTGATGTGGAAATGTTTTTTTTTTGTCATTTACTCAAATTCTGGAAGTCAATTCTGTGTGGGATAGATGCATGCCAGTGCCAGTTTCTGAGACTGTTTTTCTACATTCCCTGTCTCTGGGTCTTAGTGCTCCTAAACCCAGAATGACTGGTTTAAATCCTGAAGTGCCAGATAACGGTCAAATCAGCCTCGCCTCCCTCTCCTCCTGCCCCCATATTTTTAAAAATACCGTCTTTTCACCAAATAGCTGATAAAGCTATATCACAAGTGTAAATTTATGTTTACTTCTTGCCACAGAGATACACTAACCAGGAGGCTGTGTGCTCAAACTATGTTCGTCTATAACTGATAATAGCCTGCATTTTTTGTAGATCAGCTATGTTACATTATGATGATTTCTTTTTAATTCTAAAGGACAGCATATGTAAAAATTGCATTATAATTTGCTGTTGAACTCTGTAAGAGATCAGGATCTGAGTACTGTCAATGAGGTCTGAAGCTTACTGACTTCAGAGGTCCTTGGGTCAGGCGTTGCTGAATATTCCAATATCCTTTTTTACATGTGTGTCTGTCTTTTTTTCTTTTCCCCATTAGGGTCATTCTCTCAGTGATGGGTTGGATGAAGTCCAAAAAGCTGAGATGAAAGCCTACATGGAATTAGTCAATAATATGCTCTTGACAGCAGAGGTATTACAGCAAACCATAGTAATTCCACACACTTACATAAGAGATTATAAGCAAGAAAGCTTTAGGATTTTTCCTTATATTGGAAATTCTGCTCGTTCTTAGATTATGTTCTCAACTTTTGAGGTGAAAGGAGGTAGGAATAAATTCTCTAGACCTTATGGATTGCTTGCTGAAATGTTGCTCTAGACACAAGCCCTGGGTATGATTCCCCTGATCTACCTGAAGCATGTCATGTAGCTGGAGAAGTAACCAATTTCCACAGATGGAAAATGCCAGTGGTTCCCGGGATCCTACCCTGTCCCACAGCTGGGCAAGCACCCTGCTGTCAGCTTCCACAGTGTGTCTAGCGGGTGGCTGGGTTCCCTTGCTGTTCGTGTCTGTGGCCAGTTAACGTGCCACAATCTCAGTGCAGGAACAGTGCTGGAAACACTGGCAAGCTGCAGGTGGTACTGGGCTGGTAACCTGTGTGCTGAGTTGTGTGTCATCTGGGCAACAATGGGAGGGGGCCTTTGCTCTCAGATTGCTCACGGTGCTGGTGAAGTAAGGTCTAGCAACTGGGCTTTTGCCTTCCAATTTTAATTTATTTTCTACATTCAGAGGCCTAACAAAAGTAACGAAATGGAAATTTAATCTAATATAGAAAAGAAAATTCTACTAGTGAGAAATGATTGTCTCTGTATTCTCCTTTATTAGGAAGTTTTAGTAAGTGTTCTTTCTGTTCCTAGCTCTATCTCCAATGGTGTGATGATGTTACAGTAGAGGAGGTGAGTGGTTCTGCAGCATTTATCTTAATTAAAATTTAATGAGAAAACACTTTTGCTCACAATTGCAAGTCCCTACTCATAAATGAAACATTGAGGTTTATACCATTAATGATACAGTCTTTTCACTTTAATTTTGCTTGCATATACATTTTAGGGAAGTTCTGTCATTACTGGAGGTAGCTGACTGCAAAATAGATACAGGTTTTGTATATGTTTCTGAAGTAATAGTTTTAAATGCTTATGCTGCAAACTATAAATTCTGTGCAAATAATTACAGGATATCACACAATTCGCTTTCTCTTTTACAGCTCTCTTTCTAATAGAAAGATGTGAATATTAGCTATTTTGGGCATAGAGGTATCTGTATTTTCTTATATGATAACACAGTACCTTTCCATTTCTAACCAAAGATTACCCACCCGAGGTATGGCTCCCCTTACCCGTGGCCTCTGAACCGCATTTTGTCCTATCAGAAGCAATGGGAGGTAAGGCGAAAGATGAAAGCCATTGGATGGGCTGGCAAGACACTTGAACAGGTCAGTATGTGAAGTGAAGTTTATTTCTTTACCTTGTTTTATTGTTTTCTTTCTTTTTTTTTATTTTTTAAAGGCTTTGGAGAGTAACACTTTCTTGAAACAGATGTAGTAAAAATATATTTTGTACTTAAAATATTATTGGGAGTCAGGTATTTGCCTTCAGCAGCAATAAATTTTAAATTATGTGCAACCCGATGGGGTGGAAGGATGTTTTACTGTGAGTGTACATCTCTGGTGATGTTAGTTTAGGCCACAGTCCTGAAAATAGATTGTAAGTTACTTTATGGCATTAATATGCGCTTTGCATGATTGCGGCTTCCCTTGTCAGAGGTCTGAGAAAAGAAAAAAAGGCAAAGCAGTTTTGAGGTATAAGTTAGTATCTTTAATTAAGCTAAGTTATAAATGTTATGGCAAGCACTTAATCAAAATTGCTTTACATCAAATGTTAGATTAAGTAACATTTAGCTACCTGCCTACTGCATAGGTTTGACTGACTTTAACAGCTTTTGATGTTCCAACATTGTATATTCCTTGTTCCACCGTCAGCGCAAATACAGTAAAGAGGTTATTTTTCGCAATGTTGGTATTTCCTGGCAATATGGATCTTTTATCTTTTGTGTGTTTTGATAGGTGCTTGAAGACGTAGATCAGTGTTGTCAGGCTCTCTCCCAGAGATTAGGAACACAACCGTATTTCTTCAATAAGCAGTAAGTTATTCTTTACTGAAATATTGCATCTAGGAATGCAAGATACAGATATACATCCACATATATATACGTATGGAAAACTCCTGTTTTATTTTAGTGCCGCATCATTAGTTCAGGAAATACAAATGTGTGACTGGAATATAAACATGAAATTTCAGAAATAAGTAATTAAAGGTATTAAAAGGAAAGTTTCTGTAAGTTTCTGGTGTTTGTTTTTGTTTTTTTTTTTTTTCCTATTCATGATTTAGGATCAGTCGCAAAGTGAAAACTAAGATTCACGTTCCCGGGGAGAAAAAAGGAATTATGTGGCCTTCATGGGATGTCTCTGCTTTCACTCGTTTCTTCCAATTGCAAAGAGCTTTTTTTTTTTCTCAGCAATATTTCAATATTTTTTAAATGTTATGGATTTAAATAACATCGCATTAATTCTATCTTCTCCTGTGCATAGACCAGACTGGAAATGCTCTGGTCTGGACTTCAGTTTGGACAGGGAGATGTCTTCAAAAGGCCTTGGTCTTGGTTACTTTTCTGTGTGGGTCTTTGCCTCTTAATTTTTCCAAGTTGAGAGTAGGTGGGTAGTGTAAATTGAGTGGATACAGAAATACATATTACAGAAGATAATTTTAATGGCATCTTCTCATCATTCTTTAACAGAGTATATCCTAATTTTTCTTTCTGTATTTGTAAAGAATTGTAACTCAGGAATTTTGTTTTTGTTGTTTGTTAAGCAGGCTTTCTTGGTAAAGTTTCAACCTTTAAGCTTGTCAGCTGAAATGCTACTAAGGAAGTATGTATTCTTAGTCCAGTATTTTTCAGGAAGTCTGTGACTTCTGGGAGTCTGTAGGAGGTAAATGCTAAAGGCAGCCTGTTGCTGCCAAATTGAAGTTTGTTATACAAGGATCCACATCTCTGCTGGAGAGTTCTTAGTGATCCACAAATAGAAAGGCAAAAAATTTATCAGTTAAAAAACCCTGATGCTGCTTACCTTGAACACTAGAGAAGGACTCTTAAGTTATATTAATATACTTGAAAAAAAAATTCTATTTGCTCATGAACTACTTATATACAAAGGTCCAAGATGACAATTCAGAAGGCTTGTACCTAAAATAAGGTAGGACGACTCAAAATGTTTAATGGATCACTGTTTCCCAAAATACCTGTTTTCTTCTGTGTAGTCCCTTTTCAAAAAAGAGATGTTTCCAGCTGCTGTCACCCTGAAGCTCCTTTTCTTATTGGTTGAATAGTTCCTGGCTCTTGAAAAGCACAGAGGGAATAGGGTGGTTTTTTTTTTTTATAAACCTCTGCAGAGGAAAAACTCCAAAAAGACTTGATAAGCATGTGCCCTTGTTACAGAACTAAAAAAGTGGAGCATGGTTTGATATTGGTTCAGTAACTCTGGCCTTTCTACAAGTGTTATTTCCACATTTTCAAGCTACCAAAAGCAAAGAAAGATGCCATACTAAACTAGCAGTATGCTTATGTAGTGCATACACAGTTTTCATGCATTTGGTAAGTTCAGTATTGCCTGATTTCTTCCCAGTTCTTAGATTGCGTGGCTAGCGAGATGTTATTCAGAACAGTGGGGTTTTCCTTTATCAGGACTTGCCTTCTGAAATACCTGTTCTTATTTCTGTTTGCTTTTACAGACCAACTGAATTAGATGCGCTGGTATTTGGACATCTGTTCACAATCCTCACTACTCAACTGACCACTGATGAACTCTCTGAAAAAGTGAAAAACTACAGTAATCTCACAGCCTTTTGTCGGCGAATAGAGCAGCAGTACTTTGAGGGCCATGATAAAGACAGCTCTGCGACTGTCGCAGCCCGACCTGCTAAGAGGTCCTTGCTGAGATAAATGTGCTGGTTGGTGGTTGGGGCAGATTGCATTTCAGTTTGGGATTTTGTTGTTCAGTGGATTGATTTTGAGAATGGAAATGTGTGTTAACTTTTTGAAGCTGCCAAATCATTCTGGAGCAAGAAGAAAACTCTAAATGCAGTTTTTGTGTTGTAGAATATACTGTGCACATTTAATCTGAAGTGACTGCACGGGCACTTCCATTTCAATAGCCTGTATGCCACTTACACTAAAGTGACCTTGGAAAAATATCGTATCTGTATGAAAAAAAATAAAATATTTAAAAAACTTTCTCTCCGATCTTTCTAGAAGCCTTTCTTACTAAGGTTTATGTCTATGTAATTCATGTCTATGTAGTTATTGAGTGGGATCCTGTTGGTAGGACACCTGGAAGACAGTTGTATGGTAAACTAGTTAGAATTATTAAACTGAGAATGAGAGGACTCATTAGACATGTTGAGTTTGCCTGCCGCAGCCAAAATCAATTCAGGAATTGGCTGACAAAAATTTCTTGGAGGTCTGCAGCACACAAATAATGTGATTTTATTCAGTCAGTTCTTGCTTTGTGTCAGAGTAGCTCCTGGCTGTCATTTCTTCTTATGTGTGTCCTGCCTCTGCTCTTATTTCTTGTTCACCTTTGGCTTTTGGATTTAAATTTTTTTTTTCTTCCTAGGATTCCCCAGTTTTAATCCTCAGCTTTCCTTGCTCTTTAAGAAATGAATTTGCTAGGTGAGCATCTGTCTCAGTGTTTCCACTGCCGGTATGCTCACGTTGTTTCTGAACTTTGACAAACTTGCTGGGGTGATTCTCGCAGCACAAGGAGCTGGTGTGAGCCTGTGGCTGCATGCCTTGCTCTTCCTGCCTCCGTATTACCCTGTGGTATGTGCAGGCACAGTCATACAGCAGTAAACAACTAAATATCATTGTGGGGCTCCAAAAACCCTGACAACATGGAACTTTTCAAAGGAGAGTTCCCAGGTGGAGGCAAGGACCCAATCTGACTAGTATTTCTTCGAACGCGTTAAATGGCATCACTCCATCCTGCTTTGTCAGTTGTACTTGACACTTTTCCAAAAGCACCAGCTCCGTGACAATTTCTGCTATCGAAGCAGTCAGTAGCTGAGAACCCAGATATTTCTTTTAAACCTGCTTTTCTGCATTAATGCAACTTCTGGAAAAACTGGAAAAGAATTTTTTTTGTGGGGATTTTCTTAGTTTGGAGAAAATATTATGATACACATTACTTTGAGAGAAAACCACTTCCTAGTAGTCTAGTCTCTAAAGCTAGCAGTGTCACAGTGATGGGGAAATACTGTGTGAAAACTAAAGTGTCTTAATCCAGAGCAATAAAACTTGCCTTTTACCTCTTGTTATTTACAGAGCACCATTCATGAGTAAAGATTTTACCCTAGTTTCTGTGGCTTTCTCCTACCAGTAGACTGAACTACAGGAGTAATTTACTTAATGGATTTCCAAGCCCACCTATGCACAGGCATTAACTTACAGGCAGTCTGAAAAAGTGCAAGTGGGCACGTATTCCTTCTCTTTCAAGGCTGCAGTGCCCATTAGCCAACTTGTAACCAAATTTTAGCAATTGCTTTGAAACAGCATTGAATGAAATCATGTTTTTCTGTTTTGGCAAGGTTTCCATGAGGCAGAGCAAGCATTGGTAATACCACACTTTGCTGAACTGCTAGTTATTGCAAATTCTGTGTGGTAACATGTAACAAGTTTCATAACTTCAGAGGATTAAAAAACCCCACTGAGGTAGTCACATGCATTAACCCATTTTGAATGTCTCCTCTAGAAAATACACTCAAATGCTGTGGAAGTGGTTCAGTAAAAGATACCGATCTGTTAAAAACAAAGCTTCTGGAAATCCATCTGAGCTACTTAGACAGCACTTAAGGATACAGAGACAGGCAAATTACACAGAGTTTTCAATACTGAAGTGAGAGAACAAGCAGAGACTGAGCTCTGAAAGCTAAAATGAATAGTTTCTGAAAGTTTAACCACCCTTTGTTCCTTGTGTATTACTTTGATAACTTAATTAGTAAAACAAAATTTAAATGGGAAAAAGCATTCCTTACTTCCTTGACTGAAGAGCATACTTTCTGTATGGCTTGTTTGCCACAGGGCTGGTTTCTAGTTCAGGCTGCACCTCATTCTAGGCGATATCTAAACTTAAAAGTACAAGGAAAATCTTGGCTTTGCTACCGGTGTTGAAAATAGCTATTAAAATCCTAGACAAAGGATAGACTTTGTCTTTCATAAATACAAGAAACCATTATGCTTTTTTTAAACTGGCATTGCTAGCAGACTGAGCTGAGCACCCAGGACCACAGCTTGTAAGCCCTGCTTTAACGCTTGGGAGGCCACAGTCCTGTAAAGCACACACTGATACCGATTGCTCCTGAAAAGCTGTACACGGTTCAAGAAGAAGAATAATGAAAAATTGAAACAAGGCCACCAATAAAACCAGTTAAGGGTGAAAAAAAACCACAAACCCAACCCCAACTCAAACCCAATAACCTTTATAGCAACGGAGTTGAGCAAGTCAACAACCTGCCTTAACCAAGGCCAAGTAAAGAGGGCTTTCTGTGAGCCTGAGCGGCCCTCTAATAGATAGGGCTCTGCAAGTGCAGCCTGTGAGAATTTTACTCGAGTTGTTTTTCTAGATCTCCCATGACTGAACCACAACTGAGCCAGAGGTAGGAATCAGGCCAGGAAGGCCTACGGTCTGTTTCACATAGCAGGACAGCGTGGATGATGACTTTCTTTCCTGGCTTTTCAAGCTTAAAAACCCCAAGCTCCCAGAGGCTATTTTGGATGAAGAAAGCAGACAGCTGGAACTTCTTAAGTTTCCCAAAATCAAGACAAAAATTAGATTTCTAACAGAAAGAATGTCAGGAGCAGCCGCACCATGGCTTAACATACATCCTCTGAATATACCCCACCAGGAATTGCAGGAATCATTCAACCAAAACAGTACACAAAGTCATAAAAGCACTCGTAGCTACAAGTGAATAGACATTACTGAATCTGAACAATATATGTCACTTGCCTGTGGTAGTTTGCTTCTTGCAGTCTTTTTGTTCCACAAATTAATAGCTTCATATGGAGATGCTCAAGTTGAGCTAAATGCTAGTTGGAAAGTAGCAGATGCCTTCCTTGCCCGATGGAGCTAAAACAATTGAGAAAGTCCTGGTGAAAACAATGCGCCTCCATTCCCAAAATGCTTCTTTGGGGTTCTGGAAGGGACTAATCTTGCTCAACACAGACCCCACTCAGCACAGTTACCTGGTAGCGTCCTTGGTGGATTCTGGTGTCTGCTCCTGTCAGAAATGCGTGGTGCCGGTTCCAGATGTCGTGGAGGTCTCTCGTGTGCCCAACAGCACAGCACTGTATGCACAGCTCAACTGTGGGTCCCGTGGGCCCTGCGCCTCTGCGTGTTCAGCACAGGATATGGAGCACCCATCGTGCTCCACCATAGGCTATGGCAAACCAGCTTGTGCTTTGAAAGTAGGCAGGATTTCAGCCATAGGCTAATTTTTAGTATCATAGAGTCATAGAATAGTTTGAGTTGGAAGAGACCTTAAGGTCATCTAGTTCCAACTCCTCTGCCATGGGCAGGGACACCTCCCACCTAACCAGGCTGCTCACAGTATTGGGTCATTGTTTCCAACTGACAGCCCCTCCTGAGCCCCTGGTTTTCCTGTCCCTCTCCTTGACTGGGGAGTCTCTAATGCTACCTACTGTTTAGGATGTTGTGATGAGATTTCAAGACAGACATTTTGTGAAGAAGCTTTGGTGGTAGCAGCTTTTGCTAGGATGTATCACTCTTCACATATCAGTAAAAATTATAGCATTGAGTGGTATTAATGAGATAGTCATCTGCTATTGTCTCTGCCTTTTATTTTATTTCCCCTTTTCCTCCCCAAGGAAGGAAAAATAACCTGGCAATCTCCTGCTTCTCAAATGTAGTTAAAGCTCAGTGTTGTGGAAAAAAAAAGAGCCTAGTACAGCCCTGCACATGGAGAATGCTGCTGAGCTGCACTTAATGATGCCTCTTAGGATCAGCTGTGCCGCTAGAAAACGCTTCATTTCCTGTGGCTTTCTTTCTTTACAAGCAAAGTGCTGCTCCAATGGCTCTCACAACAATTAGCACCCACTTGTTCTTCAGGTTTGAAGTTTTTTGCATTAGTCAGGTTGAGAAATTCATGGTATTAATCATGACTGAAGTTGTTATTTATCACCTGCTGGGTGAGAAATAATAATTTTGGCACTACTGGGGCAGCAGGCCAGAAGTACCAAATTAAGTAAAACATCTAAACACTAGCAAGGATCATTTCTCTGATTAATGAATTGTTACAAAGAAAAAGTGCTACTCGTTATCTGATCTTAGGATAAAAAAAGTAGGAGTTGGAAGTAGAAAGCACAAGTAAAGTCAGGCTATACCCTGCTGTAGTTTGAAACTTTCCTGGCTGATCGCTCTTCTGTCATTCACTACCTGCTAACACGCGCTCCTCTGCATTAGGGGTTCGCAATACCTGGCTCACACCCACATCCCCGACTATGTAAAAGAGTAGGTTTTGGCAGGGAGCTCAAGGCCCATTGTGTAATCGCCTCCAAAGAAACGCTGAAACGACTTTAACCTTCCAGGGCTTGTCTGGGCTGGAAGGTTTTGCCATAGGAACAGTTACCAGCCTGGCAAAACACCATTGTGTGAAGGCAATAATAGGGGTGCAGGAAACAAAATCAGCGACATAAAGAGAATTGAGTTTACACCCAGGTAACTCTCCGTACCTGGGCCATTAGTCACCTGCGGGATTAAAAGAGCCCACAGGTTGTAGCCACCTGATCAGAAGCATTTAACATGTAAATACAGAAAGGGCTGGCCTGCCCAGAAACGGTTACATTGAAATGAGGTCTGTGTGTGCTCTTACAACGCTAAGCCACCAAGTCACTGAGACGTATCACGTCCTCTCCCTGTGAGACCGTTGTGGGAAGCTGAGGAATTGACAGCGTAGCAGTGCCCACAGAAATGCTATTTTCTGGGCTCATAAATGAGATGTAAACTGACTATTTGTCTTGAATATGGCTGAAGAACTCAGTCCGGGAGAGAAGTGCCACCACTGAAAGCAAGCAGAAACTTTGGGTGCAATTTTGTGAGGGTTTCAGAGACCCTTTTTGGCTCCTACTAATATACCTGCTGGAAAGGTAGCACAGGCTTTTTCCACAGAGAGCATCAACCATTCCAGTGTATTGCTGCAGACTTCAAATTTGGTACTAAGAACTTCCACTGTTGACACAGATAGACTGCCTCTGCTGACATCTGTGGCAACCAAAGTAACTCCTGTTTACCGAGCCAGCGTGCCCAGAGGCTGTCTTGAAATAGTGACATGAGAGGTCAGTATGAACTCGTGCCTCTCCTATTGGGCTTAATGTTAACAGTAACCCAGCTTGTCAATGAAGACATTTTTGTACGCAAGCTTTATGTCACACAAATGTTCCCTCATCTAGATTTTTTATTATTATTATTATTATTATTATTTACCTAACAGTTTGCTCTGCATTTAAGAAGGAAATTAGAGATCTTGAGGACGCAGGGCATGATGGTCACTTTCCCTACAAGCACTGCTCAAATCATTAGTCCTCCAGGGTTTGTGGCCTCAGTCGAGTGACAAAGTGATCTTCCATAGAAAATAAAAGCAGCAGCAAAAGGCTTGCTGGAAACAGAAGACCACTTCCTAGGCTGGGCAGGCAGCTATCAGAGAGTATCTGAATTAACCTTGTTGCAGGTGCTGTGGGGGGGAATCAGTGCAGCTTAGCCATTACAAATTGTGTAGAGCTGGAAAGAGGACCAGCCATCACACAGCTGGTCTGGTCAAACTATGGCATGGCCCAGTCCCCAGAGTATCTTCTTCTTCCAAATGACTCTGCTGTCATCATGAATTTACAATTTCTACCACTTCTTCCTGCCAAAGATTTGTCAGCAGCAAGTACACCTCCCTAGTCATACATCTCAGGTTGTCTGTCATCCTCTTACGGCTGGTGATGTCTCTCTACTTTCAGCTACAAAGTACAATTTTGCCAGGTGTTCTTGACTTTGAAGCTATCTGTTGCTGGTCACAGCACTCCCTCACTGCTGAGATCAACAGTTTTGTCACTGATGCATAGGATTATTGCCCGATGCTATCTTGTGACAATTATCCTTCATCTCTCAGATGTTATCACTTGGACTGTTAGGTTAAGAAGTGCCCACTTTCTTGTCAAGACAATAAAAACTTCCCTTTAGTTCCACTGCTGTTTCTATCATGATTCCTTTAAATTCCTCTCTAAAATGCCTTTAAGTTTCTGTCGATTCCTCCCTCAGAAGTGCATAGCCTCCTAGCCAAGAAGTGTATGGCTGAGATTACTGACTATCTGCACGATCTCTTTCATTTGCAGCTTTAAGTGTGTGTTGCGGCATGTTTAAGGAACCAGTTGATGAAGATCAGTAGTTTGGGGGCATTATGGGAAGGGTACGTTTTTATCTACTTAAATAAACTCCTCTCCAGCATATTTTGTTGTAGGTTATAATGTTTTGTAAAAGACAGGTAGGTTTCTGTGTGTGTGTGTGTGTAACGATCCCAGGTGCCTGTGACTTGTATTGTACACGTGAGTGTGAGTGCAAAGGTCTTGCTGTGATGCCAAAGCACACTCATAGCAAAATGTGAAAACACTGCTGGGGAAAACGCTGCCCGTCCTTTGATGGAACTGCTTTTCACACACAGAGGGCAGCTCCTTGCAGGCCTCTTTCTATGGAGGTGCTTTCCTTTGGTTCAGCGCATATTCCTGGGGCCTGTCCTACTGCCCCTTCTCCCTGACATCCTTTTGTGACCCCCCTGCCTTTGCTGCTGCTTCAGGGTCTTCCTGCACCAGGAAAAGGAAAGGGGTGTCCCTTAGGAAAGGTTTTCATGCCTGTGGACTACATTCCTCCCTCCGCTTCGAAAGAGATTCCTTGTGCCCATATAATCACCTTACTAGGATTTGTTCAGGCAGAGGGAAGCATCCTACAATCCTACCACCTTCTGTCCCTCGCATCTATAGGGAGTCCAAATGCTACTGCCACACGAAACATTGTGCTTCCATGAATTACGATGCCTAAAATCTGCTTTTCTAACTCACTTATCACAAACAATGCTAATAACAAGGTAACTGGCGTTAATTTTTTTCCTGAAGTTTGACAAAATTCAACACTGGAAAAATGGAAAGTAAGATTAAGACTCATTTGGATAATATAGTTCTCTCAAATTTCTTTGGCATTTTTGTATTATAATAATAAAAATGTATCAATGTAGTCATAAACTGTGATTTACTGAGAAGTAGGCTGAGCAAAGCTTGGAAAGGCCAGGAGCCTCTCCAGAGAGGGTTAAAAGTCCAAAACACTTAAAAAAGGCTTCCAAAAGGGGAAAAACTGGTAGCAATAAGAGAATGGAGTTCCCTTTCAATCCTTAAATCAGCTCAGTGAGTCCTCGTCACCACAGTGAACTGGAGCCACCTCTTGTACTGAAGCCAGCAGAAGTTGTTTGATGCACCCCATCTGAAATGTCACTGATCTGCAATCAAACGAGTGGTTTCTAGCCAAGGATTACGAAATACTTGGCAAACTTAGCCGAGTGGATGAGTCAGAGAGAAAAACCTGCCTGACAGAAGAGTAAGTCAAGCCACAGCAGTTGCAAGTAATTTGTCCCAAATGTGAGCAGGGCAAAATCTAGAGCAGGAGGCTGGCGGCTGGTTTCCCAGCTCCACGCTCCAACCACTGCACTGCATTCTTTGCTGCTTTTTTAACCACAACGGCCTCTGAAAATCACCCTTCAAAGGCGTTTCTTGGTAGTAATAAATGAACCATCAAAACCTAAACAAAGAACCCAGCAGTTGAGATAATGCAACTTAACAAATAGAAATGACTAAGATTGCCTTGTCCTCTGCTCATTTCCAAAAGAATAAAGCCCAGGTCATTTATAAAGCCTTCCCCCTTCCCCTCTCCTTTGCAGCCCCTTGGGAGTCACCCAGGAGACAGCACCACTTTCCTCCGCTTCCCCATCTTTAAAATATATTCATTCCAGTTTTCAAATTGGTATTTTGTAGTGCTAAATCTCTACCCACACTAATTTCTCCAGGTCAGAATCTGACCCTGATTTGAACAAAACCTGGAGTCAAATATTCACACCAGAATGCTTTTGCCTTGCTGCATGTCAGATGCCATCTCCCTGCAAATGTTTCACACACCTTGGAGTGCAGCTTGTGGAACTGATGAGGTGAAGAGCACTGCAGAGCAGCTCTGTGCTGGTAATCACAGGACTGAAGAAACACATACATCATCTGCCACATAGGTTGGCATTTCAAGTAAAAAACCTTCACAATGTGTAAGATGTTGGACAAATGATGGCCATATGCATGTTTGTCTCTGTGCAGATGTCTTTGCATTCTCAGCTAGGAAAAAGCTGAGGTAGGCTCTTTTTGCCGACAATTTAATATTAGTGACACAGTTTATGTCCTCTGCAAAAACAATAATGGAGGATAAGGTGACATAAATTATTTGCAAATCGTTTGACATATGCAGGGCATTGTCCTTGCAATAATCACCATCAGTCTGTCAGTTTAAGATATGAACCGTGCCACTGCCATTTTATATCATTGTGTTAAGCTTTCACATGTTGTAATTTTACAGATTTGTTCTTTGCAGAGCACTGCAACACAAATCAAATTGTATTATGTTTAGTCATATGTTGTGCAGAGCACCTCCCTGCAATTAGGGACAGGGGGAGATGAGGAGCAAACAAACAGTCCTAGATAAGAGGCAGCTCCTCAAAAGTTGGGATATTTCCTAGATACCATTACTCAACTTTCGTGGTCATTATTCAAGGCAAGAGGAATTATTTAAATTCATGCTAACATCAGTTGCTGCCTGCATGAACAAAGTGAGCACTGGAAAGCACCATACTGACAGATCAATTTAAAACACCCTTGTCTGTTTTGTTTCTCCCTAACAGTCAGACACAACATTTGATTCTTATGAATAATGTGGATTTTTATAAAATAAATATACTGATTTCTTTTCAACTCACCAAAGATCCCTTCAAGGCGCAGTAGGTGTCTGTAGTATTAACTCTGCTTTTTGTAGGCATGCAGAATAGTTCTGGAATAGCAATGAACTCAGCGTTGTCTCTTTCATTCCAGGCAAATTAATTCCTGTGGTATAGTTTAAAAAAGACTTAAAGTTGACTGCTTATTTTTAGTCTTTTTTTTCTTTTAAGTTTGAACTGCAGAATCATGCAGTTCATGGGAATCATTCACAAGTGAATTCTAAGTGTACTCAGTGCCAGATACCTTATATTAACCATTTGAGAAATGTATTCATTTGTCAGTGTGTCTTAATTGGTAAAGGAGTCAGCAGGAAATACTGTAATATACATTCTGGAGGAGCATATTTTGGTGGCTTTTTACTATATTTTGAATGGGGAAACATGATTTGTTTTCCCCTGAGAAAGTTCCCCACATTCAGTTGTCAGCAGAACAGAATCTTTCTGCTTCCAGTGAGCTCTTAAACTAGAAAGATTTATTGCACTTACACCCTTGAAAGAACATATCTTTTTCTTTGAAGGCAACCATTATCGCCATCCCATTTTATATCTTTTCTGATAAGTGCAGGCAGTAAAGCAGATAAACTCCTTGCATACCAATTAAAGACACATGCACACCAAGACACTGTATACTATCAGAGATGCTTAGAGTAATATTCTTCCTAGCACAGTAGATATATCTAAGGAGTTTGACTTTTATTATTCTCAGCTTTACACCTCTGACATTTCTAAAAACATGGAGGAAATTAATGAATTCTCACCCAAGGCTCCATTGTCTAATCTTGCACCAGAGCTCATGAATTATGGAAAATGACAGATCAGCTGATGACGTACAATGGGCTATTTTAAAACTACCCTTTTTAACAAAACCTGGGCCATGAAAGGCTCACTGAATTTCATGTACTCACCTAACAAAATATTGGTCTTGTGTTAATTGATACCTTAAATAATGGCCTTGCTTCCTTGCATCTAAGACGTGATCATTTTTATGCACCAAATGTATGAAAGCCTGAACCCTGAATCTCAGGAAGCCTCTTTTTATCTTCTCAGATAGGACACTGAAGTGCAGTCCTAACTTGGCAACCTGCCTTGGATTTTTCCATTTTGAGATCTCCACAGGCTGAAGGAGGGCTCAGTAACATTTCAAGGTTTTTAAGCGCAACATCCTCCACGTACCCACGTACCTGCTTCTTTTTCTGCTTCCTTTTCCCAGGCAGAGAAGATGCCTTTGCTCATCCTGAACAGTGAGGCCAAGAGGATCTGTACGAGAACGCCCTTCCTGCTGAGATCGTTGCAGTGACCAGGCTGTAGCGACCAAGAGATGTTAGCAGCTGCAAGCCCCAGGGCTGCTGTCTGACCTGCAATGTTTGACTGGGCAGTAAGAGGCCAAAGTGCTTATGAAGCCTGTGGCTAGGACATCTCCCACACCCTCTCTGTCCCCAGAGTGCAAATTCCCTTGGGCAGGAGCCACTCTGTTGTCTTTCTTTCCAAATAAATAAAAGCCCCTGGGCACTACCCCAGCATCCCCAGCTTGCTCGCAGGAGCTGTTGGGGTAGCCCTGTCCTGGTCAGACAGCTGCCCAGCCAGTGCTGCCCTGCATTCCTCCTGCAGCCAGGACCACTGCAATCTCTGGGCTGCTCCCCGAACATCACATGCCCAAGGAGAGGTGACAGGACAAGAGATGACAGGCACAACAAAATCGAACAGAGGAAGTTCCATATAAACATGAGGAGGAACTTCTTTATTTAGAGGGTGGCAGAGCACTGGAACAGGCTGCCCAGAGAGGTGGTAGATTCTGTCTCTGGAAACATTCAAATTCTGCCTGGACACCATCCTACACAACCCGCTCCAGGTGGACCTGCTCTGGCAGGGGGGCTGGAAGAGATAATCTCCAGCGGTCCCTTCCAACCTCATATCATCCTGTGAAGGAGCCCCACACGCTCAGCTCCTTTTTCCTTCTGCACTCCAATTTAAAATAAATTACTATATTTACTCACCACATTATTGTTGGGTGGAAAACTAGCTGTCTGCAGTATCATCTGTGAGCTGATTTTTACCTCTCCAAGAATGTCATCCAGGGTTTTCCCTGAAGGACAGTGTCTGAGCACATCAATGACTTTCCTGTGCACGGCAGCGGAGATACCAGTTTTCTGTCAGGGTTCCCTTTAGATAAGAAACTATAGAAAGCAATACATCTCATTCAAAACATCTGAAAGAGCTGAAGATACAGAAAGCATTAATCAGTAATTAATACAAATAAAAGAAACAATCTTTCATGTAGGTGGTAATAATAACACTCCAGACTTTGTTCTAATCCATCTTTTTGTCAAATGAAGCACCAGGGAATTTATCTGCAACAATCAGAGTATTTTCAGAGTCTCTGCTTTGATTTGCAATATGGGGTTTCGTCCTGTGTTAACACAGGACTCAGAATAAATAATCAAAGGAATGGTTTTAAAACCTGTATTTTAAAACCTTAAGCTAGGCTTTAATATGCAGAGGAATTCTGCTATACTTTTATACCCAATTTACAACTAAATTTTCCAAATTAAGAAGCCCCCTTTTCACTTTATGTGGGAATTGCAAAAGTGCAATAAAATCCCATTGCAGAAATCCTGACAGTTCCCTTTCTTCTGCATTAAACCGCTGACAGGACCTGGAATATGGGGCTTCTACCATTCCTCTGCAGAGAAACAACGTCTTCCAGAACATCAGACAATCCTGAAAACCTTTAAATAGCCTTGCATTCGTTATATTTAGTGACAATTACACAAGTGACTTCCTGAGTGCAAATGTGATTCATTACTCTGCAGCAGAAGTAATATCTCTAATAGACTATGCATTGAGTTGACCCAAAATAGCTGCTGAAGAATAGTTGTTCCTGAACTACTCCATGGATAGATTTTTAGAAATTATTATAACCATATATAAGAAGAACAGATTATCCTGCCATGTAATTATTTAGCACTACCCTAAATCTTTACGTAAACTAAATTTCAATTGTGGAAAACAGTAAGCAATGTTTAACAAGAAGTTTTTACAAACAATTTGTGTGGAACTTGCCGGGAGGTTATAATCCCTATTTTAAATGAAACAATTTGCATTCAATGTTTACTCACCCTTTAGCTCCATTATTACCATCACTTTCTTAAGTTTAAAAAAAAAAAGAGAGAGAAAAAGAGAAATATAAAATTATTTTTTTTTCTTCTGAGCAAAGAGAGTAGAAATTGAGTATTTCCAACCCTGCTAGACCTTAGGATGCAGCTCCAGCTCCCTTCTCACTCTGGAATAATGCAGACAACTTAACCCCGCTGAGAACAGCACTACCCCAGGGCCTGCAAGCCCATCTTTAAAGGATGGTGCTGCCCTGCTACTGATTTTGATGCTTACCCAGTGCTGAGCATCAGGGTTTCACCACATACACAAATTAGGAAGCCGGGAAATGACCTGAAAAAGATTATCACGTTTCCACTCGCCGGCTCCAGAGCCCCGCACCATGAAGACAGCCCTATTTCACTTGGGCACTATCACAGACCTTCTAGGAAGGGATTGCTCACAGGCCTGCACTGAACACCTTCAGGTCATCCTCAGCGTTCAAGGCAGACATCAGCACTGCCGTGTGCCATGCCAGCTCCGTCCTGTGGACACGGGGCTCCTCAGCACAGCCCTTTCCCAAACCCAGGGCTGCAGAGCTGGGCGGGCAGCAGGGCTGCCCTCTGCCAAGGGGATTTCTGACATCGCCAGGTCCCTGCCCTTGCTCCCAGGGCTGGCAGAGAGTAAAGACTAGGGGAAAATCAGAGCCTCACCCCCTCCCTCTCACTGACGCCAGCTCCAGTTTACCCATGAACTTCAGAGAGGCCAAAACTTCATCAGGAGTTCTGCAGGCAAGGCAGCCAGGTACACTCAAGGGGAAACCCAACCCAACCATCTTTCAAAAGAAGCCACAGAAATATCCTATTGCCTTTACACAGATACCAAACATATTTGCAGTAATCTTCCTTTAGCTCTTTTTCATTCCTTTTCATAGCAGTTGCTCAGGTAACCTTCCGGGCAACAGCTGCTGCCAAAGAGGAAGGCTGGGAGGCCTGAGCCATGCCTGACAGAAAATTACCCAGATGGGTGCTCTCAGCTCAGCTTTAAAATTTATATTATTTTTTTCAGCTTCCTGTCCAATATTGTGCCTGCTCCCTTGATTACAGGCAATTTAAACTAAACCTCACACCACGCAATGGCCGATGCTACAGCTGAAAAACCCCACTGATGAGGTCCCAGAGCACTCCCAGTGTTCCAGCTTACTGTGCATCTCTCTGTTCTGGCTTGTAAAATGGCATTCTACAATGCCGGTATGTAATCTAAAAAACATCATAAGTAATAATTAAACATTACATCAGATTAATTCCAGGCTTGTTTGCCCTTGACAATAATACTATTAATTCTCTAGAGAAGAAAGTAAGACAACCGTGTGAAAACAAAGCACAAATAAAGTCCATAAAATGCAGAGGAAATAGTTCCAATATTAATTTTGTAATATGGAGTATTCATTTTGTAATATGGTGGTGACATAAAATATGCAGCAGCAACAAACAGAGGGAAGTTGATGGACTGCCAAAGCTGTTTCTCCTTAAAATGCAGATTGCTCCGGAGCAGTTAAGCTCGGTGCCGAGACGAGACTGCCTACACAGGCATTTTCAAAGGGCTCTTTCAAGGCCAACATCCCACTTTCAGCTCTGACACGGGATCAAAACTGAAGCCTGGGAATCACATGAAACCCCAGCCAGGCTGTGTGGGACAGCCTCAGAGAGGAGGGCTACAGAAGCTATATTTGTGGTCTCACGGGGTGTTCCCATGCTTGCTGTCTTCATATCAAAGGTGCTCTGTTTATAGACAGCAATCTGTTGGTGCCAGGCAGTGACGGCCGTATGATATATGGCTGTTTGCAAAATGAGCCCGTCCGTGGGTTATCACCGGCTCTAATTAAAGGAAGACACAGGCTACCGAGTCGCGGTCCCTTTCATTGGAGCTGAGAGGACAGCAATCTCCACAAGAGCCGCAAAGGAGGACAGATTCATTTGACTGATTGCATGATGTCTGAATTAATGGTCAGGAAAAGAGCTATTATTGTGCCCTCACTGGAAGGCTGCCTCAGAGAGCCTGTGCTGCGCGATCTGCTTGAGCGTGGAAGCAAAAGCAACGCTCCCCTCAACGCACAACCAGCAAGGCAGGAGCCCCGCTGGTGCGGCGAGCCTTTCCTGGATCAATTTTACAAGGCCGAGTGTCTGATACATAATGAATGTTCAATAAGCTCAAATATAAATACTTTGCAAGGAGCAGGCTGTTAGTCAAACCAATGCTGCTCTAACTTTCAAAACAGTGGGTTTTTTTTTGTTTTATTGACAACATGGGCGGCAGAGACAAAGCAAAGCAGGGCATGGTATAAACCAAAGCACCAAGCAACTTTGGCTCCTCATTCTGTCTCCTGGTTTCTGAGTCTAGGAAAAACTCATTAATTAAATCCTTGTAGCTAAGCTGGAGCTGCTGGGAGGAACGGGGCGAGGAGTAATTGCTATCAAATAGCAATGGCTCAGCATGTGTTTGACAGGTGGGAAAACCTGGTTCAAGCCCTTGGTGTTGGGGGGCTCTTTTTTTTTGGGCGGCATAATTCTTAAGAAAACACTGTTGTGCTATTCATAGTGCATGTAAGAAATTTGGCTTCTCTCAGGATTTCAGTAACCTTACAGAGCTGGAGCAAGTTCCAGAGCTAAAATTAAATTTACAAGCTGTAGCAAGCTTGCAGGCTGGAACAAACTTGCAAGCAACAACCTGCTTCCAGCATCACATTTGACTGTAACGCTTATGTTTCTAAGCTCTTCAGGATCACAACAGACTTCTATCTAAATGGAATTAAGTCCAGACTATAATCTGCTCTAATGTGGCCCACATCATCTCTTGCCAGGTGATGCTGCATCAAGCCATAGAGGTAGTTCAGCACGACCGTCTAATGCAACAGAGCCTCATCAGTCTCACTCCATTTAAGTGCAATGTGTAGGTTTGCTTCTGTGGTAAACTTTTCTGCAGTTCGGAGACTTCCACTAGTAAATGAAAGTCTCAGAAAAGACAAAACTAAGGCAACAAAAATGACAAGCCAGCCTGGGGCCTGATTTCTGATTTGCTCTTTCCCTTTGGGAGCCAGTAGACAATTTGAATAGTAATAAACTACAAGCCTCCAATAAATCACCTGTCAGTGACCTCCTTGGGCCTTTGGCTCTAGCTGGGCACATTGCTGAATACCAGCACTGTTACGTTACCCCTGGAGGTGGTGCAGCACCATAACAGGGAGGCTGTCAAACCTTCATCCTTGGAGGTCTTGAGACTCAACTATACAAAGCCACGGCTGGCATGATCTGGAGCTGGCAATAGTCCTGATCTGAGCAGGAGGCTGGACTGGAGACCCCGGTGGTCACCCCCTGCCAGCAGCTCTGAGGCTGTGACTCTGTTGGTCCTTCTTTGCTTTGTCTATCTGGAACTTTAGAAGTCAAACTTCTTGGTCATGCATCTCTTAAGAAATTCTCCCTAGGGTATACCTGCACTTCCTTATTTCTGCAGGAAGAAACACAGTTACTTAGCCAACAAAAGAAACCCCTCACCAGGATCTTGTTTTCAGGAGTTCAGACAATAGCCTTGTAAGTGGAAAATCAAGAGCTGATACAGATAAGTGCACTGAGGAACTTCATCATATCATATTTCTGTGTGATCAAGATAACCTATCTTAAACTGTTAGCAGTCATTTAAATATTTAAACCTGTAGATTATACAAAGAAAAAGGAAAGATAAAATTTTATAACGTAGCTTGATACTACTGAATATAAATGTGAAGTGGTATTTCTGGTTATTTGTGAGAGGAAAAGCATTTGCTTACTAAATTGTTTCTCACTTACAGTCATCATAGGCTTAGGACTCAGTGATTTGTATGGCCAAAACCACTAGATAACCTGTCTGATCACGTAACATGCAGAGAATCTCAACTGCCAAACATTTTCTCAAGCCTATAGGATACATCTTGCTTTTACGGATCATTGCAGTTGCAGAAATGGGACCTGTGTATATAACTTTAAAGAAATACCATTGTTTCTATTTAAAGGAATGCAAATAAACTTGACTCAGATACTCCCTGGATATCTATTCATACTTGGCAAAACATTCAAAGTGCACTTTTTAAAATTCCCTTTAACTTCCATGGAATATACCTACACACCTAAAATTAAACACAGACTACAGTACTCTGCAAGTTGAAGATGATACATATACACAATTTTGATTACTATTTATACGGATTACACCATAAACAGTACAACACCATCTTGCTCAGTTTTGAGAAAAAGAATGAAAAATCCCCAAATTATTTTGGATAATAAGCAAATAAAACAAACACATTTTTATATATTTTTCTAAATAATTTATAACTTATATAAAATGCAGCTGCATGGCAGGGCCTGGACCCCGTGGCCACCATGCAGGAGACATTCACTTGCATCCTGGAGATGTTGCTTTTGCTAAGACACATGCACCATAAGTGACTAGTGGAGTGGCATCTGCAGAGACTGCATTACTACACACTACTAAATCTCTAAGCTCATAAAAACTGAATGTCTTTACTAGTTTACCATGAAAGTTTTTTTTTTTCCCCTGCTTTTATTGGAGGCTTTGCTGAGTGGGGTAGACTTTTTTCACAAGAAAAGACAGAGTAGCAGAACAACTATCTGACAACTTTCCTGTGACGATGCATAGAAAAAATTTTCAACATCTGTTTTAATTTTTTAACAGGAATAAACCAACCTATTTTTCTCTCAACTTGTTATGAGAAATGGTTAGATGTTTCTATTTGACTGATAAAATAATTTTAAGCCACAGCAAATCTCAGCTGTTCTGATTAAGATTTTAGAGAACAATAAACAATGGTCTCATAATCACATAAATGTGAGGTTATTTTAACCATGCCAATACCTATATGAGAAAAGCAGAAAAGATGTTAGATCTGTCTGCATACTAGAAACAGTATCAAAATACTCTAATTTCACAGCATTCATTTCTGAAATGTCCTCCCTTACAAGCTCCTAAAAAAATCCAGAATTATTTAACAAATTAGGAAATACGTAATAAGAAACTTCCTCTGTTTTTATTACTTACCGAAAGCTGCTGAGATACTTTTTCATGAGCTGAAATTATTCAAATCAGCTGAAGGATAGCATGTCTACATGCATGTTTGTACGTACTCGGTCAACATATGAGGAGTTCATACAGCTGTAATAAACTGAAATGGCAAGAAGAAAACACAATGAACAATACTTCAGAAGAAGGAGGAAAACAGGGAGGAATTACATAAATGTGCTGCAAAGGGTATTTTCTCATTATTCACTTAGTGCTGATTCATTCTTGTTAAATGGTAAAATCAGCTTTGACATCACTACTCAGCACCAGTGTGGTATTACAGCTAAACACTACTTCACCAGTAATCTGTTATTATAAAATTAACTTTTATATTGGAATATTCAAATATTTATATTGGAATAAGTGCATATTGATTTGACTCCTCCATGAACACAAATGCCTTCCTAGCAAGTGGGGACACCATGTTACGGCAAAGAAATATTTAAAACTACTTATTTACAGCATTTATTTTAGTGGCTTTTGGAAAAAAAAATTACATATTTAAACTGTCAGCATTAGGACATGGAATTTATTTTCTCTGTGCCAATTTAAAAGTCTTTTTTTCCCTTTTTTATGTGTCATGGCTCCAGGGCTCTTCACAGCAGGGCTCTGCAGTCAGAAACAAATCATCATTTCCAGCCTGTGTATTCAGAGGTCTTATTCCTATTAACTCTGGCTGAAGAACAAGGTCTAATTCCAGAGCTGCATTTTGATCATCTTCTTCTTTTAGCTGGTGCTCCAAGACCGTACGAGACTCCCTACAATCACTGTATACTCCCGGATTTAGATTGTTAATTTTTAACAATACAGAGCTGGTGCTGACCCTCCTTCCATTCCCAGACACTCATAATACATGCTCTCCTGGCTACAAAAAATTTTGTGCATACTTTAAAGCAATCTGGGGCTGATTTATTCAGTGCACCTGCACGAGGCTTGAGGGAACACGCTGCACCGCCCATTGCCTCCCAGGCGCACGCATTCCCTCTCAGACTTCTTGGTCGTGACCCTGTCTCCTTCTCCATCAGCCCTGCATTGCATATCTGAAATGCTTCACAGAGAAACATGTCCAAAGGGTGTTGGTTTAACAGTTGGGAGATGGAGCCAGGACAAGCATGCTGGGTCTGGTGAAATCTGCAGCCACCTGCATTAGCTGTCCACTTGGTGTGCTTTATGCAGAGGGAGGGAGAAAACACCTTATGACTTTCACAGCACATCAGAAGACAGCTATTGTGATATATCTTTGGGGAGGAAGTCTGAAAGTGGCAGCTTTGGGGAGAAGCAGGACTTCAGCAGTTGTTACGGTTCCCTGAAATTAAAGCTACTATTTCCGTGATAACTTAAAAAAAGCAGAAGAAATGCCCTGGAAATCTTATAGGTCCAGCATCTGGCTATTAGTGCAATCCTCCTTTCCTTCATTAGGACTTCTGTCTGGATGAGTCAGAGAGGAAGTTCCCTTGAGTGACACAGCAAGCCAGAAAAAATGAGAGACCAGTGGTCTCCCCGTACAGATAGCACTTCAGATAATGTACACACACGCGCGGTCAGTGCTCCAATAAAGGAAGCCAGCAGATCTGTCAAGCCATTTTTGGTCAATCAGTTTGAGAAATTAATCATATCAATGTTTGGTCCACAAGGTTGTGTGCACTTCAGGCACTGTTCTTTCCTCCAACTCTTTAACCAAGGAATCACTTCGTTCCTAGGACTCAGGGGTCAAGTTTGGTCCCCTTTTGACATCTCAAATCCTTTCAATTTGCCTGCTGCTTCTAAGCTAAATGGTGGTGTGAGGTAATTTATTTGGGATCAGGGTTAAAGTGTTAATGAGAACACCACATTTCTCTGAAGCTCAGCAGAACTGAGAGCAGCATTATCAGCTGAGAGAAAGAAAAAAAGAAATCCTCAGCACATACTGGAGCCAGGAAGCATATGGAGCCATTTTAGTCCATGGTTGCATAGCTTCTTCTCAGGTTTCAATAAAGTAAATCTGAAGGGCAGTTTGAATCCTAATATACGTGCAGGAAGCGCATGCACTCAGGATTACTATAAAAGCAGGCTATTTGGAGCCCTTCTCCACTGAGGTGCTGAGAGCCTTCAGCTCCACTTGGAGTTAAGAGGACCAGTGGGTTTAGCACCTTGAAGGATTAGGCTTCTAAATGTTCCTACCGCTGATAGCACATTTGCTAGGAGGATTGATTTGACAAGAGTAGCGATGTATGGCCATTAAATTGTTTGCAGATTTGACCTATCTGTCCATAACAAGAAATAATACCTGAAGTGCCATAACTCTGTCAAACATTTCAAAGGAATACTTGCTTAAAGATCGAATGCATTATGTAATCTCATAATGTCAGATTAGGACATAAAACTATGGAACATGACACAGAGCAGCACTACAAGGCATACTGTGTCAGGAATTTTATAAACAATTTCTTCTGGACCTCTCACATGTTATCAGTTTGAGTAGTGACTATGATGCATTTCAAATTTCTTCTGGCAGCTGGAGACAAAATGACGTGGCAAAAATGTGACTGGAAATATCATCCAGGGGCTCTTAAAAAAAAATTCTTCCATAGCAAAACACTACAGACCTGCAGATTTTGTCCTGGTGTGAAGGAACCTATGGGGAGAATGGGAAAACAGAAAGGAGAGCACAACGATCAAAAGCAAGGAAAGTAACAGAGCCTAGTCCTGTGCATCACTAAACTGAACCACAGCTCTCAAGTTAACAGACCCAAAATAACAACAAATTAAATGTAAAAATCTGTTACTTACAGCCAGCACAAGGGCTTAGAGCTACCCAGTGCTTATGCCTATGATTTCATAAGCATAATTTTTCTTCATATGGATTTATTTTTATTCCATGTTACTTGCCTGAGTACGAGACTACCTAGGCAAGATAAATATCTTTTACCTGGGAAGGATCTATCTGATTTCTTTTAAGTATAAAGCACCTTGGAATTTGGGAAAAGAGAAAAGCAAAATAAATTCCCACAAGCTAAATCTAAAATCAAGACAGGTATAAAAATAGTGAGCTGAGAGCAGAGAAGGAAATAAACCAGCAATGAAATAAACAGTGATTATTTTTTATGAGACTCATAATAAAGAAAAATTATTTTAACTTTCCTTAAGTGACAACTGGTGGAAAAATAGGAAGCAGCAAAAAAAGTAGCATTGAGCACACTAGGCTGGTGAACATCAGCTGGAGTTGCCTTTTCTGTGATCTTCCTTTTATGTTTAATCTTTATCATTTTTATGACCTTATTAAATCCAAATTATGTATATAAAAGTATATACAAGTGTCATATGCAGCATTTTTTGTGAATTGAAATTTAATCAAGCAGAACCATACAGTGGGCCCCTTCAGCCACAACAGCCTTGGCCAGTATGGAATAACAGAGCCCACGAACCAGCACTGTGAAGGTCGTGATTTTCACTCCTATGTCTGACCTCCACCAGCCTGCATCACTGGCAAGAGGAGAGGGGTTAATATGGAGCTATACTAGGGTGGGGACCAGCTCCCATTCAATTCCTGTTTTTCCTATACAAAGCAATGAGTGTTGAAGCGAGAGCAATTCTACAGAAGATTTCAGGAATTGAAAGTTAAGGCCTGTCAAAGCAGCACTAGCTCTCTCTGGGATGTGCCACCCCTTCCTGGAGAAGCCTGGAGTGCAGCAGGGAAGTGGCGCTCCAGATACTGCTGCGCCTTGGGGAATGGGTGACAGAAGAAGGATGCTGAGATACAGCTCTGACAGGGACCAGCTGAGCAGACTCCGGGATCTTGTCTTGCTTGCCTTGACACAGCGACTGCCAAGCTGGTCCTGCACCCCAGGAGCCAGGTTTTTAGGGAGAAATGTGCAAGTGCTGCTCTGCTTGGCACAGCGGATTTTGAATGAGCCTGCCTCCCTCTGTGAGCCATGTGGACACGAGCAGCATGGGTGCACATCAGAGGAGGAGCCGAGAGCTCTCTGCGCTTTTCTGGTCTCAGCACGAGCTTTACCCTTTAGCTGCTCCTGCCCCAGAAGGCTGTTGAGCCTGCACCCTTGCTCTTCGCACAGGTAGCACCTTGCAGGCTGAGCTTTGCTTCTGCCCCAGGACAAACTGCAGAGAGCTTCTTCCGAGATGATGAGCAGGCTACAAGCCTGGGACATGCAGTCCTCTCAAGGGACAGATGATTTCTCTCCACCTTTCCCTGTCTGCATCTCCCCGTGCAGGAATTGTACGGAGCAGGGCAGTCAGGAAGCTGGGGCTGAACTATGTTGAGCAGCGTTAGCCTTGGTAGCAACGCCTGTGGGATGTACTACCCACCAGAAACGGTGGTGCCGACTTCCTTTGGATGGCTGCTCTTTGAAACCTGTCAGTTTGTCAGCACCTCTGCATTAGCGGATGCTAACTGGGTCAGCATTACTTCGCCTTAGATGTAATAACGCTTTGTTCCCTCCTTTTTCTTGTTAATAAGTAGCTGCTTCCTTACATCCCTTCTGGTCAGCCCTGCCTGTCAAATGACTTGTCTGTCAAAATATGTATTATTCAAAAATGGACCTGTTGCCAGTGTGGTGAGGCTGGGGGATGGGTTCATGTATCATATCACTCTTCCCTTCCATACATCTCAATTTCCTGCTTTCTGCATGATTAATGCACATTTGCTTCCCTCTACATAATGTAGACAGCAAAGAATGAATTATGCTGCTTCATTACATTAACTGGTAACATGTCTTTCCATACCTATATATGCTAATCACTGCTTTCTTGTGCCTTATGTTTGTAAATGAACTACATAGAAAGAGTAAACACAGAATAATGGCATGTTATGCTACTCTAATGTAACAGAAATCAAAGAGGGGGCAAGAAGCTGTTTCTCCTACTACAGAGTTAGTTTAGTAGGTTTTCATAATTTTAAGTTCATCACTGTGCTTGTAACATCTACATTTGACCTTTGATGTTAGGTTTCAGTAGTTTTTATAAATTCAAGACACAGAAGATAGACCTTTTCTGCAGTTGATAGAAAACGGATATAAGTGACTCTAATTAACATATACGTTAGAAATATAGACTACAAGATGTTGTTCATATACTGAGTGGTTAATCTCTGCCTAAACTTAATACTAAATAAAACAAGCCAATATTGGCACTCTCAGACAAATGCCAGTATTGCATCTGGAAATAACAACATTAAGCAGACTTGAACATATCAGTAGCTTGAAAACAGGGAGCAGTAGTGGATGCTATAAAATACACAGAATCAATCCTGCTTGGACATTTATTGCATTAATACTATTTTCAATTTATTTAGCAGCAAAGTGCTTTTATTACTGACTACTGACTGTGTATGAGTGAGAATGTGTGTGGGTGTTGTACACACAAACGTGCGTGTTGGCTGTTCAGCCTGGCATAAACAATCTCTAAGAGGACAGCAATAAAATGTTTTACCAATACATAGCAGCATCATGCAATACAACACAAAGACAAAACAGAAGAGACTATGGATGCCACAGATCAAATTATTGTTTAGATACAGGGGATAAAAACATAATTAAGGAAACAGAATTTTATTAGAAAATTAGCACTATCATCTTATCCTTAATAAATGCCATGGGATCTTTAACCAGAAGTAAGAAAACAGCTGTTGGTTGTTGTTTGCCTTTTTTCCCCCTTTTACTTCACAGAGCCTCCCAAACCTTATGTAGAAAGAAAATCAATTAAATAAAAATGGACAATGATGAAGAAGTCAAGAGAGCAATTTTAAAATCAATACATTGCTTCAAAAGAAGCTCACAACATGGTTGCAGAATATGGAACAGAAGCCTAATGTACCAAGCAGGCACAATGTTAAGAACCAAAGGAAGATCCCACAATAGTTTCATATTTATCAGAAAGGATGGCATGGAAAGATTGGTAGTAACCCAAGGTTGTGCTATTATAAGCACATCAAACCAATCCTCTGTTGCCTACCCTGACTCCTAGAGGACAGCTTGTGAAGCTTCAGATACTAGGCTATGTCTTTAAGTGGACAATGTTTGGTTTTGAAGAACCCAAAACTTGAAGAGTCAGCCAGAATGAGCTTTTGCAGTAGCAAAAATCTGCACAAATATCACCAACTTCTGCCCTAAGTACAAGACATAATTCTTCAATTTTCAAATAAACACATGCCATGGACTTTAAAAAAAAGCAATAATTAAACAATAATACTCTGCCAAAGCAAAATGTTCCATTATGCATGCAATTTTCTCCCCAAGGAGAGAACTGAAGAAAGAAAAAACCACATGTGAAATGTTAGTCATGTTGTTTGACGCACTTTTGGGTAGTTCTCAGATAGTGCGGTAAGGACAGTACAAGAGTTGTCATGGACTAGTGGAGAAATCAAGGAAAAAAATGCCAACAAACAAATGAACTTCATCTTAAGGCTTGCTTACAAGTTGGTGTTGGCAACTTTATGAACCCATCAGAGATTAAAGTCACCTAAATCATCATAAAGTATGGTGATCTCAACTATTTCTTGGCAAACAGGCTTAGCAGAAAAGGGTCTTAAAACAGTGAATAACTTGCTACAGTTAGCTGTGTTTCAGTCCTGCTTCTAAAAGTACAAAATCTACAATTCAGCCCAGAAAAATTTCTTGACCTCTTTTGCTCTGTCAAAATTAAGGCAGAATTAAATATGACTGAAGTGGTCAGGCAGACTATCGAGTTGAGAAATTCTTAGCCATAGTCCCTTTTCATTTCAAAACTATTTCCATTCTAATGCAAGTCTGTGATTCTGAAAGCGTAGCTCAAACAAAATGACTTTAAGCAAATTCCATGTTTTCGCATGCAAAACATCTGTGTAGTGATATACCATGATGAGCATGAGGCGTGCAAATACAACTCAGAGCAACTGGCACTTCTGTCAACACAGCACTGAAAACACTGATGTCATTTGGTATTTGTGGTAAGCCCCAAATATTCCTCTTGCAGCAGAACATTTGTTGTCTTCTTCCTATGGAATTTCTGAGCTGGAATCAGGACCAGCTATATCATATTCTATTTCTTCCCTTACATGAGGTTTTCTTTTTTGAATTCTTCAGTATCAAATGCACACAAGTTCACATCTGAACTTGAATGTTTGGAAGTCCTACCTCTCCCTGAATACAGACTTGGCTTTTCTTTCAGCCATTATTATTTGCAGGTTTCTCATCCATGCTCATGTGGGTGAAACAAAACAATCTTGTCATATTTTCTGTAAGGTGTGCTTATAGATAATTAACACTGAACTTTTAATACTGTCATTATGCTTTTAGAAGTTGATATCATCAACATAATATATTTTTCCATAGGTATTGGCCAAATTCTATAGCCATGGCAGAGAGAGCATCAGCAATACTGTATCTCCAGCCCTCCTGTGGTTAATATCCCAGGATTCTTTGGGATTATCATAATAAAAGCAGTGGTGGCGGCTGAAGGACAAATCTACAGTCTGTTTTCTGTCACTGCTGCCCTGAGATCGACGACTGTGCTGATTGCCTCTGGACCAAGAAAAGTTGGTGTAAGACCATAAATTGGAAAACTGGAATAAAAAAATTATCTGAGTGGTGTATGTGAGATGCCTAGCTTGTGTTCAAAGGAGGTATATGCTGCTGGGTAGGCATCTCTAAGTGTGTTAAACCAGCAGTGTCACTACTAGAAAAATTTCAGTAGACACCTGGCTTCCTCCACAGCAGCTGACACAGAGCGTTGACTTACTGCTCTGACTCTTAAGAGCACACAGGGCTCAGGTCACAGCCAGCGCTGTTGCCCTGCACGCTGCTCCTCCTTTCATTTTGCACAGAGACCCACACTGCTTCCTTCCCCCATTATTATCTTAATCCATAGAGTTAAGGATAATCAAGCAGCTGTTTTGAAATAAAGACTAGTAGCATGGGGGCCGTATCATATAAGGCCTCAAATGAGTTACCTGCAAAGACTGTGCCTCTGCTTTGAAGAGCTAACAGTCTGGGAAAAAATGTCTTGCAGCTCTGGAGATCAAGCAAAATACAAAACTTACAGAACACACTGGGCTGTGATTTATCTCCACACATCAGCTCTGCTTTCTAATCCAAACTCATTGTAACCCACCAAAGGCCCTGTTCAAGCGATGAGCTCTGCTGCAACGAGTCCATAGGCAAACACAAGGCAAACCTGGGGTTGCTCTTTGGGATGATCTCCTGTCTATAGCTTTGATAGGGAATTGGAAGTATAACAATTGTATCAGTCACAACTTCATAAGGTACTGGAGGTCTTTACTGGCTGCTTGTCAGCTGAAGTCCCACGAGGACTTAAGTTTGCCGTGCTAAAGCATCGAAAATATTTTCCATAAAATATAATGCTTTTTGGAGTTATTTTACTCTTTTTTTAAATTCCTGATTTATGAGGAATAAACTTCAGAGCTGATGATCGTGATCTGCTTGTGCAAGCAATGGTTTCTGGGATCAGCAAACTAACACTAGCAGAAACACAAAGAATATGAAAAAGCAAAAAATCTCCAATGACAAAATGAGTGTTACATTTCAGCATACACATTTCAACATATATAAACATATATATCTCAAATATTTGAAACTAATATTCCCTGGCCCTTTGCATATGCATCTGTGACTTGCATATAGGAAACTTGGAAAGTCAACAAAAGGAACCAGAACAAATTAATAATCCCCTCCTTCAGCAAGTTAAACTTCACCACTAAATTAGTTGACCCTCAAAGTTTGCCGTGGGGGAATGATGTAAGATTGGAAGGTTTATATGAAGAAACAAAGATGAAAACTGGAATGGAGAATGTGAGGTGGCTAGTGGACCGAATGGGTCCAGAAAAGTTTCTTCAGTTATTTCTTCAAAATGTTCATTGAAAGGGAGAACTACCTCCAGCTACACATAAAGGCAGATTTTATCATGCCTTATTATTTACTCTAAGGGACTTCTTTACCTCAGTAACAATATGTGTAGAGAGAAGGAAGAAATATTCTACACAACTCAGCACAAAGTACACTGCACCAGCTTGGACAGGGAACCAAAAGAGAGGGCAGTACAGGAAGATGCTGTTTTTTTCAAGATGAGGTAGAGTGAGAGGTTTGCTCAGCTAACACAAGTGGTCTTTATTTTAAACCACCCCAGACACATGAACTGAGATGACGTGGATGTCTAAGAACTGTAGCTCAGCTCCAGAGCATCTTTCCTCCGGTATTTCAAACACACTAAGTTTCTCTCTCAGTGAACTCTTAGAGTTGAACATCTAACAAGAAAAGAACTAGAACAAGTAGAAAAGACAAATGGTCATGTGGCTACTTGAAAAAAATTCTTTTTAAATGTGGAGTGTTAACTCTCATGCTGGAGTTTGTCTGCTCCTGCAGACTTAGAATCTTATTGCTTTATCAGAAGAGATTCAGTGCCACACTGTACAAACTCTTCTGGGACAAACATGAATTTTTGCTTATTTTGTAGGTCTTATTAACAGTGGTTATTGCTACACAATTTTCTAAAGTTTCTGATATGGGCTACCTGTAGGATGGTTAATGATAATTGTATGAGTAGAAAAGGCACATTAAAAAGACTCCCACAATTTCTCGAACTATGAAAGGATACAGTTAGTCCCAACTACTAGGAAGACCATGACACATCTTGATACAGCTGAAACTTTTCTGTCATAGACAGATTCTCAGTAGCATGGCTCTTGAAAAAAGGTGATCTGACTAATATCTGAAAACACTTACATGCCGGCTGCATTGATGGAGAGCAGGAAGCGTAACCTTTGACCAGAGAAGTAATAACAGTGTAAGCTTTTCTAAAAGCAAAACCTAGGGGAATTAGTGTCCCATATCAGTCACAAAGTGCATTTAGGGCTCTCTATAAATCTCACTGAAACATTTAATGAAATCGTCATCTTCCTGTGTAATTGGAAACGGACTTAAGAGTTTTGCACCGACAATGAGGATGTTTGAACTTCCAGAGGAATAGGGCTAGAACCAAAAGAGCATATGACACTGAGGAGTTTCTTTCATGGGCTGTAACCTAGTACCTCAAACCCATATGCAGGACTTTGATGTCTGGAATGGCAAATGAGAATCAGCCACCTCCAGATGGGACCTCTAGCATCAGCATGCTGAATAAGGGCCACCTACCTCCATTGGAAACAGTGAGGAAAGCAGGCTTATGTGGTCTTTTAAAAAAAAAGACATAGATTTTGAATAATTCAGATAAGGAAGGGGAAGAGGGAACTGAATCTAAACTTTATACATGGCAGAAAAATGTTCTCATCTGTGAACTGTGATATATGTAGGGAGCATTAAAAACAAAAGGACAAACAAAATGGAAAAAGCAAACCCCACTATCTGCTCCATTTCCAGCAGAGTCTCTCCAAGGAGCATCAGAGCTAACAACACTTCATCCTAACAATGCTGAGGATCCTCACTGGCTGCTACAGCAAATGGGAAAGGTTGGTCTTTTTTTTCCTCTGTAATTACTGGTACCAGGCATCACTCTCATAAGAAATCAGCTCACAGGCTCAAGTCCATAAATATTAGTAAATAAGGAATGGACAAATAAACACATTGTAAGTTGATTTCCATTAACTAATTAAAGATGGCTTACTCTAATAAGGTGTTTGATGTCAGCTAGGTCGTTTCTTTCTTCATTTGAGGAAGATTAATGGGCATATTTTCTACCTAACTTTTATCAAAATAGTCAGTTTTTATTGTGGTTTTCTATTTAATGTGCTTTTATCATGATTTTTTAATCATTATATCTCAGCTCCCCTAATGTGAAACTTTTGTATGACCTTGCTGAAAATTTCTTTCTGATGTCAGAACCCCTGCGTGAGCAGGTGTTACATGCTTTGGCAGTGATAGAATTATTCTTTCATAGTCTATGGAAGCTCTTAAACTGCTTTCATCCCCATAGCATCTAAACTCCATTGAGTAGCACATTAACTGACAGGACTAACATCCATCATCTTTGCTTCATTCTCTTCTCTTGAGGAAGTGTGTATGTAGGGGACCATATGGTTTGGGTGGGGTTTCCACTATGTTTTACTTTAAAATGTCCGTGCTGCTAGGTGTCTGTCTCAGAAAAATTATCCCCTCACATGGAGAAGAGGCTGCAGAAAAGTTTCTACAGGACTTTCACTCCTGCCATTATTTATGCTTGTGTCTCCAATCAGTCTCTATCTTGTCCAGAAATGAGATTTATCACGACAAATAACCCAGTCCAAGTGTTAAAAAAAGGGATCCTTCATCGGCATTTTATACTTGATGAAGCCTTTCACATCTACAGTAGAAAGAGCTTTCTAAACTAAGGATTTCTTTTGTGTGGTCTCCCAGATACGCAGTAAGACTAGTAGCTAGAACTTTACACACATAGCTACCAATAAAAATACATTCAGTTGAAGTTTCACCAGTGAGCAAAAGTGCTATTAAAGACCACCCTTGGATTTATGGTTTACTTCTTGTTTCACTTGTTCAGCTTCATATTTTAGGAACATCTCCAGGATAAGGGTATCTTAATACTGATGATAATAAGGTATTCTAGTGTGAGGGTACTTAACCTTGGAGAGCTGGACAGTGACTCTGTTATTAAGAGATGTCGCGAAATCAAAATACAACTGCAGATTAATGTCTTGGCAATGTTACCCTGTTAACGTCAAAACACTGTATAGGTACCATTGCCTTACCACGCTTCAAAGATGGATTGGGAAAGCAGTATTACTATCCATCCAGGTCATGGCTATCCTGTGTTTCTAACCCTTCACCCACTCATGGTCTTACTTCTGTGGCACTCCTTTTCAGTCTTAGCTCACTGCCACTCCTCCTCAGGGAGAGGAGCTGCTAAGTCCTCTGGCACCGTCCTTGTAGCAAGACACAGCATCAGATTAAACAAGAAACAGACCCACTTCAGTGTGCCATCAAATATGTAGATGATAAAAGCTCCTGGACCACAGGAGTTCTCATCTAGTATAATACATCAGTGTTAGTCACAGTCCAGTGAAATACTAACTCATACGATTTTGTTACCAGTTGTGGTGAATTTATAAAGCTTCAGTTCTCAAACTCCAGTGATTTGTTGAAGAACACAGGTATTTTTACATTATTTTTTAGTCCCATGGAAACAGAGTTCAAGTATATAATGCACCCAAAACATATAAAGAGAAGCCAAAATCTAGTACTTTAAAGAAAATTTCATTGTCTGGAGAGAGCTAGAGTTGTGATTTTTAAACTCTCAGGTTTGATACTGCTGATGTTGCCAAGTATGAAATAGCCCTTGCTGACAGATCTATGAGGAAAACTTGAACTCTGTGAAATCGCCGTACCACCCAATTTTCCCTGCTTTGTTTGCAGCAGGGCAGTTTTCCTCTTCCTATTTCACAAAAAATCTCCATTAATTATTCCCCTTACTCTTGCCACAAAGCCACTTATACCATTTCCTGCTGGATATCACCCTCCACCTCCTGTGCAATTAGCAAAGGAATTTTTATTCATGCTCCGATTTCTTCCCACTACTGTTGTTATGCTCTCTCCCCATCTCTCACAGCTCCTTCCCTTTCTTCTGCTGTCTGCTTTTTCTCCATCCCCTCACTCTCGACGTTAGCCCTCCTCCAACACCTTCTGCGCTCTCCCCTCTCCCATCACACCCCTCCATTTTGTTTCCCTGTCAGCCCAGCAGCAGAAATCAAACTGACTGGCGTCCCCGTCCCTTGCTGGTATTTCAGAGCTGCGGAGCCAGATCAATTTTGCCATGCTGCTGGCAGAGGCAGGGGAGAGGTGGGACACATCTGCTGAAGGGGAGGGAGCAGGGAGGCGGCACAAAGGATGCAGGGAGGAGGCAGGCGGAGCGAGGATGCAGGGTGAGTGGGAGCATGGCTCCATGGGTGGATCGCCATGCTGTGTCTGCCCCCTGCAAAGGCTGTGAGCCAAAGGCAGCGAAGGGATTCGTGGGGCTGAAATGATTACGTGCCTGCAGGGGCTGAACAGGCAGGTCTCCATGAATTCTCACCGAGAGCAGGGAACAACTTAAGGGTTTTCCCCAGAGAGGACTTCTGGAAGGAACTGAAATGTGGGACTATTTCAAGGCCTGACCGACATTTCAGCTCCACAAAACGCAAACTGCTGCCAGGTCTGGGGAGTGCACAGTGCCTGATCCCTTTGTCCATGAACACAGTATCTAACTTATTGCTTTGCAAATGCTGGGATATCCTGAAGATGAAAAGAACAACATACAGTCTTGCAATTAGCATTTGGCACCAGAGAAACCATTAAAAAAAGCCATGACTTTCCTGTGGGCAACTACTTACTAGAAGTTCAACATAACCTTTGCATATTACTGACCCAATAACCCAAAGAGAACAAAGAAAGAAGTGCTTTTAACTTCTCATGTGCTGTGACGGTGGCGCTCGCTGTTACTCTCCTGTGCTCTGGGCCTGGCACTGGGGATCACTGCCACGGGTGTATTTCTGATACTCCCCCTTCCTTTTTGTAAAGAGATCACATTATGCAGAACAGCCTTGGTATGCAGCTGCAAAAATACACATTCCTGAGAATGAACGTCTTGTGTCCCACTGTGGGGAATAGTGACTAGATATTTCACTGGCATGAAAACCCTATACTGTAGCTTACCATATCAAAGGCCATACACCAAATACATCCCACAGTCTGTTCTCAGTGTGTACACTGATTCATCTAGACCAACCTATATGTTGTTTCAACTCCATTCAGTATAATGCTGAGCTGTCATTCACACACAGTCTTCCTTCCCATCACCACATTCAAGTAACCTGCCTACTGGACCACTATAACAAAGACACATCAGGAAAAAGATCCAGAAAACAAAGATGAGGAGTTGGAGGAGGTAACCAAATGCTCCTGTTTATATCTTCATTCCCCTAGATGTATACTAAACTAAAACACAGCAGCCTTAATAAAGAGGAGGGGAAATGCCTTTTGGCCAACACCAAATTAATCAGTAGCTCTTGCTGTGGCAGGAGTCAGACAGTATATTCCATGATAAATCTGAATGGGAGGTGCCAGGAAAATTTGCTTTCACTGAGTTATAATATACATTCTGTTTACGTATTTTTTTTCTATGGAGTTCTCTCCCTCATGTAGTCTGTAGGGAGTCCAATCAGTAAAAATACCAGACTTGATTATTCATATAGGTCAATGCCAGCAAATAACCTAAACTCTTAAACCAGTTTTAAGTTTCAATATTGCTTGGCCAGGCTTTGTGGAGACCAGCACACAACCACTTTGGCCAAGATCAGTCCTATTTTATGTGAGTAATCCTTCAGAACAGAACCTTGGAATAAGCAAGGCTACCTGTTACAGTCCTTCTAGACTGGTATGGAAGAGAAAAAGTACAGATGTCTTTAGATTTTTCCATGCATTTATAAATAGGAAACAGTTCCTTCTACCTGGAAAGGCTGGGAGAACCAGAGGGACTTGACACAGGTGCTTCATTCACTCCATTCTAGCTACTGTCAGTATAAGTAGGTATCTTTGCCTAGCTCAGGTCTCTCCAAACCTTCCTATGTTTGGATGAGAAAAAAATTCCTCAATTACATGGGGGAACTTGCAGAAATGTTAGAATGGCTGTTTCTAACAGTATAAAAGTCTACATGACAAGAAATCTAAACGTTACCTTTGTCAAAAATCAACAGAGTATTTCTTTTTACTAGAAAATCCAGTAACTTTTAAAGACAGTTATCTTGGTAAAGACATATTAGAAAAATGTTACATTTATTCTTGTAGCCAAGTGATCTTTTGATTTTATTGGTTATGCAGATTACACATTTTACATTAATGTTAAGAGGGGGAAAAAAAACAAGTTTCTTTGAGCATACAGAGAAGTCTGAAACTAACGAATTTTCTGTCACAGACTTTTCTCTTTATTGAATCCTATTATATCCCACTATTGGGACATAATAAATACAAGGGAGAAATTCCTGCTCAGCAGCCTGATAGATGTGGTATCACTGTAGTGAAATTATACTCCTGCTTTGCCCCAAAAGCAGCCTGTTGTTATCCCAGGAGGTAAAGGGGACTTAACCACTAATTTACACTCGTAATAGATTTCTTCCTCTTTCCTGGTTGAAACCTACAGTTCTGGGGAAGTAAGTCACCTTCTGCAGACAAAAATGCAGCACTGTGCTAATTGGAAAAATGTAGCCACTAATAAACAGCATCTTTTGCAACACGCAAACCTGCAAGTGTTGTGATGTATCAACACTGTAACATCTCTACAGGGATATGCTACAAATGCATGAAGAGATCTCTGACACAATTTAAAGCTCATATAAAATATCATGTCAAGCTACAATACCCAGACTTTATCAAATAGATATTTTAAGAATTGAATTCTGATTATATTTGCAATGACAACGGGATTGCTCTCACTGCAGAGTCCTGTTCCATGATGATCAGAAAAACATTTTGGGCCCAATTCATCCTCACTGTCTCTAGCGAAATTAACATAACAGCTGGTGCTGTTCTTGGCCTATATTTTTTCCATCCTCATTTTATAAAATACACTGTATTTTAGAGATAGCTACTTCCTCTACAAGACATAGTCTGATGATGAAAACATCATTAATCTATAGCATGGAGACAGATAGATCTTTGACAAAACACCTTGTAAATGGCTCTAACAGAGTAATATTGACTGATTCTGTCAATACATAGTAAGGAATTTGTTGCAATATCACCGAATCATAGAACAGTTTAAGTTGGAGGGGACCTCTGGGATGTTATCCGATCCAGCCTCCTGCCCAAAACAAGTCCAAGTAGATGGGGCTGCTCAGGGCCTCGTCCAGTCAAGTTATGACTTTCTCCAAGGATGGAGAGTTTTCCTCTCTGAGCCCCTGCTTCAGTGTTTAACTATCCTCACAGTGAATTATTTTTTCTTACATCTAACAAAAGTTTCCCATGTCACAACTTGCATTTGTTGTCTCTTGCTCTATCACTGTGTGCCTCTGAGAAGAGTCTGTTTTCTCTACAGCCTCTGATCATCGCAGACAGCAGTAAGATTCCCCCCTCCACCTTCTTTTCTTAAGGCTGAATAAGCCCACTTCCCTTAGCCTCTGCTTGTATGTCAGGTACTCTAAAAGCCATCTTGGTGGCCTCTGCTGGACTTAATCAAGTACACCAACACCCCTTTTGTGCCAGAAAGCCTCAAACTGGAGACAACACCCAAGATCTGGTGGGAATAATCACTGCTCTTGTCCATATAACTACAATCTTGCTATTACAGTACAGGATGCTATTGGCCTTATTTATAAACATGCTGCTTTCTTCTTTTCAGCTTCTTGTCTACTGAGACCTTCAGGTCTTTTCTGGCAACACTGCTTCCATTGTCCAGTCTGTATGGTTGTATAGGATTATTTTGTTCCTTCACTGAAACTCATGAGGTCCCTGTCAGCTCATTGCTTCAGCCTGTCAAGGTCCCTCAGAACAGCATCACTGCCCTCCAGCATACGGACTGCTCTCTAAAACTTAATGTTGTGCATAAACTTGTAGACCGTGACCTCCATCCCATGGTCTGGGCTGTTAATAAAGATGCAGAACGTTCTGGCCCCAGTGTCAATCTCTGAGGGATGCCACAAGAAACTAGACGCTAACTGGACTTTGCATCATCATCATCAACAGAACCTTTTGCACCTGGTGGTCCAACCAATTTTCCTCTTGCCTTAACATTCACTTATGCAGGGCAAATCTACCATTTTACCTACAAGGATACTAGAGGAGACTGTGATGCAAGCCTTACTAAAGCCAAAGTAAAAAACTTCCACTAGTCCCCCTGTGTTCACATAGCCAGTCCCAGTCATCTCATCAGGTCGGTCAGACTTCCTGCGAATCAGCATGACCGTTCTTGTGTTTTGTATAGGTTGTCCTTGAAGATAAAATATTAATGTAAATTAAATATATATGTATGTATTTCAAACACTGCTTAAAAGCGAACACTTTCATCTACCACATTTAAACAATTAAGAATTGGAAAGCATACCCTAAGGGAGGTTTGTTCGGTGCTAGGTATTTGATTGGTGAGGCTGGTGTTATATACCTGTTTCTCATTCAGGAAACAGAGAAGTGGCAAAACTAAAATCAATGCAAGCTCGTCACCAAAAACCTGCAGACTCATATTGTCTTAGGCAAAGGCATTTTCTTTTGGGGACATTTCAGTAACATCACAGGTGCTGACAGCCACCTGGAAAACAGAATGATTGTATAAGCTTTGAGCAGTATGAATTGCAACATGAATGAATTGCAACAAGAATGAATTGCAAATCCTCAGCTCTTCCCCACAAAAGGGGGACTACACAGATAAGATTAGTTGAATGACAGGCACCATATGCCATATCCAAACGCAGCTGAAATCTACTCTCTCACGTAAATTACCTGTAGGGTCCTTCAGAGGTTTGGCTTTCCACTTGTGTCAAGACCTCATAATTACAAAGCAGATATTGGCCTGAATGTAAATTTTTGTGGAATCCTTTTTTTTTCCTTTCACAAAAGTGTTTATATGGTTTTACAAAGAGACTCCCCTGAAAGAGAGATGCTTTTATGAAATGCTCCATGATCTGTGAAAATGCAGTTAAAGCATTTAGGCTACTCTAACCCACCTAGGAAGCACCTGTTGTTTTATTAGAACAGAGTGACATCAAAGAATTCAATGTCCAATAACAAACTACATTATTTCTGACTGCGATAGAAACTATAGACTGCTTCAGAAATGCCTGTGTGAATCTGGGTACTAACTAAACTCTGAACAATTTGTCTTTTGGTGGGACTGCGCCTCTGAAGAGCTCCTGGCCACCAGGGCAGAGCTGCAGAGCTCGTCCAGAGCTGATCCTTGGGTTAGAGTGGGATGGCCCACAGAGGCCCTATGTGAAAGCCAGACTTATCTGTGCTCTGTTAGGAACTGTATGTGAAGTGCTGCACAGTATGTACTGTGCATATAAATAAAACATGAAGCATGCTAGTCTAGCTCCCAATTAGGAGTACCACCACACTTGTGTGAAATGGAACTACATTACCATATAAACCATGTGAATTTTCAGAAGTATCCAAGAGAGACTTTTCCAAATATTTGCAGATAAACCAAAGAGGACACTAAGCAACATAGGGTGAAAGTACTAAACTGATGTTCCTCCTCTTTTTTGCTAAAGAAAGAAAGGTTTAGAAGGAGCTGGAGTTGTGATTACATGTAGAGGAAAATTCCAACAGCGTGGTAAATTATTAATTAATATTGATGCACTATCAATCAGTATAGTGCATTTATGGAGTATTCAAAGTTAGACAGAGAGGCTAATTAGCAGTCTTGAGGGAAAGCCATTTGAGAAAGCATGGCAGAAAATTTGTGTTAGATTTACAGTGGTATTTATTTACAGATTTTATGGGCGCCATTGAATCATTGCATTCAGTGGTTTCATAAAGTTTGTTACTAGGTAGTTAGTAGTGAATAAGTAAATCTGACAAGACATAATATATTCTTCCAGATTAAATGTAATGGAAATGCATGCACTGGACAGGGAGAGGAGTTCCCTCAGACAAGTCCATCACACCAGTTCTAAAATTGCTTATTTGATGTAAGAAAATCTATGGTTAGGTTATTTAGCCAGGCAAACATTGAATTTCTGTTCACCTCAATAAAACATATTTATCTGCCTGGGCATAAAAATACACCTCCTATGACAGTTAACGAATACAGTGATTTTAGATATTATGTGAATGGAGATCCACATGCATACCAATTTTCTCCTAGTGTAACATCAATTGTACAGCAACATAGATGAATTAAAATAGTTCCAGGAGTTTTTCTACAGCATTTACAGTATTAAGAGTCATCCTTAAGCTTACTGAAAACTATAACTTTTGAGAATATTTAGAATGTTAGTGCCTAGAGTTTCAAAATTGAATTTTTGGAGTGAGAAGGCTTGGCCACAGATGAAATTTTATTTATGATGACATAATTTCAAGCAATAAATCAACCATTTGTTGTTCTTGTTAAAACAATGCCTGATGGCAGCCACTTTTCTGGGGTGGTTTGATTCATATTGTTTTAAAGCCGGTCATCAAAATCAACTTTCCTCCTTTTCTTTAGCACTGCTGTAAGGGTTAATGCCTGCATTATGCAGGTTCATTCACATTTCCTATTCAATATTATTGAGAAGTAAAAAAAAAAAGTAGATTTGAAATTGTAATTCAGATTTCATTTTAAACTGCTTATCTCTGTTCTCCTTCTGATTAAACATAATTTTTTTTGGAACCAAAATGTCACATTATCTTTATGACCATGCTCTCCATCAAAGCAGTAAAAGCTTGAAGGTTTACTGCAAAAAGGGTTCCCCTTACTGGTGACTCAGTGTACTACAGCACTCAAATCCCCAATATGGTTTTAAACCTCTGAAATGATTTAACCCAAAGCAGCTGTTGGCTGTATGTCTTGATTTGAGGACTCCTCACACAGTCTTTCTTCAAGGCTTATGTATATGTTTAGCAAACATATGCCAAATCATCAATAAATACTGGCTACTGATTACTGGATTTGCAAGCGTCCTTATGACGTATCCTTATTAAGGATACTTATCCTTATTTGGATACTTTTCAATAGGAGGGACACATCTGTGCATGTGTGTAAGTGTGTAAGCAAAAATTATGGTTTAAGATACCTACCACAATATTTACAGCTATAATATGTATATGTTACAGTTATACAGGATGGTCTGAAGATTTTATTGGCATATACATAACTGTCACTGTCTCATTTTTGTAGCTACTCTAAGTCAGTCATCCCATAAGTACCGCTGAAACCATTGTCCCCTGCCAGTACCCAGAGAGGATACAGAAACCTCACGGCTTGAGAGAGAGGGTGGTTGCAAGTGCAGAGGAGGTCAACACTTCAGCAGTGAGTTTTTACACTGTCACACAAAGAACCCTCAGGGCAGAGCTCCGGAGATGGAGCTGAACAGCTAATCCCTCAAGAGTGTCTATCCATTGTTTAAAATAGTTCTACCACAAACGGGTAGCACAAGTTTTTAAGGCCAAATAGCTCAGTATTTCCCACAGCTAGCCACACTTGATCTTGCCAGAACGAGGAATATCCTATTTCTGTTTGCTAAAAAGGCCAGAAGAAACACTTTCCTGTTTTCCATTGGGAACATGGGAAGAAACATTCTTCCATTTCCCATGGCATGCAATGAGGCAGTTTATACCGAAATGTCTTTTGCTGGTATGGACACATCTATAACATACAGAAAACAAGGTGGGAAGGTTCTGTAGTTGCATTTCATCATGTTGAAGGTAAAGGAAATCTTAATCTAGAAGCCTAAATGAAATTTGGCTGTTGCAGTGAGGTCAGGACCTTGGAAAATATCTCAGGAGCCAGGGCTAGCCATCTTAGGGTTAGGCTCAGCTAGCTCATGGCTCAGCCATGACAGTGCCAACATGTTCTCCTGAATGACCACCATCCCCTCCTTACAGTTCACAGCCAGGAACATCCCATAATGCAGGCACAAGTCATGAGTCAACATCTTCCCAAGGGGAAGCATGCTACAGTCCAAATGACCAGCATCACAGCTAAGCCTTGTTCTTGCTCAGCAGTGAATGGCCATTTAGATCCCGATTATACCCCATTACACAGCCCCAACAAGGCCACAAAGCTTCCCGGGACTCAACTGTCACATCAGGCAAAGCTAGACAGATCCAGGCAATCCCTGCTGCCAGGACATCCCCTGATCAATAATCACTGCTGCCATGACTCATCTAGTAATACCCCCTGCTGGGGGGGGAAATTCTCCCTTTTTAAGATCCACTTCCATGTTTTTTAGACTCCAGCTGTGGGGGTTAGGTTCAGAGGCTGTATTTTTTTAATGATTTCCAGTTTGAGTGGAAAAAAGACATTTCACAATGCCTACGTTTGGAGTACTTTTTATTCTCATGCACCAGAGGAAGGTTCAGTGAGTAGAGTACCCCTATTAACTACAAAGCTGGGATTCAAAAAATACACAAACTTCTCAGTTACACAAATCCTCAAAATCACATTCTTATGGGAAGTTACTAAACTGTAGATTCCCGCCCATTTTTGAGGATTTCCTCTTCATTGTATGAGGCAGCAACAGCACTACAAACCCATGCTGGATTTCTAACTAATTCTGAGGCTAAAAGCTGTGAATTCAAGTCAGAATACCGGAATGCTGCTATCAAATAAAACAAAGCACAACAGCCTGATGTTTCCTTTTCAGTAGTCATTACTGTCAACACTTTTTTGCCTGTGTTTTCAGGCAAAAAGATGAAACTTCTAACTTTTCTTAAGTATCCCATATCCTCTACTCCAAGAAACAACCTAAATGAGAGTGCTGAAAGATGACATGGGAATCTCCTGACAAGAGATTCAAACTCCACTGAAGTAATTTTTAATTTAAAGTTGAAAAGTCTTAAATGGTGTTTGGTAGAAAACCTTGAAGTGTTACTGTGCCCCAGCTTGCTTTCAAAGGAAAGAGAATCTATCCTACAAATGGCCAAGCGTCTGAAGCATCTGTCTGGCCAGGATGTACGTTGTAACTAATTTAGGCATCTGCTTTTGATGATGCCTTTTTGGGCTGTTGTAGGAAGCAGCCTGCACTAATAGTCATGTATGCCATTTTTGGCAGTAGGCCTGTTTCCTTAATTAAAGCAATTTCATTCATACAATCAATAAACACACATTTCCTTCCTAAATATATCTTGAAAAAATGTGAATTTAGATAAAGAGTAATATAGTATTTGGCCATGCTATAATAATATTAAATCAGTATTTGAAAAAGATTAGGAAACATTTTTGAGAATATCAATATCTTCACTAATGGATTAATAGTTTGTCACATACTTAACAATAACTTAAAACACTAAATCAATATTTAAGCCATGTTAGAAGAACTAACAAGAAAAATGTGGGTTAAGGCTGCTTCTTTTGGTCCCAAATCTAAAAAACTGCAAAATACATAAAAGCAGAAGGACATAAATTAAGATTACCTCAGTACTTAGGATTTCCTGACTTTAAGACAGCTTCTCAACGTTGTTTGAAGCATATTTATGTCCCAAACAACACTAAAAAAAAAAAAAGCATACTTTTTAGATGTAAATTACTCACTTTCACACTTAACTAAAAAGCTTGAATACAGGCTTGAATACCAAGACAAAATTCCTTTTGAGAACTTCTGGATTTCAGGTTAAACCCCCAGTTCTGCCCCAAAGAGCGCTCTGCTCTAAGCAGAGCCAAAGGGGCATATTAGCTTGCTCCTGTTTATCTTTTCCTGGCACCATCAAAGCCTCTGCACTGTGTGATCAAGCATCGAGGGCCTGTGTGTTTGGGGCAGGGAGGGGCTACCCAGAGCAGCCAGTGTGCTATCTCAGGAGGGGTGGCTGGACAGAGCTGCTCCTCTAAACCATCCCACCTCCATTCTACCAGCATCTCTGCCAGAGGTGATTTCCTGCCTCCCCTCCTAGGAAAGTCATGTATCTCTTTCACCTCTGAGATCTGAAGCCATAAAACCCAGCCTGCTGATGCTGTGCTTTGCTCACAACTCTGCCTTTCACTCCTCCATAGCAGAGAAGCTCAGAGAAGTTTTTCGCCACAGCACCCATAGTGATGGTGGAGACAGGCTTGCCAGAACTGGGAAGCAAAGGGAAGAGAAGAGTCCCTGAATGGGAAAAAACCCCATGCTTTAGCCCCCAACTGACAAAAGGTGATGAGAAGCACCAGTGCAGAACTACACCTTTGCATAATGAAATCTCTTCCTGCCTTCTCCACTTTCACTGAGCAAATGCAGACACAGCAAAGCCCAAGGTAAAACGGGCATCACGCTCTCCTGAGCTGCCTTCTAGCTACGTGTTTGCATAGTTTTGAAGTCTGTGAAGGTGGTGGCTGTGCAACTAGATCACAAGGAGCTTTTAAAAATTAAACCACAATGATTACAAAATACCTGATCATGCTGAGTGATGCTTGGATGCTCTCATCTGAAAGGTGAAAGTACAAGTTGCTACAGGGATAGGGCTACCCAAAAGAGCTGTGCTACAGCAGGAGATAATGTACAGCTCGGGGTAGGCAAAAGCACAACAGATGTCCAAGGTGTTGATTCTGTTGATAAAAGCCAAAGTTCATCATGTATCTGTGTCCTAGTTCTGTGATAACCAAGAGGTATGAATGGAGAAGTCCTGGTAATCACCTTCAGTGTGTTCCTGAACTCAAAAGCATGATGGGTTTCCAAAACACAATGCTGTAGTAAGGAAGGAGAATAGAGCATGTTCAGCATTAGAGAGTCCCATTTACCTGAATAACGGACATTAATCACACAACAGGGCACACTTTTTCAAGCTGTAAGATAGTACTTTTTTCTAAGACAAATTCCCTAATTTCACATACATCCTGGGATTTTCTGAGAATTGACTGTTACATGTGGATTCCAAGGAACAGAGAGAGTACTTTTTGTATCATGGCCTAGAAAACAGATGAGAAGCAAACTATAATTTGGAGGCCAATGTTTTGTTCAGATTGAATAAGTACTTAGGCTGCCCCAGCATCTTGTTAATTTATCTGTGTTGCACAATCCATCAGCCAGTTGATGACAGATTATTTGTGAGAGCAGCCTCCCTCAAACCACTGCACACACTTGCAGGAGTAACTGCCCATCATTGGGAGAGAAAAGCAAAATCCAGTTTTTGATGTCTAGAAAAGCAATTTGGCAAAACACTTTTCAACAAAAGACCTCTCTCTACATTGATGCAACCCTTTTCCTTACAGCACTAGGTGTAATCCCAGCTAGTTCGTTTGTCTTTACTGAAATTTCTGTTGTCTGGTGGCTTTTTTTTTGTGTGTGTGTGTGTTTGTTTGGGTGTACATATATATTTTTTTTAATTGGTGTTGGAGCCAGGGAAGGCATTACCTGGCTGGGCACACCTTTCTTGCCCTAATTGAAAGCTCCAATTCCCAGAATAAGACTCTAGATACAGAGGCTTCACCCAGTGAGAACAGTTGGTCTCCTTTTAAGATTCACTCAGCACTATTTTTGTAAATAGATAAAGAGTTAGTGAATGGCCAGAGATAAGCAGGGAAGTTCTTATGCTGTGCTGTAGATTTTTTGCATTTTTGGCTGATTATAGAAAACACCCTATTTTAGGGTGTTCTTTGTAAGCTATCAGAATTTCTTGTGTATATTTTACATTTATTTAAAAATTAATATAGTCCACAGTCTATGTACATTTCACAGAGTTATAGCTGGCAAATACATAGCACATGCTCTTGAGAAATACTATAAAAGTCTCCCAAGGTTTGTTTCTTCCACATCTAAAATCTGCGTTGAATGTAGCATCTGGTCGCCATTCTTAATTCCCCGCAAAACAGCTCAGAAAAGACCCTTTTCTCATTTCCAAAAAAGACCACTTAATTCTATTTGTGTGGTACTGCAAAGTGAGCATAAATTACCCATTCTCTTCCTACTTATATTATTGTAAGTCAAGTGACTTCAGTGCAACTAATCCTGATTTACATCAGTGTAAGCCAGAAGAGACATAAGGGCTCTAAATTTCCCCAGTGTTTGTTTTCATACAGTATTTTCTCCTTCTGATGGTTATCCATTAGCCTATAAATCTTAGTAGTCCTAAACTCATACAGCTCATTAATTTTTGAAGTGGTTTGGGCTATTCTTAGCGATATACTTGAGCCAACTCTGGCAGTCGTATCTCCTGATCCCATTTCCTGATCCCATGAGAAGTCTGAGGAATTCAGTCTGAACTTTATAGCCCTGTAAACTGCCCTGATCTCTGACTGTGCATGTCTTCCGGGTGCCCTAGGACTTGCTCAGCAGAGTGTAATATTTGAATATTTACGGTCACTACTTCTGTAACTTTGTCATTAACTGAAGGCACCAACTCAGAATCCCCAGTCATTAGCATTTGCAAACATGGACACCAGTGACAGTAATGGTACCTATAAATACTCCCAAGGGAAAGCACGAACACCATAGGTTTCCGAGGTACTCAACCTGCTCCTCACTGCTCTCTAGATAGCAGGTGTCAAAATGTTAAGTGGAACAGACGTCAGATTGAATCTGGAGCAATGATGTTAATCAATTAAGATGTCAGTTAGGAGATTGTTCAATACACTACAGAGAGAAAATGGAGCCTTAGGACTTTTCATCCACACTGTAGCTTTGGAATCAAATGACATACTCATGAAACAAAACATTAGAAGCATGATATCATCAGAATGATCCTTCTCTGCCTCATCAAGCCTTTAAGCTATGACTTGCTCAAGGGCTTTAGAAAGTTGATAACCCTCTCTTCAATCATTACAGGGCACTGTACTTGCATCCCAAAGTATTTCATTAAAGAGTGATATCACTAGCAATTTAATGGTTTAAAGATATTTGCTACTTTGATCATTTAATGAGTATAACACCTCTGTTTAGTCTTCCCATACACAAGAACATCCCTAAAGTGACAATTGCTGGAAAACCTCAATTTTTGTATAGGAAACTGAAATTATTGCATAGTAAAACATCAACCTTGCATTCCCCTGCTTATAAATTCCCAAGTTATATAGTAATTTGTATTTACATAGTTTACATGCCTTTTTAACCCGAATTATTTCAAATAATTTTACAGAACATTCTTAGAGCTGTATTCCTTCAGCCCTCCCAAACACTGAGATACAATTTCTGTAAGAAGGAATTCACTACATTGTTCTTTTGCTATGAGTACACCACCACTGAAATTAGACAGCACTATGTCCTTCCTACAGAGAAGCATAAGAAATTAAGATACTTGTCTCAAATCATACACCAAGAAGTAGTGCAGTTATGAATGGCTTTTGGTTTTTTCATTCCCCATTCTTCTAACATAAGCATGATGAGGACACACGCTTTAGCAATGTAACCTTTTCATGCCATTTTACTTAAAGAAATTGTTCATTTTGTCTATGAGTAGGGTTGCTATTGAATGATGCCTGCTACATTTCCACTTCAGAGACACCTGCCTATCACCTGGTATGATAGGAAATTAAGACTATACTTATAATTCAAAAAGCACTTTGTGGCTTCTATGGATCAAAGGTACATTGGAAATGCAAAGTATTTCATAATTTTAACTGAAGAGCTTAGCTTCAGAGTTGTTTCTCTGTAAGTAATAAATTAGCATTTCCTCTTCTAGTTGCTGTCTTTTGGTCTCTGCTATCTTTAATGTGAATTTGCAGCTGTCAAAATGAATAATATGCAGCATCAATTTAAACCCTGCTTTTCGATAAGTTCAGTGTGATAGTTTCACTTTGTCTCGATTCTGTTGATTGCTATTAAATTCTAGATTGTTTTAAATTCCTTGAGACCATCTTGGAAGTATCAATTATAAACTGTAGGCATGTATTAGAATTTGGCTGGAGACAGAGCACTCTCATTTGGCTAGAAAACATTTCTTTCTGTTCTTTGCACTTAGTGCAGAAGAGGTCATGGAAATATAATTTGCCATTTAAAAAAGTAGAGTGTTTAAAGAAGGAAGGTTCTAAATTATTGTAGAGATTAGAAAAGAAAAAATAGAACCTGGATAAAGAGCACAGATGGAGGTGAAGAACCACATGCTACTTGCTTTTATCCATCTACACAGTTCATGACTCGTCAAAGTCCTTGGAAGAGAAGTTGATTTGAAAACATGAAGCTCAAAAGTAACATGACTCTTCTGATTCACAAAGTAAACTTCCCTCTGACTTGGAAATGGAAAATGAAGTCATCAATTCCTGCAGGTCAAAAGACTTCTAGAGTAACATGGGTTACAAAACACTCCCTAAGAAACTTGTTATTTCTGCATGGCTAGATGTTCTAGTAGATCAGAGCTATGAATGCTGTTTAAGAGTAACATCCGGCATAAGCCACCCATTCCTTGTTTTTTTTTAACAAGTATTATTGCAAATGTTTGTTGATAGTCAGAATAAACAGCAACATCCATAGTTTTTCGCCACTGAACACAGCTGACATGCAAGCACTTTTCACAGCCTCAGCTATTTATTTGTATTAAAAAAAAAATCATTGTCTCTCTGGTTTGCAAAAAATAAAATGCTTATATCATTAAGATCAATATTAGAAATTACCAGAAACGCCTAGGAATAGGTTAAGGTTGGTCTAGAGCTTAAAAGTGAGACTGGAATTAAAAGTCAGATTGGATGATACTGAAAACTTGTTGGCCGTTCTTTCAAATTTTTGTTCAAGAGCATGGATGATCTCATAAGATCATCTGGAGGGTGTTTATAGTGTTCTAGACAAATATATTAACAGTTTCTTTTTACATTTTATTTGTTACTTACACATTCTCTATCTACAAACCACCTAACGTGAATTTTCATCTGACTTTTATGCAAATAGAAAGCAACCATTATTTAGGCCAGATGAAGATATTCAGTCTTTTTAACCTACATCCTGTTTTTAAACCCTCCTTTGACTTTTTACACTTAAATATAAACATCACATTTTCTATTAATTATTCTGACTGAAGCAATCACTAGTGTTGATCTACTGATTACTAAGTCTTCTTGATTAAAGCTCAAATGGGAACCAAATTGCTACCAAATGTGTACTGGTTTCTATTTTTAATTTTTCTTTCAAGGACACTGACAATTTCAACCAGAAAGATTTGCTAACAATTCCTTACTGCTAATAGGAGTCTTGAGTTTCTTATTCCTTGATCTGGAGCAATACAATTTATTTTCTCCATGCCAATAAAATAAAAGGGTACAGCCTTGGCTCCTGGTCAGCTTCACCTCGGCCTTGATTCTAGTGTTGCAGGTGAAACTTCATTATATATGTGGATAATATACATAAAAAATGTACTTGCAATTACACGTCTAAGTTATCGGGTGGAATCACTGATGTAACCTTGGCATAGGTGCAATCCCAGCATGAATCAGTCACCCTTAATACGATTAAAATGCACGTACCCGAACATTGATTCTTAATACCTGGTATTGTTTCCAAATAAACAATGCACTCGGTGGAGAAAGAGAATAGGAAATTTTCATGCCAATAAGCCGTGTCAATTTAAGGAAATGCATAAACATGAAATTTAATTAAACTGGAAAAAACTGACAAGATTATTACACATTCAGAGGCCCAAAGCCCATGAGATTAAATGGATAACATATAAATAGTATACAATTATTGGTATAAATAAAGAGAGATGGAGAGAGGGAGAGTGATAGAGAAGAAGCTAGAGGTACAAGGTAGAATATATTCTTTTGCACAAAGCACTACATAAACACCTCTGCTCCAGTTATATTTCCCTTTCCATTATCCACTGTGTCTTGGTTGCGTTTTCCATTGTTTTTTATTCCTTCTCAGTTTGCCATTGTTTTGCCTCTTTCCATTCTTATGGTTTTAACCTACAGCTATTTGACTACAGCATATTAAGCCCAGTGCAGTGCCTATCTTATCTTTTCTAAATAATTTCTGTTTAAAAAAGTCTCTCAGAAAACTAGCATTGAGACTCCTTTTTTTTTTTTAGAACAATAAGCTGATCTGGCAGAAGACTTCTTGAGAGGCTATTTCATTATTAAACTGAGCCAACTACCTTAGATGGAAGTGGCTAAGTAAAAATGGATGATTCATAAATAGCTTTGCATGCACACAATTCAAATCTGGGGCTTCCTGCAGTGCTGGTATTTATTGTTCTCAAATCTAAGCATTCATGCAAAGGGTAGTGAATTCAGGAAATGGAGCTTAAAAAGTTATTTTAAATTTGTCCACTTTTTTGCCAGACACAAATTTTGTTTGGAGCCTCTGTACATGGTGGTAAGAGGCAACTGCCTTTCCTTTTGCTTTTCATCTCTCCCTCCTCACCCCAGCACAGCAAGTAAGCTAGTGAGTGAGGAGAAATGAACTACAGAGGACAGAGTAGGAGCGTTTTCTGGATAGACAAAGAAGAGACAGAGGTTGGGGGTTCTACTTCCTTTCCAAGTAAGCTACCTTCCAAAACCACTGTGAAATCTCTCACCTCTTTGTCAAGTGGGAAACTAACCTGTGCTCTGCCTCCTGCTGGTGCTCATGAGACCAACCTCACCACCCTCAAGATGCAGCCTACTCCCGTGCCTGAGCTTGCCCAGGACTGCTGGCCTCCTCTCGCCAGGAACTGCACTGAGCCCATGCCTGGTCACAATGTCACAACATTCGTGCTACTTATGTTCCCCACAAAGCTGATAGAGAAGATAGAAAAACTGTCATCAGGACTATTCAGCCGTAGAAGCGTGCTGCTTTATTCAATGCCCAGAAATAAAATATCCAGATTTACACTGACGTCAGAACTGCAGTGAATCCCAGCACGCTACTGGAAGCTGTGAGGGGTTATAAAGTCTCCCGACTCACAAGAGCCGGACTGCTCCCCCAGACTCTGTTGGGCACAGACGCAACTGGGGAAGCAGAGCAGAAGCCTTCCAGGGCTCCTGGCATCTGTACCAGGTCAGATAAAGCTTTTTGCCACTGGGAACACTTTGTGGGTAAAAGTTGTGTTTACTGGGTTGACATGACACAGGCAGCTCTGTTTTCCATAGAAAAGACAGCAACTGGAAACTGAGCAGAGTATTACACAGAGCTGTAATGACTATGTACACTGCACAACATTCATCATTGCTATTGAAGACTGACTGGGACCGTAATAAATACATGGCTATTTGATATATGTCCTCAAAAAGGTCATCCAGAAGCATATCCTGGGAAGCCCCTCCTGGCATGAAGTGCAAGACCAGCCAAATTGTTTTAACTCTTCAGTATATTTTTAGAGTTCATTTAAAACATTTTGTCATGTATATTCTCTTTTAAAGAATGATACATCACCACTGACAGTCAGTGCATACTGTTTTCATAGCCTAGCTTTCATAAATATTATGAACAAATATCACAGTGGTATTGTTATAATGAATTACAGTGATGTGTTTCTTGAGAGAGTGCCAATGACTGGTTTATATCCTCCGTGATGTTAGTGTCATAAGAAACGTGGCACAAATCTTTTCCCAAGGTTCAGCAGTATCTTTAGGCCAATAATGCTACACATTTTTTTCCTTTTTTAAACAGTTTCCTCTGAACATTGATGTATAGCCTTTTAAAATTTTATTTTAATATGGTCAATGATCTAACAACACTTATTATGTTTGAAGTTCCTTTATTGTAATCTGGAAATAATTTTCATCTGACTCTCACCAACAGCCAAACATAATAAAATATGTATAAGCCAAATAATGTTACGCAGAGGCTCTCAGGACTACATGAGGTTCTCATACAGTCTTACAGTCCTCCACTATCAGAGTTACAGAGTACCGCAGTAAAAGTAGAGAACAAAGCACCGAGCTCTTCCCACCTACTGGTAGCTTATCCAGGAGGGAAGGAGCGTTTAGCAATGCTGCAGATAACCTTCATCAGATCCCTGTTCACACACCTGTCCAGTAGAGGCTGGGGACAAGCTTTGAGGCTTCCCTGGGGGTGCCTTGCTCCCATCACTGTGCACTGTCTCTGCACTAGGACTGGTGCCTTGCCAGCCCCCTAACAACCTTCCCAGATGGACTGCTTCCTTCTGGAATGATGTGCCAGCAGGCACCCTTAGAAAGACATGGCTGGATGAATGTGAAATTCATTTTTATAAGATCTGTGGGGGGGAAAAATGTCATATGTTTGCCAGCTGCTTGTCTTGAGATAGGCTTGTAGTTGGACCATTAAAAAACATAGAATTTTTAACTTTTTTCTTTTTCGTGTTTTTTTAATCTAGCCTACCCTGTGAGAACAATAGTTCATTTAACTCCAGCTGTGTTCCACTACATTCATTTCAATAATGTTTGGTCTACTGAACATACAGAATTAAGTACCTGCGTGTTCTGAAGTGGCATAGATATTTTGTCTTAGGCTCTCAGAAAAAGTTCTGCACAAAGATATACTAAGGGGAAATTATATGCAAATGTATATTATATACAAATGTGGCCACGGCTGAAATGGCAACATTTGCTAACACATACACTGCACAGTATGGTAAGCATTTTTTTAACATATGGAATAAGATATAATAGCAAATACCTTTGCAACTTTGCTTCTCTACGGAACACATTAAATGCTGCCTTCACAATAGTAACCCATGCATAAGAAATTCTAAATGGCCTCTTTCAGTATCCCAAGGAGGTTTGGATTGCACAATGCTCCTTTTGCTTCCCACACAAAGATACTTCTCTCCTTAAAAAAAACAAAAACCCAAATCCCCCCAAAATGAAACCCAAGCAAGAAATTTTCCAGAATGATAAGGAGATCAAAAGTAGTGAGTGAAAACAAAAAAGTCTTTGCCTAAAAGAAGGGAAAAACCCTAAGGGGCCCGGAGCTGCATTTTTTTAATTTGACAGGCATTTAGAAGTATAATTGATGGGGCAGTTAACATGGCTCTTGACCAAAACAGTTCACATGCGATAGCAACGTCCCATTTATAACATGCCAAAAATTGTGTTAATATGTATTTCATCAAAACACAACTACTTCATAAAACAGGAGAAAAAAAATCCTGTATGTTAATAAGTGTATTAGAAGTTTTGAGTTTGAAGCACTATGTTGTTATTTCAGATTATGTCTACAAATAAACACAAGGAAGGCATTTTCAAGAGCTCCTTCTTTTCTCTGTTGCATTAGGCTATGCTACCTTTGCTACAAATACAATAAAACAAATTGTCTACAGTCCAGGTTTACAGTGGAAACCAATTGCCTCCCACACCAGGGAGAGTGAAGACCAGATCATTTATCAAAAATCACTAATGCCTAAAGCCATAGGTCACTTTTCAACCCAAAGGATAATAGTTTTTCCTTTCAACTACAAATTCCAGTCTAGATGTGCTTTATGATAGCTTTTGAAAGGCGTTTTTGCCTAAAGTGTGCTCTAGTGTCAGCTACCCTTGTCTGAGGCATCTTTATATCAACCCAGAGCCACCTGCCTTTCACAGAAAGCAGGAAAGCCTGAAACAGATAGGCAGAAGAGTTTCTCAGTGCACGATTTTTTTCAGGCTGGTGTTCACTGACTACCTTTCTGGCACCTACAGCGCTTATGAGTAAAATATATATAGAATTATAGAATCATTTGGTGTTATTTTACCCTTAAGTGTTTGTTACTATAGTAAGTATGATGCATAATGAAGCAGAGGAACAAAGAGACACATAACTCACAACAGAGATGTACCTCTACAGCTATTCTGTACATACAGCTATGCCTTCATAGGCTGCGGTAAGCTCCAGAAAAATGTATGGAAAGACAGTTGCTGCCACTAAGCTCTTAGAGTCTAGCTCTGTCATCAAGCTAGACATGCTGTCACTTGCTAGACTCACCTGACAATGTTAACTGGTTGCCTTATGTTATACAAGAACTTTGGGAGCACCATAATGAAAATTAATCTTAGTGTATCTGTAGTCCTCCGAGACAGCTTGCTACTAATTACAAAGCTTACATTTATTACAGGTACATGGGGTCACTGTTGACATTTCAGCTCTTAATAGTCTTTCTTCAAGTACACACCAGAGCACAGCACGTCTCTGCTGTTTAGCACCGTGCAGGTCTCATACCAGCAGTGGAGCCAGCCATCAGCCAGTAGTGACAAATTCACTACTTGCATCTGAAGTTCCTGCTGTATCTTAACAATTACTATACAGAAAATCATCAGAAGTGAGTACTCGGTTGTCCTCTACCAAATAACTTCAAAAAGTTAAAAAAACTGCACCACATTACCTGCTACATGGCAGCAGTCTGAGGTGACTAAGTTCAAGTAACCTGAAGGCTGTGCATTTCCCTCAACTCCGCAAAGCAGAGCTGAAGTTCACTGGCAAGCTCCCTCTGCCCTACTTTTCTTCCCTCTCGTATAGATAAAGGACTATAATCTCCAAGAGCTGTCATTCCTGCAATTTGCACGAACATTAATTTCTCAGAAAGATAGCAATTCTAGCTTAGAGTGGGTCATCTCTCCAGGCTACATACCAGTCAAACTAAATACCTATTAAAAAAAGAAAAAGCTTTCAGATACCGGCACGTGGTAGCCGTAAATATTAATTTATGAATCATGACTAACTGGGAAAATATGAATAAAGATGAAAGTAGTGAAAACAGTGACTGAAAATTTTATGACTGAACATGCTGAATTTGATTAGTTATGATTAATGGGGGTCACATTTTGTTCCTTGTAAATAGTTGAGTAATTGCTGTAAATCCATGAAAATATTCACAAAAAGTGAAAGGTTCTTGCACAAACACCAAACCACACAGGAAATATGTAATGCATTACTAGAGAGCTGTTCAAAACCTAAATTCTTTACAGCTTGTGATACTACAGTCAGTTTTCCCTTCAGTTTCTGGCATCACTGTCCATTTCTTCACCCAAACATGCTCACAAAACATCCCTGTGGCAAACGCAGGAAGTAGGAGAACCACTTTTGTCACAGAGAAATCTCTATGATGTCACAGTCAAAACATGATCAAACAAGGTCCTGTATGGTCTGTCCCTAGAGCTTGAAAACCACTTTTCTGCCCCTGCTACCCACCAAGATGTCTGTCAGCCTGCTGGCCCTCTGTCAGAAAAACTCATGTTGCTCTCATAGATTTAGTACTCATGAAAACTAAACCTGTTAGGCTGAAAAAATTATTTCCTTTTCAAAGCAGAAAAGTTCGTGAATTCTAGTCTCCTATCACCTTACCTAAAGAATCCTTACAGGTTCTTCAGGCAGACTTTACAGTTAAAGTGTTTTAACTCTCTGTCCAGGTTCCAGAGTCCCAGTGGTGATTTAATACTCTCCCAGAAGCCCACACATGAGTTCTTCAAACTTAAAGTGTGACACGACTGCTGCTAAAAACTGAAGATGCAGCAAGGTGTATTTATCAAAGTCATTTCCGTATTTGATGAATACTGCTAAGCTGTGCAAGCAACATTATCGAACTGTATCTGCCTTAAGTTAAAAATATCAGCCAGAAAATGCCAGACGCAGGGTATAAGAATGTTCCTTGTTGCTGCATATTTACTCAATCAACTCTGCAGACAGGAGCATAAAGGACCCACAGGGAATATCTTTCAGCTGTCAGGCAAAACTTGGGTTGGTTTACTGAAGCACCCAAGGTGTAAGGGTTCTGAAAGCCCTTTTGTCTGCGAGACTCTCCTCTCTAATGAAAATCTGAAACATTTGCACTGCTTTTCAGAGGTTTTGTGTTTTCTGCTTCCACTATGGCTAATAAGTTTTTAAAGTAAATAAAATAAATTCCCATGTTAGCAACAAAAATACGTTTTCATTCCAAGTGAGTTTGTTTCTTTTTTCTCTCAAAGCAGAACGTCTAACTTTAACCCTTGACTTCAGTTTTCCTCATCTGCCTTGAAGAGACTTGACAAAATTTTATTGAAAAGAATTCTTCTTTCCATACTGAAAAATCAGGACAATTTCCTTTTTTTTTCTTTGAAACATCTTTTTAAACACTTCCCTCCTCAGTATCCTTTGACAGTGGTGAATCTTTGCTTTCCTGCAGAGATGCCTTGAATGTGTCTTTCCTTCAAGCCTACTATTGCTGCTGCTTGCACCAGTCAGGACAGGATAATGTCCCTGAGTCAGTGACAGGAGTCTGGGTTAATTGAAAGGCATCACCCAAGGCTAATACCTGGCAATCTAGGCATAAGCCTCTCTTGTAAGTGCAAACTAACTACTATTATTACCCGGTGGTGTTGCAATGTTATCTGAACTGAACAGCTTATATGGGATGCGTATGAAATTAATGACTGTAAAATTAACCTTCATTTTAGTTATGAAACTGATACAAGGATTCAGTGCTGTCTTCTTAATCTACAGTGTAAGTCTGGTCACTGTGTCCTCTAGTGCTCAGGATGCTTCTGTACCAGAAGGGAACTGTCAAAGTAAGAAATTGTTAGCTGGAAGTTGAAGATTATTTTTTATGGCACAGATATCCGAGTTTTTGATGTCCACACCGTAGTGTCTGTCAGGTGAGGAGGTAGGAACTTTCACAAAATATCCAGGCTGCAGGGGAAAAGCCTATAGTCACTGTCTACTTTGGTACTGTGATACAAGAGGGTTGTAAAAGTTAATCGTACTACTGAAAAGGAGCTGGACAGGACTTCCATAGTAATATCCTCTAAAAAGCCAGGTTCGAGGCTCAAAAGACAAGAGCACCAGAGTGCCAGGGCATGGAAGAGATGATGGTGTAGACAGCTATGCTGGAATGTAGCTACGCTGGGAACCAGGAAGCCATTTGGAACAGAGTAAATCCGTACAGGATAGATGGGCTGCCTGTTCTTTGTAAAAACCAGCACATCACTACAGAAAACTAAAACAGTCATTGAGAAGCATCAAACCTAGAAGCAAGAGATAAGCCAGCAGAGGTAGGAGCCCTCAGTTCAGACTCAGGCAATCTATGAGGTGGTCATAACTAAAGTGCAACGCACTTCTGAAAGAGTCAGGAGGAAAGTCAGCAGCACAGTCTCAGTGAATAAGGACACGTAAATTAGACTGCCTACTGTACCAGCTGAATTGCACAGGCAATGGTGTAAGTAATGGTGTAAGGCCAATACTTGGAAGTACTTCTACAGTAATACTAGAAGCCTAAAAAGTTAGAGGGGGAGCTAAAATGCTTGGTACTGAATGACAATCCTGATACAATAGGCTTCTTGGAGTGTGAGGGATGGAGGATAACTAACGAGATATGGTAATACCTACTTGATAGGAATGATAGAACAGGACACACACAGGTCAGGGAGAGGCACTGTACGTGAAGGATATTATAAGGCACAGCATAAAAATATTATGGGGCAAAAAGGACAATGGAATCCTTGTGGATGAAAAGCATGAATGCTAATAATAACAACATAGCTGTGCCACCAACTCTCTGATAAGAGCAATGCCAGAATCACTGGTTCAGGAAAAACTTCATGAAATTAGAGAAGCTGCAATTTTAGGTCAGTTACAAATTCAAAGACACTACAACTAACCTCACCGGACTGAGTTAATGCTTCATTAAGATACAGAAATCTAATTTTTTGGGCACACAAACGCTTGCTACTTAAAAAACCATACTGGAGTCAGTCTCAGCTGGTGCACACAGGACAACAGCTATTAATGAGAGGTGTTCTGCATTAGTGATCATCATATGGCTAAAAACTAGAAAAAGAGAGAAGGCTAAAATCTAGTTTGTGGCTATTCAATTTCAAGAAAAAAAAGTATGCTACAAAAATTAGCAATTACAAAAAAGTAAAACTCGACGACTCCTCTCCCCTCCAAAACTCTGAAAGAGTTAGTTGAAAAGCCAAGAAGTCTACAGAAAGCCTGATAGCTATGAAATACACTGCACTAGAACCTTAGGTAATGCATGTGCAGATCAAAAAGAAAACAAACTGCCTCTGGATGGATGGCTCAATAGGAAAGCAAAGGAAGCTTTCCAAGGCAGAAGATTAGCCTTCATCATGAAACAAAAAAAACCAAAACAAACCAATAGAAAGCTTTAGAAAAGCAATAGAAAGTGAGGACTGAAAAACCCCATAATATAAAGCAGCTGAAATGTAAACATGGAACAGAGGGCTAAAAACAAATGTGAAGAGTGACTTGCAAACGATGCCCAAACTGATAGTGAAACATTCTTTGAACAGATCAAAAGCAGGAAGGTATCTTGTGATTCGTGGGACCAGCTGATGATAAAGACACAACAAGGATGATAATGCCATCACAGACAATCAGTCAGTTAGCTACTCGTTCTCACTTTTACTGCTGAGGTTGTTTGGGAGTCTCACGTTTGACATACTTGTTGCAGCACCTAGGGAAGAGGTTTTTTGTTCATTTTGTAATGAAGTAACAGAAGATTTAGAGAAAACCAATTAAAATCATTAAGGGGACAGAGCAGCTATCTTATCTCTGTAGTGTCTCCTACATAGTCTAGGACCCTTGTGTTGAGAGGGGAAAGCCAAAAAGGAGATATGATCACAGTTTACTTGATCAGAGAGAAGTGGATAGCTGAACGCAAGTAGGATCAAACAGAATAAAATCCTGCAATACTAGAAAAAGTAGCAGGGGACACTATGAAACTAATAAGGAACTGATTTAATTCGGATGAAAGTACATTCCAGAATGAGCAGTGAACTCCTGGAACCTGCTGCCACAGGAGGCTGCTGAGGCAGACAGTATCAAGTGGGAATGAGGCAAATTCCTAGGAAAAGAGTCCATGAACAGTAAAAGGACTGTGCAGGTATATGGTCTCCAACATCCCCAATACACCAGCTGTGATGCTGAGAGAGCATGAGAACAGAGCATGGAAGAGGTGAAGTTTGCATGCTATCACTAAACAGTCTCTTCCACTGCCTCTGCTAGAAACAAAAGCAGGCTAGACCCATCCTTGGTCTTATGGAGTCATGCATTTTGAAATTAACTTCTGCCCAGGTTCTGCACCTCAGCATTTGTTATGTTGCCTTTTTCAATTTCTCAGCTAAGCTGCCCATCCCACAACAGGCTGTGTCAGTCTTACAATTTCTATAGATTGGGATTGCTCCTACAACTTGGGTACATATATTCTTCTGTCACTTATGTATGAGAAAAGTTTGAATGACTCATGAGTGAATATCCAAAACCAGAAGTGATATGCACCATATTCCATAGCAGCAGTTACAGAGAAAAAAAACATATTGGTATGTTGCAGATTTAATTCTTGATATCAAATACTTTTATTTCTAATAAAGGGTCCAGAAACTTAATTGGGAAACATGTTCAGAAAATTATATTAGTATTGATTAAACCAGGACACTGCAGAAGTTAGTCTCCTAGTGAGACATATTCTAAGAGAAATAAAGCTGGGGAACATTGGATCACAGTTAAAAGGGGGCAATTTACTCTTCTGCAGAGTAACTTCCGCAGCTCCTAATCTATAGTGTAGCAAAGCATACAACAGCAGTAAGGATGAATACTTTATCCCAAAAGAATTTTAAATTACAGTACATTAACAGAAGTCACTTGGATATGGTCATTAGTACAAAAAATAATGCAACAAGCAACAGCACCCCACTGTCCTTTACTAACAGTAAGAGGAAACAAACAGATTCCTCAGTGCACACGTACCTGACTTCCATCTATTTCCTTTCTCAGAGTTTGACAAAAGGTGATAACAGATACTACAAATCATCAGCACAAGCTCACTTATTGGCCTAATGGAAATTCTGAGCAAAAAGATGTATCCCAGTATCCCAACCATCTCCTTTTCTGATTTGTTGGTGCAGTACAACATACAATCAGAGAGAACTTTACAATCATTGCAACAGTGTTTTCTATTTATAACTATAGGAATGTGAATTTATGGTCTGCGAAAGGCTTTAGAGTTCTGACTGACAGCCTGGGAGTCTTATTTCATAAACACTACATGATTTAATAAGCAAGAAATCAGGAAGCTGATTCTAAGAAATGAACCTACAGAAAGTATTTTTCAATCTGAAGACAACTGTGCTAATAAGTCTGAGATTATCCTCTTCATGTTGTTACGCACAGATGCACATGTGTTGCTGTACAGAATCACAGCAAGTTGCAGGGTTTATACAAACTCCTATAAGGGAGAAAATGTTAAAACAGCATGCTGAGGAGACAGCTGAATCAGAAACCCACCATAAGAAATAAATGGGTTTTCAAAGGAAGCATAATACATGCTTTTACTAAGGACCATTTGTTAGGGACTAACACATCGTTTATTTTCAGTGCAGCTTTGAAAAAAAATTTGCAAGGGCCATTATGGTTAAAGCTGAAGATTAAATTACTAGTTTGGAATTTTCAAAACATTCTGTGCTAGTTTAACCTTGCTCCCCTTAAAGTCAGGAACAGGTTTTTCCAATGATTTTAATGGAAAAGGAACCAAAGCAAGCAGAGCAATTCAGAAGTTCTGCCATGGAAGTTCTTCAGTTTCCCTTTTTACAGGAGTATTAGATTTTTATGTGGCTATCTAGACAATCTGGGCTGTAAGAGCTAGATGAAGAGGAAGTTCTTATTAGCTCAATAGGTCTAGGAGTTCAATCAAGCTTTTAAATATTTTGTTGAATTAACTTCATAGAAGAATTTAGTGATGGGTCATACCTTTCTACATGCAAAAGCTGTTGAATTACATTGCTCAACTTTGGAAGCTCTAAATGAACATTACAATAGTGCCAAAGTCTATACTTGCATAGGCTTTCCAAGTGCCTTACAAACTTAAAATTAATAATTTTAGCTTAAAACATCCCTGTGAAGTGGGCTATATCCATGATTGCCTCTCTGCCTTTTTTTTTTTTTTTAACATACAGATAAGGGAGATAAAGTACAGAGGCTGTAGCAAAGAACAACCTACACAGCCAATACAGTCACCCCACATGGAAATCTGCAGGCCATTCTCCTGCACACAAAAGGAGAAGCTGGTATGGAAAATATTGAACAGTGCAGTTGCTTGCTGGAAGATACCTTACTACCTGAAAACCCACGGATTCCAGGAGGCTCAAAGCTGCACAGGTAGCCCGTCACGTAATCATTAAAGTACCAACTGGGGAGAGAAAAGCAATCAATCCTTGAAAGTAGGAAGGATCTGAAACAAGCTGGACACTCAGAGAAAAAGATGAGCATGAAATAATAACAGGACCCTGGTCCCCATTTACCAGGGCAGGCTGAGGTTCATCTAATTTCAGCTGTCCACCAGTTACGGGAGTCCCATCTGAGCTGGCTGTCCCTCCTAACTCTAGCATTGATGGAGACATTAAGGCACTGGCCAGGGTGCCCCTAGTTCATCCCTCCATTTCAGAACATTTTCCAGGACAAAAAGCTGCAGGCAGCTGAAACTGATGACATGAAACCCACCTTGGGAGTGTCAGCTAATAATTATTTTAAGATGGGGCAAGTTTCCAATGCATGATAGACCTTCAGCTAGCTCTACCCAGGACTGCATGTGGTCCCAGACAGCAGAGAGTTGTAAACCTGTAAGTGCATTGCACTAACATGCAGTTCTGCCTATGAATGTAATTTCTAGGTTTGTCCCACCTGCACAGACCCTAAAGTAGTGGACACCTAATTAGTGTTCCAGACTGGGATTTGGGCTCACATACACCACAGCAATTGATAAAATAACGCTATGTTTTATAAAGTGCATACAGATCCAGGGTTAGAAATCACTAGAAGACATTAAAAGGCTGCATTAGTGAAATTATTGCAATTACATTTAGTTGCTTAAGTGAATGGCTGAAGAAGTTCAGTACTTAGTGTCACCACGTGTAACTTGTCTGAATTTGCTTAGACAAACTCCACTTCCTTTCTTAAAATTTCTTCTTGCATCTCTTCTTAGAATATGAAAGTCCACCACTATTAATAATCAATTGAACATGCTATAGCTTTCTCACCTTTAACTTTAGACCTTTAGTTGCAGAAAACAGTTAACTGTGATGTCACAACTTTAAAAGTGATATACTTATTTTCCCAGAGGGCACTGCTACAATTCGCAATGGAAAACCAACTTTGAACATTTTCCAAAATAGCAAACAAAAATTACATCTGTCAGCAGTGGGAACAGATCTTACATTTGCTTCTTAGGCACAGCTTCCTTTTGATATTATGGATATGGAAGGGCTTGTTTTCTCAGCAGCAATTAAGAAATGTCATCTAGAAGTTTAAGAAAGATAACCCCTAAAGGTACTACATCCCACACCTTAAAAAGAAATGTTTTAAAAATCATCCTTGACCTACCCTTTTCCCTCTGGGCACACTACACACCAGGCTAACATCTGCACATCTGTTCTTCATACCTGAGTGTCTCTCAAATAGAGAAATACAGAAAATAAACTACTGTCTAAATCAACAAGATATTGCATTACACTTCGTTGTTCCCATTATCTGAAAGCAATCACAAACTCTTGGAAACGAAACCCTATCATTAATCATACATATTTAACTTTATGTAAAATTACAATTAAGAACCACCTAAATGCAATTGATTGGTACCAAGATCTGGAAATTTGTGCAAGACTGACCTGCAAAATGGTTGAATATTACTACTACTTTAGTAGTAGTACTACTGTATGATAGTAGCACAATTTTCTTTCCAGACAGTTCAAGCAACCTATTCTGCTGCCCAGTGTGTCTCTGAACTTCTCTCTGTCCTACAAAGTTCCCTTATCTTCTGCCTTGGTATCTGGATACCCAGCCCTCATTTTAACTTAACATCTCGAAAACATATGTCAGCTCATTTGCTATACCTGGCTGTATGCAGGTTTCACTGTTATTACTGGGTTTGCTTTTTTGTCTTTTCACCTACAATAATATGCTACCTCTAACAAGGTCTCAAAAGCTTCTGCATAACAGTCTGATAATATTAGGATATAAGATTTCACATGAGCATAATTGATAGGGTCAATATGCAACAAAGATGTTCTTCCAGCTGTTGTTAGATGTGATCACCACTAAGATATGAAAAAAAAAAAAAAGGAGAGCAAGAAGAATTCTAGAAGAACCACCCATAGTGCATAGTAAGCACTGGAGTCTTCAATGCTGAACCTACTCACATTTAGTGCTGTGTCATCATTCCTATCTCTCAATGATGTCAATACATTCTTCTCTGGCCACACAAGCATCACTTTAAGTTGGGAGAGGCAGTGGTCTTTCATGGCCTTTCAAAACTCTATCTGGAAGCAAAGATTTCATGAAATTTGGTGTCTGGTGCTAGCTCACTTATGAAAGAGAGAGAAGACAAATATTTTGTCTAACTAAGACAACACCATAAAATATTATATCAAGTCAAAATGTTCCACACTAAAATCAAGCATCTCCTTCAAACTCCTTACCCAACACAGACTAACACAGCCAAAGGCATCCAAGCGCTGTTTGCATATCCCTGCTCTACAAATCAACTCTTTTGTACCTACTGATCCTAGTACACAGACAGTGTAAGTAATGTGGGCTACTTGGGTCCGCCCTAAAAGGAATAAGTAACAATAAGAAAATGAATTCTCAGGACCTATTGTGATAATTTGATCAAGAGTCAGAGGACAGAAAGAGCAGCCATCATAATCTATATGTTAATTATTCACAAAGTATCTGCTGAAAATTGGTACTGAAATATTTCAGTTTGAAGACCCGATTTCAAAGCACACACTTCAGCGTTTTGCTGAACTGGATCCTCAGCAAGATAAATGCTAATGTTTAGCTATCACCAGGAACAGAAGTTTTTTCTGTAATCTCTCTCATTCCAGTTTCCAAAACTGCAGGCACAACAAAAAACCATACCATACCCTGTGTCAGAAGAATCTGCATTAGATAGCAATGGAACAGATACATCTCTTAATTCAAACTAGAGACACTTTTCCTGAAAAATATATGAAACACACCCAGAGCTAATTCTGCCTTTTTCACTCATACTAATTGGGACCTTCTTCAGTGACTGCAAATACACAGGAACTCAAGCTCACCATTTAATTCTGCTTTTGAAACTCAATTCCTATCATTTCCTGTGTCTGTCCACCATAAAAGAATTAAAGTATTTCTGTTTGATGTTGTCTCGTTCTAGAAGTGGTTCATATACAATCCAACTCTTAACACGTTACACTTAAGAACAAGTTTTTTCAGTACTCATTACAACAAAGTTGCTATCACTTGTTCGCACAGATTAAAGTACAGTGGGTTTTTTTGGCATGACATTCTTTCCACGGGCAGATCAGATAAGATGGTATTGCCGCTCTGCACGTGTTTGGTGTGCTCCTAGCAGCTAGAGGCACAGGAGAAGACAAGCCCCCCAGATACCACTGAACAATTCCTAGAATGGCATGAATACCACTATATTTCCCTTTAGTTTGAATATTGGTCCAAACCACCTATTGCCTGGACATGGATGACACAAAATATGAATGCAACCGCTAACAAAAGGGAGAGGAATTGTCCTCTCCCTGTCAAACCAAACATATAAATTTACCAGTCAACACTACATTAAGTATCTCAAAAAAACCCAAAAAAACGACTTGAACTTCGACTTCCTTTCAACACGCTTAATGATGCTGTTTACAGTATTTTAGCATGTTACCAGGTTTTAACACAAATGTACTCAGCTACTGTTGTACTACTCAGTGTTTAACCCTACGACACCCCTGGCCCAGCACATGTGACTGCTGCCAACAGAACACACGCTCAGGGAGTTTAAATTTCAGCAGCCACACGCCTGAATGTTTCCTCTCTCAGTACTGCAAATGCTTGCAATAAATTACTTACGAAATATAGGCCTGATTCACCACTACATTACACCATTTGTACACAGCTGACTTCAACAGAGTTACACTAGTGTAAAAGAAAAGCAGGGGAGGGGTGAAGCAAGCCCTTGTGTGTAGATAATTAACCATCTTTTTCATTGAACCATAATATACTTTCCCCATAAACTGGCAACAGAACCAATCAGTGTACACATTTCATTTCAAACACAAAGTAATTTTAGGAGCTAGCATTATTGTACCATTTGAAATATTCTCTGTTCTCATCAAATGATTCCCCCTGTAATTGATGTCGTAAAGAATATCTGTGTTAAGCTGTCTTCATTTCCACAGTTTTCAATCCTTATGATGATCAATTATTTATATACAGACTAGATGAAAGGCAAGATTGTAATGACTCCAAGAGATTTAAGAGTGATATAATAAATCTTGAAAGCAGAACTCAAGTGGGTGATGGTAACAGAAGTCAGTACTGGACGATCATATTTTACTATTTTTAGAAGTTCCTCTTCACCCCTCCCCCCCAAAAAATCACTAAAGCAGCACCACCTCCTGCAGTCCTTCTCCTTTTGTGCTAGCAACAGGAAGTTCAACTTCCTTGTGAGATCCCTGCCACCCTCACCCCTTCCAGCTTAATCTTCCTTAAAAATGAGAAGTGTGTGGTTTTTGTTGTCCTTATTAGGGCAATCATTTTAGTTGCCAGCATGACCTCACTGAATGGCAAGGAAAATTCCTTGATGTAATTTTTTATGAAGTCCTTCTTGTACAAAGTACATTAACACACCTTTATCACACTAAGAATGACTTGGGGCTTCAAAGTTTACATTTGCATCCAAACTTTTCTAAAACATCTGGTTGGCTTTGGTTCAAGGCCACAATAAACATAAGCATTGTCACCAGTCAGTATTCATGTCATATGTAACTTAAAAAGGACATACATTTCTTCATATGACTCTCATCAGACTTGAAAAAGAAATCTGGCAGAAATACCAGTGACTGAGATAAATCAAAGATTCAAACTCATGCTTCCATCTGACTCCTTTTTTCTACAAGTCTCTAAAGAGAAGATGCAACAGCTAAGGGTCACCAGTCTTTTTTTCTGTGATCACACTGAGCCATCAGATATGTCTAACCATGTGGGTCCTGGCCTGCTTCCAAATGCAGCTTCCAGACACATTTAGGGACTTACACCCTGTTCAAACAAACCTACACCAACGGATATCCTTTGGATTTCTCTCAAAATATAATAAAGAAATCATCCTAGTCTTATGTGTCTTCTTCACGCTTGCAGTAATTCTTTAGAGTAAACTGGATACATGCATTAGATATTAAAATATAGAATATATTTATAAATGTATGTTGCAACACTGACTGATAATTTGGATAATATATTTTGGACAACTGTAAAGAACTTAACTTCCAAATTTGCTCTTCGTTGCCTGAATCCCAAGCTCAGCTGAAAGGTCTTCAGTTGGGACAACAAAAACAAAAGACCACCAAATTATTAATAACTTTTCAGAGTTAAGGCCAAAACCTGTGGTTAAATATAGGGCAAATTCCAAAGCCTTTAAGTAATACAAAAATTCTCACTAGCATTTTGTTTCAACATGCATTTCAGAATTTTAATACCTATATTAAGAAGTTGTACAGTAGTTACACTTTGCAACCTGATCTTACATTTTTAGAGTGTACTAAAGAAAGGGCTTCCTATAGTGGTACACAAACAATGTGATTAGAAGATTATATATTCTAGGACCAAGTTTTGCAGTTAAAAAAAATAAAAATCGCAGTTTTCCTCAATTAAGACTCACAAAATATGATCCTAATTGATTTGTATAACAATAAATGTGGCCATGGTTACAACTAGTGCCAAAGTCTTTTGCTAGTTTATTTCTCTTTCTCTCCTTTGGGATTTCTCCTTTTCATAATACACTTGCAAGAAACAATAACTCTTGAAAATGTCTGCAAGGAGTTAATTCTAAACGATAAAGCAGCTAAATCGAGAAAGCAGCTAAGATTGAGCTTATGTCAACAGGTAGAATTTACAGTCCCACAAAAAGAAACGTTTAACAGTCAACTATTTAGCTGCAATAAATTAGACTTTCACTGTGTTCTTCTTATCACTGCAATCTATAGATGAAAACCAGTATATAGTAGCTAATTATTAATTTTATTTATTACCACAGGCAGGATTTTCTAGTAGTATTCTGTTCCTTAATGTGAAACCAGGGATCAGAACTTTATGATGACCTGAAGCTGATTTCTTAACAGTTTCGATTTCCTGCTCCTCATAGTCACCGTAAATCTTGTTTTCCTCCTCAAAACTTCAGATGTTTCTAACTTCTTATCTATCAGCCTCTAAAGTGCTTCCAGACTCCCACAAATGTTTTAGCAGACTCCGCAGGCTTGCCTGCCACTCTGCTAAGTGTCAGGCCATATATCTCTTCTGGGGGAGTTCCCCACTTAAGAAGCCATACCATGCAAAAAACCATGTAAGTAGGGAAGACCCAGAGGAATCCCACTCTCAGTTGTATTTAAAGTCTGAGCCCATGCTGTCATCCTAACTTGCCTAACATACAAACTGATTGGACAAGCTTAAGTTCACTAGGCCAAAGCAAGACAAGCTTCAGGAACTCTGTCCCTGCAATCCTAAGGTCAGGCAAGCCCGTGGCCCACATCCTCCAGCAACAATTCTATAATGCTTTGCAATGGCATTGTATAACCTATCTCAGAATGGACATGTGAAACCCAGATCGTGAACCACACCATGCTTTATCCAAAACTTTGACATCAGAGATGTCATCACATAGGCATTGGTAAGTTTCCAGCCTTAAAGATTTTCTTAAAGAAAAAAAAAGGAGGGTGGAAACTGAGGAAGTAGAGCAAGGACATTGGAGAGAGGGGTGGTGAGGAAGGAAAAGGAATTTGCAAAGACATGCTTCGTCACAGCTTAAGCATTCGATAACTAGAATCACAATGAAATATTTTGCATTTGCCCTATCTATGCTCTTTGCAAATCACAGCCACCAGAACAGGTCAATAGAACAGAGACTTTTCTGTTCAATCTGACTTTGACGCTTGGTTGAATTCCCTGGAAGTGTTCTTCCAGGGAGAAGCAGCAAAACCAGGAAATTTTCTCAGCTCCACTGTGAGTTTTCAGTAATTATCACACTTCTAGGGAAAGCACGAGGCGAAGTTGGAAGGAAAGGGTAGCTGGTAGGGCTGCTTCTGTAATACAAAATACTAACAGCAGTGCAGCTCAGCAAAGCCCAAAAGTAATCTTTAAAAAAAAAAGTGATGTAATAAAGGATATCCTGGTACTGAAATACAAGCAGCATAACATGGAAGGACAGTGTGGTATGGAATAAGAAATATTGTATCACACACTAGCTCCACACGTGAAAAATTGTCTAAGATGCCATTCATTACTTTGGTCTGCAGTTCTTAAAGAATACAAGGTGAATATACAAAAGGCTTCTTCTCTCCTTCGACGGCATTATCCTTTCAAGTGGTTGGTATATTTGATTAATGTCTAGCAACCTAAGGCATAAGGTGTCAGGTATGTGTTGCATGAAACATGAAGTGACACAGAACTCGTTGTCATATTTCCCGATGGTGCTTTTATGTTCAATTATGTTGGGTTTTTTTTAAGCTGTTTGTTTTGCTTCTGCTGTTTGCATGGACTCATGCAAATAGCTCAGTATGTGGCTGATGTGGCTTTGGTCACATGTGGCAGAGTTTATAGTATTTTATACATTCTTCTACAAATAGGTGCTGAGAATATCCTGCCTCATCTCTGCATTTGAGTCCTAGATACGCATTCACAGATTAAATTCCCTTGTGTTAAACAGAGCTGAATGTTTACAGATGTGTTTGACAGAGCTAGCTGTTTTTTTTTTATTATGCTACAAGCTCTTTCCAAATCATGTTTCTCTTACTAAAATGACGAAGAGTTCATAAAATGGGAATCCATGTTTGATGGGAAACATGCTGCTAAGAAATACCATCACGTTGTGAAACACAGGAAAAAAGTGTGAAGAACAGTTGTATGATGTCATTGGAGATTATTTTTCTCTAACTTGGTAGAGGTAAACAAATCAGCTGCAACCCTGTTTATTTAACTGTCCCCACATCTAGGGCATCCTCTCTCAGTTGGATGCTTCACTAGGTGCAATAACAACCAACTATTTTCCCCAAGGAAAACTGGATGCTTTTGTATGGGCTTTAAAAAATAAATAAATAATTTTTTAAGTGATCATTCTGTTCTAACTTCTGCAGTTGCCAGGGCTTCCTTCTCTCCTCGCTACCTTGTTTGCAACCTCAGGCAAATGGACTCTGCTGGGAAGCACAGGAATGAAACAGCGTTCTCAGGATTCCTTCTCTCCCCACACGCCCTACCATGGCTCTTCGCTGCTGATGTAATAGGTTGCACTGACAGTTATAAAATTACCCTTCTGATTCTGATTATTCTTCCAGACAGATGCTGCTAGGTTGCTTTGCTGTATTTGGATGCATTCTTCTTATTATTCACTAATTCACATTTCTCAAGTGCAGGGCCTGCCTAGGATCAGCAAAGGGCAGACAGCTCAGCATCTGCTCTTAAGCACCCCTCTCCGCTGTTGATTCTCACTGCATGCTGCTCCCTCCTTCCCCCTCTCCTAACTCTTCAGTGCCTCAACGATTTTTGTCCACTTTGCCAAGGCCCTCAAACATCTGCTTCCTCCACCCCTGCTCTTGTGCTGAAGAATGTCTCTGGCAGAAGCCTGTGACCAGAATGACTTTCACCACCACAAACCTATTCTTGCCTCTTTTGGTCTCGCCCCAGCAGAACAGCCCTCCCAGCACAAGTAAGTTTCTGGACTGGAATCCCCAGTGACCTCAATTCAGTTCTTCTCTGCCTTCCTCTTTTTCCCATTTCCCTGCATGAGACTGTGACAATCTCTCAAAAGAAGCCTGACAGGGAATGACTTGGTCTTTCCCTTATCAGTTTACCCTTGTCTCCAGTGATTACACCCAAGTGTCTTCCATATAGTCTCTGCCGCAGATTCGTAAGTGTCTCATCTGTTTTCCTCCAGCCACCCCATGACCACCTCCTGAACTTCCCCCTTGGGCTCAGGCTGCACTCTTTTTTACTTCAAAAATGAAAATATAGAACAATCTCTTCCTCCTAAAACACACAAGCAAAAAAAATAACCATTCAAGAACACAACTGACTTATTTAATCTCCAAGTTCCCTCTGTGTTGTGTTGTCAGTATAATACATAGAGTTTCTTTTTCTGGCTTTCAATAAAGATTCAATTTCAAGTGATTGTTTCCTATACAAATTGCACAGCCACTTACTCCATTTTCATTCCCTCTACATATCATTATTTTCAACACTCTCAATGCATATGTTCAAAGAAACATTTACCTCCTCTCACCCTAATTTCACTGACATCATCATACCCCAATAGTTTTATTTCTTCAACCAATCTTTTGGTTGTGAGGACTCTCACATTCTTTCCTCCAGTTTTCTTTTGGTGGGGGGGGGGGGAGGGGAGGGGGGATTTCTGCTCTGTACCACATTTAAATTACATAATAATATCATAAATTACATTATCCCTTAATATATTTCAGTCTCTTTTCAAGACTAAAGACTTGTTTGTTGACTCCCCATGTTCATGGCAGGATTCTTTACTGGCATCTCTGAAATCTAACAGATATGAGGCCACCAACTGAAGCCCAGCATAATTTTAGTTATGTTCTTCTTTCTTCCTGTATTTTAAGCACTTCCCACCATTTCTTGACTTCACTCACAGCAAATTACTCCACTTGATTACTAGCCTCTTTGTGTCAGATTCTCTTTACCTTGATCTCTCTAGTCTTCATGCTCAGAACAGGTCTAATTTTCACAGCTGAAACTCCCCACAGCTCTCCTCTTTTGCAGGTTGGCTGAAAATCCTTCTTTCTTCATCTTACTGAAGTAGCTTTGGCTCACTCTAAACCAACGAGAGTTACAAAGACCCTTTTTCTAGCTTCAGCTCTAGGGCTTCTCTCTAAGCATCTCTCGAGCTGCTGCTCTTTCCTTACTATATTTTCTTTTCAGTTTTTCTGATGGAACAAATACAGTGCCCATTTAACTTCTGAGAGGCTTAGAAACATTGAAATTAAAATAACCATGAAAAACCAGACCAAAAATTACTCACCTCCCTCCTTTATCCCTGAACTGAGCACAGCTCATGCAACAGGCAGGAAGGGGTAAACTAGCTTGGGAGACCAAGGCAGCTGGTCTCATCAGACAACCGCACCCAGCTGTTTTATATATGGGGCAGGAAGAGGAAATTAGAAGCTAGAGTAGGAGGATAATTCCCTGTTCAGAAGCTTAATGTGAAAAGACTGTTGTATTAAAGGCCATATTTGTTTGTACTACACAAAGATTTGAACATATAGGAAGTATTGCCACTGTTGCAGGGAAAAAGGGGGAAAGTATCTTTATTTATTATTCCTGTGTCTTATGTCTTTCTTCTCTTTACTATGACACTTTTTGTTTGGACATGTTTTACCAGAATAGCAAAATTTGAAACTGGTTTTCTTGGATTTGCCTTTCCAATTTTTTTCTCAGTTATTACGTTTTCCTTTAATCAGTAATTTGTCATAAACTACAACTTATAAAAATTAGTATCTTCTCTAATTCCTATGAAGGTTTTAGTCTTGACTCCATGTTAATTTAAATAATCATTCTAACCTAAACTTTGTGCACAGGATCACCCAGCATGCTTGGTCCCCAAAATACTTGAATTAAATTTCTACAGCCTATCAAACAGCTGGTTTGGACTATTGAAAGGTCACTGGAGTGATTTCCCTCATTCAGTTTGTGAAACGTTTGGGGAAAATATTGTAACTAGATTGAGCTTTTTAGCTCAGTTTGTATAAGCAGCAACAAGAAGGAAATACCTGTTCCCCCCTGCTCTTACTCTATGAATAATATATCAATTTCTCCGTTACACTGGTAACTTCTTTCTTCTAATACTTAAGTAAATTCACTAGTTTATAGCAAGAAGCCCTGCTGATAAGGAAACAGAGGAATACCGAGTCTCCTGTCTTTCTACAGCTTTTGATTACATCATTTTTTCATTAGGCATGGCTTGTATTACAAGCAATACACAGCTTAGAATTGCCAATCTTGTCATAATTTGCAGCAGAACTGCTATAAGATGAAGCAAACTCACTTCTAAACCTCATTGCATGCCGTAACTTCATTCTTATTCTTCCTTTCATTAATAAAGAGACATAGTCCATGCTACATTTTCTATGAATCAATGAAGACTAATGGCATCACACTTTACACACTTGAAATGAGAACCAAGTAAAAAATGAATATGTAAATTAGTACAATGTATTTAGAAATTTACCATTACTGCACTAAAAAAACTACAGCAATGCAATAAAAAAGGCCCATAATGGATACAGATCTATTTCATGGACTCACAGACTCCCTTTTTATCATAGAATATAACTCTTTAAAATGTTTGAAAACTTCAGTTTCTTTCATTCAATTTCTAAACTCTTGCAAAATGTGTATACTGCATAATGGGAAAGTTTTAATGCCAAGACCTTTTGGCATATGTGAGAGAGAGCCATCAATATTTTTACCTGGTTCTCATAATCATTGCCTGTTCAGTGGGAGTAAATTGCTACCTTTTTTTCTTTGAATTTTGTCATCTTTAAAGCTCAACATGCGAGAAAAAAAATCATTGCTGTTGATAAACTTGAGGGTTTTTGAAGTGGATGTTGTTAGAATGTCTTATGTTGCATGATATTCACGGAATGGATTTTTCTTCAGTTGCAAGTGCCATCTGTAATGATGACGCTTCTTTCAAGTTTGGGAGTAACAAACAGAAGAATAAGGGGCTCTATGTGATCTAGTTGTCTAGAGAAGCCACTTGCTTCAAACACTTCACAGCGGCTCCACACCAGCTGAGTTTTGATGGCGTTTCACCTTCTACAGGAAGATCTAGGCATATGGTAGATTCCCAAATTTAATCTCAAGCTGTCTCAAAGTAAAATGAGCCTTGTGCTTGGAATCCAAATATTTTTCTGTCAGTGCTATGTATTGTTATTTACAACGATACCAATGTTACTTTTGATTATGTTTTTTTTTTTCCACTTTTGACAGCATCGCTACAATGCCAATGAAATGCATTACTTCCAAGTGTTCAGCATCCCTGGAGCATAAATGGAGTATGTGAGCTGCAAATGAGGTTTTCTTCACATACACAAGACTGGCTTCTGTGAGTTACCCTGCTGAAATCACTTGAATGACTTGCTTTTTAAGAAGTCTGGGGGCTTACATACATAGTAGAATCTTATATGAAATAGTCTTCAGATTATTTATCTTTGATGAATACATATTGAATATGGGAGGAGGGAGCAAAATGTTTACAATGACTGTAGCCTTAGCTGCTAATTATGATATTAAAATAGATATTTGCATTCATTTGGATGTACTTAAATATGAAGGCTTAAAACCTGAACTAATATTCTTAAATATGTCTTTAAGGACCACCTAGTGGACAGAATTTATACAGCAGTTTTATGTTAAACTACCTCTGCAGCATTACACAATGCTCTCTTTTGGGGAAAAAAAAAAAAAAGTATAATCTATATAAGGGTGTAAAGGAGAAGGGAAGAAATGCAGTCAATTACAGCTTTGTTGCAAACTTCCAGTAATATTTATCTTCTCTTGTTAAAAGCCAGTGTAGAAAGAAAATTTCTTTGCCCAAATAGATACCTTAAAAAAAAATTATTCATTGACTTTGTTATGTGTCTTTTTGCTTTTTTTTTTTTTTACATGGAAAAAGACTGGAACAGATGGGCTGTTTAATGAAAAGTGTAGACAGCTCTTTTTCTACTTGATATATGTGTAAAATTCAGTAAAATACCTGCTTAATTCTAACAGAACCTGCATTCCATGCAACCACATATTGTATCTTCAGTCTCCAAACTGAATGTAAATTCTAAAGTGGAAGCAAACAGCATCTATATTAAAAACTAATGGTGTAAAAAATGTCTTCAGTAATAATAATCTAGAATGTGAATAACCTCAAACATGCTGCCTTCCTCCATTATGGAAATTTAAAAAGATATTTTCTCAATTCAACTGTATTCCACATAGTTAGCAATACACATTCACCCTATTACATAAAGCATACCCTGTCATATGCAATGTGGAGCTATTGCCTCTGTTATAAAGAATAAAGATGTATTTGTTTGTCTTTATAACAGGATTTCCTCAATTTATCTTCATTCAGATTTGTTAAATATTCATTTATTCATTGCAGAATCTTGTGTATTTCCTTATCCTGCACTCAGACTAAGTGTTAATAAGGGACCTTATCTATAAACCATATTTTTCTGTCTTTTGCTTGTTTCTAAATATACCAGGATGCACTTGAATATACACTAAATATACCAGGAAGCACAGCTTGGTGGAGGCATTTTTTCCTCTTGTCCTTTCTATCATTGGCATAAACCAGCATATTTTGTAAAATCGTAAAAAATGGTTTGATGCTTTGTGCTACCTATTCTACTGTCTTACAGATTCTGGAAATAAGGCCATTACTGTGCAGCAGGAATGTAAATGAATTTTTACATAGCATTCTCTATAGCATTAAATGGTGAATTCTCATTATTCCTTATAAAACAATCCCTTCCTATCACAGGGACTCCCTCTATACCCTTTATATGGTCTAGGGTCAACCAGTTCAGGGAGTGTTTGTGCTCAAGATGAATATGGTGTCATGGAAATTCACATGGACCAAGTTATTTCTGTGGAACATTCTACTCTTGGAGAAGCAGAAGACAGAAGAAAAAAAGAACCCATCATGTTTGAGTGAGTGGAAAATACATGCTTTAGCAGCTACCTCTTTGTAGAAGCTGAAGTGGGTTAGTTCCAGCCGACAACAATTTAGAATTTCAACATGTTTGATAATGAAAGGAAAAGCTTTCAAAAAATTAATGTGGATGGTGTTAGGGTCAGAACTGAGTCACAAACACACATCTCATCAGATTTTAGATGTGGTAATGATTCATATTAAAGTCCTACTACTCCTCTGCTGTCTTAGATATGGCCACAATCCTCTAAGGAGGTCTGTCTCTCTTGGCCTGAATGTTGTTTTCATGTTGGGGTTATGCCCCATCACCAGAATTAATGAGAGTTACTGATTTATCTGAACTGCCAGTTCAGATTAATCCAAAGGGGAGGGAATGGCCCAGCCTATTTGAGCCCTACCCTAGAGTGGACAGGTAGCACGTCTGGCATCTCGTCACCTGTGAACCTCTCCATGAGTTCATTTTTTCCCCTTGGTTTTGGCTCAGTGAAGACTTGGGTATGTGGTTCCGTGGACAAGGGAGGTTCCTACAGGCTGGATTTTACCTGTGGGATTAGAAAAAGATATGTCATGCTCTACATTTTGGAAAAAATCTTTTCTTCAAAACAACACATAGAATGCATTCCCACTCACTTGAAACACAGAGCTAGTAGATGAGAACCAGGAATGAAAACAATTATAAATAGCCCAGAATAGCTGCACTGAATACAAACTAAATAATGTGGAAAAACAAGCAGGCTCATTTGAAATCTACTTGATACTGAAAGGGTTTCTGGAGGAATGAAGTGCAATTGCTTCAGGAATATGGGGAAGGCCAAGATCTTTGTCATCCTTAAATAATGCATATGAAACTACTGGGGAGGAATTGGAACATAGGGTGTAAAGTGACTTAAAATATCTCCCTGGTGTCCAGAGCCTGAGTTATTCTGAAGCCTCTAATAAATCTGCTAAGTTACTGTAGTCATGCAGAGGACTGTCTAAATTGTGTAACTCCCCCCTCAGTCATTCTAGGGGCCAACACACTGCTTAAACTCCACAGCACTTCCATCTAGAACGCCTGCTCCTCAACACACACACCGTGCACTGGAGTTTGGAAGATCTCTACAAAGCTTATTCCACATTCTCTACATCAAAGAAATCCTTTTGCTGCAGAACTGGGCCTTTTATGACTCCTTTCTGCTACATTAAAGGGACTAGATTGAGGGTCTTCACCATTTGTGCAAAAGACTTCCTTCTTCTGTGCTTACTTGGGGTTAAATAAACAACTTATTTTTATATGGCCCTCAAAACCAGCTTGAAAGCACCAGAAAATTAGCTGCTGCATGCTGTGTTCTCTACCACCAGCAAAACAGAGCAAGACTTCAACATCTGTGATTTTATTTAGAACTGCTGGTTGATAGGCAAAGAAATCTCACTCGTCTGCTCAAATACAGTTCAGCAATCTGAAAGGACTAATAAATGTGATCATCTGACAGTCACACTTATACAAGAAGTTTGCAACTCTAACAGAGATTCTCTTACGTATAAAAGACTGCTGTCACCAGTATGGCTTACGGGCTGGGTCAGCAGACGACAGCATCCCTGACGCAGTTGGGTTTTTTATCCAGGATGGACACACCTTGGGTAAATATTCACACTGCTGCTCTTTGTGTTCTACTTATTTTATTGATAAATTAGCCTCAGTACGTCTGTCCAATTTTGCAGTAGCTGCAAAATATTCTTTTGTTTTTATGCCTTTACTGATGTCAGGCCATGGCATGAACTGCTGGTTTTGAGACCCTGACCCCTTTCCTATAGTGGGGTTTAGAATGTCAATAAAACATGGGATTGCTCACTCCTAAAACCAAGGAAATTAGTAAAGCTGTTAAATGTGGTGGATTAGCCAAAAGATAAAAATAAAAGAAACCCCTTGTATTCACTAAGTCCTCCTGGTATTAGTTTGATGTTTCCCCCAAGACCTGTTATTGCTATCTATGCTGAAGCTTAGTTGGTGGCCACCAGCCTGCTCTAGCTTAACAGGTAGATTGGTTTGTTTTCCAATGACATTTTCAACTTGTAGATATTCAAGCTAAATTCTGCCTGGAACTGGCAAATTTCATACTTTTAATGAGCAGAAGAAGTGCATGGGTAAAAACCATGAGGGATGATTTAGGCCCATCTACAAATGCTTGTTGTTACACAGTTGTCTGCGATTTGCTGCCAGAGTAGACCACTACTGGGTGTGCGTGCGAGGAGGAAAAAACAAAACACAACTGGCTCCCAATCTGTCCCTGCTGTTACTGTAAGATGACTTCTGCTAGACTGCCAACGCTTCTCGCATTAGTGCTGCTGGTATTGATGAATGCAGATTTGTCATTTGAACTGCAAAATTTTAACACTGAATTTACACAGCAGTTTGCAGTGACAAGAAGAGCTCCAAAGGTCCCCTCTGTCCAAAGGGGATCTGCAGTGCTCTTCAAATGTCTCATTTTATTAAGGAGATGCAGGAGACTTCTCCCTGTAAACTCAGATGAAGGTCTATAGTCAGCTGTTTTGGAAAGTTCACAGACTAAGAAAGAAAGGAAATGGGCAGCAAAAGAACGTGTTCTAGTTTATGTTGTTAACAAACTGCCCCTAGTTCCTTCTACACCTTGCTAAGGCATCACGCCACAGAAGCCCTGTGGTGCCTGGTTGGTGACAGCTGTGGCTGTGCAAAGACCTTCCAGGGCATGAATGAGGGGCTGCATTCTGCTCCTCTCCACCTCAGTTTTGGAAGGAGAAAGGGTGTAAACCCAAGGACCTTTCCCATTCTTCTAACAGTGGCAGCATCTGCAGAGAAAATCCCACACAGCAAAGGTGAGAGCTTGTGTTTTTGCTGTAGCTGTTCTATAATTTTGAACAATTCAGAAAGAGACATCATGTAATTCTTCAGCATACCCTCATTCAGGTTGAGTAGTTTTCCTGTAACAGAACGCTTGACTCTGTACTGGTTTGCATTGAGTCTACCTTTTTAAATGAACAACTTATGTCTGTAGAGTAGAATTAGGCCCTTTACTTGCCTAAGGCATTGAGAATCTCACCTTTGCACATAGTTGTCATGACAAATCATTTCTACTACAAGTTTCTCATCTCCTAATTTCCATTTTTCTTCACCTTTTTTTATTAAGTGTTCAGAATACCCCTGCACACACAAGTGGTTGCAAGCTGCAGTGCCGTAGGCAGCCATCTAAACGTTGCCTGTTGCTAAACAGCAGCCCTAGCCAGAAAGGCCCCTTTCACTACAATACTGAAATATTCCTGAAGGTGGAATGCTAAGTGTGACACACAGTACTGTGACAAACCTGCTATGTCTTGCTGCAAGCACTGTCCTTGACCCCCTTTTAGTGGAGGGCCACTGGCACGGGAATATCACCCTGTCACACAGGGCTGCTCTGGGGACAGGAAACCATCTCCCACTTGGGAGCAGGCAATGCCATCAACCATGTTCATCAACAGCATGGCATACACCCATCTCCAGGACCAAATTTACAGCTAAAGTGGAAGAAGGTTTAAGTCACGGCTCTCAACAGCACCCTCCCATGAAAGGACCAGGAAGGAGTACAAAGTTACATGGATTTGACTCCCATCTGAATTTGACTCCAGGTTTAAGAGAGAGAGACAAGCCAAAAGCACCTCCAGGGCATTTACACCTTACACCACCTCTTCATGCC
>JAOQGH010000077.1:34366913-34423935 GCA_025769975.1 Gallinago jamesoni | reverse complement strand
TGACTCCAGGTTTAAGAGAGAGAGACAAGCCAAAAGCACCTCCAGGGCATTTACACCTTACACCACCTCTTCATGCCTTCCCTCTCCAAGTGTCAGGCAGCTCAGCATGCTCTGCCATCTCCACAGGAGTGAAATTCATCTTTATCTGTGATTTCTACGACAAGCCCTTGTTCAGCATTCTTATCACTTTTCTGTCCCTGATTTGATTTTCTCTTTGCCCCCAAATTCAATTTTCCGGCAAATTATTCCAGCTGCTCGCGTAGCCTCCCCCGAGCGCAGGCAGCAGGCTGCCTTCCTTTGTGCCACACGCCTCTCCTCGCATCTGCCCAGCCCCAGCCGCCCGTCTCCTCCCTCAACGAGCGGGCGCCGTGAAGGAGCCGCTACCGCCGGGCCTTCCGGCATCCGACAGCACGCAAACGTCGGGGCGGCACTGCCGCCTGCCTCTCCCGCCCTTCAGAACGTGAGAGCTCCGCTCGGCACCGCCCCCGCCTCCCCTTCACACGACGGGAGCCAGCGAGACAAGATGGCGACGGGCACACACAGTAACGCCTCGCCCTTTGTATTGTTCCTGACTCCCCGCCCCCCCTCCCCACCCAACGGCCGGCGGCGCGCGCGCCGCCGCCCGGCAACAGCGACACCCAGCGGCGCCTCGGCGCGACGCTGCGCGACTGGCGTTTCCCCCGCCTTCCCCCCCACCCTCACGCGCTGAGACGTCCGTGTCGTCCGTGATGTCAGAGGCGCGGCCCGCCCTCCCGCGTTGCGGCCGGCTATGGCGTCACAGGAAGGCCGGCCGGCTGGCTAGCGGGCGGGCGGGTGCCCGGTGGCGGTCGCCGGGGGTTCCCCCCTGGTTCCAGCGGTGCGGGCGGCGGCGGGAGGGGTGGGGTGTTGCGGAGAGAAGAGCAGATAAACCCAGCGTGGTGCGTCCGCCCGCGGGTGGCAAAAAGGCTCGGGGAGCCCCCCTGGGGAGAGCTGGGGCGTGTTCCCTCAGGACTGCCGGGTGGCTGCTCCTTGCCAAGTGGTGGGAGTAAACAGCGTGTGGCCTTAGCTCGTCACTAGGTGAATCTTTTTTCTGTGGCGCCCAGGGTTAGGACGAGAGGAAATGGGCACAAACTTGAATATAAGAAGTTCCACCTAAACATGAGGAGGAACTTCTTTCCCGTGAGGGTGGCAGAGCCCTGGGACAGGCTGCCCAGGGAGGTGGTGGAGGCTCCGTCTCTGGAGACATTTCAAAACCCACCTGGACAAGTTCCTGTGCAGCCTGCTCTAGGTGGACCAGCTGTGGCAGGGGGATTGGACTAGATGATATCCAGAGGTCCCTTCCAACCCCATGTCATTCTGTGATTCTGTGGAAAGCAGACCTCCAAATCTTAACCTGCACGCCCCATAGATGAGACAGACGCCTGCTCACCGGGCATGCCTGGTAGTGTGCAAACGGGCTATACCTTTAATGCGAAGCGAGAATGCAAGCAGCCAGAAGAAGCTATTGTGGATTCATGAGCTGCCAATGATAACTGTAATATGCCAATTAGGGGATTTTTATAAAATATAAAGGCTTACACTGTGTAAAGCAAGGTGTGCTGGCTTTGTGGGTAAACAACCGCACACCCCTCTCTGCACAGAAATCAAATAACAAATATCTCGACTCAAGTGTGGATGGGCCGGGTGAAGAACCCAGATTGCGGACAGCCGTGCTGGATGGCACCAGTCCCTCCAGTTCCTGCCCCATGCTGGGCGGAGGAGGCCACAAACGTGTTGTCTCTCACAGCCTTCGACTCACCGGCTTCCAGAAGATCCCCCTCTGGGATCAAGGAGGCAAAGGAGGATCCACACCAGGGGGGAGCCTGGAGAGGATGGTCTGTGCCAGCTTACCCCAGAGCCTGCAGAGATTCCCCCAGCTGCAATGGGGAGACGGGGTCACTTAGAGGGAAAACCAACTCCTGCCTTGCTGGATGCAGTTTTACATGGCCTGCCCCTGGGAGCAGCTGGTGTTTGAGCCGCTGGTGTCACGCGCAGTAATTATCAGGGGAGGCAGATGCCCCACTCTCACTGAAGAGCTTCGTTCCTGAGTCATTGGGTGCTGCAGAAAGTCTCATTCACTGCAAAGGACTGTAACCTGCTGCTCTGAGGTGCAGCTGGTGGTGGGCCACGAAAACGTGACAATCAAATGGTTCTTTCCTGTGCTTTTTACAATTCTTTACATTCAGCTGGCAATTTCAATGTTCTCTGGTAAAGGCTGTGAAAGCCTATGGACTCCACTATCAAGATTATTTTCCTAAAGCCGTTTAGGTATTTGCATATTTTGCCCAACAAAAATATGGATATTTCTAAGAATAAAATCACTTACGATTTAGGCAAAATCACACTATTTGTTCAACATTCTGATTAGCTGTTTATTTATACAACAAACAAGAAACCCCTCTGGAATCGTACTTGAAAAAATAAGACCTGCTGTATTTAAATCAAACACTCTGAATACAAGTTTCTTATTCCAAATTCACAGTTTTGAATCAATGCAATACCTGAAAGGGCCCTGAAGCAGTGTACTCTACAGGTCTGTATTACATGTGTGACTGACCCTATTTGCATAATATAAAAGAAAATAATTATATTTCATGCACTCCAATGAGCAGTGCTGTAATAAAAGTCGACAGTAAGGATCAGGTCTGGAATGACAACCAGTAAAGCCGATGGTCTGCAGAGGGCATGGAGAAGGTGTAAGGAAGAAAATGAAGGGGTTACTTATATAGCAATTATAGTAAAAAACACCCATCTGCAGTTGCCAGGAAGCTCAAAATCCCCATGAAGTTCAGTATCAGCTCTCACCCTTATTCTGGGAGGAGATGGATTTAAGAACATTGAGTTTAACTGAGGAGTTTGATTTGCTTTTTCACCCTCCATTTCTACAAGTCTCTAGTGTCTAATAATGCAGCTAGTCTTGATTTCAGTGTTTTGTAGGAAAAAATGTCCTCAGGTGACAGCTCCATGCATCACTGGTGCTGCTGTGGAACTCGGTTGTTCTAAATATGGATCAGACTCTGACTCTGTGTGCTTTTCAATAAGCTCTTTATTAATCTGGCACCATTTCCTACCAAAGTATTAGGGTGGGAACTGTTCCATTGGCAAGATTATGTCTAAGTCTATACTTAACTGCAAGCTACTTAAACTAAATAATGTTGCTGTCAGTTATAGTTATGTCAGCTGCATCACAACTAATTCAGTGCTTTTGACACATACACGCATCTGTAGCATCTTCTCTTTGGGCTAGCTTGGAGAAGAAAGAAAAATAGCAGAGGATATATACCTTTTTTTTCCAGCCTATATAAGCCAATGCCTACTTTGTGTTTGAGGAATCTTTGCTTTCTGGGCTTTTGCTTGATTTAATTTGATTTTGGCACATGTGATGATGGGTCTTAGATTTCCCCCCGTGTCACTTCATTTTCAGGCAGCGTAGGACAACTTCAGTCCTTCTCACAGATTCATCTGTGCCTAACTAGCCTTCCCATGTTCTTCTCAGTAATTTTATTCAATACAGGAGAAAACACCTTTCTAGGACCTCTAAACAAAATCCCAGATAAGTTTCTCGTTTATAATGGCAACAGTTGTTGGGAATATGCACCACCGGCCACCTTGTGCTAAAAACCAGATGTATGTTTCCACTGACTTTTATCTTAGGGTAAATGGAGAAAGATAAGTATGTACCACTGACCCTTTCCTTACTGGAGATATGTAAACTAACAAACTGGAAAAGGGAAATTTTTCACTACGCTACAGAAAATATCCTGAGATTTTTCTTAAACTCTTTTTGTCCTTTGCTTCTTCAGTGGCTAGGTTTTCTTGAGGAAGTCATAGATTTGACATAATTTGACCCAGTAATAGACTTTTGTCCTCTTCCTTTGTCTTTTCTGTTACTGTGAATAATTTAGATTCTTGTACTGCCTTGCTCTGTGCATCTTTGTCCAACCTAAGAAGCACATACGGCTTTTCTGTTTGGTAAACGCTTTTGTTGCCATCAGCTGCAATACTGTCTACTGCTCCGCTGAAGACTTCATTTGAATTTTTAGATTTTGCCTTCCCATGCATGCCCTGCCAATGGCTCCCTGCACATTTCCCCTGGGCTGGCACCTCCCTTGCTGCCTACTGCTTGTGTCAGAGCAATCACTCCTGTAAAATTATCTTGGGACAAGGTGGTTTTTTTTTCTTCATGACAAATTATAATTGCTTACCAAAAAAAATATTAAATAAATTAGCTCTTGCACTGCTTCACTGAGATTTTTGTTCCAGTTCCCAATCCCTAAGTTTTACTGGTGGCCCACCCCAAATGGCTCTGTAGCAAATCTCCACAAACTTTTGCAACAAACTCTTGTGTCATTCCCCTCAGAAGGATACACAATCCAAAGGGAAGAGGTTTTCCCTCCCAGCCAGTGCTAGATACCATATTATCAGGGCAGGCCTCTGATATGTGTCTGCTTTTCACAGCACCTAGCCCCCTCCAGCCAGCACCCTGAGCTGAGAAACTAAAGAGGATCCATGACATGAGAGTAACAAATGAGCTTCCAGAACTGCAGCCCAGGGATGGACTTAATGGAGGAAGGTGATGGACGCCACCACTACGTGTGGTGAATCCATGATTGGCTTTTCTCTTTCTTCTTGTAATGTCAATGTGAAAAACTGTAGCCCGTATCTTGCTCCCTCTGTGGGGTGTGTAGTCTTCATAGTCTGTGTGGTTCATAATTAGCTGTCTTCATCTAGAGTTAAAGGACAGGTGTTAAGAGTATAGAAAACTTCACACTGAGAAATAAAATGAGCTTGGCTTACTTTTACTTGCAGGTAGAAGAGAATTCACTCTATTTTCGTGAATTTACGTGTGTGTGGAGCTGCTTGATGCTCTACTCCTCCAGGATGAACACTTTCTTAATTCCCTTTTACTCTTGTCCATTCCAGCCCAGATAACACTGGTTTTTGCACACCTTGGTTTCACCGGGGGCGAGGTATCCATCACTGTTAGGAGGTCTGAGACGTGACACTGCATGGTGTTTGCTGCAGCCCCGCTTTGTTCCGTGCCTGGTTCCCCCCTGGCAGTGGGTCACAGACTCAGGGAGGCTCAGCTCCGCGGCAGGGTGCCCGCACCCTGGGTGTGCTGCTGGCACACAGAGTACCCCCCAGCGCTCCCCACCCCTCTGCACACCCTTTAGGGCTCCTCCTCAGCCCAGAGCCTTGGTGTCGGCATTAGTAGTTGAAGTATAGCAGTGTCTAGTTCTAGGTAACTGGTGTTAGCTTTTTAAAGACTATGTTAGTACTATGGGACTTGAGCATCTAGATGCTACTGTAACTTGATAATAATATGTGAGTGTTTGAATTTTAGGAATTATTTCTGAACAGTAGGGCAGAAAGGGTCCTCTTCTCAGCCCTTCCAGTTTATTGAAACTGGTTGTCTTTTCGTACTTTTCTTGGTACACAATAACTGCTATTTACATCTAATTTATTATAAGCACATGTTGAGTAATAGACCATAAAGCTTTTGGAGCTTCTATTTTCTGTTACATTATACCACTGCTGAATAAGAAATGCAATTGCTGAAATTTGTTTTCAATGGTATGTTGATTAAAAGCTGCTTGAGTTTAAAATTTCCAACCATCTAAAATGAAAACCCTTCACATGCTTCATATCCCCGGCCAGCCAGAGAGTTTATTTTCCTACAGTGTATAAATAATGGATTTTGCTGTTTACATGAATCCATCATCAAACTAGGTTGAATTCTCAATTGGCAGTGTGAATTGTCTTGCAGTGAAGCTAACTAGCTGGAACTAATTTTGAAATGGGTATAGTGCATAATTATGGTAACCTAGTGTATAGGGACTGATCCACCTGAATCAGTTACATCTGATGTAGAAAAACACGAATAAGAATTACACAGCTGCCTGGTTATAAACCAAATCAATTTTTGCTTAGTGATTTAAATCCCTTTACTTAGCAGAAAGCAAGTGTCAAAGTTGAATATATTTCACAGCAGCTTTTTCAGCAATGCTTTAAGTATAACAATTGGCAACAGTTTACTGACAATCTTGCCTCTGGAGATGTGGAAAAGATGTCTGCAGAAAAAATAAAACCATTCAAACAAACTTCATGGTTTTAAAATTTATTTTGCCTTTAAATCTTTTACGTCTCTAGTAGCAAGGTCTCTCAGAAACCATCTGGTTAAACCATTTGCAGTTGGCCTGGTGGCTGCAGGGGATTCCCGAAAATAGGTGTATTCCAAGCTGGGTAGAACACAGACAGGTGACCAGCGAGGCTGAAAGATGTAGCAGTTTTCCCTGCAATGTTGATTTCCACAACGGGAAGGTTTTCAGTAGAAGGGAAGTTGCCACCAGAAAGGTTCAGCAAGGGTGAACTGAGCAGGTGAAGCATTGGAAGGAAATTGGTGGAAGACATGGAAGAAATTATGAGGGGGGAGATAATTTAAGGGGATTAAATGCAGAGAGACTTGCCAGTTGTGCTGGAGTTTAAGGAGATCTGAATTAGAGAGGGACTGGGGGAAGGGATGGAGCCTTTGAACACAGAGAAATTTATGGACCTCTGAAAGCAGAGATAAAGATAAGGCCTTTCAGAGATGGCTGAAGATGAAAGACTCACAATTAATCTAACTTTGGGAGATATATCTAGCTAAGGGAGCTGCAAGATTTAAAACTTTTGTTGCTGCTGCATGACACGTGTTATGGCATTGTGTCTCCCTGGATAACACCCTGTGGCTGGGTGAAGAAGGATTCCAGTTACCTTCCAGGTCCATGCCTTGCCAGGCTTATGTCACTTCTCCGGTGTTATTAGCCGACCATGAATTTCCTGACATAACCAGAGTAGCTAGGCTTTGCTATATAGTAATTTTTTCACCTTAAAAGGAAGGAAGATGCACTTGCACCTACTATTTATGTTGAATGTAGCTCATCAAAACCCCAACTGAGTCATTGAAAGGCTTGGTGGGTATCAGACTGCTGATTTCTTATCTGCACACAGTAGTAAGACAGGTGCTGAGAATTTCACCACAACCCCCAAGTAATAAAAGTACTTCTCTAACAGCAGCTGTGGTTTATTTCAGTTTGATGAATGCCATGGCGGCAAACAGCACAAGAAGTAAGAATGTAGCATCTTTACAAATACAGTAATTTCTCCTATTCCCAGTTCATCTCCTTGGATTAAAGGAATTGTAGACTGCACCCAGCTCTGCTAAGCTGGGATGGATCAGAGAGGTCACTGAATCTAGAGCTTTGCAGTTGTGGATGCATGTGTTTCCTAAGGGGGTTTTCAAATCTGCATTTAAAAGCCGCAAGTAAAAGTTCCCTCTCCCTTCCACTGGGGAAATTATTCCACAGATTTTCATAATTCATGTTCAGGAAGCATTTCTTCATACTCAGAACGTGTTTTCATTTCTCAGTCACTGTCTGGGTTCTTTGCTGTTCCCTGTGAATCCTGCTAAAAACTGCCTTTGCCTCACTGGTGGTCTTCAAATATTTGTAGGCTGTTATCGTGTCCCCCATTAATCATTTCTTAGCCAAGAAATTTATATATTTAACTCTTCTAATCTCCTCTCATAAATCAATCCCCCTAGTCTTTGGATCATGTTTGGTGCTCTTCTCTGAACTCTCTAATTTGTCAATATCCAGAAGTGTGTATAATATTCCAGGCGGAGCTGTACCAGCACCGTACAGAAAGTGGCTGTTTCTTCCTTTCTCAGTGATGTGATACTGTTTACTCTCTCCAATATTGTACTGGCCTTTTCATACCATATCATGTTGCCAATTCATGTCACTCAGCATGAGCTATCTCCCTTCGATCTCTTTCATCATTATTGCATCCCAGATTTCTCCTTCCTGTTATTCCTTCTCAGATACTCTCTCAGCCTGCATTCTTTCAAATCTGAGTCTCATTTAGTTATTTTCTTTCCAGGGTTCTATCTTCTCTAGGAAACTCTCTATTATTTTCTTTGTACACCGATCTTTCTGTCTTTCATACTCGTATCTGTGAGTTTCATCAAAGTGCTGTGCACTCCCTTTTCCAGATCATTAATAAAGAAGTTCAGCAGAGACTGTTTCTAGCAGTCATCCACATGGTAGCCAGGAGACACTTCCCACCACCTTGCTACATTGCAGCTTATTTCCTGTAATTTCATTACTTCAGCAACTTGAAAGCCATATGGAAATAGCCAAGCCAATGTGAATTACTTTTTCAGCTAAGATCCTGTGAGATATAACATCATACCTCTATTAAAGCTCATCTGTGCTTGCGACAGTTCCCCGTCCTTGCTAAAGATTCTGTCCCAAGGCTCACTGAAGTCAGAAGTGACTATTAGGAACAGCAAGTGGATTTACAAGAGGGTGTTTGGCTGCAGTACCCTTGCTATTGTTAAAGTTGGTAATGTTAATCTTTTCCTCTCTAATTTTTCAGTTATTTGGCTTGTGCACAATGAACACTAAGGAGTTTAGCTGATTCTTTTAAGTCTGTAGGATGCAGGTTGTCCAGGTTTTTTTGTTCACATTTCCCTAATGTGCTGCTTTATGCATCCTTTATCAGTTGCAGTTTCTTTCACAGGATCCTCATCACACCCTCCTTCAGTACTCCAGGCATTTCTTCTTGTTTTTTCCCACTGAGGAAATAATTGAAAAGGAACTTGGTGTCAAAGCCATTTCTGAGTCTTTCGTTTATTCATCTCATGTGTGAAAGGATCTGTTCTCACTAGCATTTCTTTTCTTCAAAGAATACTTATAAAAGCCCTTGAAAGAGTCAAGGTCAATCTCCTTGAACTCTTTGGCTAACATAAAGTTTTGCAATATGTTTTTTTCAGTTGGTTCAGGAGGGTTGAAGGTTTTGGGGAGGGGTGTCTTTTGGTTTGGGGGTTGTTTTCTAGGTGTGTTTATATTTAACTTGCAATTGTTGATTGACCGAGTAGTCAGAAGAGAATAATTTCCTTTTAATACAGCTCCACCATCTGTGTGAGGAAAATGAAATCTTTGCTGTGAACAAACTTTTGCACCATAACTTGATGCCAGTCTTCATGTCCTGAAGTACAGGTGAACTTACACTGTTTGAAGCAAGCATAACTGACCTGGATTTCTTGTGCTAGACTCAGAAAGTGGATTAGAGTATATCTAGTTTTTCTTCATTTCATCATTTCCGTGTATAATTACCGTTAGTGATCTCCAGAATAAGATGAAATTGAGTGATTTTACACTCTTTAAATTACACAACTGAAAAAATAATTAGAAACATAACCTTAGATGACAGTAACTTCTTCAAATAATTGATGAGAGAAGGAGCAGAACATGATAGCTATCAGAAACAAGTCTTGGCTCTCAACACAAAAAGGAACTAAGAAACACAGTGAAAGACCAAATTATGTCTCATATTGCCTCCATGACACTTCTTTCAGTTTGAAAGATTTTGGTAAGTGATAAGTAACCAGCATAACTGTCTTGGGGAATAGACAGATATTACTATCTCTCTTATTGAAGATGGGGAAGCAAAAAGGTGGCAGTGAGGCAAACCAAACCTATAGCGAGAATTTTTTCTTATTCTTATTGCCCAAGCTACTTTACTGCTGCATTGAGCATATTTAAAAAACCACCAACAACAAGAAACACACAAAAGCACTTGGAAATAATGTTGCATTGTCGGGAGAAAGGCATGAGATATGATGTAATAATTCTTTCACATTTCTAATACTTGTAATTTTGAGTTCTGTTCCTAGATAGAGCAAATTTTTGAGATGCTGGCTGGTCCTATCAACATCTAAGTTTATGTTATCAGGGAAATTTTTACGGTGATTAATTTGATTACAGGTAGGGCTTGCTCTTTCAGAGAAGCAGTTCCTCTGGAATATGCTATAATGATTGTCTGTAGTCTCCTCAGACATGCCAGCAGTGCGCTGTAGACTGGTTAATCGACAGAACCACTGTTTCACCCCACTGTATTGCTGTCCTTTTTCCACACTGCCGGAGGCAGCTAAAGTTCAATACTGCCTATGCAAAGTCTGCTATTTATTTTGGTGTTCTGTGAATCCATTGTGCTGATGCTAAGATGCTTAAAGCAATGTGTGTTTATTCTGAATGCTTCCAATGATGTTTTGCTAGAGCCTTGTGCCTTTCACATGAATCCTGTGAAAGAATTGGATAAAAATTGCAAAAAGTACCACATTAAGAAGGCCAGGTCTCTGGCTTTCATTTGATTCTATCCTTTTAAACAAAGGAACATCTAATTTTATATGGAATGCAGTAAATATCAATGTTGAGCTAGAAACAGGATTGGAAAAAATATGTATTCTTGGCTTACTCAGAGGAAAGAGATGTCAATTAATAGTATTAGTTGTTGAGAGCCTACATGTAATGAACGGCTAGTTACAGTTATGTACAGTTATGTTGTTAGAAAATAGATGACTTCCTTATAAAACTTTATCATAGTTGGCACTCTTTCTCTTATTGAAAAGAAACAAAAGACTGATCTGGCATGAAGCCTATACTACATTTTACCTTTAATGGAGACCTCTTCAGATCTATGTTTTAGCCAGACTCATGGATTATATTGCAGCAAGTTTCCTTCTTTATTGCTTGTTATGAATGTGAGTTTTATGGAAAACAGGACTGTCAAGCTTTGTGCACTTATTAAAATTTAAAGTATATTTTTTTTCTTTTCTAACCTGGGACTAGCTCGGTATTGTTTCCGCACAGTGTGGAAGCTCAAGAAATGAAAGCACCTGAAAAATAGTTTGCATTTGGGTGAGTAATGGCAAATGTGTGTGGTCATGAAGATGGAGCAATCAACATTTAAGTGTTGGCTGCTTTGCCGGCTGCCTTCACTCAAAATAGGTGTCGTGTGGGGCTCCTTCCCTCTTCCCTCGCACAGCTGCTCAGGAGATGCCGCTGGTGCATGCAGAGGCATGAAGGTTTAATGCCTCCCAGTTGCGGACTGCTCGAACCCCGAGGCTGGTCGGTGCCAGCAGCAGTATTTCAGCCCGATCCTTGCTGTCCACTGGGATGGGGTCGTTGGTGGCTGTGGGCACTGGGAGCAGCCAGGGGGGAGAGGGGGGAGGCGCTGCCTGGCAGCATGGCTCTCCTGTGCGGAGGTGTCACCAGGACGCTTTCGTAGATCTGCGGTGGCTCTCCTGCTGGTCTTTGTGCAGTTCAACCTGAGTTATCTGAGTTTATTGTTAGAAAACCCCCTCTGTTACTTGAAACACGTTCTTTGTGCTTTCTGGTGTTTACTCCTCACACTGGAGCGGAATGCACTTATATTAACATTTGATTATCTCTCGTGTTTCGTCTCTGCTGTCGCATTTCTGTAGCTGATGTTTCCCTTTTTTGGGCTGAAACGCTTTTCCCCGCGTTGTGCGGGCCCCGGTCCCTCGCTGTGTGCACCGTCACCCCCGGCAACGCCTGGCACCTCGGCACAAACACCATGGATGGCGACTCCCCACGTAGGGGCCCGCGTCTCCGGCGCCCACCCAGCTGTGGATGCCTCCCCAGGGGGCCGTGGTGGCCGGCACGCTCCTCGGCCTGCTGCCAGCCAGAGCCCTTAACCCTGGCCGGGCTTTGTTTGTTGGCAGCAATGCAGCTAATGAAGTCGCTGTGAACTTCTTCGTGGTTTACAGCGTGTGAGATTTTCAGACTCGTCCATCATTGGGTTTATTTTGTTTCAGCAGGTTTCGCTGACATCAATAGTGACAGAATGAGGTCAGCAATGAATTCTTCTGAAAGTCTCTCCTCCAAGGAATTTGTTTTTCCCCAGTAAACCAGTTAATAAATAAATCTGCTGCTCTATAGTGGTTTAGCTTCTTGAGAAACTCGACAGAGGTCTATGACTTCTAGAGAAGACCTGTTTTTGCCCGGTTGGGTGGCTGGGTTGGCAGAAGAGCAACAGGGTCAGGTCATCTGTCCAAGGGCTTCACCAGGAGAAGGATGGAACTGGGCTGGACCCAGACGTGTCCTGGATCTGTGAATCCACTTCAGCTACAAGAGTTATTTTCCATTTTCTCTCATGCTTCTGCATCCACAGTCCACTGAATAGCAATGCTAGTTTCAAATAATACTTCTGATAAAGTGAAGCAAGGGAAAATGTGGTGCTTGTAAGGAAGGATGGGCAGCTATTTCTATTCTTGTCTTTGGTTGTGTGGAGACAACTCGAATTAATAGAAGCCCCTGGGAGCATTTGAACACAAAGCTTGACCCACTGAGTGTTTTGCCATCTGCTTTCTTTTGGAAGAAATATTCCAGAGAAAGTTGGGAAAAAGTCATGAGTGCTTTAGAGCTAGCATTGTGATATTATTTCCTGAAGATTTATTGCCTTTTGATGGCAGTCTTTCAGCAGAAACTCATGAGTAGTTATGTTGTGAAGGAATTAGGAACTTTTGTGGCTTGTCGTTAATTTACAAATCAGCAAGAATATATCTCTCTGAGGTGACATGCAATCTTGAGTAATTTACATTATATGACACGGCAACTTTCTCCTATGTGCAAATTGCCCTCCAGGAATGTGACAAAATGGCAGTCACTCACATTTAAGTGTTGGCTTACACCACAAAATTAGATCCAACTCAAAAGTTTTTTAGAATTGTGAATGGTCCCATTAGAATAGAAAAGATCCAAAATTCAAATCAAATAGGGGTAGCCTCTGTAATTTCAATTTGTTTGGATATACGATTTCAATTGGCTTATCTTGTCTTTCAATACAACTACAATTTTGATAGCTGTTTTTGCGTTCAGCATTTCTTTGTTTAGAAACATCTCTCTGCATATTTAAATCATTCCATATGTCTATGCCTTTTTAATTTCTGTTACATTTTTTTATCTTTTTTTTTTCTTTCTTCAGGATCTGGATGATACATTAAATATGCATATTTGTGTTGGTTCTCTTCACCCTTATTGCCTACAAAATTCTTAATTAGGAGAATATTTTCCTATTCATGCCTAGGAATAGCAGATTTCCAAAATAATTCCATAGATCTAGACTTACTGTGAGGTTTTATTTTGGAAGGAGTTATTCTCCTGATGAAAATACAACCATCATATCAATTTAATATTCGGTCTAACTCCCTGAATCCTATGCTTATGGCACAGGATCAAGTCAATAAGGCTTTATGACTTTGTCACAGTAGAGTCCTTTCCTCATTCAAGGAATAAATCCCAGGCCACACAGAAACCCATTATGTATTCTTGATATGTAAACTATTCCAGAATAAAATTTAATAACAGTAATGAAACCAAATCAACATGACAAATTTCAAATAATGCAGTGGAACATTTTTTTTTCTTTTTATCCTCCAGCTGTTAAGATTAACTGAAATGGCAGAATAATGATGTGCAAATTCCTACAGAATAATGCTATGGATTTTGCTGCCACTGCTGCTGCTGCAACAAGAAACAACCTTTATCAAAAAAACATCTGCTGAGTTCCCTTTGCAATCACTGGCAGCTGAGACCAGTGCACAGTAAATTACTCTCCCTGTTCCATCAGCCCTTTTCTTTATTCCTCTGATACAGTGTGCAGTGCTCCAGCCGATAGTTGTTAGAATATTTGTGCTGCATGTATGCTTGCCTTTGTATTTATAAATAAAGGGGGTGAAAACCCAACATACATAAGGTTTCTCTTCAGGGCTCCTGCCCCTTGTATACATTTAAAAGGAGACGAAAACTAGATTTAAGGGGCCTCAGTCTCATTTTAACCCAAAAGGTAGCCTGCCTCAGATTCTATGGCAGAGAACATAATCTGGATAATAAATAAGATCGGCCAGTTTTTTTTGATTGGTTCAAATCAGTGTATAGTTTGGACATGGCCTAGTTTTCGCTAAGCCTCTTCTTGTCTATTGTTGGAAGTTTTCTGAAAGCTGTCAATCTCCATCGGTCTGTGCCACTGGAGAGTGAGCTAACAAAGGCTACGTTAACTAACAAATCATGTCCCCAGAGCTGTGGTAGTTGCTGATGTGACGGATGATGCTGCAATGTCAGGTAGAGCCCTTCTTAGAAGAAAATACACACAACCTTCAGGGGTGCATGAGACTTCAGAAGGCCTTGTGCATTGGTTGCATGTCAGGACTTCCTATAGAGAAAGTCAATCCCAGTTTGCAAGGCCCACGAAAAAGAGCAAAATAAAATCAGAGCTTTCCACTGTGCAGTCAAATAGCTGCTTAGCGTCAAGTCCGTCTGTATCCATTCATTTGCTCTATCCCATGACGCCCAGTCCTATGTCTGGTAATCTTCCCTTAATGAAGCAACAACGGTTACTCTAGCCCTAAATAATGCAGGAGGGAGAGGTCTCTGATATGATCTGGGGTAAATAGCCAAATCTGGGGGTTTTAATGTGCTGGCAAAATCAGCAGTTAACACCTTCATCCAAGAAGGAGGTTTCCTACCAAAAATTTAGTTGTGTTATGGATGAAGACCTGGAATCATCATAAGGCTGTTCCAGAGGTGGCGGGGTTTGTACCACCTGTGGATACCATGGAGAGTATGGAGAAATCAGACCCTGTGAAAACAACGCAGTCATGGTGTAGATAATGGTCTAATAAATAAATTAATAAGTGAGAGGGGGGTGGTGGAGACTCCAGCCACATGTCCAGTCCATGCCCATCACTCTGACAGCTCTAGGTCCTCTGGAGACTACAGAAGACAAGAGCAGCGTGGGACCAGAGTGCCAAGGTGGGTGGTGCTGGTCGACCTGCAGCTGTAGGACAGGGAGACATGGTTACGTGCTCTTCAGAGGGGTGACAAAAGTCTGCTTCTTCCTCGAGGGGAAGTGGGGAAGGTAGACCTGCCTCAGGGGGGTTTCTGCATGTGGAACATACTGTTACCCCTCGTGCCTTTACCCTTCCTGTTTATGCATTACTCCCATCAGTATGAGACTTAAAAACAACTCAGATCCTGGTAGTATTTTTAATATATATTGTCTGCAACTGTAAAGGGCTATTCCCTATTTATATCATTCAGTATTTTTTAATTACTTGATGTACTTTTGCCTCTGTGGAGCCTTCAGCTTGTTGTGCTTGCAGAGCTATTTATACTCTGCCCTGCCTTGGGACTACTTTCAGAACAGTTGGTATTCAACCTCTCCGAAGAAAAGCCTTTAAGCTCTGGAAGCAGGCAATAAAAAACTAGAATGCACACAACACAACAAATACTACTAGTTGCACCAAATCCTATTAATTATTTTTAAATGTCCTTCAGCTCAATTACAGGGAAAACTATTGGCCTCTTGGCTTAGAATAAAAGCATAGAAGCTGCGTGATGGGCTGTGGTTGTAAACGTTCCCCTGAGCTCTGATGGGAATGGAGAACAAGCTTGTCTTCACTGCCCTCACTCTGTACATAAGGTCAATGTATCAGAAAATAGCCAGCCGAGCAGTTAGTTTCAAGAGCTTTCATGCACCGATTATGAATCTTATTTTATTGTTAGTGCTCCTTTTAAGCTTGATATTAAACCTCCTTATTGCATTATGCACACAGCGCAATGTGTTATTCTTTGGATGTATAAAGAATGAGTAAAAATACTCATGAACTGTCTACCCACTTCATGGAAATGTTAGGCAATGGACCCAAAGTGTGACAAGACGGGAATCCTTTCTCTTTGGGATTTCACAAGGGAATCACATGTAGATTGATTCGGAGCTTTGCATGAGAAAACAATGGTATGTTTTCTCATAAAACCAGTGTGTCATTGCAACCAAAATGATTTCAAGGAAGGCCCAGTTTCAAAATCATCTGTTTCAGAAAGTACTTGGAAATTTTTTTTTAATTTTTAAAGGACTTGTGTCAACATTTTCTTAATGAAAAACAAAAATTCTCTGAAGTAATCTTTTTGGTTTTTTTTGAAACTTGGACTAATTAAATACCAACTTCAATGGTCAGAAGGGAAGTATTTTGAAAGGAATATGTTAAATTAATAAGGACCTGTTTTATTCACCATCACCCATTTTATATTCAATTTAATGAATTTTGATGTCTCATATTTTTCTAACCAATGGAAGCCTTTATTATCTTTTTAACCTGACTGTACTTTGAGTGACATCTCCTACGGCTGACCACAAAGTAACAGTTAGACATTTGTTACTCACATTGCCTGCCTCTTTCCTGGGTTGGCTCCAAGATAGCCCGTGTTTCATGTATGCTTGTCACTCATCCCTGAATGACATTTTGGGAAAAAATAGTTAAAAAGGGATCCTTTTGGAGTGTTCAGAAAATTCAGGACTTGTCATACTCTCTCTTGGTTAGGAGAAGCTGAGAAGATGCTGTCCTGCTCACCTGCTTTCACTAGATAAATATTTGTTTTGTGGCATGAAAGAGGTTATAGCTGGTGTAATGTATATTGGGTAGTTAGTAGTCTGACTACATGAAAAGGTTGTTTCTAACTGTCTTGAGATATTAAAAAATATATTTAAAATGAGAAAAAATTGCACCTATTATGTGTCAGTGTTGTCACAGTCTAACCCGGTGATTTTTAAAATTAGCAAGCATCCCTGCTTGCTAGTCATGGTTTCACTCAAGCTTGTATTGCAGACACAGTATAATGCAAAAAAGGGTATGTACAGGTACAGTGACTTAACTGGTAACTGGTATTCTGTTTAAAATATAACACGCTCTTGTGAGCTGGGCAATATCGAATTTCACTGTGTATTTTGCAGCCCCTTTTATAGCCCATCACATTTGTTTTTATTAATCTTATTTCAATTTCCCTGCCATAAATTCACAGGAGGGCAGGGCCGTGTTTTCAAGAGGTTGTCCGAGCGCTTTCCCATGCAACAGGAACCGCCAACCCCTGACCCAGTTACAGCATATTTGTGGCGGGGGCTGTCTGTGACTGTGGTTTGTGACCAGGACAAAACTTTCCCAAAGTCCCTCAGATAGCTTAAACCACGGGGTATTTCATTTGATTTTGGCCAACCCTCATTTGAATCCAGATTTCCAAAGAGGGAGGACAGAAAAGGTGGGGTGAAGGGAAGCGTGTTGGGGGGCACAGGGTAGCTTTCTCGCTGGTATGGCATCCCTGCCCAGATGGGTTGCTCCATCACAAGAAGAACCATGTCCAAAAATAAATGTTCTCCAGAATTCATCTAGCTATGAACTGTGAGGCCAGCTCAGCCAGATGTTAGGATTCCTGAGCTCGTCCATCCCTGTTGTGGAGAATGGCTAGGTTTGACTTTACGTAAAATTAACTTTATCTCCAAGTGCTCTACTGAAATAGGGCCTCCCAATTACTGAATAACAGGAGGCGTTTTATAATTTTCAGTAAAAGTTGTGACAGGTAGAACCTTAAGATATTTCCCTTTTACATAAATGAGGCAATATGCATAATAAAAGTTTAAAAAATCCTCATTATCTGAATTATTTGAATACCCTAGTTCTATCAATTTCCCTATAAGTGCATCTGGGTAAGAGTTACCCTCTTGTGACAGCCATGACTAAGAGGACTGGATTGTTGTGATGTGTGAGCTGTTTTGCAGGTATCTTAACAAACCAGTATAATTTAGCAGGCTCTGGTAATCAGCCTTTCCTGCACTGACCTTCTCTGGAAAAAATCAGGATCCCTCACTACATGTTCTCATGTTTGAAAAATCCAGACTAATAGAGTTGTTGTTAGTTACAGAAATCCCCAAATATTGTTACTCTTGTTAAAATATTCATTAAAGAATGGCTTGGGTTTTTTTCTTAATTATACTGTTATTAATCTTCGAACTCTTTTTAACGGATGTAGCTTTATTGTTCTCTAACCAACTGAGCTTATAATTCTATTGCTATATTTGTGGTTGGCCAGGCATGACACATTGTAACCACTTTTAATTTTTTTCCATTCCATTATTAACAGTCTAGTGATTTTTTTTTTAAATAAGAAGGAAACCCTATATAACATGCTGTAGTCAATTCTTGAACTATAGAGGAGAATTAGCATGTGCCAATAAGGATCAAACCTCCTGCAAAATAGGAATATGAAATTATGAAGCAAAACTAGCATTCCTTAGAGAGAAGTAACAAGAAGTTAAATAATTCTTAAAAACAAAAAGGGAGGTGAATAAATTTGTGATTGGTGTTTGAATACCATTGCATAAGAAATTAATATATGTAGTTTCATTTAATTATATTAATTATAACTAATTTTTCTATTATGTTGCAGTCAAATTCTCAGCAGTGACAGTTCCACTGGACATTTTGAACACCATTGTAAATGCATCTCACTCCTCTTCTGCCTGTATCTCTGATAACCTGGTTTTAGGTGCTCTTAAAATTGTGGGGTTCTGCAGTCGCACAGAACCCCCTAGAGGCAGTTGAACAAACTATCACGGGTGGTGGTAGGTGCTTAAAAAAATCAGTTGCTTCCAATTGTCGTAAGAATTTAACATCCTGTTTTTGTCTTTCTACAACCTCGGCTCTCTCAGTAGTTCCAAAGCTGCATTCCTGCATGTTTTTGACAGGATGCAACTGCCATTTCCTTATTTTGTATGGCTATTTTTATTAGATTACAATTACTTTACATTATGATTGATTGAGGGCTAAAGCTCAACTATTCATTTGATGTTCCTATAGTCAAAGATATTTCTTTGAAGTTACAGTTCTTTTAAAAAATATTTTCCCTCAATTTTGTGTACAGTTTGCTAAATTAATGAACAAGCACTATACAGAAGCGCATATCGTCTGTGTTCTGTGTATGCACAATCCTTATTGCCTTGTGTGAATTGAGCTCATGTTAGGAAGGGATGAAATCATTTGAAACTGTGTAAAAAAATTGTTTTGTTAAAAAGACACGCTTGCTTTAAAGACTACATAATGCATTGTATGCACACCTCATTTATTACTCTGTGCTTTTCTGCTGCTGTAAAACTGCTGTCAAAATAGGTCGTGCTAGCAAAAATATTCTCAGTTTCTTGGTAAAGCTAAATGAAATCAAATATAAAGTTTGTGATACATTAAATCACAAATATAAATATATTCTTTACAGCCAGCTGTTATCTCTAGATGTGCACATTCTAAAATGGAAGCATTTATCCAACATGCTGATTAGCAATTTCAGTTCTGAAAAGCCTGATTACATTTAAGATGCAAAAGATTAAAATGACTAAACAGATAATGTTAATAGTTCATCTTCCTTGATGTTTTTATATGTTTAAAATCACAAAAGTTACACCAGAACTTCTTGCATAGTAAACTCACCAGAAATAGCATGGTTGTAATGTATCTTACTGCAAGTTGTAATCTCTTATGGCCAGTGTTTGAAAGAAAGATTCTTGCTGGGAATGCCTGTCTGTGCTTCTTTTATGATATTTATACATACACGTCTAATTTAAGCTACGAAACTACATAATAGATGGTTGTAGTAAAAATGCCTGAAAAGAATAATGAACAGTTATCTTAATTACTAGTAGAACTCTAACTTTTGTGAAAGTTCATGTTTGTTGTCAATAATTCATTTTTCAGCTATTTTTCTGCTCTGTGAATACAACTAACTGTAAAAAAAAGAAAAGTCTGGGTTTACATTTAGTCTGAAATCCAGTCCTGTGCTACAGCTTAATTATTTCATTTTTGTTATCTATTCCGTATACATTTGAACATGCGAATGCAGAGGAAAAATATTGCTAGCCTTTTTTTTTATATATTGGCAATCAGTGGTTCAAAAGTTCACGCAATACCATATGTCCTAATAATATTTATCTAAATCTAAAATAATATGGAACTGTCAAATAGGATCCCACATGGTAACAAATGATGGAATGCAGGGGAACTCTTAGATTTAGCCTTTTCTTTTTTGTCCAACAAGCTAATGCAATAAGACCAATAATAAAAGGTTGTGTAGTAGGCCAAAAGTCTGTGACAGATAAAAAAGAAATGTTGGAAACCGATGAAGCTTTTGCACAATTAGATTTTTTGAGGCAGTGCTGTAAGGATTGTCCAGGGCCTGTTCAGTTCTGATTGATGGTAAAATCATAACAACATCATATTAGCTGTAGAGTTCACTGACAGGTTACTGCAGATTAATATTGCTACTGCTGTTCACTTACCATCAAACTGGTGGAAATATGAATTGAGCTGCTCCTACAACAAACCCTGCATATTAAGAGGTAGGGTGTTTTACTGAACCATCTCCATTCTGTCATTAGGGAAGGAGATGCAAGCAACATTTATCTCCAATCTATGTAGATATACAGTAACATACTAATTAGTTTTTCCAGGGGACCTTGATGATGCTGACCAGGTAGCGATCGTGCACGCCTAGTGTTGCTTTCAGGTTTAGTTTATGATTAAAACAATACTTGCAAATGGTAATGAACGATATTTTTCTCTACTTTTAATATTTAATCTCACGCAAACAGCAAAAGCATGCAATGGATACGTGCTTGTTCTGGAAGATGAAATGAGAGAGATTTTTCGGGCCCAGGTTGAGGGAGGTGTTGCACCCCTTCAGTGCTGGCTGGAGTCGCGGGGCTGGGGCGTGCTGGGAGTCAGCCCAGGATGGCATCTGTGGCCAGCACCTGCAGCAGCTCAGCAGTCTGTGGCCTGGAGAAGCCCAGGACTGTGCCTCACTAATCACAGTGGTAGAAGCAATATTGTGTGTGTTTGAAGTCACAAAGAACCCTGTGTTTTTTGTTTCTTTCTTTGTGGGTATTGGGACTTTGTTCTGCCAGGATCTCCTCTCACCCGGCACCTCTGGCACCCTCCAAGTACCAGCTGATATTTACTCTCTGCCCTGCAGACCTTGAGAGATGAACGTTTTCTTCGGAGGAAACCCCGACTCTGGACATCCCTCTGCACACCCTGTAGCTATTTTCTTCCCTTTCCCACTGCCAGTGACCGTGACAAGTACCGTTTCTCACCATTCCCAGCTGTGACAAAAGCCTACCGACATCCCATGGTGAGCACCTCTCGCCTTCCCCTACCCCAACTGCTCTATGTATTTCACCAAAATCTGCCTTAACCCTCCTGTTTCTTTCCTCACAAAACCATGCCATATCAGAATGTTATGGGAAAGTTAGGGAAAAACTTGTATTTCTGTAAGAAACAAAGAGTCTAGACAGCCCATTTGATCTGAAGAGGGGCAGCTAGAGGAAAGGTGCTGCTGGTGGGCAGTTGGAGTGGAAGCAAGGTCTCCGCTGCTGGAGTGGCAACCACGGGAAAGAGGTGCAAGTTGCCCAAAGCAGCATTTACTCCTGCCCTCTGCTTTGATCTTCGCGTCTTTCCTACTCACCTTAGTGAGCTCCTCTGCCTCAGTATTTCTCATTTCTGTAAAATGAGAATAATCCTTCCAGGAATGCGACGAGAAGTAATTCATTAGTGATTTCTGGGACTCGCAACAGGAAATGTACTACTGAAGTGCAGAGGTTTACAAAAACAGCTCCCCAAGTGTAACATAACAGCATTTGTGATTTTAAAAGTGTAGGCATGAATCTTTACTGCAAATCTCAGCTCAGTTAAATGTATTTTTTGTCAAGGAGACATTGGTTTTTTTATGATAGCTACTCTGTGATTCATGAGTCAACATGCTATACAAATACCAGAAGGCATAAGTGAGTTACAGACATTTCTCAGGAGTGGCACAGCAGTTCTCCATTACCCAATTCGGTCAGAATATCCTATTTATCATACTTTTTTTTTTTAATGGAAGAATCCTGCAATTTTTAGTTAAGTGAAAAATCCATGTGAGGGAACATGCTCTTTGACTAGAAATGAGTTTGGATAAGAATTACAGCTTACATTATAAAAACAATTTAAGAAAATGATATATGGTAGTCTCACTGTAAATTATACATCTTCAGTGGCATTTAATAGCCTTTAATTTCTATCAGTTGCTCATTTATTTTGCAAGACACCTAGATTCTTGTATTTAGGTGGTTTTGGATATTATTTCCCTTTGACACTAGCAACATTTAAATTAAAGTGTGTGAATGCGTTTGTCTGAGGATATAGGAGGTTGGCAAATTTGTGGTGATAACACTGTCCATTGAAAAATACCTATCTGGCAATATAAAAAAATGCTTTGTGGATATGCAAAATCTTTCAATGAGAAAAATCAGTTTCAGAGCAGAATTGCTGCTTCAGTCCCAAAAGAAACCCATGTGGGGCTGTTGGTATTTCTACCTGTGACACGTGGAAGACCCAGGTTCAAGTGCCTCCAGGAATTTGAACCTGGGCTTTCCACATTCAGGTGGAATACCCTGGCAGTGGGGCATGGTTAGACCATGCCTCAGTGGGTTTTGAAAAAAGACAGAATATTTTGCTTTTCATTCCAGGGCAAGACGGGAATTCTTTGGGGACTTCTGAAATTTTCCAGAACAGAGAAAGCTGTTTCTTTGACATCGCTTCTCTGCAGCCCATGGTTTTGGAAATTTTTAGGGAGACTGGATAAGCTTAGAGTTGCTCAGAAGTTAAATGGGTCACAGGGACAAATTTAGCCATGACATAAACTTGTTGACTTCCAAGTTGCTCTTATTGCCATCAGGATTGAATTTGGCCAGTAGACAGTATTTATGCAAAAAAGCAACATATATAGTAAAGAGTGGATCAAATGCTCATGGAGGTCAGGGGGGAGGAGGACATATGGGGGTGAGCTGGAGAGAAGAGAGGGGAAGACAGAAAGGAAAGGTCATAGCGTGAAAGGGTGCTGTGAATTCCAAAAGTGTCTAATTAGGTTTCTGGCTGTGGAATTTGCCTTTGCCCCAAGCCAAGAAGCCCAGCTGTTTTACAACAGGGCTTTTACCTCCTAGCAATGACTGCAGACAATGTGTGACCTAAACTGCAAGTGTATTTATAAGGACAACTTCCTTTACTCTTCACAACAGATTCCATAAAATATGCTCAAGTGTTGTTTAGAAGGTCGCGTAACTGTTTCAATTTTTTAATGCACTTTTCTTGCTTTTGTTGGGTGTCTAAATACAATTTTGAAAAGTCCTAAAAAGAGGGGGATGAATTTCATTAAAGGCACTCCTCTGAACTTGTATTCCATTGGATTATTTTTAAAAAGTGTCAGTCTTCGAAATGAAATGTTTGATGGAATATTAAATTTGATGAATCATTGCCAGTTTCCATGTTTGTTAGCTTTTATATACCACATTAAAGCATTCATTAATAAAGTGTCACACAACACTGCTTTGATTGAGTCCTAAAAGGTTAATGACTTGATACAGGCTGGTATTCTGAGCTTCACTGTTTGCAGGCGGTTTGTGGTGAATGAGAAGTGCTTTGAAATTGTTATAAAGAGAAATCTTTTATTTTCCTCTATTTCAAGTCCAGAAAGTGTTCTCAACCAATCTGGATGTGCAAGACAAACTAGACTTATCACCATTAAAGTACAGTAATTAAACAACAGGAGGTACAGTCATGAGCAACAGGGGTTTTATGTGTTTGTTTTGTTTAGTTGTTGTTTTTTTTCCTTTATAGGACTTACTCAAATTTAACAGTAAAAAGCTTCATGTTCATACAATTCTTCAGAGATGGGTGGAGTAAGATACATACAAACCTCATGTTTGCTATCCAGCTAATCCTGTTTGCATCTTTAAGCTGCTTTACCAGTCGATTTTAGGGACTGCAGCTATGTTTCCCCCATTTTGAAAGTGATTAGCCAGTCCAGAATTATCCCCTATTTCTAGATATGCCAAATATTTTTCAAATTGTCAGAGGCTTTCAAAAAGTGCCTCTTAAGAGTGACTGTTGTGGGCACGTCCGTGAGGCTAGGCTTTCAGAGAGTCAGAATGCAGGTCAGAGACGCAGCCAATATTTTGCCCAGTGCCCTCTTGGTAATGGCCAAGCTATGTACCCTGGTCAAGTACAGTTATTTTTATACGCTTAGGAAAGTGTTGCATTTATGTTGCCTGAAAAATCCAGAGGTGAATGGGCAGTATGGGCAGCAAAATGCAAGGAAGTAACATTTCCAAAGTCTGTCCCCTTAACTACTCCAGATTTTATGAAATTTGAACTTTCCTGAGATGGAAATAAGCTTCTTGACAAAGTCATGTGTGAAGTTAATTTTGGTTTAAGATAGTATTGAGGTTCTGCTCTGAGGGGAGTTGTTAGTAAAACAAATGACTCTAACTGTTTTAGTATGGAAGACAAATCAAAGCATTTCCATGAAGTAACAGGGGTGACCTGCTGTAACTTAACCATTTCCTGAGCAAATACAAGCTGCTCTATTGGATGGGGGATAGTTCCCATGTTAGCCATTGTACAGAGAAAAATAAAAGTTCATATAAAAGAGCCCACCAAGGGTTATATGGCTGCAATTGTTTCCAAACTGAAACAACTTAGTATCTGTTTATGATTGTCAGTATCATGTTATATTGTTCTTGTAGAATCCATAAAACCTGAAAGTCTGCAGTATTGCCTCTAAATATCTAGCGGCTGCAGCCGGGAGATTTCAGAGCCAATGCATTTAAGCAGAGGGGAGGTAAAACCCAAAAGTTAATAAAAAGTTGACCTTGATTTTTATTTACCATCTTAATCTAATTTTGATGAGGTGCTTCATTTGAACATAGAAGAACAAAAGGCAAGTCCAAGATGATAAGATTAAGGTATTTAAACTTGCTTCCTATAAATGTTTCTTTCTTTCATTCAAGGATTGGAGATGAGAAGGAAGAAGCAGTAAATTTGAATTCCAACTTTCTCACCATAGCTCGTGTTTCCAAAGTTCAGAATGGTGCCCATTAATTTTCTGAGCAATTCAGATGTACAGCATGCTATCATATTAGCAGTACTTAGATGAGGATATTCATTTGCATTTTCATAGTTGCTTCCTCTGCATTGTGTATGACAAGTGATGCAGAAAACAAGCGGGTAAAGATGTGGTTCTTCATTCAACAAAGCTATCCCTTGGAAGAAGCTACAAAACAATTCAGTATCTTAAAAGGCAGAGATGTTGTCACTCAATACAAATATAAACTATTCTCTTTTTCAGACAATGCCAAAGTGTTCTTGTTAATGAAATCATGTTTCAAAAGCTAATAATTGAAAAACAATGCATACTTGGACTTGAAAGCAAGCTGATGGAAAGATAGAACAGTCATTTGTTAGTAAATCAGATGTATTGTCAAGTACTCATACTGACTAACTGCAGTGGCTTTTTACTGTCTGATTTTAGCAGTTTCAGATCTCTCTGTGTTATTTCTAGCAGTTCAAAAATTAACACGTTTAGGAGAAGATGCAGACAATCTGCACATAAGGTGTACATATATCACATGAGTATCTGCAGTCCACAAAACTTTCTGTAGGAGCAGGACCATGACGACGACAACAACAACATCGATGAGAAAGAAAGAGGGAAAGAGGGAGAGAAAAAAAAGAAAGTGCATCATCTGGTTACTCCTATCTCAAAGATACTTCAAAGCAAATTATGCAGAATAACTCTTATCAACTGCAGCTGCTTAGTAGGAATGTCATGTGAGCAACACAGTTTGGAAGATAATGGATTTATGTCTAGCAGGAAGTCAAATGTGTGATGACTTCATGCAGATTCTGTTAGGAATCATGTTGCTAATATTTTTTCCCGTCCCAACGATGTCATAAAAACAATGAAAATTTTATATTTGAAGCCCATATCAGATGACACAGGGAATGCAGATGAGAGGGAGCTTTATTTCAAGGGCAGATTGCATTAGGAATGATTCCTTTTAGAGTTGTCCTTGCCAGAAGCAAAGCTCTTAGCTTTCCTGATTCAAAAATAAGGGGCGCATCCCTACCTGGGGTAAGTGTCATTTTTCTCTTAAAGCGAGCTCTGAGATGGTAATTTATGATTTGGCCCATGTACTGATGAGTCTGATAGATGAGTTTATATTGCTTGCTCATAAAAAACCCCAGTTTGTTCCAGTTCTTAAATTAGGACTCGATATACTCGCAGGCGCTCAGAAAATGAAAGAGAAAAATAATCTTACTTGCTGAACTTGAAAAACTCAGCACTTCCTATTTTAAACCAGTTGTTATGTCTCTCATAATAATTTCATATTTTATTATCCTTGCCTACAGTGGTCTTTTACCATGTCTATATAAACCTCGTTTCTGATGGTCTCTAAGGACATACTTGGTATTTCCAGAACAAAACAAAATTAAAACATACACCCAGAAATCACACACATGCACACATAGTCCCAAAATACTATAAGGCTTAAGGCTTGATTGAAAACCTATGGAGGTTTCGGTGTGGGACCTGGACTGTGATGACTGACAGATTAGGCTAACAACGCTGTGACATCCTGAACAGCAGCTGAGCCTCTTGCCTTCTCCCTGGCTCCTCTAGTCAGCAGCACTTGTGGGGTAATTCAGAGAGATGTTTGGCCTCTGTGGAGATGGTACTTTGTGTCATCCTGGAACAGCCTCATCTGGCTGCCATCACTGGCGAAACACAGACCCTGGGGGGAAAAAAAGCTGCTCAGCTCAGCAGCTGGTTTTAGAAAAAGAAAGACTAAAAATGGCTTGTGTGGGGAGAAAAGCCCTGGAAATTTTCTTAACTAATTATTTGTTTTTATAAGCCTATGGAAAGAGGAGAAGTGATCCAACAATGTAAATAGCAAAATATGTGGAATGGCAAATGAATTTAAAGACTTGACAGTAGGAATTCTACTGAACCGTCGCAACCGATTCTTATTTTTGCTGTAGCAGGTTTACCAGGAATAGTACAGGCAAAAAATACTTACTCCACAGAGCTTCCCGGTTTCAATTGGAAACCTGTCATATTCCAGCGGCGGGGGAGATGGTGCACACATGTGGTGTGCCCACACAAACACACAGAGCATGCACACACATGCAGCATGTGCGCACACACGGCCTGCACGTGCAGCTCTGCTGCCACGCTCGTTGGCATGCAGATAACAAATTAGCAGGCAGCAGTTATATCACTATGCATTTTCATTTCCTCATACACTATCTCGAGCCATGCTACATGTATTACATATGCTTAGGTCATGGAAGGGTTAGGGACATAACTACTGGATCCCAAGGGACAGATGGAGCAAAGCCAGCATAATCTCTGACTCCAGCTCTTTACTGCTACTCTCTGATCATGAAAAGCCCAGTGAACTTGGAACAGACACTTTCATCCAGCAGCTGTTTGCATATCAGAGGCTAAAACCATACATGAAATCTGAGAGGAAGATTTTTCACGCAGGCTCAAAGCAAGTAAGGAACCAGACTCCTTTTTCTGTCATGGCAGCAGTCCTGAAAGACCAACTCAAGTTTTCTGTGTGGGCTGCTAGAGGCTTTGGGCCACAGCGCCCTTCCAGTGCATGGATTGTCCTTTCCCCCCTTTATTTTCTGTTCGGGCAGCTCGCAGCACAAGGAAGGTCCTATCAAAGCAAAGCGCTAGAATTACATGCTTAGTGCTATTACTATAAAAAGTAGCAAATATCCTCATACTCCTGCCCCTCCTCATGGGACTTCTGGCCATAAACTTAGGCCGTCTGAACTCAAGAGTATAGCCGTGGAATTGCACCCTATGCGTTTGGTCTTTTTGACATAAGAGCTGTATTCTCTCCCACAGGCTGGTGTCTTCCTTTTTTCTCTGTAGGAAACGCAGGGTACTTCTGTTTTACAGATCTCTTTCAAGCATGATTAAATTGGCCTCAAAGGAATGGGATTTCACTGAAAGAAGACCAACTGGTATTTTTTAACCATGCCCAAGAAGCCATGCTTCATAAATAACAACTGGTGAGCCTATCACCATGTGCCGTCAGACCTCGACCAGATGAACTTCAAGCAAAAACTGTTATCACACTGTGTTTAAAGGACAGAAGACATATATTTCATAAAGAATACCTTTTTCTTTTCCTCTCTCTGCTTCTTTTCTGTAAGTTTTTTTTTGTAAATAGCTGTGTGAATTTTAGTGACAAACCCACGTGTATCTGTTATGCTGCCCTATAACACTTGTTTGTCTTTACTATTTTTCCACTGAGCTGTTGTGGTTAGGTGTTGTTTTTTTTTTTTTTTTTAATTTTTTTAAATTTAATAGATTTTAAGGACTTTCACCTCAGTCCTTAAGCAATTGAGGGTGCAAAACCCAAACAGCAGTTTCTGCATCAGATGCAGATTTTCTGTTTGAGAGAAGGAATTTCTTTTGTAAAGATGCAGTCTTGATTTAAAGACTTCAAATGATCTACCACATCCTGCGGTAGGTTGTTCCGATGATTAATGGCCCATGCTAGAGAAAGTACCGCAGCCTCCAACCATTGGATCTTATTGTGCCTTTTTCTGTTAAACTAAATAGCTATTTGTTATCAGAAATCTCTTCCTTATGTAGATACCTGCAGACTTTGGTTAAGTCACTTTTTAACTCCTTCTTGGATAACCTTAACAGATTAAGGCATTGTTTCCTGACTCTTTTTTCTTTGAGGTTTTTTTTTTTTAATCTTTTTCTAGTTTCATAATATAGTTCAATAACCAATCCAATATTCCCGTGAGCATTTGTACTAATGCTATATGCAGGTATAATAACACCTTCTGAAACCTAGTTAGTGCTGTGTATCTTCTTGTTTTTGCATCCTCCTCTGTATATTGTACTGAAAGTCTGCGTTCCTTTATTCAGCTTCCATTGCCTCGGCTTTGGCTGCCTGCACTCCAGGACTGCTTTAACACAGGGCAGTCGTGTAACCCTGGATCGAGCTCCCATGAAAGCAGCTAAGCTGTGAGAAGGAGCTGCATGAGAAAGAGTTGGAGGAAGCCTCATGTGGGGCTTCTGTCCAAGGGCTTGGAAGCTGCATTTAAACTCAGGTTTTTGCCCTTGGTCCTTGCCCAAGTTACGCTTTAGGTGTGCCTGTGCCAGCCTTGAACTGTGCTAAGCCTTATCTGGCCTTGCTGACCTGACTTCCCAGCTCTACATCAGACCTGCCTTGGCCCTATGGACTTGTCTGAGAGGAGTGGACTTTTGGCTGACTGTAATTAGTACTGCTGGACCTGCTCTTCTCTTGTCTGGGTGATGTGTCCCTGTCACTGCCTCCCTGTCACCCTCAGCTGTGAAATAGGAGTGGAACAAGGGCCAGTGCCTGTGGGGCCTCAATGGAGGATGGTGGCTTTCAGTTCCCAGTTACTCAATATAATCTGTTTGGTTGGTTTACTCCATTTGATGTGTTTTGCTTTGTTGGAGTTTTTAACTTTATCAATAGAACTTGCTATTATTTCCTCCAAAAAACTAAGATCACACTTGTCTGACAAGATTTAACTTCCCTGAAAATGTGCTGAGATGAATGTTCTGCTGCCGTCATTTAATTATTTACTGATTGTCTCCAATGTTAAGCTTCCAAGACTGGGACGATGGCTCTTTTCAACTTTATAGGTTGAATGTCTATTAGTCATCACGTTTACCATTTTAAAACATTTGAATGACCTTAGCTTCTTTTACAGTCCTCTCAGACTCTTCCAGCTTTTTAAAAAGTCAGTGTATGTAGATCAGAGTGTTCCCTGGCAAGACGCTTTCATACCCCTGAGTAAAACTTGGCCAGCACCATTTATTTGCTGCTGGGTAATATTTCTCTGCTGGCTGGTGGGACAAGAAGAGGCTCCACAGCCACTTCAGGATCTATGAGCACTCCCCCACCCAGCAGTGCTGGAAGGAGTAGGAAGTAAATGCTATCATTAGAAAGACTTTAAAAGGAATTAAAATATTTGCAGAAAGATTATAAGATCGAATTTTCCATTATTCTGCTCTGCAATGGAGACAGAAGAGTAGCCCTGGCTGTAAGCCCTCCTCGTATTATGTGTATTAAATAGTGCCTGCCTTGAACTTGTCTAATTTATGCTTTGCTTCACCAGCCCAGCCCAAGCCTCATCTAGAATTACCATCCAGGCCATACTCCCCAGACCCCTTCTTGGAGAAGCTGGAAGCTTCAGCCCAGCTCTGGTCCAAGCGGGAGTCTGTCCACACCAGCTCCTGGCCGCCAGGAGCTGCCTTCCCACCGCTGGGGCAGGCACAAAGCAGCCTCAGTGCTCCCGGCACAGCCCCGCGCGCCTTTCAAAAGCACTTCAGTTCTCTGACGGGGCAGGAGGTGCCCCAAAGCTGCAGCGTTCGGCTCTTGCAGAAACATTTTCACTCATATTCTAGTGCAAAAGCTGGAGAATGAACCCAACTCTTTTTTTTTTTCTTTCTTTCTTTTTTTTTTTTTCACAAAAGAAAGCACAGTAAAACTAACCCCAGAGTGAGCAATTGCTGGTGGAAAAGCATTTGTTTTAGGAGGTAAAAGACATGGGTAAGTGGTCAAAATAATCCTGATGACTCTAAAAAAGACTAAGTGTGAGAAATAGTTGAATTCACCAATAATCATGCATGGGTAAAACATGTAAAGTTTTTTCCTTTTACTTTCTTTTACGTGGAAAACTTTCTGAGAGGAAGTTTATATTGAGAAATTTCATCGTTAAATTAGACAAAAGCTACCTGCCATTGCTTAAGTACACTATTGCAAGCTAAAGGTATCCTTTCCGATCTGTAACCAAATTTCACATCTCTGTAATCCTTCTGAGCTTCACTCGTCATTTTCCCAAAGTGGAACTTACTATATGCATTAGTTTATTGGACTATGCCAGTGAGAAAAGCAAAAGCAAGGAGAAGCAAAAGAATGTTCCTAATAACTCGCTGCTTAGAACAAGATCCTCCCAGCCTGCTGTAGTAACGACGCTCATATGGTAGGGGTTTGTGCTCTTCTTGGATACAGCACTTGCAGTGTCTGGGTTAGATCAGGGCCTCATTGAAGTCAATGGGAGTTTTGTGCTAAAATGTATCTTGCATGCTGTCACTTGGGCAAATGTCCACCTCAGGCTACAGCAGAAGCAAAATCACCACATTTGTTTTCACTTTTGACCTGCTGAAAGTAGGATTATATTACTTGTATATTTCATTCTGATTTTTTTTTTTCCTGATTTAAACAACGATACCACTGTGGTATAATCGGATACTAATTACTGTGTGAGAGGCTGGAGAAGTCAATTACAAGTGAAATTGCAGACTTCGTTTACTGTTGCCTTGCTTTTAATTCAATGTTTTTCTTCATAGGCAATCAACATGTAATTTCCTTTCTTCAGCTCGTACTTTCGTGTCTCACAACATGAGCAGTGGTGCTGCTCACTTTGAATTCCCAGATTCTTCTCGCGTTGTGCCACTTCCTTCATATTATTTAACTCCATCTTTCTCCTGCATAGATATATTACAGGGGAAAAATGAACGTAACTTGTAAGAAGTTGTCAAATGAGTGTAGCGAGACTGAGCGCTGCTGAGACAGTAAACACTGACTGACCCAATTTTTCACTATGCAAAATGTATTTATTAGTAGTTTGCTCAAGGTAATCCAAGGGCCCAGAAACACTCTTCCAGTGACTGGCTAAATCTGATTTTTGTTTGTGACCAGCATGAATGCTGACCTTTGCCTTCTTGTCTGATCTTTGCATCTCCTAGAAAGTTCATTGGAAGGTCACGGAGCGGCACTGACTTCCTTCGTGTGCCTGTGTGCCTGCGTGTGCCTGCGTGTGCGTGGGGACACCTTCCTGCCACTGAGCCCGTAGAAGGGCTGGCCTTGCCCACTGACAGCTTTGGTTTCATGTTTGTGGAAATCTGGACCCTCTTATACCAACAGCAACAAGGTCAAGCCAGGCAAAATGGCACATAATTTTTTATGTACCTTTGTTCGCCTTACTTTTCACTGGCAATTGTTCCCTGTTTAGCTTTAGAATTTTGTCTCAGTTCTGACACATCCTTAGCTCAAGGAAATGGTGTTACACAGCATACCTGCCTTTATAAAATGAAAGGACTAAAATGTGACTAGAAGCAACTACAGAAGAAACCGCTAACACGGCTTTTTTCTTAAATACACGTCTTAAAGAGAATGAGTTCTTCCCTTAGATTGCTTTGGCATAGGTGCATGAGAGAAATAAAAATGATTTCTTGTATATTCTTTAGCTGATTCCTTTCACAGATAAGTTCAGCGCTGCTTGTCACTGCAAAAGAGGGCTATGAATCTCACGAAAGCTGCTCTGCTGACACCATCAGCTGTACAGCACCCGCTTCCAAACTAGATCTCGGAAAGCAGCACCGTTAGAGGGTTTTAAATCTCTGCTCAGAAACCGTGTCTATTTACAAACAGCAAGAATAGCTCTGAAATTGTGAAAAATGCACTCAAGTCATGTTTAGAATGATTGTGTGTGTGGGATATAACAATACTTTTCAAGACTGTAACCACTGCGTATATTCATATCTCGTGCTATTTATCTTGCAGATATACAGTGCTGGAAGTTGCTGGCTGCAAGCTGGTAAGCTTGTAGCAGTGAGAAGGAAAGATCTCTCCGTTTGTCACTGGCCGTATATCACCGCAGCTGTGCCCTTTGATTACACAGAGGGTTCCTCCAGCCATTAATAATAGGAAACACTTTTTGTCTGGTGAATGCATCTCAACGCCGTCCTCTAACACCTAGGCTTTGCAGTGAGGTGTAAGAGGTAAATTAAGGATGGAGCTTGTTCATGTTACATTTACACTAGATGTGTAAACAAGGATAACCTTTGTTTTCCTCAGAAAAGAAAATATGCCATTCTTTCTCCTACCACCATAGGGCTGTTTTTTTTACAGAAACGGTACAGCACTGCCAATTACAACTTGCTGAGGAAGTGACACTAATGAATCACAGTAATGCTGCCACAGCATCATGGAAAGTACTGTGACGCCAGCCTTCCAGATTAATCGCATCACATATAATAGCTGAGCCACATCTGCTAGCCAGGTGTATCAGTGTAAAAGATTTTCCCAGAAAAGCAGAGCTTAGAGGAAATCAATACGTAGGCTGAATGAAGCCCTAGGTATGAATACTGCACTGCCAAAATTAGATAGCTATCTGGAATTGTCACAAATAATTGATGCTAAGATTGGAAAATTCTAAACTGGTGTAAATCGTTTAGTGCCAGAGAGCACTACAAAAGGCATTTCATGCTTGATCTGCAAAATGAATCAAAATTAATGCTAAGCTCACGCGGCATGCTGTTGCTCTTACCTCTTGCAGCACAGTGTATCTGAGCTGCTCCAGAGAGGTGTTTGCAGTCAGCCATGCGTGGAATCTCTCTGGGTCTGGCCTACATTGATCATCTCCCACAGCATCTTTGATACAATAGGAAAAAGCTAAAGACCATTCGTCTTAACACTGGTTTTAGTCTTGTGTCAAAACCTTGCTTTAACTCATCCTAATTTTTATTTGAAATGAGGACTTTAAAGTACCAAAAAACCCCAACAAAAAAGCATGAGCCCTTTAAAAACAAAGCCTAATCTTGCTAGCCATTATTTCACATCCTCTGCTCTTCAATTGCTAGAGGAAGCCACCATCATTCAGGCCACAACTAAATTTGCACTGGAGGAAAGGATTCTGCAAAATGCAGTGTTTTTGGAGGTATTCCAAATATCACACAGAAAGGTATCATTTCTGCCTCTGCATTTATCCCCAAATGGTGCCCTCTATTTATATTTTGATAGAACCCACAGTTCCTTCATTGACGGTCCTGTGACTACGATATGTTCCTCTTAAATCTGTGCTGACAACTTATTTAGGTCATGGAGTCAGAGTTTAATTTCCTCAAGTTAGATTTATTTCCTCAAGCTGTAAAGAAATAAGAAAGCGCATGCTTGTTGCTGAGTCAAACACGGAGCTGAAAATCTCCAAGGTGGAGGCTTCAGCCAGCATGCTGCTCCTCTTTTTTCAGCCTCAGTTACTCAATTCATGATTTGAGCATTTGGAAGCTGAAGTGATTGCAGGATGCTCCCTGGACTCGGCAGCAGGTACAGACGGGCACTGTTGCCCACCTTGCTCCATGGATGTCTTGCTTTATTAAGCCCCGTCTGCAGGCAGTGAGGTAGTGCATCATTCTAGAAACAGCAGTAAATCCCTGGCAGGAGAACCCATCCTGAGTTACAAGAATAACATAATATGTAAGAAATAATAAAGTATTTTATTTTTATATAGTGCTGTTCTTCCACAGACATTCAGTTCATGGCAGAAAAATACCATCTGTATGAATGCCCAAGTAAGAATTAATTATATGTGATTGGCTAAATTTCACCAAAAGAACATATCAGTCAGAAATCCAGAAAACTATGCGAAGCTTACTTTTTGCTATTTTTATAAGGTACCTGCCCCAAATCCAGTTATTATATTGGTCACTGAATTTAAATGATGAATTTCCCCGCTTTTAAACCAAAGAGGAAAAGATCACTGAATTTCTTATCAGGAGATAGTGATAGACTTTTCAAAAATGCACAGCGTCTTGAAAGTTTGGTTTCATATCACCATTTATATTCCTGAGAAATAGACATGTCTCACATTCTGTAGCAGTGTTTTGTGACATTTGGATTTACAATGCTCAAGTTTAAGTCTCTAGCCCTTTGCAGTCTGTCAAAACCAGCTTCTCTGTCCATTTATTTTTGTCTTCTGCGCTCAGTCTGAATATCTTTTGTAAATTTATACTTGACAACCCTCGTATTTCAGCAGCTGGCTTTGTTTCACAATCTACCTTGCTTGCTCTGTTGCATTAGCTGAAACAACAAATTTAATCCATGATGTCAATAGTAAATTATAGTGGAGATGTAATATATGCCTGACATCACTAAGGTCAAGGCCATGGTGAAAATATTGCAAATAATAGGTCCAAAGGGTCTCCTCATAGTGGTAGTTGCTTGCTGCACATTTAATGTTACGAGAAACAGATTAGTGCTGCACACTGCATTATGTTGGGCTTTTAGTTACAGCCAGCATAAAACTCCAGCTAATATAAGAGTGCTCCCTCAACATGAAAAGAGGTTCCAGAGAAGTTTGCTATGTCATTATATTTCATATTTTCTAACTGATAAATAATTAAAACAAGAATTACTTTACTGAAAAGATTCATTAGAGTGCACATTTTCCATTACTCTAACTGTTTGGAGGGGTTGGGGGAAACATTTATTGCATACCTTACCTAAACTACCTTGCCATTAAAGTATCTAAATTACCTCAGTGAATTCTGAGCACAGAAGTGGTTGATGAATTACTTTTTGCATAAATGCACTTTCCCTTTGCTAGAACCTAATTTTGTGTATAAACACACACACACACACACACACACGGAGAATAAAGCAACTACTGAACTCTCTCAAGAAGAAAAATTGAAGCCTGGAATTTCTCTCTCTGTGTAATGAAGTTTTTCTAAACGTTGTTTGTATTATAAGCATCCTCGGACTCTCTGAGGACAAGCCAAAAATGGGCTCTTCTACAATGGCAAAAGAGCAGTTAATGAATCGCTTTCTCTTGTGTGAAAGTGCTCCTGTTAATTTGTCCGTTTTTACAGCCAGAGCTTTTTTAATATCAAAATTCACTTTCAGTTTAAAAGTACATTTAGTGCCAAAGGGGAAAAAAATTGTGCCAAGTGAACCATAAATAAATTCAATGTATGGCAGAATCCGGACATTTCCATTCCATCAACCTCTATTATTTGTTTTATCTGGCATAAAGAGCATCAACAACCCAAGAACTTTCAATCTGCAATTCATCCCTTTAACTTGGCTTTAAAGTATTTTCATTCCTTAACGAGAAAGGATGGGCCAAATTTACGAAGCTGCAGAATATATCAGAGTACAGTGACTGCACTTGGCTTTCCACATGCCCTGTCTGGATGTATGTAATAAAATAGGTTTGCTTCTCAGAAGAGTGGGTTACATTTTGTTCCTGGTGTTCCTACCAGGAGGAAGGCTTGTGTGGGTGGTACTTTTTGGCCTCCCTTTCAGCTTAGTTTTAAGAATATGAGTAACCCCAAGGGGTGCAGGAACATGCAGGGGAAAAAGCTTGAATCAAGGTCTTTGTGAAGTATGAGCATTAACCACCTTTGCAGGAGCTTTGATCTGTCGTCTTTGCCTGTCTTCTGCCTTTGCCTGTCTTCTTTGCTCTTTCATTGAAATCCATGCCAGACTAGCGTCAGCAATTGTCATTTATCGTGTCACTATGTTCAGTGCTCTACACGCAACGAGTGGACGGGTTTGGTTCAGTTCCTGTGGGCCACGATTCGACACCACTTTTTGCCCATTGTAATATATTTTATTGATGCCTCTGTCAAAGCAGTAAAGAAATGGGGTGACAGACTACATGATAATCCCTTCCTGAGGGTGTCTGGCAAGCTTGAGTGAGGCAGGATGACAGAAGGGAATTACTGAATCTTGGGCTTTTGACCTCTGGGCTGGTCCTTTTGGAAGGGCAGTTTTCATTATTGATAATCTGGTGGTCAACTGCTTTAAAGATGTAAATATTAATGAGAACCCCAAACACTGAAGTTCCTGTGAACATGTCTCTTACATGCAAACAAAAAAGTAGAAAAGGGAATCAGTGGCCTTTGGGACCAATCAGCAGTCTCAGTACGGGCTGCTTTGATGACTATTTAATCTCGCCCATAAAAGAAGTTTAAATAATGCTGTTATGTGCTTATGGTCTTAGCACTTGCTTTGGTGCATGATGTATAGCCAGTGTCTGCTCTAAGAATCAACAAATGTGCATTATTCCATTAGCAGTTTTCTGTTTTCTACAAAGCTTACAATTTATTAGAGTTATTTATATTAATGTATTAGTGCCTTATTTTACATATTTATAATATCTTCTTTCCTCTGCCCTGAAAAGCAATGAAAAGTTTAGGTATTGCAGATCAGTTCAGTTTACATAACATTTACAAATGTTCTTTATAAAAACAGTGTCACAGAGAGTTCTTTCTGTGCTTGGAACTGCTGTTTTAACTTATGTGAAACTCTTACTGACATCAAAACAAGGTTGAAGATTTTCTAATCCTCTGCTCCTTCTTTCCTGCTATTTTTTGTAAAGGGTGGTGGGGGGGAGCTGTTCGATCAGAGAGAATACTTTTTTTTTCCCCCAGTAAAATTTGGGAGAAGTGTTGGAAGAGGCAGAACATCAACAAAAGGTTGAAGATGTGGAAAGTTTCAGTAGGAAGAACAACTCATATGGAGCAGTGTGGTGGAGTCCCAGGAGGTTTCTAAATACGTACTTATTCTACAAAAATGCAGCTGATATCACTGCCTATCCAGCAACTTACTCCTGTGCTTGCATTATGCAGCAGGGGATAAAACTTAGACACAAATAGTTACTTCTGACTGACTGTCTTTCCTTGATTTCCATGGCACATGGTCTTCATGGCACTTGTAAATTCTGAAAATAGTCATCATCATGGCTGTATAGCAGACTTCTTAAATATGTCTCCACTTTTAAAGTGCCTTAGCTCTGCTCGTACAGGTAATTTAACACAATTATGTCACTCTGGGCTAAATGCAAGCAAAGGCACCATGTTAGCGTGATGCTTTTACTTTTGGGTGCTGACTGTATTGGGTCAGTGCTGGAGCATGGGTAGTTCCATCTCTGTCCAGCATTGCAACTTAAAAGTTTGTGTGGGGTGATAAAGAGAGTTTTGTATTTCAGGACGCAAATTATTTGTTGGCTCCCCATGTCTAACTTCAATTTATATTTTTGGCAATGCTTATGGTCTCTAACCATGTTTTTGGGTAGATTCTACTCATTCAACTCAGTGACCTACTCTACTACATCACCTCAGCAAAGGCTGAAGTTCATTAACATCTGCCTCGGTGGCCTGTGTGAAGTAAGTTGTCAGCGTTGAGGCTATTTCCATATATTTTATTGATGAATTTTCAGACATTTGTAGTTGCACACCTGCTCTTGTCCCTGAACACAGTGATAGTGAAAGAATATTTTAGTAAAAATGTTGATACAATTTCAGACACGAATCTGCTTTATCCATTTAAGAGTTTCAAATGCCTTTTGATTAGCTGCAGATCACATCTGACTTCCCCTTTTCTGCCCCCACAATATGACTCAGCCTAAGCCACATCAGTTCCTAAATTCTTGTGTAAAGCAATGAAAGATGCAATGCATACGATAAGCCCTTATTAACTGAAAACTGCATCAATGCTGACAACTCACTTAGCCCAGGCCACCTAACAGACATGAGACTCTAACAAGTTTCACCCCCTGTTGAGGTGGCATCGATTCATCTCAGTGAGAGAGAGCTATGCTCTGTTTCCAATACCCCGAGCACTCCCAGTTTCAGAAAGGACCTATGGACCCACATTCAATGGCTTCCAACAAATTTTCATTTATTTGTCTTTTCCACAGATTTCCCTATTACTCTTGCCATTTCCGAAAGCATTTCTTAGTCCTTCTCATTCCAAGGACACTTTCAGGGCTCTGGATTATTTAGGGTTCAAATGACTATTAGTATTATTTACTTAAAAGTAAATTTCTCTAAATCAAAAAAAAAATAATTAAGAGGACTAGAGCTTGTGAATGACCCCTAAGTTTCAGTTAACATCAACTTGCCAGTTTGCCTTTTATTTTTTCTGAACAGTCAGAGAGGGAGAAGTTTCACCGAAAGCCCAACAGTTTAAAATGACCTGTTTTATACTATCTAACAATGAAAAAACTACCATTATCTCATAACACTTGTAATGTTCATGATTCTCCTTTGAATATCAGAAGTTTCTTAAAAGTCCTGATGGGATATCATGCCTGGTCAGGATCTGTTGATAGGATGACAGGGTTTCATTGGTCAGATAAAATCTAATCGACAAGGGTAAGGTAACAGTGCAGAGCAAAATGCTCACCTTTACAGAAGGAAAAGAATGTTTACATTGCTGCAATAATGCTGCTTCTACCATTTTAACTAAACGGAAACTTCTGTAGTGATTTCGGATCTCATTTATAATGTCATAGTCGGGATTAATTTGATCATCCTCTTAGAACAAAATGCTTGCTTTCATAAACTGGCTTAACAATCATGCTAACAGCCCCCAAACAAAAGTAGCGGCTGGGTATGTAATTAATTTTCAGAAAAATTACTAGAAAATGAAATTTTCTAAGCTGTGACTGTTGGTGGTAAAAAACAAATTAACAATATTAATCAGAAGCTAGGCACTATTTTGGTCCAATGAACTTGTGGTTTTCTTCTATTAGTCCCTCTGCAAGCAAGCTCTCCCCATTAGGAATACTTCTTTTCACAGAAATACTTTCTGTGAAGAAGCCTTTCCTGGTGAGAAATGTCCACCATGTAGGGAGGTGATATGACAGCCCTTGAGTGCTTCACATCCTTCCTGAAAGAAAAGGAGTGTCCAGACCTAAGTTCAGATGAGATGGATTATCTAAAATGAGTAGAGGAAAACACAATTTAACCCAGGAGGTCAGAGCCTCCTGAGAGTTCAGCTCTATCCTCCTCCTCTTCCCTTCCTGGTTCACCCATCCCATCTCTGTCCCTCCTGCTGTAGCACCTTGCTCCTTTCTTAGGAGCACCAGCTCCAGTGAGAGCTTTGCCTGGTTGATAAGGGGTCTCTCTCACTATTGCTTGTCCCTCTCCCAAGTAATGAGGGCCATGGACCTGAATTCTTCCATTTTGCCACTACACTGGCCAGTGGACTCACTCCAAAGGTACGTTGCAGCAAGAGCACGCATGGGAGCAGAGGCTGGATTTTTGACTGGGAAAGAAGTATGAATGAGGATAATGCGTTTTTAGAAGAGCTTATATCAGGACCCAGAATGTCAATGGCTCCCCTATTCAGAAGCAAGCCAACACCCATACTTCTGGTTCCTATCCCAAAGCTAGAATATACACAACTGCCCCAATCACACACACTGCAACCTTGCTCCTAGAACCTGAATCTCCCCAAATGGCAACCTTCCTGAATTAAAATATAAATATGCCCTTCTATAAAAGAGAAGGAAAAGGAGAGTTCTGTTTTCTGCAGAAAACCCAGCTGATTTGAAAATAAATATAAGGGAAATATATAGCAACCAAGAGTAAAAGTTGTTTCTCTTCAAACCTGTAAAACTCCAAAAAACAAATAGTCTCAAAATGTGCTCTCTGTCTCTGGTCTTCCAGCAGCAAGCTCACTCGAGTTCATAACACTGGCAGAAATAAATTACAAGTCAGTTCATAGGAAAAAAGAGTTGGAGCAATTTTTGTCTTGTTTGCAGAATTGCATGTTTTGCTAGGGCTTGAAAAACACTGCTTTGGATTTCTCATCTAGCAGGCAACTTATTTGGGGAAATTAAGGAACAAATTAAAGTGCTGTTTATGGCCACTGAAACACTCTGAAAGCATATATTAATTATGTACATGTTATTCTTATAGATGTAAACATGTGCTCCTGTCATAAATTATTATTTGCACTGAAGCAGCCCCTTAGGCCATATCTGAAAGAGGAGATCCATGAGTACGCCTGGAATGTGCACCCAGTGGTGGGACTGCCTGCTCCAGTGGTCTCCAAGGCTCCTGCAGGTAAGACCCAGATGTGCTCCGGTTTTCTTCTCCCAGCTTCTCCTTTATCCTCATCTTCCCATGGGAGGGAAACTGAAGGGCCCAGCTTTGACAGGAGCCCTGAGTACTCCAAAGCTGCCTCCTCAGGGTTCCCGGCTGCCAGCTCCTGGCATGTGCCATCAGCAGCTCCAGCTCTGAGAGAAGCAGTTATGACCTGTACCACCTTGTACTGGGAAACACAGAAACCCACAGCAGTTTTCACAGTCCCTGAATCAGTGCTTTACGGACTTGTGTACTAGATGCTTCACAGATGAAGACTAGCTATCTGTCCTCAAGAGAGTATAAAAGTCTTCAACAGAAGAGGTAAATACAATGAACTTGAAAAAAAAAGTTCTCTTATGAGTTTAAAATTACCTTGATACTTGGGAAAGTAGCAAAGTCAGGTGAAGAGGCTCAGACACTTTCCTGTGGCAACCTTGTTTAAGTAAGAGATAGTTAACATGTTTTATTCTGACAAAAAGTAGTCAAAATACTATTTTGTACAATTATTTGTGTAGGCAAAGTGAAGTTTAAATTGTAAAATGCATAACCAAATGCTGAAAGGTTTGATCTTGCTCAAGAATAAATAGGTAGGTTGTTTCTGATGGCTGGGAACTCTCTGATGAGATAATTTGTTCATGCTTATTTGTCAAAATGAGACATTTTCAAGGGAAAGTTTCAATGACTCCTTTGTCAGGAAAGGTTTCCTAGCTTCGTTTTGTGGTTAAAAATGGATAAAAGAGAATAGGCAGACTCAGCCCAGCCTAGCAGAAGGGTCACAGGCAGGGAAGACCTGCCTGGAAGTGTCTGTTGTCCCCAATGCACTCAAACAGTTCCCAGCATCACCTGCAGAACCCACGATCACATCTATGATCTGTTTATCCATTTCTTTGTTCCCTTTGCTTTTTTTGCTATGGTTTGTCTTTCTCTTTTTTACTCACAGTTTAAAAAGGTTTTATTTTTTTTTTTAAAGTGACTTGGTCTTATCCTAGCATACAGCAGCAAAATGTTACAAATTTTTAAAAGTCTTATGGGCCCAGAACAAGGTTTCTTGCCCAGCTGCAGGTCATTCCCCTGGCCTCTGAAAGCAGGGAACTTGCGTGTGCTTAGTGCTGGGGCATCAGGTCGTCTCCTGTATATTCAAACCCATATTTTGTGAGTTGTCTCTAGCACAGCCCCCAAAGGCAAGGCAACCCCCCACCCCATTTAAAGTTGTAACATATTTTTGTGGAGGCTAGAAACAGGTCTTTGCCTTCCCTTCCCTGCCCTGGGCATAGGTATTTAGAGCTGCTTAGGATTCAACTGCAGAAGACGACAAAAATTCAAGACCCTACTTATAGCAGGTGCAAGATTGTCTGAAAAAGAGCCCCAAACCCTGTAAAGAGATCTTACATTTTGTTCATCTTGGCATTTGCGTCTGCTCTGCTGGCAGAGAGCTCTAATTGTCAGGGACACAATAGGCTGTGCTCTTATCTGTGATTAATAGACATGATCTTTCCAGAATGATAAATGCAGGTAGGTAAAGTCTCTGTGACTGTATCTGTGCTGCATCATAGATTATCAAAAACCCTACAATGTGGACATGATAATAAGCATCCATAGTATCTGAAAGTGCTGGCTAAGAGTTCCTAATGTCTAGAATTTGATTTTTATGATTTTAATGAGGCTTTGTGTGGGAATGTCCTCCATAACATTGAAATTCAGCATTCAGTTTCTCAGCTGTAGCTCAGCTCTCTGTTCTGGGGATTTCCTCCACGTTCCTCTTTGAGATTCCCGTTAAGCAGAAAGAGGAGTCAGTGCCCTGAGCAGCGGGACAGCCTGGAGCTGCAGAAGAAGTGTGCACCATCCCCAGTGTGGGTCTTCTTGGGGGTGAAGAGGGATGAATTGATATTCCTTACAGCAACTAGCAACTGTCTCTTTTTCCTTCCTTGCATGATGGCACCAAACCCCTCCCGTTGTCAGCACACCGCCAGCTATGATTGTCATTGGTGAGGCAAGGGCTGTGGCAGAGCCCTGCCTGTTCCTTGGTCCAGCTTGGGGTGAGAAGAAAGTTCCATCCTATGGCATCCCCTTCTTTTCCCTATGCATCCTGGGACTGCATCCCCCAGACAGCCTCCTACAGAGTACATCGTGGTTGAAAAAGGGAGACCCCAACATAGAGTTGTCCAAAACTTTTTCTGGATGGTTAATTTTGGGCTTATCTCAGCAGGAAGAGAGGGTGCCATGCAAGACTTCCCTCCTGACTTGCTCTCTTTCCCAGGATAGAGCTTAATATTTATCATCAAAATGATAAAATACCCTAAGTAGGAAAACTACATGCTAGATTTGGGTCATTCATTGCAACATGAAACCAACATTTAAATATGAAGTAAGAGTTTTGTTGTTCTAGGCCAGCCCTGCCTGGACTTTGACACAGTACAAATTTTGGATCTGAGTGCCAGAAAGCTTGAAGGTGCTCAACCTTATGATTTTATTTAAGTCACATTGCTACTACAGTGCCTTTATTCACAGCCTGCTTTGGAAATCTCATTTCTTTTTAAAAGCAAGAAGCTTTAGATGAGCCCATGGGTGAGGGGGGAAGGGGTCACAGGGAGTGGGGACAAGCAAGCTTCGTTTCATGGATGATCACACAGATCCACACCAGACACTCAATGGGAAGGTCAGTAAAACTCTGAAATGTTTTATGTTTCTCACTTGTCTTTACTTCTTTGTGTACTTTTTAGTGACTTCAAAGGAAAATATTCCCTGTTTTGTAGGCAATACTATGTGTTTTTAAAGGTGATGTGGCAATTGCCAAGGTATCTATTGCATTTTGTAGATCAACAAAAGGAAATCAGACTGGCAAAAATGTCTTAAGGCAAGGAAAGCTAGCACTGAGAGTCCTTGCTTCTCTTTAAAGCCACAGCTAGTACAGAGTTTGCACTTGAAAGGCTTTTCAACAAGATATAGGTATCACAAACTGACTCTTTTGGGAAACTCACACAGGTACAGCCCCTCAAGGGAAGCATCTGGAACAGTTTTTTCTTTTTTTTTTTTTTTTTTTTTTCTGATAGCAAAGTTTCAGAAGGCTGAGGTCCTCTGAAAGTTGCTGCAGCAATGAACTACCAACATTAATATATCTCATGCCATCCCGTCACAAGGAGAAGAATGGTGGTTGCAAATGACAATGAGCATGATTAAAACCATCCATTAAAGAGATTAAGAATCTGCAAATGCTGTGGTACATAAGATGCAAAGCACCACACTACTATCCAGATGGAAACATCTGTAGTAGAGATGTGACATTCAGAAATGTGCAACAGGTTTTTCAGACACTCTTGCAGCCTGAGACGCAGGCCACACACTGCGAGCAGATGGCTCCACGGTGGTTCATCATACACAGAAACATTGATCTGTTGTTATGCCATGGTGTAGGTTTTTGTTGATGGCAGGTTAATGGCATTTGGCAGTAACCATTGTGGAGCCTTTTTTCCTTTTTTTGGTGACATGGGCTATTTTTCCACAGAGGCACACAGTGTGGTGCTGAAACATCTCCTCCGGTATTTGCTCAGACCACCATGGTAGGTTTGGGGAGTCCATGAGGAGGGGAAAGGAGCAACTCAGCTCTTCTTTACTTGCATGGGAGGCAACGATAAAGCAGGAGGTTTTTGCTCACATACAGCTGTCTAGGGCAAGCTTTGCGATGAGGAGATTTTTGGTACTCAGATCCTGAGAAGTGTTATTTTCAGTGTATATTCTGTACCAGGAAGCATAAGAATTAAACATGGTGGAGAAACTTGTATAAAATTGACATGAGGGTTATATCTGCTTTTTTACCTCAAGTTATAGTGGTAAATTTCGAGCCACAGCAGTAATGGCCAGAAAAGCTTTGCAGTGAAGATTGGTCAGACTCTTACATCTCTCCCTTTCAGAAAATTCCACCTCTAAATCTACTGATGGTTTTGCTTGCCTCTGTAGTAGACAAAAACAAACTACCCAGGGCTGTACTATCTGAAAGCTCCAGCAGAATTAGCACGAACCTGCCCATGTTGCAGGGAGACTTGCAGGCATGTACTCAGAGGTGCATCAAACCTCTGCTCTGGTGTCCCTGACAAGTGACACCCTTCTGGGGAGAGCTGACATTTATGTTCTGTGTCCTTGAAGCTTTATCCACTTAACCCACCAAAATCTCTCTCTTCCACAGGGGCAAGTCTGTTTTTCCTGGCAGACCCAAATCAGGAATTTGGAAGAACAAGGAGCAAAAAAGGTCTGACAAGGGTTCTCCCTCAGAAAAATGTTTGAGTCCATGACTGGCTATGTCTACTTCCTAAGTCATATCTCTTAAGACCTTTTATTACATCAGCATTTATAAGCTGTTTAATCACTAGGTTGCCTCCAAAATTAATTAGTTGATAGAGATATCCACTCCCATTTCTGTATATCAACTCTTAATCTTGTGATGCATACCAAGAAAATATGGTGAAGCCCATCTCTTAAATATTGATGATAATGACCAAGGTGATAATATTTAAACATGTTTATTAAGCATGTTTATTCCAATAAAGCACACAAGCCCTAGAATCTTTGGGTACAGAGATAAGATATATGAACAGTTTTATTACCATGAATGAAGAGTCTTCTATTTTTAAATAACAAAGCTATAAAGAGTTAGAAGATGAATTAGCAACAAATTGAAAATTTTGTGGGTAGAAGTACTGTCAAAGAATCAACAAGAGGGAGGAATCAAAAATATGAAACAAATTCTGGGAAAGATACAGAAAAACACCCACTCTGATGCCATGTGGGCATTATTGGATGACATATTAATGGAAAAGCAAAATAATTACATTTTTATCATCTTGAGTAGATTTTAATAGGTTGGACAACTGTAGAAGACATTTTAGGAGACGCTTTAGACTAGTTACCTGATTAAACAAAGTTAAGCCTGCATTTAAGTGACTTGCTACCTTGGGATCTTAATTGTTATGGACAATTTCCGTGTGTGCGTTTGCTTTAACATTGTCTCCTGCTGGAGAACAGCTGGCTGCAAATGGGCTGGCAAGGTAAACAGAAACAGGCCTGCAATGCTCAGCAACTCAGACAAGTCTCATCACCAGCACAAATCTGTTGCCAACCTGATGAGCATAAAATATCTTGGAAGGATCCACATTTCATAGCCGTTGTGCCTCATGGACTGTGTCATAGTCCATCAACAAGATATTCATGGCATGGTGATACAGGCATTGTTGCATGTCAAATATTGAGGAAAGAACATGGATCCTTACCAAATACTTTTTGTTCTAAAATATGTAGGTTAATTTGGTGTTTGTGAATAAACCAATGCTCTGTTCGTCTACAGTGTAACGTTAGCAAAACTGTCTGGTGCTATGTTAGTAAACCTTGACAGCTTATTATTTTTGAGTTAATTGCTATTTATTCAACTCCAAGAGTGATCCAGGTGATTCACAGGCTTAAATAGAAAGAAAAAGCTTGCCCCGAATAACTTAAATAAAAGAGTTGGAAAAAAGAAAGGGGAGGTATGTTATGAACTATGGGCTCAGTGTATTGGGCTTTCAGTACAGTCAGTCAAAAAGCCAGGGATGTTGGTCATTCTGTTGTCAGAAGCTGATGTTCTTGTGCTGGGAAAAGAGAAGTACCTCATCCCATTGAGCTTGGCCCATTGATCCAGCCTGTCCACATGCCTCTGTAGAACCCCATTCTACCCTCAAGGACATCAACACTCCCACCCAACTTGTTGTCATCTGCAAACTTGCTGAGGATGCACTCAATCCCCTCATCCAGATCACTGATAAAGACATTAAAGAGAACAGGTCCCAATACTTAGCCCTGGGGGACACCATTCGTGACTGGCCCCCAACTGAACCCCATTCACCACCACTCTCTGGGCCTGGCTCTCCAACCAATTTTTTACCCAACAAAGAGTAGTCCTGTCCAAGCCATGGGCAGCCGATTTCCCCAGGAGAATTCTGTAGGAAACCAAATGAAAGGCCTTACTGAAGTCCAGGCAAATAACATCCACAGCCTTTCCCTCATCCACCAAGCAGGTCACTTTGTCATAGAAGGAGATCAGGTTTGTCAAGCAGGACCTACTTCTCATGAACCCGTGCTGGCTGGGCCTGCTTGCATGGGTGTCCTTCATGTGCTGCATAATGGCACTCAGGATGACCTGTTCCATGACCTTCCCAGGCACCAAGGTCAGACTAACAGACCTGCAGTTCCCCGGATCATCCTTCCGACCCTTCTTGTGGATGGGCATCACTTTGCTAATCACCAGTCTGGTGGGACCTCCCCAGACAGCAAGTACCCCACATTTCCCTTACCTGGCTACTCATGAACTGATTGAAGTGTGCATTAAAGTACACAAATAAGGAGCTTCTCCCCATGTCCTCATTGATAATGAGCTAAGTAGAAGTGACAGAAGCCTGTTATAAATGACCTAGAACAGGTATTCAGCAGAGAAAAATGCAATAAAATTAAAAGTTAATATCAGCCTTTGAGGAGTGGTCCAACTTATCAATGGCATGCGCTGCCTGATGGTCCTGTCCATGCTCCCTCCATGGAGGTCGTACCTGGGAAGCATTGCCCTTGTAGCTTCCCATTTCACAGGCAGCAGGAAACCTCTGTCTACATGATTCTGGCCTCAGTAGTAATAAACTGGCCTCTTTTGCTGGCAGGGCTGAAGTATGAATTGGAAAAATTTGAAATTATGTTCAAAAAGCAGAAACAGTGTTTAGGACCACCAGCGTTCACAGCAACTATATAGCAGCAATGACACAAGTATGATTACATTTTTTACTCTCATGTTCCACAGAGATTTAATACTTCCCAGCATGTTGTCCTACCAATTAATAAATAACCAGCATTTTCCTTATTTCCTTAGTTTTCAGATTCATTCATTTGTTCCAGATTCCCTGTATTTTTTACTAACGTGTGCCAAATAAAAAGTTCAATATTAATCACTAGCATTTTTGTAAGTTATCAGACTCAACTGCAATGGATTAAAATGAAGAAATTTTGAGTTTCACTGCTGATTGCCGTGGTTTGTCATTTTCTGGACTGGCTTCACCTAGCATGGTGCAGCGAATGAATGTTTACAAAGCATTCTTGAAATCACAGGGACAAAAAGCATCCTGAAAATATTAGTTTACAGGGTTTTTTTTTTTTGAGCAGTGCTTGACACTGCAGCAATCCTAGCCTGATCATGCACTCGCAGACCTCTTGGTGACCGGAGGAGTGCTGTGTAACTACCAATTATGCTGCTACAGCTCCTGAATGGCACCATTTTGTTGTTAGAATGAACAAAGGATGCCTACAAGGGAGTGAAATGTAAGGTGCTGAGAGAGGAAAGTTTTCTGTGGTGTGCTGGGGGAATGTGGGCAGCATGGCTAACATGACAGGTCATGATGAATGATGTTACATGAAGAGAGGCTGGGCCAGATGTGTGCATGCAGCGAATGTCTGTCCTCGTTCAGCTGGGCAACTTAATGGGAATGAGCAAAGAAAAGCTCCTTTCTATGATAAGACTTAATCCCCCTCTCTTTGTTAGGACCTTTCCTTTAAAAATGTTACTCTTGTAGCAAGGATGGCCAGGGGCTACACTGCATTAACCCATTTTGACGCCAGGGTAACACAGTGGAACAGCTTCATCAGCAGCGGGACTGACACAGGCTCCCTCCAAATCAAGCGCTCAGAAACCAAGTTTGCTATTGATGAAATAATCACCACCTCAATTCTTGACAATTAGCACAGGCAAATTTGACTCTAGCTATACACTGCAAACTCACTAAAATCAGTATTAGGTATTCAGAAATGTTGCACAACTAAGTTTCTTGATTGATCTTTTAGGATTAAATCTAAAGACAGAAAAGAAAAGAAGTTTCATCTAAAGATAAAGAAGTTTTATTTCATTAGGGGATTTTTTTTAAAAAAATCTTTGTTTACGCAAAATTCTGATAAATAAAATACTTGACTGAATCATTTTCCCCACCTCTGGTTATCAATGCTGTATCACTGAAATATTTTATAAGCAGATAATATCTACTTCCAGAACACCACTAACATCCTACCCTGCTGACTCTTTGTATATATTATTGACAGCAATATGTGGAGAGAGGAGTAAGGTTAAAGTGGCAATCAGGTAGAATTTAGCCCAGTTATCACATCACTTCTAACACTAGTCATCCAGAAAAGAAGTTAAGGAAACTACAAAAGTCTCCTCTGAGTAGAAATTTGATTTACATTGTAGTTTCTCCTCTTTGCTAATGAAATGTACGTAAACACGTGCCAATAGTAAGGACATTTTTATTGTAGTTTTGCACTGAAATCTCCTGTGTTGACTTCTTCACATATTGAGAAAGCTCTTCTATGTTACAGGTCACCTCCAGCACTGTTGGGAGAAAATGCATCACGAAAGGAGGTATCGGGGGTGGATGGACTCGGCACAAGAGTAATGAGACATTGCAGCCCATAGTGGTGAAATATAAATGTTAGAGGTAGCAACATAAAATACAGACAGTCTGTGTGGCTCTGGACTGAAGAAAAGTGTGTGTAAAACTTGTAAGCAGCAGCTTGCTGTCTGCAGCTTGCTTGTGATCAGCTCTCTGGAAGAAGAGCATGTTTGTACAGCTAAACTCTATATATAAAGTAGGTGATTTTTTGTCTTTCAGGTTTTTTTTTCCTTTTGGCTGTCAACATTTCAAGCAGATTAACAGTAAAATCAATTAATGTAAACTTTATGTGACTCTTCATTGGCTGTCAAGGACAACTAGGACCCACCAGGTAAAGAAGCATGTTCCCCTCCTGAACCCATTTTTTTATCTCAGTGTATTACAGTGAGTTGTCCTTTCAGTGAATGTTTGCTGAGGAATCATGTCTTCCTGAGCCCTTTTTAAGAAGACAAAAATGAACTGGTCCCACCTCACTGACCAACATCAAGCAATTTATCTAAACATTCTAATGTAGTCATATATAAAAGTTAGAGCACCTCCTTCACTGCTCAAACCATGTAGCAATTAACTTTACTTGTATATTTATTTCAACATGCTAGAAATGTCAATCATGGGGCTATATTTTGAAGTGTATCAACAGTTCCCCTCTTCAGGCAGAAAGCTTTAGTTTTGTTGTACCTAGATGTAATCACAAGAAGAAATACGTCTTTAGCAATGAATGAAAATGGTTTGGATACATTAAAGGCACATGTAAGTACAAAATTAAAACAAAAACTATTATCAGGCCAGGATTTTATTACGAAACACTTGTCAGTGGCTTTGTATTTCAGTATTTTTATGTGGGCATACAATTGTCAGCAGTTTTCTTTCTATTTCCTTTCTCTTCTCTGGGATACTGGGCAGAGTAACAGGTGACATTTGCAGTTCTTTACTGCACAGTTCACTACTATGCTGTGAAAAGTTCTTGCAGGTATGACCTTGATTTCCAATGTATTCGCTGACATGGAGTGTTATAAACTAGCACTTGTATACACAAGAGATGGTAAATATGGGATACTACCAGAAAAAATCCTTAAAGTACTTTTCAGTGATTTGAAACAGTAAAATAGTAAAAATAGTGAAATAGTATGTAAATCTTACTATTTCAGCTACAACACACACCAAGGCATGGACCAATATGTATCCTAGCCCTTTGATGGAAACCAGTGGCCATGCACAGCCACACTGTGATCACTGGAGCCTACAGAAGTAAGTGCAGGATCAGGGTTTCACATTCTCCTGGCTCTGTTTGTGCTGGGGAGTAAACTTCCTACTGCAGACAACTGAAGAACCTGCTTATTTAAGTCAAGGAAGCAGAATCTGGCCTTTGGCAGACAGTCTTACCATCTCCCATAGAGTAAGTCACGATCTAAAATGCACCAATAAAGCACACATTAAATAAAAGTCATGAAGTGAATGTCATGATTGTTAGAAGGTCCAGATGCAATATATCAGAGAGCGAGTGCAGCGCTACGTGTCCACATCACTTGCTGTAGGGGTACCTTGTGTTAGCACTTGGTGTTACGTCAGCAGGAGCTTGTGTGCAATGCTCAGAGCGACCAGCTCAGAGAGGGGTCTGCCAGTCCTGGGCTTCAATCCGGCTCCCAGTCCACACATCACACCTCACAGCTGAGAAAGCTAAATCTCCTTCAAGCTGGTATTTTCTTTGGCTGGTTGGCTGGCAAAACTGGCCAAGCAGTTGACCAAGGACCTACTGGCCTTCCTAAAAGGGGCATGGCAACTTGCAGTCCCCAGTGTACTAGCAAGGTCTGAGGAGTGAATTCATTAAGGCTGAGTCCACAGTCTTTCTGGCCCTGTCTTGTATGAGGATAACAGTGATCTCATAGGAACGGGAATAAATTAAGATCAGCAAACTTTTGTTCGATTTCAATGTGACAGTGTCATTGATGGATGGATGATGATGATGAAAAATGGTGGTGGCACTTTAGAGGCTCCCAGTGATCCACATCACAGTCAGGTGCACCATTAAGATTCATACATAACTAGGTAAAAATGCACTTTTTGAAATATCTAAATATGTTGGTCTTTGGCCTTTGGCAAATATTGTGAAGGGATATTTTTGGCAAATATTGTGAAGGTCTCAGAACTAAATAATGCATGTCTTATAACCATCAAGAAAATTCTCTGCTTTTCCCTCTTCACTTCAAATCATCCTAAGAAGAAAAGAAATGACACAAACAAGTACTGAAGTACTGTCCAATTAAATAGACTGACTGATGCTTTTAACGTTGGTATTTCTTTTTTTTTTTTTTTTAATCTTCTGCATTTGGAAATCATAGAGAAGAAATAGCAGCTATACAACTTCAAAGCACTTTCTAGCACTGGATGTCATTAGAGATATTTCAGCTGTTCTTCCTACTCTGACGGCTCTGGCTTTCACATGCCGCATGCTCTAAACAATAGTAAGCAGAGAATGGACGACATTTTACTCACACAGAGTTTTGGTGTAAGTATATACCAGAAGGGATGTGTCTTCCAATTTGATTTCAAAACTCTGCCGGCTTTGCTCACACTGCAGTCATGGGAGCTTTGAGGCGACCAAGACACTTCGCTGGATAACGGACTGAAGGTGTTAACCATGAAGCAGGGGTGGGTGTGTGTTTCAGTGGGTGCTGCTGCAGAGCCCGGAGCGAGGCAGAGTCACGGGGGGTGGCAAAGGGGCTCCAGCCCACGTGGCTGGATACATCCCGGGCCCTTGCTCCCAGGGTCCAAAAATGACAGCATTTCAGGAGAAGCTCTTTAGCTCATCTGCTACAGGAACTGTGACACAAGAAGAGGAGTCCAGGAGGACAAGAACATCATGTATTCAGCTTCATTTCTGTTAGGTTGCCAGGTGTCCTGATGTAACTGGCTGTATGGATTGTGTAAGAATATTCCCTTCTCAGACAAAACTCTCCACTGACAAAGCATTTCAATTGTTGTTAGATAAAAAGAGACGAATGGTCTCATCATTACTCATACTAGGATAAGGCCAAAGCAGGTATCTGTCACTCAGTATCTTAATTTGTATCGCTCTGGCTAATCATCAAATTTTTAACCTTCCTAAACATATCAGTCTTCATCTTCTCGTAGCATTCCACTTTATCCTGTATCGCTTTATTCTGATGTGGGTATAAGCCAGATTCTTCAGTGAAGGGCAGAAGTATTCAATCCACCTGTATTCCTTCTGCTTATTCCCCATCTCACCTCCCTCATGGGCCGCACCAAATACATGCTGATTCAGCAAAGCACACAATGCTACACAAGGGAGCAGTGACAGGAATGAGAACTCCTGGTACTGAACTGGGACATTCCCTTTCCCCAGGAATGCATGAGGCCTGATAAGTTTGCATTTCCTCTGCACAGGGCTGGACTCTGCCAGCAGGATAAGCAGTTTAGCCAACTATTTGGGTTGACAAGGCAAGCCTTGTAATAGTTAATATTGTCTTGCGCTGAATGCATTGTTAACAGGCCTCTAAGGTATCGCATTTGATGGGCACAGTTCACACTTCTCAGAACCATTATTCCAAGCTTCCTGCCAGCTCCTTAGTTTACCCAGGCTTCGTGTGTGCAAGGTTATTTTTGCAGCCACAAAGGCTGGAAATGTAAGGCACGATTCTCTGCCAGAAAGAACTGGCGCAGCCCCGCTGCCTGTGCCCTGGCTGCCTGCCTGCCTGCTGGGGCACTGCTGGGGCAGCTGACGGGCTCGGGGACAACCACGGCTGCCCCAGCTCAGGGACTCTCTCCAGCTCTGCTCACGAGCCAGGAGTCAGCCAGTCCCACTGACCTGTCTCTCCTTCAGGTCCACGGTAGAACAATTCCACCAGCTTGAAAGCCATGAATTTTCTTACCCAGCTTTCTCCAATTTCTTTTTTTTCTTTATCGTTGTAGCCAGGTGGGTGTCAGGCTCCCTCTTCACCTAGGGTCTGTGACCTAGGCTTTACTGTACTAGTGGACCTACAAGTTTGATATCTGCAGGCAAGCAACTTGCAAGTGAGAATCACACAACAGCTGATAACATTTTATTGAAGGTGGGTGAATACAGGACCCAAGACCCAAAGTATCATGAGTCACAAACTGAAGGTAATTCGGGGAAGCTAAGCAGGAGACAAAAACACTGCTCTGTACTTCAGAGTCAGGAAATACGGACATTCTCTCAAAACAGTGGATTATGAGTATGGAAAATTACCTACAACCAGGAAAATGTGAAGCTACTATTTTCAGGATTATATTTTTTTCAGTTTAATGGACTGTATCTGGTATATATTAAAACAGTCCTAAGCAATGCTGCTGTAGTTAAAGAAGGGTCAGTTTTTTTCATTGTAAACACAAATCTCAGGGCAGCCGTGTAAATCCACACCAGCATGAGGCTTGTGATATAACTACGATGCCTGGGTGCGGTGCCTCCTCCCCTACACAAGACTATACAAACCACCTACGTTGTTTGTACGTAAAGAATAATGAGTAAAAATAAATTTATGTGGGCTCAGTTCAAATATTGCCCATTTTCCCTGTGATGAGAAAGAGAAGGACTTAAAATAGAGATGGGAGTTTCAGAACAAGTTCTTTTGCTATGGAAGTTCCACTGCTTGCTGTGGATGTGGATCAACTCATTTTCATAATTATTTCCAACACAGGGTTCTGTCAGCATCTGGCACTGTCAGTGGGATATTACTGGAATCCACACAGTGATGAGTTTAGTCCAATGAGGATATTAGGTCCCAAAGATGCTAGTGTGGCTTTCCACTTTAAGATATGCACAGTGCAGATTATGCTGCTAAACAGTAGCAGCAGATCTGTCTACACGTGGAGTTATTCCCCCAGAATCATGTCTGTATCCTTCCTAATCCAGAGAAAAAAAATTATGTTTGATGCTGTGCTTAAGTCATTTTCACTGGAAATTAAAATAACTGAAAGGAAGAAGTTTTATTTTATAGTAAGTGAGTCCATACATAGAGTTCTTTAAATATATTTTGCATTATAAAGTCACATCCCACCATAATCTAGCTCTAAATTACAGATAATACTGTATTTATAAAGTATACCTTCTCAGGGGATGAGAAATATTGCTTAAAACACCATCCAAATGTTGAAAATGTAATATTTACACTGGATAGGTGCCATCCTTGTCTGGCAGGCTAATGAATCAGAAAAAAATGTCTGTGAAAAGACGGCGGTGGGAGTGGCTGGGAGTCCAGCAGTTTCTTCTCCCCCCTCCCTTCCATTTTTGACAAAATTGTACTTCCTGGTGTTATGGTTTAAATCAGTTTTTAAGAAGTCCATTATGATGCATCTGTTTAAAATATCAAGGGGAAGCACAATCCAATAACACTAAATGTGGAAAAGCGCGGGCTGTGAATTAATACAGTCACTCCTGCATAACTAACTGTCTCTTGTGCTAAAGCATTGGTGACTCACAATTTCACATCTCCATGGTCCTAAAGAGTGTCATGAACTGTAAACAGCCTGTTGTGCCATTGCATCGTCCTGATCAGACTTGGTGGTCTTACCTACAGTAATCCAACCTTGTTGCTTTTAAGTTAATATTTTAGTGGAGTTGTAGCTACAGGAAATCAAAATGTTATACAGCTATTTGTCTTTTTGGCAGTTTACGCTTGGTGTTGCCATTTATATTTATATTTATATTACCTAGAGAAAAAAACAGATAACAACCCATGCAAATCATTTGTAGAAGAGCTAATTCCTATTTCTTCTAAAGCCAATTTTAAATCTCCTCCATATGGCTGATAGAAGATATTACAACGCAGTCGATGAAAACGTGGCTCCAATGAAGTCAATGAGTTTTGTGACTGCCTTGAGGAGAGCCAAGATTTCATCCGTTATCTGTTTCTGTAGCATAGGGCCCAGCTGTATTACAGTAAAAAAAAATATGAAAATAAAAAAAAATCCAACAACAAAAGCCTGAAGCCATTAATCAACTCAGAAAGATCTGGTTAATGTATTGCAAGATAGGCCTCTGTCGGCTGGTGCGTGCCTTTAAATTCTGCAACCACTTAAAGAAACCCTGCAAAAGCAGTGACACATGTGCATCCCCAGTCCCCAAGCCCAGACAATATCCATCTTGCCGGCTGCAAGCATCGTGGCCTGCTGTAGCTGGGCTTTTCTTCCTCGCCCTTTGAGGCCCTTCTGACAGGCAGGACTCCCGCGCCGGCGCGGGGTGGGATACTGAGAGGAGCGGGGCTGAAGCTGCGAGCAGCCCGAGTCCCAGCCTCGACCAACGCAGGGGCAGACGTTTGCCCATCAGGCCTTTATTGTGTCCGTGTAAACAGAACCTATAGTCGCCTATCAGATATTTTCTTTTGGGAATTTTAGGTAACGTTAGCCCGATACAAAAAAACTCTGTTGTCAAAGTAACGCCGCATACCCAAAGCCATAAATTAGAACACTTAAATTGAGGAAAAGAAAAGCTTCTCTCACCACTGAAACCCGGATCCTGCACACACAAGCACGTACCCTGATTCGTGCCCGTAAACCCCACGGAACAAGGGGGATTGTTCACACAGTGATACTGCACACGTACTTGCTCAGGCAGAGCGCAGCACAAAATAGCAAACAGCTGATCAACCAGATGACAGAGTTAGGTTTTTAAAGAACGTCTTTTAAAATAAAGGCAAAGTAACGCTGCACACCACAGCCTAAAGAGGGATTTCCTGGGAATGTTCCCCAAACCCAACAAATATTAGAATTGATCCTGAAGAGCCTTTCAGCAATGCCAACTAACTCCCCCAAACCTTCATTTCATTTAAAAACTCTTCAAAGTTATGTAGGCGTGCACACACCTTAGCCACATGTATGTGGAATTCTGTAATGCTTCGCTGACTTTTTAATTCATATAAGTTCAAAGCTTTGATCACACTGCTGCTACACTTTCTGTTTGCATTTTTGCAGTCTTTACATTATATCTGGTGACAGAAGACTGAAAATTTAATTAGAGGGCAAAGAAAATCATTATTTGGCGTTCATTGAAAACTTGTGTATTTCCATAGACGGTTTAGAGCTCAGATTTTTTTTAAATGCTGTGGACAATGTGATGTGGTCATTTTCTTCGACTTAAAAAGTACAGCTTCTTTCTATGAGCATTACTAATTGCAGTCATTACTGTATAATTACTGAAGATTTATAGAAAAATCTGAGATGGAAGTAAAGCAAAGTTTTTTGCTATTTATTCAAAAGTATTTTATTTCTGTAATTTGTCGGTATGAATTGCACAGTAATATCCTCATCCTTTTAATCAGAGGTGATGAACATAAGGGCATATTAAACATTACAAGTTTTGAATCAGTGAGATAAATATACATTTTACGGCTGTATGGTCTGCATATGCAGACACAGGTCTTGCCAACTTTATGTACAAACAGAAATACCTATTTTTAGAAACCAGTCTTAATTTAAGCCAGTCCAGCTAAAGCAAGAACTACTTTAGCGTTTAGCTACAACTTTCCCATTAATTCAGACGGCTCAATACTGTTTATGTTTTTCTTTGTAACCCTACCTTAATATTCAGTGTATAGATCCAAAAATTACTACAGTGCAGCTTTACAGAGTTGTTAGAATTTCCATTAAAAATAACCTCGTGGTTATTTTTTTTTTTTCCCCATTAGTGAGAAACAAAGCTCTTTGTTCCCGCTCATATACTGTCTATCTTTAAGGCAGTTTTTCCCCCCAGGTCTCCCACTGCCTGCTCCCCGGTGGGGCTGCTCCTCCCGCACTTCTGCCCCGCTTTTACAGCGGGCGCCAGCCCAGGCTCAAAAGACAAGCCGGGCTTGGGCAGCAACTCACTATTTTTCAGTACAGTAGTTGGCCTTGAACATCAGCCTTGCCACATGAGAACCCGTTGTCCTCTTCACCTGAATAAAAAGAAACTTGAAATATTTTCTACCTAGAAATCTGACGTAAATTTCCTCGTTTTATTACTCTTCTACCCTCCCCGCTCCCCCCCCGCCTTGAGTTTCGGGCGGCTTTGCCAAGCGGCTCCCTGTGACGGGAGGGCGGTCTCTTCCTTCCCCGCCGACCGCAGGTAAACCCCGGGTGCAGCCCCAGGGACGAACATCCCGAGGGAGGCAGCGATGTCACCAGAACCTGGCATCGCCGCTTCACCCGCTTCCTCAGTGCCCGGAACCCACCACCGGGCACCGCCGGCGACGCAACCAGCCCGGATAAAAGCGGCGTGCCGTCCTCGGAGCACCGGCAGCCGGCACGGAGCGGCACGGCACGGCACGGCACGGCACGGCA
>JAOQGH010000077.1:34355375-34366813 GCA_025769975.1 Gallinago jamesoni | reverse complement strand
CGGCACGGCACGGCACGGCACGGCACGGCAAGGGGGGAGCGCGACGAGCGGCGGCAGCCCGTCCCGCCGTGTCCCCCCGCCCCGCCGCGGTTGCGTGCGGCGGTGTTGGTCCCTGTCCCCGCCGCGCCTTCGCAGCACCGACGGCAATCCAAAAGGTTGAACTTACTTGGCTCCTGCGGCGGGCCCCGGAGCCCCGGAGGGCCAGTACTTTCTGTCGCCTGGCCCCCGGCGCGGCACCCCCTGCCCCTCCGCCGGGGTGCGGAACCGGGGCGGCGGCGGGGAGCGGCGCAGCCGAAGACGCCGGGGTCCCGCTTCGCCGCCGCTTGCCCCGCCAAGCGCCTTCCAGCCCGGCTCTACCCGCATTGTTTTCCTTTATTTTTTTTTTTTTTTCCAAAATCCCTGTAAATGGCTCATTTCTGGGATTGGGGGTGGGGGTGGGGGTGGGTGTCGCTCTCGGCGGCCTGCGTGACTGCTGCGGGGGTCGCAGCGCGGCGCGGGGCCCCGCCGCATTCCCGCTCCCACAGCGCCGCCTGGCGGCCGCCCCCCGCCCCCGCCGCGCCACCGCCGCACCCCCGCTGCGCCCCGCGCCCCGGGCGCGCCCGCGGCCCGCCCGGCCGTTCATCCCCGCCGGTAACACGCACGGATCGCCATAAGCTAAACCCCTGTGACCCATATTTAGTTCAAGTGCAACCTTTCTTTCTTTTTTTTTTCCCCTTTTTTTTTTCCTCTTTTTTTTTTTTTCTTTTTTTTTCCCCGGATCCTCTTTTAAACCCACTCCACACTGCCGCGCTGTCTATTACATGCTAATTTAATTTTACTATGGACGATATTTTCAGCATTTGCTGAGGACAGTAAATTTTGTAGTTTATGTTATTTCACTTTTTATGACTTTTTAACACTTAATAAAATTTTATTAGAGCACTTTTGTGTTTACAAGGCCACAAAACTCTTGGCAGGTTGTCAGAAGTCCTTTTTATTATGATCCTACTGATATACTGCGAGTAATGAAATAATCATGTCCAGAAATGTATCAAAGGCCAGAGGGATTATCCAATTTAATGGCTCTACAGATGCGCTGTGAGGGATACGGACAGGCAACGCGTCGACAGGCTAAAAAGCGTGTGCGAGGAGGAGGGAGACCTGCTTAATTTCTTTCCCATTGCAGGCTGGCTCTGCGCTGTCCTAAAGGCTCTGGGCTTGGTCATGTGACACCGGGAGGATTCAAGAAAAATGGGTTTATTCTGTTGCAAAAAAGCTCTTTTCTTTTTATTCTTCTTAGGTGCGCATCTAGCGCTGCCGTGCTTGCTCTGGTGCTTCTACTGCTTGTGACATTCATTAAAATACGACTTACTGGAAAGCACCCAATGTCATCGTGCCATTGTGCGGCAAACAGTGGCTTTGGGCGTGAGGATTTGGTCTCGCAGCCAAAAAAATAAATAAATAGCAAAAAGAAAGACCAAAATAAACAAACATAAATAAAAAAGCAGAGGCAGAACAAGCTGGTGAGATCAAATATAAGCGAGATGTTTTACAGTATTCTGCGAAATGACTGCTTTTTGCTTTTGTCTTTGCACGGGTAGGGTTGCGGGAGTGCTCTCGGCTCTGCGCCTGCCTTCCTTCCACAATGGGCTGTTTTTCTGCACTGCTGTCGGTGCTATAGCCTGAGATACTGCAGCTGTTTTTAAGGTCATTTCCTTTTATTTTAAATAATTGTTCATTTAACATATGTTGTTAAACTCATTCTTGCGTCAAAAAGAGGCGATTATACTTCCTGACCCTGAAAGCAAGGTGGGTGGCTTTGTTTTATAATTAAATTTGCTGTGTTCAATTTCATATTTTTCTTTCTCTGCTGTTTCCGAAAGGGCATGCCAAAAAAGATAAAAGGCAGCAATACCAGGAACACTTCAGTGCCAGTCTTGTCTCTTTAACACACATTGTTCCAAACTTCTAAGCTTCACAGGGATACCAGAGAGATATTATTTCATCATTTTACAAATAGTTATTTAATTCACTGTTATTTAAAACCTGGCCCATTAAAGTTCACAACGAGAGTGTATTTCACAATTTTCAAAGTAGAAGGAAGACTTTTTTCTTCCGGCACAAACATATGTAGCATATTGCAAGGTATCTCGTGATACTGCCAATAAGAATTTCTTTTAAAGAAAACAGGTACTATCTGTGCATTTAAAAAATCTATTTCAATAATGGGAAAGACTTTACAAACAGACCTGAAGACAAGGTTAGAAGTGATCAAAGAATTTATCTTCAAAATCATGACAATGTATTAGCGGGCCACATGTTGGTGTATTTATTCATATTGTGAATCTGTCTCACCTTGGAAGAGTGCCTCCAAAATCAATGGGGCTTCTGGAGGAGTTAAAATAACGTACAGTGTTAGTAAATACACCAGAACCTGGCCCAGGAGAAGTAATATAAATCATTAAATGCGGTTGAGCTCCAGGACAGAAGTTTTGTTTTTCCAGAACAATATCATCTACTGTAAATCATATGTTTGCAGGTCAAGGTCAATTTAAACTTCTTAAACCTTTAACAGCCATCAAACTGGAAACCTGCAGGATGAAATGATGTGATGAAAGAAGTGACGGACTGGAAACTGTTAACCTTGGCAGAGGAACGTTTGCTATTGTCTTTGGAGAGAAAGAGCAAACTTAGAAATGCCTTCAGTATAAATATGTAAACATGACACAGATCGTTTAATCAATGAAGCATCTAACTAATTTAACCCTTTTTTGGGGGCTTAACTTTTTTCCTGGAATATCAGAGAAGGCCTGAGGAAGAAAGTTTGCCATTCCCACCATCATGGAAACAGAAACAGAGAGGCAGGATTCAGTAACTGGACCTGGGCTGGCACCTAGGTGAGCTGTGCAAGGCTGGCAAGAATGTGCTGGCTGAAAGAGGACAACCTCTGTGGAATAATTTAAGGGAGCAGCATGACTAGAGACAGCCCTGTCCCCAGTGTGCATAAATGCCAGCCCCGAGAGAGGTCCCTCTGACCCCAGTGGGCATCATCAGGTCAGTTATGTAGGGAGGGACATTCCCCTCCACCAAGGATGGCCAGAAGATGCTATTAGAGATACAGGCAATGTGGGTCCAGGGAGAAATCTGTGGATGCTATTACTGTATTTATACATAATGCCTGTTTGTGGCCCAGTTATTCTCTTTAATAGGCCATCAAGCAGGTGCACTAGTGAAATGCACCATACTCCCGGAATACACTACATTGCCAAACCTACCAATGCTCTGGTGAAAATGAGAAGATGCATGTTAATCATTTTAATGGGCCAAATCCTACACCTGTTCAAGTCAGTGGAAGCTGTTCCATTATCCACAATGAAACTAAAAGTCCAGTCATGATTAATTAGTTATTAATGGGCATTGAGCTTAGTAATGACTTTGTATTATCAAAAGTATAAAGCTGGACTATGATATGCTATAGACTGATAGAATGAATAATCGTTGTTTAACAATTTATCGTTTGTATATTTACATGCAACAGGCCAACAGCCTTTTTTATAAAACAACTATGAAAACAATAAATTATGAAAATCAATCCAGATGTCTATAATTAAGGAAGACAAGATGTTCTGTGGGAGCCATTTGGGTTTTAGCCATAGAACGCCTATGGATTAGGATGGGATTTGTGCAGGTAAATCCCATTCAAATGTCTGAAAACAAAGTTAAGGTTGATTATGAATCTACAAAGACAAGTACATCCCCTTCTGAAATCTGTTAAAAGGACCCCAATCAAGTCTTTAATATTCTTTTATTTTGTTACAGTCATTTGTTTGTTGAAAGCTGACATTTCACAAACCAGGAGAAAAAGTAAGAAAAATATGGGTGCCTCAAAGCAATGAAAATATTTCTGGGGGCTTGGTTACTATTACTTCAGAAGGAAGGCCTGGCTCCTATATATTCTATATTAATATACTCTCCTGATATTCAGGAGACAATAAGCCAATCTCTTCTCTGTAAATTCAAGCATGGATTGGAGCCCACATCTGCCACCTCCCAAATGAGTGCCTAATGCCTAGGTGATGGGGTCTTCCAGTGAGGGCTTTCCAGGGAGCTCAAGGGAAAAGAGGAAATAACAGCAAAGTTTAATCAACCTGTCTCATGAATTTTTATTAAAAATCCTGAAGTTTGTTGCTTGGAAGTGGGGCTGGAGCTCCCAACTAGGTCATCAAACTGAAAAAACCCAACATTCCTATCAAAATTCTAGCCTTTTCTTTCCCATGTAGTCATCTGCTATAGTGATTAGTGTACTACAGATGTATAAAAGGATGAAAGTACACAAAGATAATTATATAAACTTAAAGTATATAAAAATAAGACAGTTGAAATGCTACCTGCATTGCAGTTTTATTATAGTTTAATGGACATACGCCAATGAGCATTGCGCCTCTGTGTCCAAACTGATAGATGTACCCCATAAAAGCTTTCCTCAGAAGAAAGTCAGATAAGTGAAACTCAGTAGAAAAATAGCTGTACTTTCTGCAGCTATAGATTATTCAATCAATGAAACTCGTATCTAACTCAATACTACCCACATCCTTGGGTTTTCTTTCTAAACTCTAATCTGAAGTACAAACTGGCTCCCGAATTCCTCTGATGAGTGTGGTAATTATGAAAGCCCAGAAACCCTTCCTGGGGAGTAAGCAGTAGCTCCAGACTATGGGTTTTATGGCTCAGACCAAAAAGGGATAACATTTACAGTTCTCAAGACAGATCTTGGGATTTTCTGTCTTGCTTAGGAACACAGTTATCATTTATAATGCAATGTCATTTAAGTTCTTAAGATGGGTGGCAGTTATGGAATCATTTTGTGTTCTTTATTATTTTGGCTTAGTCCCATTTTTCTTATCCATTATTTGCACTACATGTATATATAGCTATCTAATTACTAGTTCTCAAGAAAATGTTAACATTTTTTTACCGTCTGTTTTCTGGTAACTTACAGAGACAACTTCATTAATGGTAACCATAGTAATACAGAAACAGAGTCTAACATGACCGCGCTGAAACAACCAATTCAGAATAACTACAAGGAACTCGACGTGCAATTCTGAGCCAGAGGAATTATAAACAGCAAACCCAGCTGGAGAACTTCCCACCTTATACTGGAAAGCCCTACCAAACTGCTCCACTCATCCTGCTGAAAATGTAGGGATTAGGGGCTGTTTTGCTGTTTAACACTCCTTTAGCTGCCCTATGTCTTCTGCGTGTGAGGCATCAGCATGAGCAGCAAACACGGCAAGGGCGCTCCCAGAGCTGGGAAGCCTCTGGCTGCCCAAATGCTGCTTGGTTACCACCGCAGAACACCACCTTGCAACGTGCTGGGTACAGAATTTCCACAGGAGAAACTGAGGCACTCGGCTTGACAGTATCGAGGTCCCTTGGGAAATCCCCCTCGGCGGTCTGTTCTCACAGCCTCTGCATGGCTTCAGTTTTCATCCTTACCTGCCTAAAATAGCCTTGTGAGTTTAAATGGTATCTCCAAGGCTTCACAGATTTGAATGGCAAAGCAGAAAGATCACTTCATGCCCCTCAGGTTATCAGCCTAGCCCTTAAACACAGTAGGTGAGGCGGCACGAAATCTCCTTCAGCCAATTGCCCACCCATTTGTGTGTAAAATGTGGCATGGCAGGGAGCGAGCCTCTGTGGGGAGGATACAGAACACACAGGTCTCACAGGCAAGTGTGTGCCAGGAGCAGCTACGGCAGAGGGATTAAGCTGGGGTGTCATGCATGTCTTATCTTTTTGACCCAAATCCTGCATTTAGGGAGCATTATGGTGACTGTCTGCAGCCCAACATGGTCTCTCAGACCAAGTTGCTTCTCCCTCCCTCCTTGCAACTGTCCCAGCCACACTGCTGGGATGGTTGGCAGGGGAGAAGGAAAGCTGATACTACTTGCAGGCTTTTTTCTCCCTCTTGATCTGTGTGCATTGCTTTCCTGATGCACTCCGAGGCTAGCGTTAGGAGATATTTATATCTCCCATATTGATGAGAATTACCAGGATCTTAAAATACCATTTAAAAGTGCTGTAACAATGAATATGTTACACCGGCAGTAGCTCTTTAAAAGTTTCTTATGTAAATAAAGATTGTCTCCAGGAAAAGTCACATACATAATATTACACCATAATCATTAGCTTTAAAAACTTTTACAAACAAGATAAAATTCAACACATCAAAATGGATTTGGGCTATGTGACCATTCAAAGCTTATTAAAATGACAAACTTGAAGAAGAGTGTAGAATGCTTAAAACTCAGCACTCGTTCATGTGCTAGTTTGATTTACAGAAGAGTCCAGAGGATTTCTTGAGCCTCTCACGAATCATTCTGCAGACTTCAATACTGGCCAAAATATGGCCATCACTAGGGCCCAGGTCCCTCCCTCTATGTTATCTGGCTTTTCACAGAAGATTCAAACCTGACAGCCTTTCCTCTCACATCCATACTCTTGGCAACTCTTTATTTTCCTTGGGGGATTCTAGGGCCTTCATCATCTCTCACACATAAAAAAGATGTGGTTTGCAATGCTTTAACATTTTTACTAATGCAGCGGTTTCTTGGTGCGGGGCATGAGCTTGGGGCTTTTCCTCTTGGCGTGAAGGTGTGCTAAGGCATGTCTGCCCTGCAGCCTGTGGTGAGCTGCAGCAGAGCCTCAGCTGGTGCTCTACTGTCCAGCCTTGCTGCCTTCACAGGGCAAATTGTCACTTTAGCTGGGTGAACGTGGACATGGCGTACGTCAACCTTTTACAGACCCTTAAGTGAAAAACTGTGTTTCTAGTTTCCCAGGCTGTGCACACATCTTAGCTCAAGTCTCTCATGCCCTAGGCGTAAGAACAATATCTTTTTGCAAAATTATTGCCCATAAAGTGAAAAGTTTACAGCAGTATGCATTGAATGGGTCAACCACTGTAGAGCCCCAAATGGTGATGTCCAAACAAGCAGTGCCCACTGAGGGAACAGAAGTCAAGTAGGAGGGGCAGAGAGCCAATGAGGGAATGGAAGCTCCAAACAAAGGTTTCGGTTATCCTTCACCAGAAAGTCCATAAAGTAAGTTTGGCTAAAGGAATGGGCAAGGGTCTGGTCAGTTTTCAGACTCATTGAAATGAGTCTTCTGTGAATAAAAGTTTTGGCAATTCATCCGGCAGGACAACTTTGCACATCAGGTTGCTGTGATTTAAGTTACATCCTTTTTTATCACAATGACATTGAACCAACCTGAAAAATGTTTCAAGATACTAAATCCTTCAAGCTTGATATTTGGAATGGGGTTCTCTTTCAAAACTGGAATTTTCCTATCACTGATGACATCTTTGTATTATGGAGTCCCTTATCTTTCATTCTAATGGTATTGCATAGACCTGTCTTTGTGACACACTGAAGACCTGTGATAAAGTGATGCAGTGAATTTTCTCACTGGGATGTAAGAAAAAGATGTCTTCTAGACAGCTTCTGTTCTGTTGGTTTTTATTTTTTAATATAAAGTCTACAAAATCCCATTATAAACCAAGATAATTCAAAGCAGATAAAATTTTTATCAGTAAGATATTTTTAAAAGACAATAACAATATCACAGGAAGAAGATGATCATAAAGGCAAATAAAATACAGTATGTATTTGTAAAGTGTGTGAAAAATTGCCTTATGTTTTGACCACATTATTTGCATGCCTTCACTGCTTCAAATTGTTACTGTCTAAACACTCTTCAGCCATTTCCCTGTAGGCTAATGTTGTGATATGGTGAATATATGTCTGTTTAACACCGCTTTCTTTTAAAAATATCACCCAAGCCTGGCAGGGCCTGATCCACTGCCCATGGAAAATCAATGAAAGCTTTACAGGTACTTCTATAGTCTTCGAGTTAGTTGGTCTCGTAGTGAATGTTAGTAAAGGATATTAAGATAAGTGATTTCCGCTGATTTCCCAAAAGCTTTGTACAATTTTCAGTGTACTCCCACATAAGCCTGTGCTCATTAAGTTATTAGGTCTGTGTACGTGCTTCTAAAAAGATACATAAAATAGGATGCTGTGTAAAGAGAGGAAAATCTCTAAAAATTCCTACAAGTACTAGAATAAATGTACTTTGACATCAAAGCAGTGCCTCATATGCATAATAATTAATTCAGATTATGGAGACAAGAGGGTCCATTCTGAGTGTCAGTCCATTTAAAAATGTTTCCAGTAGGCAATACACCTGGGGGCAACACCCCATATTACAGAACTTGCTGCAAATGTTGCGGACATATAATTTAATCAAAATATCAAGTAGCTTTGTAACCTTTGTAACCTTTAACCTTTGTAAACTAAGTTACTTACAGGATTTTTCTCACAAGATGAACTTCTGGCAGTGGATATATAAGCACACTTTGTGGGCTGAGTCCTTTTCCACCAACATACTTTGGTTTTGGCACAGTAAAAAATAAGAGAGGGGAGGGCGGAAGGGTCAGCCGCTTCCCGACATCTCAAATCTTTATCAGTACCAGCAACCCCTCGGCTAGTGTCAGTGATTTGTGGTATTGTTGTTTATCTGTGTATCACTCACTTGGACGCACTGTTTAGATCCAAAGGTCTCAAGACCATTTGCAATCTCTTCTAGGCGTGCTGTAGCAGACAGGGCAGACATCTGGCTGTCAGTTATAATTGCATCCTGCACTAGAAGTTTTTTTTAAATACTCCTGGTTCCCTTTGAGCGCGGAACTGTGATGCACAACAGTTTCAAGCCATTACTGCAAGAGGCGAAGTCAATCCATGGCTTTAGCCCAGTTTGAAACAAGATTTATGAGAGATGGTGGGGAGGGGGGCCATTTTACAAAAGGGTGGCTGTTTGAGCCTGCTTGGATTTTAATGATACAGCAGTTTCCTTTCCAGCCCGTACAACTTATTCTTTGAACGCTGACAGAAATAGTGCATCAGAAAAGTATATTTGTGGTGTTGCCATGTTTACTGTTTCCTGTTGTCTTTCTTTGGAAGTATTTTAACAGAAATTAGGACTTCACATAAAAACCCTACAGGGTCTGGGATGAAAGGATTTACTATTAGGTTTCCTTCTCACTCTAACATGGTGGACCGTGATTTAAACCCTACAGACCCATGACAGGATATGATGCCAATTAAAAGCATGAAACCTAATTTTTTGACAGAATAATCACATAATTCCTTTTCTATTATCTGGCTAAAGGGTTATTGACAGCACCTTCATTTCTCAGCCCAAATCTTGGATTTATTAGGCTAACAAACTGCTCTTGTTTAAATTATATAGGCCAATGAATATTGTTGAATGTCCAGGCTCAGGACTGCATTTAATATTGCAAAGGGATGTTTTTCTCTTGGTAATTGTCACACTGGGTCAAGAACGCACAGAAGTGTAAGTGGACAGCTGGTTTCAGTTGAAAGTAGAGTTTTGATTTGCTGTTTAATACCAAATCAATTATAAAGTAACTTAATAACAAATCTTATAAAGCAAGACATTGAAGTGAAAAATTCAGCTGGAGTCTCTTCTGAGCTCTGAATTCAGTTTGCATGGAATATATACAAAGTTTGACAGAAAATATTACTGGATTAGAGACAAGAAAGAAGGTAAACTCTGCCTCTCTAAGTTGCCAGTCATGTCACTGATTGAGCCCAATATGTGATCTTCGTTGTGTTGTCGAGGTAAGACTTTTCGTAAGACAGATGATGCTGATGCACTGTTGGAAGTGATCTGTGCCTCTCCCCAGCTTTGACACCTGGTCTGACACCAGTGAAAAGTCCAGAGGCCAATATTTGCCATTTCAGTTCAGCCCCTGGTGGACTGCTATCTATATTACATATGGGTTTTCCACAGAAATGTTTCACATTTACACAGATTTTGTGCAGCAGTGTCTGAAATGGGAAGGAATCTCTCTCTCTCTGTCACACAACGCTCACATAAATTGGAGCCTGCAATTTCCCTAATCACTAAAATCCCTTCTCCCCACGTGTAAGTTGTTAACCTTCATTACATCCCCAAGGGGACATACACTAAGCAGAGGCCTGTTAAAATGAAAATAACCATCCCTCCAAATTGCCAAATCATCATATTAAAAAGTCCCCTTCTTATAAAGCAAGGTTCATCATTTGCAGCTCCAGCCTAATTCCTGCTCAGAGTTGAATGTAATTATTTCTGCTATATAGGTTTATTTTTTAAAATAGTTCATTGGTTTCTGCAGCATCACAACATCACATATTGTGCTAAATCTTCCCAAAATTATGAGTTTTAAGATGAAGATATACCTTAGAGTTATTAGAAAATGCATATGGAGACTGCTTTCACATGTATACATACATTGTTTTCTTTGAGCTTCAAGGTTAATTTTTACCCTGTGTGTTTTCCAGATGCACACAGGATTTTCCCCTCATTTCCTGTCTCATTCCTAATCTAAAATCTATTGCCATTTCAAAATAATTAAAAAAAGAGCTGTTGAGTGAGCAGAGGAACTCCCGTGCTGAGTCGAGTGTGCTAGCCCTTCTGAACCACCATTTTATCACTGTTGCGTGTGAACTGCAAAATGGTGGTTCCTATGATTTTGATGAACAGGGACCTGCAATACACTCGTCGTGCGGTCATGAAAAATGCCCTCGCCCCAGCTAAAAAAAGGCTGGCCTCTCTTGCTGGGCTTGCCTTTGTGCCTCTCTCTCTGTGCTTTCTCAGCCCTCGGTCGCCTCAGGACTGCCCGTAATTCCTCTGTGAGATCTACAAAGCCACTAAACACTGATTTCTAATTTAAAGTTCCTCGGGAGTAGCCTCACTGCCTTGTGCATGACATGCAACCCCAAATGGTAAGAGGACAAAATCACAGTAATTTTGTGTCTTGTGTGTTTATTAATAGACGACCAAACGTCGCACAGGCAGTAGTCCCACAACCAGTTTGTATGGAGAATGAATGTTTTGCTCATGAATAAATGGTCCCTCCAGATCAAGGTTGAGGTCATTGGCAAGATCTAGGCGTTATCTCATTCTAAAACTATGTGCATATGTGAATAAAGGAGTTAATACTTGTACTGTCAGTATCTCGCTTTCGTAAGAGATGTGTTCTGCCTAATTTTCTCTTAATAGTTGGATACAAACAGTTTACCCTACACTTCAGCGTACATGTGTTGCTGGCAAAACGGCAGCCAAAGCAGGCAGTGACCTTGGGCGACCACTAGCTAGGTATCAAAGAGCGCCACAAAAGAGGGGTATGAAAATGCTAACGAAATGGAAATTGCCTGCGATTACCCGCAGCAGGATGAGCATCCTCTTTTGCCTGTGAAGAATAATTTCCTTTCACCCAGGTATGCAGCTACTGTAGTGTGTTTAGAGAAAGCAGCTTCACAGTGTGCTGGTAACCACAGATGATAGACAAATATGCTAGCATTTGAGAATCTATGTGTAGTTTCTCCCCCGAT
>JAOQGH010000077.1:34327505-34355275 GCA_025769975.1 Gallinago jamesoni | reverse complement strand
TCACAGTGTGCTGGTAACCACAGATGATAGACAAATATGCTAGCATTTGAGAATCTATGTGTAGTTTCTCCCCCGATCCACAGCAACAGTATTTATGGTCTATACAACAATATTATTTTTCTCTCTTTGGTTTGCAAAGGTTGTAAACAGAAAAAAAAATGGCTAAGCTATTAAATCTAGGAATAACAAGGCTCTTAAAGCCAGGTTTATTGTACCGGGGTAGGTAAAAACTTGACGTTTTTTGATCTGCTGGTGCTAAATATCCTGTCTGCGCCAGGATTCCTGCTCGGATGTTATTTATCTCTCCGAATCTTGGGGGGAGGCGGGGGGTGGGAAGGAGCGGACAGATGTCCTTAAACTGCGGGCACCACCTGGCGGCTGGCGCCGGGCGGGCCGGGAGCGGGAGCGGGGCTGGGAGCGGGAGCGGGGCCGGGAGCGGGGCCGGGAGCGGGAGCGGGGCCGGGAGCGGGGCAAGGGCTCGGGCTCCCCGCGGCTCCCCGCCGCCGGCAGCCCCCGCACGGGTGGAGGTGGGCTTGTATTTTGACGAAAATGAAATTAAGCGGTCCCTAGAGTCTTGGTTTTACTGACTTTTAAGCGCTCTAGCCAAGTGTTATCCAATTTTTCCCGTGCAATCTGTTTGGAGAGCTAGCAGTGCATTTCAAAATGGCTTATTTTGATGACATGGTCATAATTCTAAATAATTTGATTTCCAAATATATACATCATATTGTGGCCTTGCCAGAAAATCGTTCTATTGAAAGACTTCTGTCTTAAGATTTAGACTAAATAAAGGAGAAGTGGTTACATGATCTAAACACCTTTTTGGGAGAAGCGGGTGGGGACTGGTGGCGTTTGCTGCTGTTTGTTTGCTAGAAAAAAGCTAAACAAAGAAAATATTTTCCAAATCCAAAAGCTTCTTTCTGGGGGTCATGAACTGGAGACATTGTGGATACTGTCAAAAATCTAAAGAGGAAATGAAAAATAGCACTTGCTCCTTTTGAATGAGTGCGTGTGTTTTCTTTTCTCGATGGCTGGAGAAGACTGCCTTTTAACAAGGTTTCCCAGTGCATTAGAAAATGCAGAAATATGGCATAATTCCTTGGGTCCTTCAAACTGAAGAATCAGAGAGCACGTTTAACATACAAGAACTCTTGTGTGTGTGTATTAGCTTATAGCTGCAAACCAGAACTTCCATGTATATATGTATGTAAGGTGGAATTTAAATCTTCAGCCTCCAATAAAATTGTATTCTGTAATAAAACTGCTGCACCTTGACTCCAGACTACACTGAATCCCAAATTAAACACCCCATTTACTCTACTGTAACAAGCAGGAAGGTTTGCTACAGTGAACACTATTACAGACAGGAAAGGCATATTATCATTCTCTTTACCTTCTGTAGCAACACCTAAACAGTCCCTGTGAGTCATATTTTTCTCTAGTTCCTGGCTCGTCTTACAAGAAACAATTGATGAAGGGAAAAGGTGGATTGAAATGTGATATTTAATTTCACTTGCTCCTTTAATTATTTAGCTAGCTGGACAGACAGCTCCAGCAGTTTAAAAGCAAGCAGGTAGCGTATTTTACTACAAAATGTCTTCCTGGATTTCATGAATAACTCAGTGTCATAAACAGAAACAGCTGGCAGGCTGAAGGCTGTGTAGATTTCTTTATGCATTATATATAATGTAGATACTTCCCACATAATGCACACGAACTATCTGCTTCATATCAATGTTTGTAGCCCACAAATACCATAAATAATATACCAGGGTTATAAAATTAGGGTCTTAAACTTGTTAATTCAGGTTACATATTAAAACGCCATTGTTTAGTGGCCATTTGTCTATTGTTTAAAGGTCTAACTATTTCAGAGGCATACTGTTCCTAGGTGCTAATTTTCCTACCTTCACTATGAGAGTCATTATAGAATTTTGATGTTTTCGTTGTGGTTATTAAACTAGAAATTGGAGCTCACTGTGGGTAACAGGGGGCGAGAAAGACTGTTAATGCCGCTTTGTCACATCAAGCGAAGCGCAGGCGAGCCCAGCACGCTGTGTCTGGGGCTGGGCTAAGGCTTTCGGCTGGGATCTGAGGGGAGCTACCCTCTAGTGGACTGACGGTGAATTTTATTCCCCTTTTCATCCCCCATCCTGGTTGCCATTTATTAAATACAAGGTACCTTCTCTAAGAATATTCTTGGCTATTAACCTTCATGCATGAGACAGGAGCTGAAAGTTAATAAAGAAAGTATTTCTAATCAACTGTGGTGATGTGAGGGATGGAGAAGTCATACTACAAAGCCAAGAATGTGAATCCCCAGGCCCCTCACAGCTGAGGTTGATCTGAAAGGAGTTACAAGTTTGAAGTTTAGATCAGATGTCTAAGGCAAAAAAGGAGGGCTCCATTCCCAGACATCTGATCTAAACCCTTTGAGGCTTGGGAGTTTTGACTCCAGATGCAGGTTCCAGCTCTGCAGATGATCCTTATCTTTAATGGGACCAACTCAAACAACCACACATAGATTTGTTGCCATTGCAAAGGACCCAAAGAAAGAAATTGGCTCTCAGCCTGTAGCTTTGGGGCAATTCAGTCCTTGAGCACGAGTAAACTGAGTTTGGCTCACCTCTGCTTAAAAGTGGAGTAACCTAGGGAAAAAAAAAACAGGCCAGAGAGTTGGGAGGATGAAGAATAAAGGATGTGATTGAATTAGAAGTTTTTCTGGGCCCATGCAGGGTGTTGTGTGTAGCATTGCTGGGCTAGAGACTCTAATAGCATCTACTGTAAGTTTTGTTCCAAGGGATCAGATTTCTGGAGCCTGAGACCAGTTACGATACATCAGAGAGAGCCTCGTAATAGGAAGCTTTATTGCCTTCTGCTAAGTGAGCCAAAAGTCAGGGGCTTTCCCTTGTAAGCATAAGGCTGGGAAGGGGGGAAGGGAAGGTGGGAGGTTTTTTTTTTTTTTTTCTTTTTGCCTGATGTGTTTCATCCTTCCCCACCTCCAACATCAAAGTGTTTGCTAGGGCAAGTCAGCCCTGTGATTCTGGAGCTGTGTATTTCCCCTCTCCCAGTAGTTTCCATGCCCATTTCCTATGCCCCAGCTGCCAGAGCACTAACCCTCTGCTGCTTTAATCACTCCATTAATCAAGCCTTTGCAGTGATCAGCACACTAGCTCTCACTGCCACAAGGAAGCCTGTTACTTCTTCAGGACACATAATCTCCCACTAGCCCTCCAAGGGTTTTTACTCAACTGAGCCATATTGCTCCACCAGATAAAAAGGGTATTTCACTCCGTTTTGAATTAGCTGTGTTTTTAACATAATGTAGCTCACATAAGGCACAAGTCAAGAATAGTTCTTATATTTTGGGCACTACAAAGGTGAAAAGATATACTTAAACATTTTGTATCTAAGCTTCACAGGCACTGTGATTTTGTTAAACAGACCAACACTGTCATCAAACCAAAGATCACCAGATACAAACAGATCGTTTCTGCTGATTCCTAGAAAGCCATGATTACATCCCCATGGGTACGGGGGGGGGGGCTGTCACATACAAAGGCATGTGTATAGACAGTCTCCGGTCCAGACAGAGCAGTTTATTAACTACTATTTTGTGATGGGTAGTGCCAAAAGATGGCAGATCCTATTATGCTAGGAGACTTTGAAAAATTTAAAATGTAGCCATAAAACAAAAGATCACAGTAAAGCCACAGACTGAGCAAAAATAAATGAAAGGAAAACTTAGTAACCTTCAGTGGCCTCTCACACTTCTGACTCTTGCGAGGGGAACAGTGTAGCGCTTAAAAATTATTTTGCAGTGTCTTTTAACTGGGCACTGTGCTGACTTGCAGGATGGGGATGTAATTTCCGAAGGTTGTGGGGAAGCAGGGAGAGTCCTGTGTGTTCAGGGAAGGTGCAGATCCTGCCTGGAGTGAGGTGAGCTACTGGGCTTGTCCCTCAGTAGCTCTGCCTGCCTTTGCTAGGAAACCTCTCTTCCCGTGCATCTGTCCCCCAGCACACCCTGCTTTTTCCTGAGCCATCCATTTCTGAAGCCAGGAAAATCATGGAAAGGAAAGGAGCAAAAAAAAAAACAAACCCAGAGCTGCACTAGAAAGTACTCAAATCACTACCACCATCATTCCAGCAATATGTGAGAGCAAAGGCACAAGGGCGGGATGTGAAAATAGTGGCAGAGAGGAAATGAGCTTGGAGTTTGAGAATCTCAGCCTGCTGGGAAGGACAAAATCCTTCCAGTTGTGGTAAAGGGTTCAGCAAAGACCAGTGTCTGAAGGACTGGAGACTGAAAGAAGTGAGGCCAGTCTGTTTGCTGACAACAGTGGGGGACACAGAAAGCAAACATATTGCCATTTGTCGGCTTTGAGTCTTTAAGCACAAGCATGCTCTAAAATTTTCAACGTCCAGGTTATATAGCTGTTCATTCCCTTCCCAGATCCAGATGTGATTTCTGCAGCTTGGGCAATTTGTGGCCGCTGTGAGCAAAGCAGATCTCTCACATGAACGCACACACACATGCATACCCCCCCTCCGACACTCCTGGGGTGGGCGTCTGCAAAATTATTAACAGCAAATAGAAATGATAACACCTAGAACAGTTTCCAAATACAAACACGGATGCAGTACAATCAGTACAATACTTTCACAGAATCATTTCACTGAAGTGTTTACTTTTTTTATCTGCTGTGACTGCATGTTTAAGCTTTTCTTCCTGTATATTAATGCTTGTTTCCCCATTTAAGTTCTCTAGCTTCCGCTTTGTAAACGTGCATCAAATCCAAATGACATGTTTGCATGTGTTTACTCAATGAACAACACAAATTATTTATCCCTTGGGATAAAGGACTTGAAAATACAGATGGTCTTGATACAGTCTGATAAGAATGTAAACAGGAAAATATCTTTGTTGACTTATTTCTTAGTAATCAGTAATAATTAGTTATTGTCTAGAGATGAATTATTTCATAAACCTTGCAAAAAACAATAGTTAAATGAAATCAACTTTGATTTTCTTAGGATTACTAAAGATAACATCAGATAACTTCCTTAGCAAAGTAACAAAAGCCTCTACTCCATTTTTCATTGTTTTTTTGGTCTATGTCAAATTCAAAGGCAAAAATCAAGACCACAAAAGTACCCCTGAATTTTATCTTGACCCTCACTTCTATGGTTTTGCAACTGAGTTATTTTATTTTATTTTATTTTATTTTATTTTATTTTATTTTATTTTATTTTATTTTATTTTTAAATTGTGCTTTTGCATTCTTCAAATTACCCTCAATATTAAAACTGTTGATTTGTTTTAGTTCTTCTGAAATAATTTCTCTTTCTCACGACTTTGACCAATTATTTCCACCCCAGGAACTCTGCTTGGTGTCTTGCTTTCAGTATGTTATGTTCTGCTTCCCCATTTCAACTGAGCAAACCCAAACAAAATATTTGTCTCTCTTTGTGGTTGTTCCATACACTGATTAGATTCCAGACAGTCATATCTATCTCTTGTAATGACTTAGCAATTTTTCAAGAATGTTTCAATTTGTAGATTAATATTGCCAAGAAACTGAGCTGTATTTGGCTTTGGTAACGCTGTGTCGAACAATGCTAAACCTTTCCCTGACTTCCAGTGCGAGGGAATCACAAAGTTACTGTGAAGGTCTGCACATACAGTTCTCTTCATGTCAGGACAAATCAAATGCAAAAATGGTCACATAGACAAAATGCAGAAGGATGTGAGCTTGGCTGAATTAATAAAAACGATCAATGAATGTTCTCTTTCAGCCCTTTTTGCAGGGCTGTGAACTTGCACTGCCACAGACTCTGCTGTTACTCCTCCTGGCCCTGCCAAGCCTCTCCCCTCTTTCTGCTCCGCTTGCCCTTCTGCCTTACCTCCCAGGTCACCATTACTGCTCCTCCACCAGCCTAAAGCAGTCCTCAGACATGTTCAGCGTCCTGTTCTTTTTGTGTTTCATACATTGGTAGCACACATTAAACAAGAATGGCTTAACCAATTGGTCGAGTGCAATGACGGTTATCTATTTTCAGGTGGTTGTTATTGTTATTACTATTATTTATTTTTTTAGGTATAATTCAGAAATACAAGGTATGTGTTTTTATTTTTCCAGGTGTAAGGCAATTACATCTTAGGTTATATTTTCTAATGCCTCTGTTAGCATGCATTAAAATAAAACAGAAGGTAAATCCTATTTTCCCTGGATATTCAGCTGTGTAATGCAGACTACTGTACTTCTAAGTGGCCACCTGACTGCAGAGCTTGCCTGAACCTGTAAGAATTTGCATATTTTCTTTGTGGTGAGGTGACTCTGTGGTATAACTAATCTTGAGCAATCAGTTGACAAAAATATTTGTTAATGATTATCTGTGATGGATGAAAGTATCTGAACGTCTGTGTTGGTAATAAGTGACCGAGTCAGGGCAGGTGGGGTTTGCTGAGGCTGGTGCATGAGCCTGATCGACTGGAAAAAAGACACTTTCTATTGCCTGTAAGGTGTCTGAGGATGACCTAGATGTTGTTTTGGAGGCCCGTATGTTGTTGCTCTACAGCATGACTACCAACGGCCAAAACTACGCAGTTTGTTACAGCTTTGTTAAATATAAATCAAAATAATCTCTGCAGCTGTCCTTTTTAATGGGAATAATCAATTTAGCACCATACTGGAGAATCTTAAATAATACAGAAAAATATCAAGTGAAAGTACTGAAAATAAGAGATTCTACATGCTGACATGTGGATTGGTATTGCTATATGAAACTGTAATGCTAATCTATGAGAACTGCTCGTCTTGCAAAGCTGTGCATTATAACTTACTAGTGTTTGACCTCTTGATAGATTGACTTAGCACAACCATGTAGACTGGTGGTTTGGAGCGGCCTGAGTTTGTCTCAGTCACTAAGAGCAGTTTGGGAATTTTAGAAAAAGGAGAGGAATGTCTCAGTCAGATCTACCAACTAAAATGTCACACAGGATGGAGAAACCTTTGCCTAAGAACTAGCCTGATATACATAAATGTACTCTACAGGGTAAAAATAACTGTGAGATAGCCCTTTTCTGACAGCTTTCAGAGGAGACTGACCACGTTCCTGGGAATGAATTGCAGGACTCACACAGCAAGATGTAGCTGCCCCTGTTGGACTTTCCATCAGTCCACAGCAAATTGCCTGCTTCCATCAAGCTGCCTGATTCCTGTCTGGTTCTGCTGACAGAATAGGGCTCAGGAGAACAAGTTCACTCAGGGCAAAATTACGTTTACCTGCATACTGCCTAGTCATTAAGTCTACTACCAAACTGGGCTGTAGTTCATCACTGACCAACTAGAAGCTGTGAGCTCAGCACGGGAAGGGTAACTATTGGCTTGCATTATCTATACAACCAAAAAATTACCTGGTTGAATAAGGCACACACTTATTCTCCTTTTGTATAGAATTGATTAAAAAAACAATCATGCTAAGAAAGAAAAGATAGCATGCTCATATTTTAATCTTCTCAGCATTCCTTCAAAATTCAGGTAACAGGAATGAGGAAACAAATCTATCCCCCGGATCTGAAAAAAATGCATCTTCAATCTCCAGCCATCTGCCATGGATTCTGTCGAACACACATCTGACTTAGTCTCTCAGATTTGTAAGTCAGGGTAATATTAACTCACCTCTGTGAAGTGCTATGAATTCTTGGGGTGGAAAAAGTGCTGTATATGTTGAACCCTGAACTCGATTTTGGCAGGTAAGTGAAGAAATTGATTTTGAGCCTATATTTATTTGGAGTTTTAAATTGCACTAACTTCCTTAGGCTTACTCCAAATGCACAAATGTGTAATTGAAAGCAGAATTCATCCCATACCTTCTTATAGACCACCCTTCTAATCGCTGAGCTACAGGAGGATAGTACACAGCAGAATCTGGCTCCTAGTATCTCAAGTTGTTTTATGAAACTGATAAAATCTGCTTTAGTTTTATAGACTTTTTTTTTTTTTTACAAACTGAGAAAATCTAGTGGTGTTTTTTAATACACAGTGGAGAAATTTAACTGTGCTGCAACAGAGTACAGTAAGGGCCAAATTCTACTCTCCATTACTTGAGTAGGTAGATAACATAAATCCATTGGTATCAAAAGTGCTTCTTTAAGATTATCATTTTGATCTGTTGCAGTACAAGCGTGAAATATATTTATTTCATTCTGCAACAGCTGACTTTTTTGTAATGGCTGCTACAAGAAATATTGACTTTTTATCTTTTAATAAATAATATTTATAGATTTAGAAAAAATCATTAGATATGAATTATAGCTACTGTAATCATTATAAATGCATTAACAACAAATGGTCAAGCCAAATTAGAAAAGCTCTATTAAAAATTAAATAAAAAGATCTATTGAGTAAACAGATGTCTCTTCACAGCAGACATATCCCCACAGTTATTGACTGAAGCACTTCTAAGTATTAGGAAATGACCAACCATGACAAAACATTACTAAAATAATGCTCCATAAAATACAACTTGCAATGTTGCCTTGATTGGGGACAATCAGGAAGCTAATTAACAGATTTGTGTGCAATATTCTCAGAAATCCAATGGCTTCTATAAGGAGATCTAAATGACATGCTTAGAAATAATTTAAGAGTTCAGGCAGCAAATTTTTAAAAGAATAGCTATGATCCAAGATGACTGCACTATAAAGGTGACCATCTGTCTGTTGAGGTCCTTTTTTTAACTTCTGCAGATAAAATATTCAATAGAACAGTAGAGAAGAAAATTGCAGCAAATGGACCCTGAAGCTTAGCAAGGTAGCACCCTCAATTCCGATTTGAATCAACTCAAATAGAGCGGGGAATGTGTAAAATCTGGTAGGATCAGGCTCCCAATTGGTAACGATTGCTATTAGCATGTTATAAGAACTTATTCAGCAAAGTATATGACATAAAAAGTATAATCCTACAGTGCCGATGGCCATATTTAAAAAGCACATAAACAAGATTATACTTCAATTATAATGCTACTTTGCTTTTACAGAGGGCTAAATCTGATGCTTTGGATTTAAAAGCAGTGCTAACTTCCAGGCTAAAACAAAGCTAGTTTAAGGAATTGAAATGGCTCCAGTTCTTGATTTAAAACAGGTTTTTACTCTCAGTAATCTCTGGCAGTAAACACACATATTTTTCTTTTCAAGATAGTTTATGATCAGTGATTTCAGTCCACTCCACATTACCCTACCACATGTCCTGAACTACTTGGGACAATCCCAGATTAGGAAACGCGTTCATAGGTCTCGCACAAAGACTACTTTATACAGAAATTACAAAATGTCCTAACATCTGTTCACAGCCCATTTAATAATAAGCTCATACACCTTGACACTTTCAAAGGTCTTCCTAGAAGTTACTATTATCTCTGGGAGACAAGGGAGCCAGGTGGGATTTGCACGCATATTTTCTTTTAAACTAAATCTTATTATCACTGATGTTATTAGAGAAGTCATTACATTCTGTCCTCGCTTCCAAGGTGGAGGACCTTAGCTCAAGCTGAATGGCTTAGTTGTGTGGCAGATCTGAAATACGCAAGGGCAGGGTTTGAACACTCACTGCCTACCACAAAGTTACAGTTACAGAAAACCATCATATCCTGTCACATGGAGAAGGGAGAGCCCCGATCCAGGGAAAGGGAAACCCATGGAGCCATCTCTACACCGCGGTCTCCACATTGCTCTCTTGAGAGACCATGAGTCATCCAAGAGAGAAGCAACAGGGGGGTGGTATGAGCTATTGCTCTTTGACATTTACAGTTTCTATTTCAGACCAGAAAGAGCGTTTATGCATTAAAAGTTTGAGTGTCTTTTTCTCTCAGTGATGGCAGTTGCTCTAATAAAATGCCACTTCTTCCTATAAACTTCCTATAAACTCCTTCACATATTCTAACAGCAAATCCCCAACAGTGTGATGCTCATTAAGCACTCAGATGACCACCATTCAGGATTTGGCCTATCTGGACAGCAAGAAACTGTTCCGTAATCTGGGTCCTTGCTTTTTTAATACTGGAATGATAAAGTTAATTGCGATTTTAGTGCCCATTAGGAAGTTGCCTTCCCACAGATACCCTGATTTAATGTGAGACAGTTGATTTATTATGAGCCACAATGTGAATACTTGTTTTCACCTCCTTCCTGTCTCCACCCCCAATTCCCATGTGTTCTGGTTGAAAAGTTCTGCAGCATATAAGTGCCATCATCATCAACATATACACCACTCAACCCTCTTTGTAAAGTTACCTTTACACTGAGTGCTGAAGCCTACAAGCTTTACAGTCTGAGCAACCTAAATTTGTCAGATTAATGCTATTTAGGCATATCTGCATAACCCGATGTGACATTTTTCATTGCAGTAGAGGTGCATTGTTATAAACAAATGAAACAAAAAGTCCAGTATTTTTTGGTGTGCTTAGCACTCAGAATAGTTTCTAATTTAAGGCAACTGCTTGAGGAAAGAGGGGTTACTGCAAGTAAAAGTAATAAAATCCTCCTGCAAAGTCATTCATTAAACCAACAATTGAAATGTACATATTAAGTGACACAATTGACATACATTTGAGTAATTTAATTCTATTAATATTCTAGTGGGAAAAATGCTCACTGCTGCTTTTTGACCTGATGCATATGAAAATAACAGTGCTATGTCACTTAACGTTGTGTGGTAACTCTTATGCTCCATCTGAGAACACATTAGCGATACATAAGAAATAATAACAGGAAAGAGAAATTACAGGGTATAATGCACAGGAGAAGAGAGATGTTTTCAGCTGAGATTTGAAATCAGATTGAGAGTCAATGAGGTAGAGAGATAAAGAAAGGCTGTTCCAGATGGTGGGAGCTGCAGAGCAGAAGGCTGTCTTACCACCAATTAATTTAATGAAACCCACCCACCAGTTTCCCATCCTGACGTTTTTCCCGAACCATGTTAGGCTCATACCTCATGGTGTGAAACCACAAGAACCCGATGTGAAAAATTCCATGGTCTCGGCATGCTGTGATGAGAAACTCCCACATGCAGATGCATCTGCAGGAAGGCCCTGCCTTCAGACAAATGACTTTTTCTCCCAAATGTCAATGTCAAGTCCAACAAATGATCCTACAGGATCTCATGCCTGCACGGTGATGAGCACCTCCGTGCCCGGATTGCTCCACACATCTTGGAAGTTGCTGCTCATCACTGAGTGAGCGATCTAGTACAGCAGGATGGATGCTGCTCTTTAGGCAGAGAACAGCATACAAGGAAAGGCTTTTGTGAGCGTGCTCAGCAGTAGATTCACAGAATCATAGAATAGTTAGAGTTGGAAGGAGCCTTAAAGATCATTGAGTTCCAACCCTCCTGCCATGGGCAGGGAGACCTCACACTAGAGCAGGTTGCTCAAAGCCCCATCCAGTCTGGCCTTGAACACTCCCAGGGATGGGGTATCCACAGTTTCTCTGGGCAACCTGTTCCAGTGTTTCACTACCCTTACAGTAAAGAATTTCTTCCTAATATCTAATCTAAATCTACCCTCTTTCAGTTTAAAACTGTTATGTCTCCTCCTATGACTACACTCTCTGATAAAGAGTCTCTTCCCATCTTTCCTGTAGGCCCCTTTAAGTGCTGAAAGGCTGCATTAAAGTCTCCCTGGAGGCTTCTCTTCTCCAGGATGAACAACCTCAACTCTCAGCCTGTATTCACGGAAAAGGTGCTCCAGCCCTCTGATCATCTTTATGGCCCTCTTCTGGACTCTCTCCAACAGGTCAGTGTCCTTCTTATGTTGGGCACCCCAGAGCACTTAATGTATAATATCTTTCCCTGGTGCAAAGCCACACCACCTTACATGGCACATCATGGCATGGCTGGTTCAGCCTTCTGCACAAGTGGAGGCACCCGAGAGATCCAGAGGGCTGATGCCACCGTAAAGCAGCCCAGCTCTTTGGCTGAGCCCAAAGGGGATTCCTCCCATCCTGGGCTGGGTACACACATATCATACTAATATGGTCCTTCAGAGGACTCTTATATATCTGAAGTTTAATGAAATATAAAATGACCACCAGGATAATTACCTTTGCAGAGTGGAATTCACTGAACTGAATGTAAATATTATTCATTTGATCTACATACTGTAACAAGAGAAAGCTTGCATCAAAAAATATTTCTAAGCACAGCTTTCCAAAGTAGGATAATTCATGACAAGTAAACTAACAGTTCATCTAACATCATCAACAGCTTATCCTGAAGAAAAGAGCTTTGCCCTGTCCTTTGAAGCCCATCAGAATGAAACTATTTCAGAAGAGACATAGAAGTGAAGGTCCAAAAGTCACGCCCAACTCAGCCTGGGGCCTCTTCTTTGTACAGAGGAGCTTTCACTGATCTCATCAGCACAAAGGTAGGAAAAGCAGTCTTTTAGACATTTGGATCTTAAGCAGCACGGAACTTTCTAGGTTAAAAGCAAAGCCTCCATTTTCATAGAGAAACCTACAGGTACCCTTTATAGGTCAGTGGTCAGTTTGCAGGATAAAGCATCCATGAACAATCAGGATTCAGTGATCTCCTTCAGCTTCAATTTCTGGATGATTTCTCCCCCACATCTGGATGATCTGATCTTGTGTTCTCTGATTTTGAAGCAAGCATAATCAAAAAGTCTGTGTTTGTGGTAACAATCACAAACATTTGACTGTATGAAAGTGAAAAATATAAGCTGATTTAGTTATGGCTGCTTCCTCAATTGATAGCAGTTTAAAGTTTTGGGATATATGTACACTGAACAACAAAGATCCAGTACATGCTATCAGTTAAATCCATTATCTTCAAGTAATTTGGGGGTAAAACTGGAATATTGCATATCTTCTCCCAAACACTATAAATGTACATGCATAATATTATTTGATTTTATTCCTTTACATAATTCTACTTATCACAACTCAAAAAAAAAAAAAGAAGATACAAATTATTAAAGTAGTGATGACAAAAATGACATGTTAGATTTCCATTTATTTTATCATTAAAAAGATTTACAGCCTATACTGATATCAGATTATAAAAATTAGGGCCCTCCATAAATTAAAAGGGCTTGCTCTTGCTGAGCTATAATAAGGAAGCTAATATGTCAGATTTGAAAGGTCTAAGAAGCAGAAAAACAAGCAGCAATGAAAAGTGAGATCTTAAAAGTATGTAGAAATTTAAAAAGTAAATTCTTATAGAATGCAATGAAGTATTAGTAGAAAAAGGTAACTTGCCAAAATAACTGCACTAATCCTCATCTTATAATAGCTTGCATGGCCGAATTAGTAATACCCTTCTATTTTTTTTTTTTTTAATTAAACAGGGTCTGATAGAATGACATTGAATTCCATGCAAATATTCTACTTCTTTAGGAATAATTTATTGTAGCTTTACTGGAAAATTTTAGCTGGATCTTAAAAGGTTTTATGGCTTCAATTATAGCACTTACTCCTAATAATCAATATTGATTTTACCTTATCATCGTTTTAAAAGTTTCTCTTGGTTTACATAGAATCCAAATCTTGAGTCAGTTCATCAAGTGATAGCATTTCCATTCTAAAATAATATTCTTTTAGATAATTATGCCAGGTCCTCAATAGCTGCTTCCACTATACCACTAAAAAGGCAAACCAAATCTTATTATTTTTGTTAGTTGGAAACAAGTGTAGTGTAAGGCAGTAGGAGAAAGACAGCTAATTAGCAGGATTTTGCAATGATCTGCTATTGCGCTCATCCCTTTACATGTTTTCTTCGTGTTCTAGAGCTTCATTCACTGTGTCACAGAGTCTTTGTCTCATCTGCAGTTGCAGCCTCCACTCCTGCTGCAATGCCCCGGAGAGAAACCTTAGTAAACATCACACACTGACCTACAGGGAGATTTCACTACGCACTCCCCCTAGGAAACAGGGTCCTCTGAATCAGCTCCGTGCACCATGGGCACACGCAAGGGATCTGTCTCTCCCGTCTCCTCCTCTGCACAGCCAGGCTTTTCCAGCTGTACGGTTCTCTCAGGAGCTGTGACACTGCTGCCTCTGAATTGTGACTTCTCAAGCCAACACACACCCAGTTATCATCTCTGGCAGATGCCGTGCCTCTTGCCTCAGCATTAACACTTTGGTGTGTGAAGAGTCTGAGCCACGGAGAGGGCCTGCTCTTCAGCTCTGCTGCCCCTGCCTGGGCTTCTCCCAGTGATGGACAGTGATGAGGTGCCATCACACAGGGGGTCCCAGTGCTCACTGGAGCTGGGAGCTGTGGAGAAGGCTGTGAGTCCGTCAGTCAGCTGCCTCTTTGCAGTCCCGCAGGATATATCTTCCTTGTTCTCTCCATTGAGCAAAACAATGAGGAAGAGATGCACTTTGATCAGTCAGCCCCATGTTTTATTCAGCTTTAGAGAGAGAAAGTTTGTCTCACTTTCTCTGGAGAAGGGCAGTGGTCAAGTGAGGTCCTTGAAGGCTTTGTCGGTAGTAGGCATATTTGTTTATATTTGCCAGGAGGATTTTTATTTTCCATTCAAAGTATAAGATTCCTGATTTTGCCCTTGCCTTTTCTAATATAATTAAATGGTGACACACATATATACACATAGTTTAAATACTGATTTGCTTTTTCAACTAGGAAAGTAAGGAAAAAATGTATGACAAAGGAAAGAAATAGTATATAGAAAATTTCTGTGAACTGTTTCTATTGACTTATACACCTGCTTTGTCAGTTCTTTTACTCTGTCCTGCTCCCTTACACCAGGTTTATTTCAGTATCTTTGGAAATGAAAAGATCTCCTTTTGTTTCAGAATTAGTATTTGACTGATGAAAAGAATGAACCCCAGGGGCTGTCTTTTCCAATCAGTCACTGTACGAGCACTTGAGCTGACTATGTTCTGCAGAACATTGAAAACATGGCATGCCCAGGAAATGTTTGCCATCACATTAGTGATGCTGTAATGGGCACCACAAATCACCTGGACATTAATAGAATGAAATCACTTACTGCCTCTGAAAGCAGCTTTATTCTCAGTTGGTGTCCTGAAGGCACCATGTGTGCAGTCTAGAGTTTCTACCACAAAGGAGAAATTTTCAAATATCATAAAAGTCCTGTTTTACTTGCTGCTTTTGGAGTTTATTTAAGTCTCCACTGATTGTTTCTGATAGCAACCCCTTAAACACAACTAGTGTTGGAAAAAACCTCATTAAAAAAAAATTAGTTGTCTTGCAAACTTTAAGTGATCTCTGATTTTTCTAAAAGCTGTAGCAGGACAGGATACACGACTTCTAATGACTGCCCTTGCTCTCACTTGACTGCAATAACGCATCAAATGTGTTTCTTTATCCTGTTATTGCTGGTTTGTAATTTGATCGTCAGACAGATCTGAATTCTCTCCAAGCTGTTCCAACGTGTCTGTAACAGAAGCAGAGGTCCCTACGTACACTTCCCATTTTGCTCAGAAAATAGAACAGCTTCAATGATCACAGCCCATGTGAAGCAGACAGCAGCGGTTAAATTAACTGTTGCGATCAAAGAAATGGACTGTTAAAAATACCTGATTTCCTATTAGAGAAGACTTTTTAATTGTGCTTCTGGTGCCTAGAACACGTTGAAATTTTTTATGAGATAATTCAGGTAACAGTCCATTAGAAAGTGTATTTGATGTAGCTTGAGGAAGTTTGGGAAAAGAGACCACACTCCTGTGTGAGCAGTGGCTGTCGTCCACCCCGTCCCCATGGCAGGGCTGCCGTTCCTGGGCAGCAGAGCGAGCGGGGTGCCCACTCCTCTGCCCCCCCAATGCCCAGCCAGCCGCATGGGCACACACTGAAATCAACTGCGGGTTCCATTAATATGTGGAGGTGTGAGCTACAGCGACTGAAAGCCCACTCTGCTTTCCTTGTTACAGGAGCAATATCCTCTTCAACTAAATTCAAGAGATCTTGGGAGTCAAATCCTCTACTGTCCATAAAATAAAATATAATATCTGGCATCTCAGGCTTCTCTTTCTGTTTTAAACTTATTTTCACTTTGTATTAATAGAATGTTTGTTATACCAGGCTCAAGAAAGCAACTAGTTTCTCCAGTGCTACTCTAGCAATCAAACTGATAGCTGTAAAACAGATAAATAGGAGCTGTACAGCACCGTTTCTTCAGGCCCATTTTTCATTTTTTGAAATAAACCCCCCAGAGTCTTTTTGCAGAATAAATTGAAGATAAAAAAGTTATCTTTTGATGTGGATAGTTTGAACATGTCAGATTTGTGAAGCATTTTCTTCGGCTAGCTTAGCACTCTGCCTTTTGAAAGACACATAAGGCAAAGCACAGCTGTCAGAATATAAAAAAAGTTGTATAAGACAAAATTAAGTAGCTCTATTAAAAGCAGAGGATCTAGAAATTCAGGTTCCACTCTCCTTGTTAATGCCAAGCAACATTTCACTCCACAATTTTTCCTTACTGAAATCAATGAAATTACTTGGGAAGGGAGGATAATACTCAGTATGAGGAAACATGCCTAAGTCTGGCTTTAACTCTTCTGTTCTTGGCAGTGAAGCTGCTCTTACAACCCAGGATCCAGCAAATGGGCCTTATTCTGTGCCCCTTGTTCCAAATAGGAGAGAAGAACTAACTAATCCTGCACAGAGCTGAGCAGTGGGCTCACTGGTTACTGGAGATCCATTTATTTTGAGCAGTTCTTTTGCTTCTTCAAATTATATTGTGAAAGAAGAAAGCTTTGGATGAGATAGAAGCAATAAGGAATCCATTTTTCTTTTCTCATACCCTGTTCCTCTGCAAAACTAAAGACTGAATATATTTTTTCAGTATGTTTATAAGCAAAATATCAAGTTTAAGCATTGCAGAAGGGCGTATTTTTGTACACAAATCTACTTCATTGTAAGCTATAGAAACGTAATTACTTTCAGCTCTTGGAAAGCTGGTCATATCTAGATCTGAAATAATAGATCTGAGATTATTACAGTTAGTAATTCTCAGTGCTGCTTGATTATAATTTTCCATGTAGATCTTCAACAGTTTGGACAAATGTGGCAAAGATGATTTTACACTGCACTATATTTCCACACCTAAGAGCACAAACTGTTGAAGTTTTATTCTGCTCATGCTTCTAGACTGCGGAACTACTGATTTCATTTAAATTATTCCTGATAATTATATATATATATATTATATAAGTTAGGAGATATCAGATTCTCCATCATGCTATGTGAATCTGTTTTATGGAAACCACATCATGGAGGATAGGGACATAGTGGGATGAGTGATTTTGGGGAAATAGTGGGGAATTAAATCAATAGCTTTCAGTTCATTTCTCACTGCAGTTCCTAATAGATGATTAGTATGTTTTTTCCAGCATGCCTGTGTTTTTGATGCAGTGCAAGCCCTCAAACACCTCACAAAAGCAATTATTGATGAGAGAGAGTTCAAAAATTCAAGGCAGGTAAGGTCCTGTGAAGTTTAAATTTTTATATCAGTGCAGGAGTGGAGGGGAGTAATATTGGCAACTCTGCTGAAAATATCCTTTTCTTTGAGAAAGTAAGAAGTCTCAACAGTTCCTGTTGTTAATGATATACTCAGAAAGAAGAGAAATCTCTCTATTTGTAATGCAAATGTAGTGTTAAATGTTTATTTGTTACAGGAAAATACAATTAAAAAAAAGAATCCTCCCTTTGGAAAGCTGTTGTACTAAATATGAAGATGGAATTCAGTTCTTAAAGTCCAAGATGAAGCCATTTTCCCCTGATCTGTCAGGAATGTCACTGCAGCCTTTTATTTAGAAGTCACTACTGATGCTTACTTACTATCCTATTAAGCCATACAGGTGCATCATTTCACCACTGATGTGCTGATCATCCTCTTCTTGCCCACAGAGCCACTAACCCATGACCAGCTTTAGGCAAATGAGTGCGTGCTCAACTTGGCCTGTGGAAGTAGTCACAATGATTTTACATAAGGTAGTGATAAATTTAGCACGGTTGTACAGGCTTTCTTCATCAGAGATTACTACTAAGCTGCTGTGAATCAGGGGCTATGCCATCAGTGTGGTAGGAAGCACCAAGCACAGTAGGGCTCTGACTAGAGATTTTGAAAGCCCTGAGTTAATAGCACAAACAGTAAACATGATCAATTTTGCTCTGTGGTGTAAATTAGCCTAGTTGTGTTTAAGGAAATGAAGTAAATTTAGTGGATTAACTGAGCTAAGAGTTTTGGTTGATTATGCTACCTTGAATTTCTTAGAAAAAGCTGGATGAACAGTATCCTGGCTTATTATGGCTAAAGAGAAGGCCATGTCTGAAAGATGAAAATAGCCATATCTCAAATGACAAGTAGTAGGCAAGATGGGAAGTTATGGCCTTTCAATTCATGGAAGAAAACATCCCAGTTATCTGTGAGAGTCTGTTGCATTGTTCAAATGACAGAAGGTATTGTACAGCAGTGCTAGAAGACATTCATAAGAATTGCTAGTGTCATACAACAATATGGATTCCATCCTAAATGTGCAATTAAACTCTTTAGTACTCTTTGGTGATGTAAATTTGCTTTTGTTATATGTAATATTACTCTACTAAAGACCATCTCAAGGAAATAAAGGCGGCAACTAGTCAAAGAAAGTAAGAGAGAGACATAGAGTGAATTCCTGATCCTTCTGAAATTTATGGCAAGGACATAACGCTAATTACTTCTGATGTTCATCTGCACGTGCATAGATTTAGAGGCTCTCACATTGTTCCAGGAAAGCAAGAGGAAATGTTTAAGTCAGAGAAACTTTATCTATCTGCTGATAATCTGTTAATACTATGGAGATGATGTAGTCAGACTGTCATGCCAGAAGAATACTAAAGGTAGATTGAGGTGATTAATGAACAGCCAGTATTTGAGGGTTGTGTGTAGGAACATTCCCATTGCCACTTACATAGAACTGAACACTTCAGGTAGAACTCAGGATAATGGATAGAGTTGGGAAGAATTAGGATTTTTGCTTCCAAATTCATCCAGTCTGTAGGAACTTGAGATGGCAATGGAAGATGACTGGTTTGATAGGAACAGAAGGTTCTAGAGAAAAGGAAAGAACTCTGGATAAGTTTTGGCTGAAAGCACTGTAAAAGGCTTTAGCCTTGGTCTATATGTTTCCATGTACAGACTTTTGTGCAAAAAGAAATGAAACTAGCCACATAATGGAAATTGTCCTGCTTCTTATAGAGTTTGGCCTTTAAAAGGTTCTTAGCTCGGCTGGGTGAAAGCCATCATTTTCACCTTCATTTTCCCTCTGAACACCAGATTGAGCATCAGTGAGGCAATGTCCTGTGAAAGGAATTTCCCTTCACTTAGAAAAAAAAACAGCTAAAATATCTCCTGACAAATATATTGAGTGAACGCAGTAATGATTTTCATTTGCTGATGTTCACCCAGTAAAGAAAGGAAGCGGCACCCTTCCTCTCAAAGGAAATGAAGAACTCTGTTCTCAGTATGGGGGTGTACGGGGAAAGCTAATTAGTTTTTCCATGCCAGGAGAGAAATGACATGTGGCTAGAAAGAAATGTGAATTCTGGTGACCCCGTGACCTCTGCAGAAACGTGACCTTGGCCTGTAACGAACTGCACTTCGTGGTGGGGACACACGTGCAGGGGGCAGGGGCTCAAAGGCAAAGAGAAAGAAGCTACATCTCGGGAATCAGAGAAAACCAGCAAAGGGAAGGGTCATAACATGAAGTAGTCTGTGTTTCTGTATGGTTGCGTTTCCTCAAGCCAGAGATTCACTAATCAGGCCTGAAATTATTTTGCTTTTTTTGAAGTTTGATTGTGGCTTAAGGGTTGTAAAATACCCTTTTCCAAAGTGGTACTTAGAAAAACTTGTACCATAAATAAGTAAACAAAGCACTGTTGTTCTTGTTCTTTTGGCTCTGAAGCACTATTTCCAGTTTTTAATCACTATTTGAGAACCTTCTGTTTCCTTACCACTGACACCTGTCATTTGTAAATTGATTTTGTCCCTCTGATGCTTGGCTTATCGTTTCAGCTTCAGTCCTATACAACTGACCCCAAAGGTAGTTTTGCACCAGTAAATTACTTACAGATCTGGGAACAGTGCTCTTAACACCCCTCTCTTCATCCATTGCTCTCAGAGTGATGCCTCACCCTGTTCATGTAACACAAGCCCTACCGGCACTGGCGTTCCTGCCCTAATTGGAGTGTGGCTTTCTGTGAGCATAAGCTGCTGGGGCTGGCAGTTGGAGATAGAGAGTAGGATGTGTTTCTTAATTAGCTCTTGGGGACTGCTGTTCTTTTTCTCTTGGGTATTTTCCAGGAATAAAATGTTTCCCTCAGTAATAGCAAAGGTACTTTTATAGTCAGACCCTCTTCTTCCCTCACAGTGATAAAAAGGCAGTTTAGTTAGGATTATTTACCATTTGTTGGATTATCGCATTCCAAGAGAAAGTATCAACAAAGGAGGAAAGCTTCACACAACAATTAAACAAGCATGTGGAAAAATGTATTTAAACTTCTGTTTAAATACAAAACTATAGAGCAAATTACATCCTGAAACACAAGACACAATGGCAGCTCCAGAGGGAAAGACATGGTGAGGACAGAACACAGTAGATAAAAGATAATTTAAAAGAGTAAATTTGCTATTTTATATGAGGACAACAGTAATTCATTAAAATATTTATAAAGACCACAAAATCTACTATGCATAAAAGAGCACTGCAGGAATTTTCATACAAACTACAGTACAGGGAATGCATTGCAAGTCCTTGCATTATTTATATGCTTCCGGTATTCTATTTGGTTTTTAAGACTCCTGTGTCTCATGCCTAAGAATCAGGCATTGTAGCCATGTCCTCTAACAAACCATCCTTATACTCTGCAAAAGGCCAGTAAGTGAATATTTTTGAAATGAATAAGTACACGGAAAAAGAATTTCATTTTATCATAAGGTAGCTTCAGCTTTATAAGGTTAAAGCTTTGATATTTATTCCATGTCATCTAGTCCTCATTATTGCAAATATATTTGAATTTGTTACATAAAACCAGAGAGAAGTCCATTTTCTTCTAAAATGAGTAAATGTCTCTTTTTCATGTTGTAGTTATAAAATTCCCTTGTTTATCTCCATCATAGAGTTAACAGCAAAGTCACTTGCTGATGCAGCTGTAACAAGAGATAGAAGACCCACTCCCCAAGTGAATAGCTCTGAAAAAGTCTCTTTTCAGATTGATCTCAGATACAATAACGCTTGTCTTCCCTTTCTTCCTTCTCTGAGCTTCAACCAGGCACCTGCCTGGGTAGTAAAATATCTGCCCTATTGACCAAAGACCTTTTGGAATTTTTATGTATTGAAATATATATACTTGCATTTTAAAATATGTCCTATGTATTACATTGACGAACTTGACTCCAGGGTGTGAAGTGACATATATACCTTGTCAAATTAAGGGCTGAAAAAAACTCCCACCAACCAACAAAACCTGGAATAAAAAGGAAATATGTGTTTGTTTCTGCTATGAGATACTTATTTTAATTGTGTTTCTTTGTTTTTAAAAGAGCACGAAAGTGGTCACAATAAACCAGGCAAACCCCCAAAGTTTTATTAAAAAAAAAAAAAGAAACACAATTGCTAGACCTGTTTGGAGTTGGTCATTCAATGATCCGAACCTGTAGGACTGAGATAAATTACTTGTGGTAACATTTTCCTCTTGGAAAATCACAGATGAGACTAAATGAGACGTTTTATATATATAGTAGCAAACAGTCATAGGTACATTTCATTTTGAAAGTCCCATCTGTCTTATAGTCCAAACAGTTTTTGACACCACAGAATGATTGCTGCACTTCACATTATATGAAAAGGTAGTAAGGGTTGATATACACCAGGGTTCTAAACATCAGAGCTCCATTTTACTATACTGAGCATTTATTCTAAGGAACTGTTTTTTTTTTTTTTTAAAAGTAATAAAAGATAGATTAATAATTTATATTCATTGCCCTAAAAATATGATCAAGTTTTGATTTCAAGTCTCTGAGTTACCTAATCCCTAGAAGGATCATCTGATTCGTAAATTAAGGCTGTTGCTTTTTTTTTCGTAGAAAAGTAAACAAAATGTATGAATGTGATTTATTGTTTGATCACATTTTAATTGACTGCATTAAAGCTGCAAATATTAAGGGAACTCAGCCTGTATAGTTGTTGGAGCCTGATTCAGCATGCATCTTAAAGCTAACTGTGTGTGGCAATCCACAGTCAGTAAGGTTTAAATTAATAATATAGACTTAAATACTACCATCAAAGCAAAGAGTTAATTGATTTCCTATTTAGAGTATGACACAAACGCCACAAGAGCTCAAAATGATTGTTACCATCACCAAGAAAATAAGTGTAGAGTTTATTCAAGGTTAAAGACGGATTAGTGTGTTGTCTTACTGCTTAATAAAAACCTACCAGCAGTATGCTCAGTCACAGCTACAATTTCCTTCCTTATCAAGCACTCACAATTACTTTACGTACAGTATAAAGAAACACTTATTTCAAAGATTCAGGTTATGCTTCTGAGCAGACACTGGTTGGACCTTAGACATTCCACAATCACATACAACAGACAGAAGCCTATTAGCTACAGTCCCTCAAAAAAGGATCACTTACACAACTTTGAAAGGCAAACAGAATAGATATTTTTCCTTCAAATGATTCACAAAATTCCACTGTAGATTATTTTAGCCTATTGAATCCATACAAGAAGAATTGTTTGCTGGATATGGAAGATTATTTTGTATTAGAAAAAAGAATCATATTTTCTTTGTGGTAATGGGTATTTCTGGAATGCTCCAAAGTCCACTGTGGGAAGTAATTTCTGGTGGCAGTCACTTTGCTGCAGAAGTAAAGGCAAGGTCTCATTCCCAGTGTACCCTTGTGTTGCTTTGTAGGCTTTGGTTTGCCTTGGTATCATCAGTATTACCGAGGATGATGTACTGCTGACTAAATGGCAGTTTGCTCTTTTTTGGTCCCCATGCTGGCATTTGGGGGGATTGATCAAAACAATTTGAACCGGAATGTAGAGCAATTGTGTGGGTCTTTTCAGATTTCTGAAATGTTGTTTCTAGTGTTGTTGGAAGACGAGTTTTCCTTTGAAATTTTTGCTTGCAGATGCGAAGGATGGAAGCTAATGAAAACCAACAAAATAAATCTGTGTCCTTAGCATTCTGTCTTTGCAACAATGCTATGGAAGGACCTAAATCAGAATAGATAGAACAGAATAGATAAAGATTAATTTTAGTATTTGATGTAATCCAAACCAATGTATTATGCTACAGCTCAGCATGTCCTGGTAGACTGTAACAGAGCAAGTTATAAAGGAAGGCAGATACAAATCCGTTTTTCACATTCCTAATGAACAGTGTGAATTCGTTACTTTCAGAATAACAGATGATTTAATTGAATCTGTATAATCTAATGCAATCAATCTCATTTAACTAAATGTCACACAGCCCTTTTCACCGAGAGGCAGTTTATGTACACACACCAAGGAGCAGGACCAGTTTCTGAAACCCTTACTAGTGTAAGATGAGTTTTCATGAGTTGTCCAGAAAAAGGAGTGCACTTCTAATTTGTTTTTAACTTTACTGCTAAAAAAACTGCCTTCAAGAAACATTCAAAAGGGCTCTGGTGTCACAGCAGAGAAACAGGGAATTATAAAATAAGAAACAAAAGCACCCCTGTGCTTACTATACTCAACCCGGGTTGAGCCAAGCAAAAGGTAGGACTGAGTAGACTTTTAAGACTTGTTTTGTTCTCCTCAGTGAGTAAATTGCAGTTTTCCAGGACTCAAGCACTGTTTTCAGTTTTGGTATATTACTAAATTTTCCATCATATATTTCATATACCTTGCAACAGTCTAAGGGCTATTGAGAACGTGTCCGAGCATTTCATACTCATAGGTCAAATCCAGATAGTTTACCTACACAGGTCTCACATCAGCAGTGTTTGTAGCAATTCCTGTCTGGAGAGCAGCATCCTCCCTGGTCCTTGCTCTGTGGCTCCTATCTGCTCAGCTGCCTGCAATTTGCAGACACTCACCACTTACGTCCTCCATGGTGACACGGTGAGAGGCACAGATGATTTAATTGATAAACCTTTGTCAAATGATGCACTGCAGGAAACGAGATGGGGGGCTCTTCTCAGGCAGGTTTGTGACCAAGGCCGTCTTGTCTCCACCACAGGAACAAGGAGGCTTTTGATACCACCAGGAAGCTATAGGAATTAGAGTTTTTCCCTTTGCTGTACCACATTTATTTATTATAAGATGCCAATGGCTGAGCACTAGCTTTCATCTAGCATGGGCTTTTGTTCAGTGTGCACTAACCCCTGTCTCAGTAGACCAGCAGTATTATTAAATAAGTTTTCCAAAAGAAAAAAATGTGATTGATTATTCTTCAAAGAAAACACGAGGAGCGTTTCTTTGTTGCATTTTCCTGCAAAGTAGAGAAGCTGTAGGATGTAAAACTTGAAAATGAAGTTGTTTAGCTTTGTTAATGCACCCAAAGAATTCCTCTGAGTATTCATGATGGTTTTACTATTCATCTTGTTTTAACTGGAAATTAATACTATCAGTAGGATGTGAAGTGAGGGAAAGTCCTTGAAAAAGAAGTAACTTGAGAGTTTAAAATTCAGGTCTCAAGACTGAGGTAGAGTAAAATATTTGAAGGCATTTTGGCACCTAAATTCACTTTGCTTTAAAGATATGAACCTACATTTATGTACCCTAAAATGAAGTAAAGTGCATAAGTATGTTTTCAGCAGATCTTGGAACCTAAACCTCATTACAGGCAAAAGTCACTTTTGAAAATAAAACACAAGATCTTTAAATCACTCTGTCATTTTGAAAATAAATCTGAGATCATAAATGACCCCAGTGGCCTTAAGCCTTAATCTAGAGAATGACACCACCAGTTGCATTTTACAATTCTCCCTAATTAATTGTCATTTTGTGTCAATTCGTATGGAAGAACAAAACTCACAAAAGTCACCGTTTCTGGGATATGCCTTACTCTAAAAATTCTTTCATTTTCCAATCCATACTTACCTTTTGAAATTTGGCAGACTCAGAGACCAAGAAAGTAGGGAAATAAGCGATCAAAAGATGCTGATTTGTGATCTAAAGCATTTGAACATTTTTAAGACCTTCAAGAGTACAATTTAACACGTCCCCAGGTGACTTTAGTTTACACAACCAACCCTTACAACACAGATAATCTAGGCAGACGTTGTCTTTGGCAGCATTACAGGACTACATTTCACAAAACTGGCCTGTTTGTTAACTGTTTTTCACTGTTTCAGACAGCCACTCATGCATTATTTATAGCATCAGGCATTGCTATATGTTTTCTTTCACCTTCTATTTGATTACAGAAATGTAATCGTGGCTAGCAGAAAAGCAATGGAAATATTGCAAATATAGATCTAGTTCTCCTTTGTGTCTCTTATCTTTTTCAGGGTGTGTAGGAATATTTGGTTTGGGGGCCTGCTTGGGATTTTTTTTTTGGCTTCACTAGTAAAAGTATAGTCATATGATATTTGATTCTCTTCTGAAAAGAGATTCTGAACATCTGAATAATAATTAACTGAATGGGCTATTAATCTATGGTATGCTGAAATCCAGAATGTTTGCCCTGTAACCATCCTCTTATTTGCAGTTTACAGGTTAGATTATCTGAATAGAATGTCTTGGAGCTACTTATTTTCTTGCAGTCTTTTATACTCCTTCCCTCCCCGCAGCATCCCAAAAATATACATGGGAAAAAGGGTGCTGGTATTAATCTGAGACACACCTAAGTACTATTAGCACAAATAGAAGGAGCACTTTTGCAGGCTATCAGCAGAATGACTTATCCATTTTTATCTACTTACCCAGTTTGTCGAGAACAAATTACACTGGGGGGGTGGGGTGAAAACTGAGTAAATTTGGGTTGATTCATCACCTGTCCTACTTTGCAGATCAATCAGTTAATAATTTCATTGACCTGGAGGATCATTCAGAACAATATATTTAATTCAGTCATGCATTTAGTTTAATTAAGGTTTGAAGTTACAGTGCTCTGCTGGCAAAGAGATATTAAATCTGTTTTCCTTCTGCTTTCTATTCACCCTGTGAATTTCCTCTACTGGATATGATTCATAAAAGATCTTTTATTTTAATTTATCTAAATTGCCTGCTGCGTCTGAAATTCTGCACCTTTCTTTGGAATAAGAACCACCTGATTTTTTTTTCTGTATCATTTGATGAATGTGCTGGAAGTATTAGGCCTCTTGGACACTTCAGCAAATGGGGTAGGGGGCAGTACACAAATCTTGGGAACCAGCTATTTGAAAACTGTTCTGAGGGTGCAAATGATCCGGTCCAGAGATGCAACTGAGAAAGGACACAAGTGCTTAGAAAGCAGGAACTACAGGGCCAAGGGCTTTTCACGGATGTCTCTTGCAATGGCATGGCAAGGAATAACCCTTACTAGCAGGCAGCTTTGTGGCCATTTTCTCTAAATGAAACAGGGGGGTGAAATTTAGCTTCAGAAAAAAATATTTACATATTGAGATTACAGAAAATAGAATAACCAACAATTAACATCAATCTGTCATTCAGCTGACCTGGAAACTGCGAGTTACAGACCTTTGATAATCAACCCGTACAATGAATACAGACAGAGTTCCATGAGCTGCCAGTGCTAAATTTGATGCCACAGATGATGCTAGAACATCTGGGGACACTTTGCTTTATTGTGTGCTCTTCTGACAGTGCTATTTTCCTGGCAGCTACTACCTCTTTCTTCCCTTGTGTAACTGACTCTCATGTTTCAAACCCCTGCAAGTTTGCCACCGGTTGAAAGCTGTGGCATCATCTTGTGCACTGCACTCTTGAGTGTCAACAATGTCACTTAACCTATGTGGTATATGTCTGTGCAAACCTTCACAACAATGCAGAAAAGTTGTTTTTACACCATTTCTCTCTGACTGTGGCTATCAAAGTATGGTTCATCATCACTTCTATGAGATGTACCTTAATTTAATGGGAAGAATCCTACTGAAACTGGTTGACATTGCGAACCCATCTTAACTTCTGAAGGGCAACAGTTTGAGCTTTGCAGACGTACCTTTTACGCCTTGAGGTCTAAACAGTCTGCAAGTTGCAAGACTGCGGTTAGGAATAGGATATTTTTCTTGCCCTCCGATCTTCTAGGACAATTTGACATGCTCCAAGAGGTTCAGAGATACAGTAGGCTTCCAGTCATATAGCACATTAAGATTTTTCTCTGCTCTTGGTTTCCATGTAGCCGGCCAGACTCTTTTGGTAAGCTGCCAGATTTGGAGATCCAAAAATGCTCCAGACATGAGTGAATGATCTATATTGCTTGTGCTAGGGCTATTATAATCTCTGCATTGCATTTTTGTTAAGTAATACACTTTCAAAATAACGAATAGTTGAGATGCATATAAGTTCCCTACTTCAGAGAAGATCAGGTACCTGCAGGAGTGTTCATGAGGAAGAGTTACACTAGACAGCTGGCCATTTCACTCTCATGTATCACAGAATCATAGAATGGTTTGGGTTGGAAGGAACCTTAAAGATCATCTACTTCCAACCCCCCTGCCATGGGCAGGGACACCTCCCACTCGAGCAGGTTGCTCAAAGCCCCATCCAGCCTGGCCTTGAACACTCCCAGGGATGGGGCATCCACAGCTTCTCTGGGCA
>JAOQGH010000077.1:34277346-34327405 GCA_025769975.1 Gallinago jamesoni | reverse complement strand
AGTCCTTCTCCTCAGGGCTGCTTTCTAGCCATTCTCCGCCCAACCTGTATTTGTGCCTGGGATTGCCATGTCCCAGGTGCAGAACCCTGCACTTGACTTGGTTAAACTTCATGCAATTTGCATGAGCCTACCTCTCAAGCCTGTCCAGGTTCCTCTGGATGGCATCTCTTCCCTCCAACGTGTCAACCGCATCACCGAGTTTGGTGTTATTGGCACACTGCTGAGGGTGCACTCTACCCAACTGTCCATGTCTCCAACAAAAATGTTGAACAGCACTGTTCCCAGTATGGACCCCTGAGGAACACCACGTGTCACTGGCCACCACTTAGACATTGAGCCATTGATCACAACCCTTTGAGTGCAGCCATCCAGCCAGCTCCTTACCCACTGAGTGGTCCATCCATCAAATCCATGACTTTCCAATTTTGAGACCAAGATGTCATGTCGGACAGTGTCGAATGCTTTGCACAAGTTCAGGTAGATGACATCTGTTTCTCTGCCCTTGTCCACCAAGTGTGTGGCAGTATCATAAAGGGCCACCCAATTTGTCAGGCACGATTTGCTCTTGGTGAAGCCATGTTGGCTGTCTCCAATCACCTCCTCATTTTCTATGTGCCTTAGCAGAGATTCCAGGAGAATCTACTCCATAATCTTGCCAGGCACAGAGGTGAGATTGACTGGCCTGTGTTTCCTCAATGTATTAGCTTAAAAAATCTAGACACCAGATCTCTTCTGTTAGTAAGAGATAGTTATCCCTCTGGGACTCAGAGCCAGAGGATTTGGAATTAATTAGCTTTGAATTAAGGCTTTACTTCATCAGTTATGGTTTCAACTGCCAAATTGGTTAATGTCTCTGTAGGCAGACACAGGACTCTGACAAGGTCCAATACACATATCACATCATTCACTAGCTGTGTGACTGAAAGCACTTTTTGTTCTGGTGGTGTGACATGCAGTGCACATGAGTTGATTATGCTAGTTTTCCTACTTACTTTCTTTTCTATAATTTACTTGTAGAAGCTGTTCCAACAGTCTTGTATCCTCAGGTCTCATGTGGGTGATAGCATAAGCAACTGGTTGCATGTAGGTTTTGGATGCCTGAAGGGCTGCATAGTGAAGCTCGTAGTAATTTTTGTTCTTCACTTTGGTTTATTTAGATGCTTGTGGAAATCTCCATCAGAGATCAGTCCCATTGTATTATATAACTTGATCATAAAAATACGACATTCCTGTTGTTCTCAAGGTGTTACCTGAGAAATCTCAGTAGATTAATTGCCAGCTGGAGAAAACAGTTGCAAAATAATTTCATCCAAATGTTAGTGTCTTTACTGTTCATTGCTAAGGCATGATTTTTATCAGAAAACAGATACATCTGATACTGGTATTTCGGTTTCAGAAGGATGTAGTTGGAAAGATGTAGGTCTGGTTTGAGGGCACATCCTTGAAAAGCCCATTTGCTGTTTGGAATGTTATTTCCCCCGAGTGTGGACAAGGGCTGAGCAGCACACAATTCCTGCTATTGCTGTCATGGCACAAAGGGAAGATGTCTTTCTCAGCGATTACTAATTTTCTCCTTCGCTCTTGTATTTTGTCTTTTATTTTACTTGGCTGAAAAACAGATTGGAGGACAGAGACCACGGTTGAAATGTGTGCTACTGTGTGTGGAAGCACAGCTAAAAATACCCTGGTCTTTTCCTTTTGCAAACTGTGCAAAACCACTATCTTCAATTTTGCAGTCTGCTCCATGAAAAGCTATACTGGGTCTGTATCAGTTCTGTCCACTAATATCTGAAAAAATACTAAATATGCCATTTTTGTAGCTTTTCCTCTTTCAGCTAAGTCTAGTTTTCCTATTTCTGCAGTGCTCAACTTTCTGCTTGAGCCAGGTATTTCCCCATTCATAGAAAAAACTTCTTTTTCCTTTACATTTTGATGTATGCTTCTTCCAAAAATCCTCAGGCTGTTCAGTAGCAATAAGATACTTGAAAGAACAAGGTGTGTCTGGAGTGCCTGGAGTACATGGTGTCTCTGCAGGACCTTCTCCCAGATGTGGGTCTCTGGGGCAGAGACCCTCTCTTGCTCAGGGTATATATACAATGTCATTGCTTCCCATTTAATGACCTCACTTCAGCCCTCAGTACCATTCTTACCTCATGTCACTGTGAGTTTGTTCTTGTTAAGGGCCTGATCCATCAAAGCACTTAAGCACATGGTTGTGGGTTGTAAACCCACCAGGGTAAGCACCTTGACTTTTTATAACCCTGTAAAGTGTGTAAAATGTGTACCTATGGCACTGTAAAAGATGGGTTTAAACGATGCCTGTGATAAGAGCTAACCTTTTCTGTTCAGCACTTATTCTCCTTTGTAACACAAGAAGTTTCTGCAGTTTGTGTTGCATATATTTCAAACCAGGCTGGTTTTGACAAATTGACTGTTTCTTTTTTAGTTCTGTCTTTTTTGTGCCTGTCTAAAAGAGCATCTACACCTAATAAATTTTCAAGAGATTTTTGCTTATCTGTACTCCTCGAAAAACTGTTTAGATTCTGTTAGACACCCTGAAGGATTACTTAATACTTAAAATTTTTCAGTTCAGCTTCTTAAAAGACTTAAAACAAAATAAGAAAACAGTACCATCACAGTAGGCTCAAACCTTTCTCCTGCAGACACCACTACGGGTAAGTCTTAAGTTATGTACTGTTCTGAGAACTGAATATGGTCCAGTGCAGAATTTTAATTTCTGTAAGCACTGGAAATAAAAAGTAATTAAACCTCTACATATTCCTTGTGTACTATAAATACATTAATAAAGTAGGCAAAGGAAATCAACTCCTAAATTATTAGCAGTAGTAAAATGCTGAATATTGAAACAGTTTAATTTATTCATTTATAATTTTTATCAGGATAAAATAGGCCTCTAGGAGCAATTTAAGAATTACAATAATGCAATTGTTCAGTACAGTCAGCAGTTAGATACACAGCTATCTTTGTATAAAGAAAAACAACAACAAAAAACCAAAAAAGGCAAGCTAGTGGCAAAGCCCCGTGTTTCAATGTAAATTGATAGTGAATTTACACAAAGCCAGCAGATTGTTCTCTCATCTCTTAGGGAAAAGCATCGTATGTCTTTCAGTGTGAACGCTACTGGGCAGTGAACCAATGCAGCTGATCTGGTTCAGTGCCCACAGAAAGAGAGTCAAGCTCTAATTGTAAAACTTTTAGGTAACCAGTTTATCTCCAAGTTAGCTTATATTAAGTATAAAGCTGCTAACCCCCAAATGAACTCAGATGTTGACTATCAGTCTTCAATGTATTTTAGAGACAACTGGTTAAGCCAAAGGTAAAACATAACAAAGACATGTCATATATTAATAGCAGAGACAATTGGAAATCTTTTAGCCTATGTATTAGATTGTACATCTGCAAAAGAAAGCTTAGTTGGTAGGCATTTCAAAGATAAGACTATTAGGGAAAAGACTTTGCTGAGTATTTCCTTATATGAAAAAGTGCTCTCACTTCAAGTCTGCTGTAGAGGGAAGATGAGATGCCTTACAATCATCATTAAAGTAACATTAACCTACTGAGAAGGTCCCAAACTGCTGTAGAGCAGGTCCACTCTTTGAAATTCAACAACCTTTCTCAACTTCCATTTACAACTACAAGGAGCATCCATGGCTGAGGAAAAAAATGGTAACATTGTGTGTCTAATCCAACATACTGCTGCTTTTCACATCTCAAAGGACTTCAAGCAGTACTTCTTTCCTGAAGCAGTACTCAAAAGTACTGAGAGGAGTGACCTGTTATACTCAAAGGTCTAACCATCTTTTAGAAGATATTTGGCATCAAAATAGGGAAAAAATGAGTGGGCATCTCAACAGTCTCCTTGGTGAGGATGCAGCTTGATATCCTGTTTATGTCCAATTTAAGAGGGTTTCCTACAGAAACATAGGATCATAAGATAATGAAGGATTCAAAGGGACCTCAGGAGCTCTCTAGTGCAAACTTCTGCAGTTACTCAGGGCTATATCTGGTCTGGTTTTGAAACCTACGTGGATGGATCCTACACAATATCTGGCATATCTACTCCACTGCTTGATTGTCCCGCTGTCATCTGAATCCAGAGGCACTTTAGGGAATAGTGCTACACAAAACCATCTAATTTCATAAACTGCCTCCAAACCACCCTGAGGAAAAGCCAGCCCTGCATGCTCTATGGCCCGTGTTTTCTTTCCATGAAAGAAGGGGCAAAGTCTGCTCAGATTGTGAATACAACAATAAGCTATGGCTCTCAGTAGAGGCTGTCTAAACACTCCAGCAAACTATATTTGTTACTGCAAATTAATATTTTCATCATATATTCTTAACCATGAGAGCTAGAAAGAGTTGTTTCCGATTAACTTCAATTCTAAAGTCACAACTTGAGAGGTAAAGCACAAAGTTACTGACTTAGACCTTAATCTGATCTGATCTCAAAAGCATCTGCCTTCAGTGAAGAAAGCATAGCAATGTCTGGACATTGGCTGAACTGCAGAATCTGCTCAGGATCACCCCATTTCATGGGTGGAACATGTCCTGTGGACAACGCTCCAGTGTTATCCTCAGGGAGATGAACATAATATATAATATAATTAATATACATAACTATATTAATTATATAATATATATATTAATAATATGATAATGTCACAAATAAAAGTGGCATTAAACTTGTTTCTAGACCAAAAAATCTCATAAAATATAAGATTTTGGAACATAACCATTGAATGGCCTTCTAACATGTAAGATGTCAAGAAGTTATTTACAGTCTTAAATACCTATTGCACACAAAGAAAGACTTGTTTATTTGTAGAGATTGCATAGTTTATTTTTCATCAAGGAATATAATAAAGCCTGAGAAGGGCAATCAAGAAATCTGTGAAAGCCTGTTTCACTGTTTCCATAGTAACCCCCTTAATAAGCTAGTAACCTTGGTTAGAGACAACCCTATAAGCAAATACATTGTAAAAAATTCTCAGTCATAATGAATACACTCTCATTGTTTGGCTTTTTGTGTCGCTTTTACAAATATCTTGGCCCTTTATTAGTTTCCTTCTTATATTTAAGATGCACAGAACCTGAAGCAAAATATAACAACCTGCCCTACCCATTGCTCTCTATTAAAAAAGGCATGTTTCAGGTACAATACACTCTATTAGTACATTTAATTCTATGTTGGTAGGAAAAAAAAAAAAAGGATGACAAAACTCAGTTAGTAGCAGCGGGACAGCCCCAGCCACAGGCATCAGGCACCCCCCTGGCTCAGAGACAGGGGGAGGCTGTGCTGGGATGTGGGCCCGGCATGGTGGGACATGTGGAGAACTGGAGACTGGCCCTGCTGTGGCATTGTTGGGACTGCTGGCCCAGGGGGGCTGACATAATGTCCTGAGCTGGGGGAGGGAAGGGACAGACAGGACTACCGGTGCCCTAATGGCCCTGACAGACTGTGGCTTTTAAGTAAAAAGTTTCAAACCATTAACCAAAGGGGAAAAAAGCCCTACCCTTGGAGTACTTTACCGCACCTAGAACTATGAAGCATCAGAAAAATCAAAATCACCATGATAATTTTATGATCATTTTAGAGTCCTGGAGTACCTGGGTGCTTTGTAGGAGGTGTCCAGCAAACATGGGATGACATAAAGTCCTTGCTGGGACAGAATATCCAGTTAAGACACCAGTTTTGCAAAAAATGCACATGCTTAATGTCAGCATCCTAAAGCACAGCTATAACTAAATGCCATTTATAATTTTTTTTTTCTTCTGAACTATTAATAAATGGATAATGTACGAACGTGATTTCATTGGAGACAAGATAGCTGCTACCAGCTATGACACCAGCTACAATCCTTTTCAAAGTTAATAGTAATTATTTTTAACACCTCTTACAGACTTCTAATAATCTCTGAGGGGATTAATACTTTAGAAAGTATGTATGTGTTGATGATAGAAAGCAGAATGAAGTGTACTGATTTATTGCAACTCTTCATTAAGTTTAAAAGCATTCCACTGTTATGAAGACATCAACCATGGGCTGTGGTATTTTCACACTGCAAAGGAATAGTTAAGGACAGGAAGACAAAAAAATAAAGCAAACAAAGTTTTAACTTGAATTCAAGCCAGATTTCACAAAAAACAAGACCCTATTCAAGTCCAATGAGGTAAAACACGTTAAAAGCATCCACTTTTCCCTATTAAGGCATGGATGAAACATACCTGCTTATGTGTGTGCTGAAAATTTTACTAGGTAAAGTAATAGCAGTTTACTATATTGCACAAAGATAACCATGTAACTGAATTTCTTGTAACTACTCAAATTCAGATTCTCATTCCCCATTAACTACAATGATATCATTCCATTGATTTCTGTGGAATTAGATTTAAACCACCAATGATAGAGAACAAGGAGGACTTTTTCATATTTTTCGCTCAGCAAAATTTTGATTTAATTTTTTACTTAAAAACATCAGTTCAAACTCAAAAAATGAGATCAAGAAATAATGTGCAGTTTTACGTTATATACAGCTATGATAAGGTTTCTTTTTGGGACTTATTTTTAATGAGTTAGCAGAAGAGAATTAGACAGTAGGTTTTGGACATAGGCAACACAAAAGCAGAAAAAAAACCTGACCGCTCTATTGTCCTCTCTATTGACCGCTCTATTAGAAGGTACTGTAACCTTCTCATTCAAAAGGAAAATTCCTCTTAACTCCAACAGGGTCCAGATTTTATCTTTCATTCCTAATTATTTCCTGGTGAGTTTTACACATGTGAATATTACCAGCAAAAGTCAGGTAATTAACACAAGTACCTCAAAACTGAAAAATACTGGATGCATGCTTGTTTCCCAAATGACACATGGCCCTGCAGCCTGTGCATATATGTGCCCCCATGTAAGAGAGCTGAATTTCTTCATAAGCATTATCATCAGTCATCTTTCTCAGAGGAAAATGAGCACAGTATGTCATTATGTCTAGGATTGTGTCACAGTTTGGCTACTAATGGGCATTGGGCCAAACTCCAAGGGAAAAAAAAAAAAAGAAAATTGATGATATTTATTTTGGAAGCCTCTCAAAACAGGGGCTCTTTCTTTTGTAGTACTTACGACTCTGTCAGCACTTAGCAAAAAAACCAAATAATTCAAATTCTGATATTCAGTTTTGGCAAAATGTTCTGAATACCTATCTGAAGGGAATTAATTAAACAGCTGCCTCTCTCCTAAATTAGAGCCTGTGTCACTCCTTCTCCCAGCTTTTGATAGCACATCATCCTCACTGGCCCCCCTTGCTCTAGAGACCCTCTCTCCAAGTGTGAGGTAGCATTTGCAGAATCCTCAAATATTAATGTTGTCATGTGCCCATCCAGAATTTTTATTTGGAAAAATGCCATAACTTGATTAAACTCACTATTATGTTATAATATGTCCTATAATTCTCTATAATGGTCAGAGAGAAAATTTTAGGTGCATTTGGGTTCTCCAAGACAGAACATTGTCATGTGAGCACTTTGGTAACAGTATATGCAGGCAGCATTTTCTTCTGTGGACTGATCGATCTCATAATCCCCTGCTTTGTGATCCATATTCTGTACTACTTTACCTATATCTCCTTGAGGTTTATATAAATGGGTTTTTAAGTATCTTCCTTAGAAGTACTCATGTGTGTAAGCTAGGTTTATTCAGCAAAAATTATACTGAGAATTTGTGGGACCTCATCCACATAGATGTGCTTCTCCTGACCATCCCAACAGTTATCTCCATCTCCAGTCATACCTCATTCCCACTGGCGCTATTCGTAAAGGGAACATTCTATTCCTCCCCCAGCTGGCCACTATTACCCTTTTGGGAGAACCCCAGCACATTCATGGGGCAGAACTCAGCTTGATGATTGGATTTGGAGCGTAGTATCAAAGTCATCATATTGCTTTGTTGTCCAGGAACCTTAATAAGTTTGGGGCTATCTGTGCAGGAGCGAACAGTTTTCATATTTTCTTCCCAGTTGCATATGATATAATTTCAACATTACTGTCTGCATATGCATTTTCACTTCCTTTAAATCTTTGTCAAAGCATGCATTTTACTTCTGTGTGCTGATCATTTACTGTCAGGTCTAACAGACCCTCTTAGTTCTGCACATGAGTTTAGAAGAGACATTTCTTTGACTCTTGGGTCACCCTTAGGTGAACAATTGCTGGTGGAGTTACTTTGTGCCCTCTACACGCAGATATATACTGACTGAGGTTTTAAAAAACACAATAAAGTACTTGTAATAGAGCAGTACAATCCTAGATTTCATCTACAGACTCTGCATCAAAATAGATAGGAAATTCATCCCTCTGTCTCATAACATTCCCTTGGAAAATATTAGATCACAAACAGTATTCCCAGTAGAGCAATCTTCCAATTTTTCTGCTGCTGTAGATGCTGTCTCAGTCATTCTGTTGCTTCTGGTTAATAAGTCATAAAGCCTGTCATAAGGCCTGTCATGATAAGTGTATATATCTCTTCTGCCAAAACACTTTTAGTTACAGTTCCCAGAATAGAAAAAACTACCATGTGGGAAGTTACTATAGAAAGTTGCAGTAGATCTTCTTTCATCGTAACTGTGCTCTTCAGAGGCTTCAGAGAAATAAGAGTCATCACAGTCCTAGGCTAGATCACTTTTTTAAGGCTAATTTCCTCAGAATTATTATTTTTTTATTTTTGAGTATATTTACTAGAAACTACTTTGTTATTCATCTTCAGTACTAGGTTTCCATCCCACCTTCCTTTTGGTCCACTTTCCTATAGTTTCTGAGGTCCAGTGCACTGGTAGCTGGTGAGAATCCCATCCTGGCAACTTCAGCAAATTCTCAGGTGATCTACCTCTATCTGGAAAACCTGAATTCTTTTCTTCGTCGAAAAGCTGATATTTGAAAGAATACGGTATCTTTTAGGCATTGAATAGGCTTTTAGGCTTTTATATAAACTGTAGATAAAGAGTTTCCATTCCTTCAAGCCTTTGAGAACAGATTATACAAGCATCTGTTTAAAATGACTCCTGCTTTGCCATGGGACAGTGGATTCAAACACCCTAATTTTCTGTGTTGTAATTGCTTTGACCAGCTCCCAACACTAATAACTAGTTTTCTTCCCTCTCATAGATTGCTCCAGCAAGAAAGAAATACAGTATTTCAAAAGACAATGAGACCATACAGTCCATGACAGAATTCATAAAATATCAAAGCATTACGCCCTGCCCAGTCATCACTAAGAAACAGACTTTGAGTACCATGTAATGAATATTTTCAGGAAATTCATCATAGTAAACTCACAGTAAAGTGAAAAAAAGTTAAAAAGAATTCCTGAATACATTTAATTAAAGAGTAAAATTTAAGAAAATCTTTATTGTTAGTGGTTGTGAGCAGGATCACATTCAGTTGAGATGTTAGAATTTGCAATAATTTTTCCATACTATTTTACTACGAATAGCAACAACTTTTGCAACCCTTAGGTTTTCTCTTTTTAAAAAAATAGAAATTGGAGCTAAGCAACACTAAATGATCTTTTTGGTTTGAAATATCTCTGCTGAGATTACTTATTGTTTTGGTCAGTCATTACTATGAAGGACCTAGAAATACAGAAATATAAAGAAACTCATGGAAGCTAAAAGTCTATAGTGGTATTCCAGAAAACAAACTAATAACTGTACATGACGGTACCTCTGACTATAACAAAACCATGATTCAAATTGGAAAAAATAAAGAAAATGTGCTTATAATTCTGCCACTATTACTCAGGAAAATTAAAGTATCTTATTTGGTGGGATGGTTTATTGAAGAAAGACCTGTGTCTACCTGACATATCTATTTTGCAACATTAATAGTGCACTTCTAGACAGATAGACAAACTTTCTAATATTGTGAGTTAATTCTAGCTTGGGAATTGGGGATTTCTCTAACTCCCATTTCATAAATTTAGAAACTGGAAAATTCTCAAAGTTGTGTTACTATTAGAATTTAAGGCTCAATACTGTGGTTATTCAGCAAATGAAAATAAATCTTGTTTATATCAATTATTTCTCTCTACAAAATATACAATGGAACTGAGAAAATAAAAAGGATATGAATCATAAAGTGAAAAACTGCAATTGTTTGACTGATATTGTATTTGATTATTGGAGGACATGGATTAAACATTAATTCCAGCGAATGAGACAAAAGAATCTCTTACACAGATTGCGATTGCATGATTTTTCTCTAAACTCTGGCAGTATTCTGGACAAGAAAAGTCTATCATAAGTGGAATGAAAACTATTCATTCTTGCTCTGGCCTGGCAGATATCCCATTAGCTTTAAATTAAATAAATATCAGCAATAATATTAAATAAAACTTAAATGTTGTAATAAAATGTCAACCAGCATTTATTTTATGACTGCTACTCAAAAGAATGGTTATTGTTATAGCTATGTCAGAGGGAGGCATTTCTCTCTCTGCCTTCTAATTTTCTGTATCAGTAAAAAATTTCTAGTTTATATTAGGAACAAGTTGTCATTCCAGATTAAGAGCACTGAACTGGTGTTGGATTTAGCAATCTCCCATACTTCTGGTGAAATTATTTTAATTAGCCTTCTTCTAACAGTGTTTAAACAAATCCTATGCTGCCAGGGAAGGAAGAAATGACTTCTCAGTCAGATAGTTTACTTAGTTCTTTTTCTCCATTGCCATAAATCTTGGTGTGTAGGTTATTAGTGACTTAAGACTCCTTTTTTTTTAAACAATGAACTGTGACCACTTTACCCACTGAAAAGCTCACACATCATTCAAGTATAAATGTCCTGTTTCTGCATGGTTTGTTTTCACACCATTGTTGGGTGCTAAAATAGTTTTACACCATTTATAAGGCATGGACATTTTAGCTAATCTGTCCAGTCTGTTACAGGTATGCCAAAGTAGAAAAATAGCAGTAGTAACCCTATATATATATGCAGAGCTGTAGGCACATATATTGGAGCCAGACACGTTTGGTTAATCCTTAGCACATTATATGAATGTCGAATTAACCACTAGTCACGTACTATGAATTCCACGATACTCAGATAAATTAGAATATATCTAAATTCGAACATGTTTAATGATCAAAAATGCATCTTCCAAGAGAAATTTACTTAGACACTTGTGGACCAAAAAAATGTCTGATTTTTGCTTGCGACTAGTGAAAAAGTTGAGAAGTCACCTACCTACAGCCTACAAAGGCCCTGCTTAAGGTTTGGCTTTGGAGCTTGCACCGCTTTCTTTACAAAAGAATTGTTGTCTGTTTCCTGAGTGTGAACGTGAACTCCTGTGAGTGAGCTCATGATGTGCGTGTGTGCGCGTTGCCCCAGCGTTTCCAGCCGAGGCAGCCCAGCGCTCCATGCGGTTAAGTAAACACAGCATGGCTGCCGGGGCATGCAGCCAAGGCTGAGGCCGGGAGGAGGGGATGAGGCTGGGAGGAAATAAGAGCAAATTCCTCTGAAATGATCTGACAGGAAATGACAGAGTGTCAGCCTTATACAACCGCACTGCGCGCGAGAGAGAGAGGGCGGGAGAAGTTCTTCCTAAACACAGAGTGGTGCCAGATCTCAGTAGGTGAGGATGATGAAATAATAAAGCATTTCCCGTGTGTGTTTTTCATTAGTCCTGTTTTGTTTTTCTTCCAAGTGCTGTGGAAACAGAACAGAAGCCCATGTTTCAGCCAGGACTGCAATGGCCTCCTCCCATGGGAATAACAGCTGCATAAATAGGAGGGAAGCCCTCAGTGGAATTGCTTCCAACACCTTTCTAATGGAAATAATGATTTGCAAAGCCCAGTTTATACCTTTGCCACATAATTAGTAGCCACGATTAAAAACATTGTTCCAACTCCCAGCATCCTTGAGATCTGGCAAGACCTTAAATATTCCACTGTGTTCCAAAAAGGTAGCCCATAAGTGATCATTGTAAGGACAGTCTTGGCCAGTTGAGTCAAGCCCTGGAATCAATCAACACCTATTATATGGAAATTAACCATTTTGATGTCAATTAGTGGAAATTTGTTAGCAGACATAACCTATAAGACACTTTATTTTGAATTCCTAGCTCTTCTTGTTGAAGCTAGCTAAGACGGGGCCAAGGACCAAGCCACACTTTTCTTAATACCTGAGCAGAATCAATTAAAGAAAGGGGTGGAAGGAAGCTGTATCAAAATTCGCAAAACTTTTCTTGTTTATTTGGCACAAGAAGCACAAGGAAATGGATAATGCATTTTTCCCTATGAAGAGTCAATTTCTGGTCACAGATTTGGGTGCATAATTGTCTATTCTTTATGTGTTGATACTGAGTACAGAAGAAAAAAATATTGCTAGACTAATGGCAATACCTACCTTCACTTCACGCTACTTTTAACTAAAACTCTTTTTCCACCACTTTATTATAAATTATATTGTCATATTAAGAAAGTAGAAGTTTCTAAATTAAAATTTCTGACTTGATCATTCATATTCCTCCTAAGAATAACTTTAAAAAAATCTAAATTTTGGCTAGCTGCTCAAGCTAGAAGACTTCCTTAAGGCTTAAGAACATTACCTGTCTGGCCCATGGGGTGGTTTTCACTTTACTGTGAATTCCACCTTTTGTTTAAAATTATTAAAGTACCCTCACATAACATTTTAACTGTGTATAGCATCATCCAGTGTGACAGCCTGCTGCTATACCATTCAAACTAAACATTAGAACTGCAGGTTCAGTCTCAAAGCTTTACAGCAATTCTAAAACACTCACAGCTAAGAAGTGAATACAGAATGAGAATCTTGCTATAATATGAAAAGCTCCTGCCAGATTTGAAGCCAGGGTTTCCACAAAGCTTGTGGAAACTCCACTGCAACTCCTATGAACTGACAGTGACATATACAGCATGTTACCCTGGCATGCAAATGGGTGTTCCCAAAAAACCGAGCCTGTTATTACCTTCTAGAGTGCACGTTCACCAATTCATGATTTGCAATAACATTGGCCAACGTTATTGTAATATCCAGAGTTCAAACTTTTACCTAATTTGAAGTGTCTCTTAAAATTAAGTGTTCTAAAAATTCTCCCAAGCATTTTAAGTTGCTAGGAATAACTTTTTCTGCTTGTTAAATTTATAAACAGTTATTAAATGAGCCATTCAATGTAGTGTAGTACAATACTTCCAGAAGTTGACAATGGAGACACCACTGTCAAATTATAATGTCTTTCCTTTGATACTGATAGGGGTTCTGTAACCTACATGATCAATGCAATTTATCACTAGATTCAGGCAGTGACAGCACTTACTTGAGAACAGCCTGATAAAGTTGCAATTATTTCTTGATACTATTGGCCATCCAAGCTTCTATAATTTCACTAGTAAGAACTGCTTCTAAGACCAGCAGCCTCCTTTGGAAGGGTCATTTTTATGCATGATCACATAGCTATATTCAGTAACCTGTAATATCCTTGGAAAAAAGATGCTAATATAAAATAGAGTCTTTCTCTGCCTCTGTTTAAGCAAATTTAAACCTTAATAATAAGCATTGTTCATTTTACACATTTAGTAAATTAGCCGTTATTTTAAAATAATATGCAAACCTTGTTTTTCTCAAAATTAAAGATAGCAGTGCCATAAATGTTGAAAGATTAGAAACGTGTAAAATTTATTACAGCATGCCTAGGGATTGTTCATTTAGTAATGGGTCTGTACATTGCTGCTGAAGCAGATGCATAAATGGTAGTGGGGTAAAATCAATTTATAAAAGAATATTTCAATTACGATCAGGATGTTTTGCATAAAAGTTTTAAGTATATGGCAAAAAAGTAAGGATCACACTCTGAGATACGTTTCATCGCTGTAGATGGTGGCAGAGGCTACAGTTAAACTCCTATTTGGAGATTAAGTATGTGGATAAATCCTTGACTCTGTTGAACTTTATGAGAATTTTGCTATCCACCTTACTAAATGCAAGACTTTAATTCTGGAATTTTATTTCTGCAAGTAATAGAAAATGTACATGAAACCTCAGTAGTCTAAGGGCATGTTCCTCAGCCAGCAGGCAGGTACATTTACTGTGGAACGACCAGGGTAGTTATTAGAAGCGTACTTTCCTCAGTTTCCAGAAGCTGTTAAGTTGGGCTTGCGGTTTCTAAGGCGAAGCTCCTTTGTAAGACTCAAATACTTTGTGTTGCTATAATACCTTCTCAGTTCACATGGTAAAATACATAGTTTTGGAAATATCAACAAAATTTTCCAAAAGTAAAGATGACTTTTTTTTTTTTTAAACAAGTCCTTAACAGAGCACTTAATTTCTGCTAAAGCAATATCATTGGGTTATTGATGTCAGAGACTCCCATTGGCTTTAACAGAGTCATTTTTATGCATGATCACATAGCTACATTCAGTGCCCTGTGATACCATTGGAAAAAAGATGCTGACATAAAATAGCATATTTCTCTGCTCTTGTTTATGTGAATTTAAATCTTAACAATAAGCATTGTTCAAAAAATATTATTTATATTTGTAGAGAGCAGCTTATTCAATTCCTGAGATTATGAAAATGGCCTACCTGTAAATAGGGAATCAAATTCTAACAGTATCTTTTGAGTTCCTTGGGGGTGTAAGGCAACTCTTAGGAGAGTCTTCCTGGGCATACAAATTCATGCACAAGCTGCAAAGCTGAGGGGTAGAACTATTACATTATCAAACTTTTCTATTCCAGTTTTAAAGCTATTCAAGTATATTAAGAGACCTTAAGAACTTTGAAGACCTCAGAGTACAGAACCAACTGAGGGTCCAAGAGACATTGCTAACTGTCAGGAACAGAACCTTTTCTTTCTTCTGTCATGACATCTGGAGGCACAGCAAATAATTTTCAAAAGCTGTAATGAAAGAACAGAGCTTCCTGTGTCCATTAGTGGTCTTGCTAACTACTCCTAGAAGACATAATACTCAGTTCTTGAGAGAGTATGTAATTTTCTCTGAGCTTAAAAATAATTTTACTGTTTATATGAACTAAGATAACTGGAAGCTCTGGAACTCAGTGTATCTAATAGTTTTATACTGTACAATTTGCATGTTTCTATAATTCACAGCTCAAAATAGTATTTAAATTCTAGCCACAAAGGCAAACTAAAATGCTGTTCTGCTGTCTTTGTGTGTAGAAGCTTGATAGCAATGAAGAAAAGCACAGAGCAAAACTACTACTGAGCACCTACTTTCCACCCAGTGACAATGATATCTCTGCAGGAGCTGAATGAGAATATGCAATACTAAGAATTTTAATCACTTTGGGTTAGATTATTTTAAATTTGAATACCATTGGACACATTGCATTTAACTGATGTATTAACCTGGAAATCCTAGAGAAGCTGTCTGTTTTCACTTGATCTTCATCTCTGATTCAGCATTTCACTGGTGACTGAAGCTGTGTTCAGGTGAACTCAGTGACTAATGCTTAGTAAATAAAAGCAAACACTTCTGGCAGTGCTGCTGTAAGCTAGGTTAGCTATATTACTTATTTCAGTCTCCGTGACTGGTTCCTGTCTTAGAGCACCAGCAGGAAGCCTGACATTTCATAATGGTCTGCAGCTTTAAGGAGAAAACCATTTGCAATATCAGTTGAACTGTGCGGGTGTTGCTGGCACTAGGCAGAAGTAACAGGCCTCTATGTCCAGTGATATTTGTGCACGTTGAATTATATATACTTTCTATTAACTGGGATAAGAAAGGAAATCTTTAAAGTTTCATATTTTAATTGTATGGAATATTTTCCTGAGGATGTAAACAACATGGCATTGATGGCACATGCAGAAGATCTTAATCTTCTTCTGGTGCAATTTGAGTGGCACTTCATTACATTTTTTCAAACAAAGTGCCACTTCATTACAATTTTTTCACAGAGCAGGTGTTTCAGAATGCATCTATATTGCGATATAAGAACAGATACATCTTCCATAGAGGATGGTTGCTTATTGATAAACAGCATTTCTTGAAGATGTAAGTCTTTAAACAAGGAAAGGACAGATGTTCTGAAGAGAAAGAAACATCCTGGTTTGGGATCCTAGGATCCAGGCTAGGAACCCTGAGATGTCCTTTGGGTTGTTCCCACCCTCATCTCACTTCTAAAGGTTTGTCACGTCAGAGTAAAGAAGACAGGCCACTGGAAGCTGTATGTGTCAGTATAAGCAAACAAAAACTATTAAAAAAATCCCAATAACATATGCAAGACTCTCTGATGTTGAGAAAATGTACAAAGATTTTTTTCATACTCATTTAGATATCTACTTAGACAAATGTTTTTATTTGACCCTGTCCTCATTTCCTTAGATGGCAAATAGACATTTGTTCAAAAAATTTAACAGATTATAAATCTCAAAGCATCTTTTTCTCTCAGATTAATGATTCCTATAATTTTTCACCACAACTATTGTGAAAGAACATTAATAAGGTTACAAAGACAAGGATGCTGGTTAGAAACACTAGAATAATAGAAATCTCTACAAAATTAATTCATACCTCTTGCATGTATGCACCTAACCAAAACCTTTAGTTACATGACTGCATGCTATTTTTGTCACAAGCTCCATGACATTTTTCTCAAGTTCCAGGATGTGGTAATACTTATACAGGATGAGCAGGCCACCACTAAATAAGAAGCTCTTGAATCATCAGTTTTCCCCTTATTGACAGAATATGGTCACACCAATTATTTCCTGTACTATTCAGAGCGTGTTCCGAATACAGAAGTCCTCAGGTGAATGTTTGCAGTCCTTACCAATACAGCACTTTTTTGTGATGCACCTATCCTCCTATTATGTCTTTGAAGTAAACAGGCACTACGATCTCTATTTCACAGCTGTTGACTTATGGTAGATTGATATTAAAATTAGATGTTTCCAATAAATTTGGACATCATTTTAGATAGTTAATTTTTGCAAGGGGAGGAGTAATTAGTAATGTATATGACTTCATACGTTCAAAATTCACTTGCCAGTGACTTTTGCTGTGAGAAATCTTTAGTGCTGAAAGTCACAGTATATGAGGGTTATTGACCACATGCAAATTTGTTGCAGAGCCAGATACATGGCATCACTAAGACAGTGTGGCAGAGGTGAACACATGGAGATCCATGGTAAGTGTTCCTTAAGATCCTGGTTGATCTTAATTTTAATTCTTAATTTTGGTCAGTGATTTCAGAGAGAGTCCAGTTCTACCATAACACTGGTCTGGAGCCCCTGTCTTGGGAGAATTACATCAGATGAAGCTGTGGCTCATGTGCTCCAAATATATGAGCTGAAGGAGGATTGACAAGATTAAAGGTTTACCATTCATCTGAACTAATTGGATATGGAATAAATAAAATTCCATAAGACCATCCCATCCCTTGAGGAGTAGCAACAGCCCAGTCTGAGTTCCTGTGCCCCTAGGACATGCCAATTGCCATAATAATGGTTTTCATCCATAGCTCAATGCACCACATTTTCAAAAGATGAGTCAGTGTAACTCTCACTTTTTCAGACTCCCAGAGCATCTGGGAGATGGTTTGTAATTCATGTAGCAAATTATTAAGCAGGCAACAAGTGAAGGCCATGGATCTCACTCACTATACGGTTCTGGAGCTCAGCTCAGTTAGCAGGAGGAAAGAGACAAAAATAGCGCTAACCATTGGTGTCTTGATGCATAACATCATTGAATTGAGCATCCTGTTAGATTAAAAGGCATCCAGATGTCCACACCCTTAAAAGCTATTACAGTAGCCAAGAATTTGCATATTGATCATTAATCTGAGCACATTGTGTTGCACAGGAGTAGTTATAGCTCTATGTCCCTTGAGGTTTTCTCCTCCGCTCTGGGAACGCACTGCTGCCCAAGTCCTATGGGCTGTGACTCCAACCTGCCACAGTCTGTGGGGAGAAGGATGTAGAAGAAATTCTTCTCCTTTAAGGTGCATTGTCAGTGCAGGACAGGTCATGCTGAATTTTCTTTATTCTCTTTATAAATGAGGTCTTGGGAGGATACGCAGGTTCTCTGTGTTGGCAGCTTAGCATTCAGTGTAGAATGTTATTATCCTTCTGCACCAAAGTACAAGTAAACTCTGGCCAAGCAACAAAAGATTTACTGCTTCTTCAATTTGTTTTCAAATACAGCTTGACAAATTTCACCAAAGCCCACATACTAACAGAAAATCTTACAGAAAAAATCCTTTAAAAGCCTTGGATTTATTAAGTCTGTGTGTTATATTAGTCAGAAGCAGCAAAATAGAGAAATTGTGTTTAATCACTAGGTATTGCAGTCTTTTTTGCCACTGAGCTAAAATAGTATTAGCTATTATACCAGCTAATATTTTTTTATTAATTATTATAAAGTGAAACTCAATGTCCTGGAATTTAGTTTGTAATCACCTTTCTTAGATAGGCATTACCATTCTTATCTGCGCTAGAAGCTCAAATGTATTTTAAGATTAAAGCACCACAAACTAAACAAAAGTAACAATGCATTAAGCAGGGAACAAAATATCCCCACTTACCCCTGATGTTGTAGATGCTTAGACCTAGACGGAGCTGGTGAGGGTGTGAAGCAACTACCTATCGTGCTGATCGACACACTGAGATAAAAGTTCAATAAAATGCCAGTTATGATATCTAGATGTTACAAAGAAGTACAATCCATTTTTTCCTAAAAATACAGCAGCAGGTTTTTAACATGGAAAGAAAGCAAAGCTTCATAGCTTCATATTCCAAGCAAATATTTAGTGTAAAAATATGAAGAACCAGTGAACACAAAATGAGGTAGACAAGTGATGAGAACAATGTAAGAAAGAAAAAACAGGCAGGAACTGTCACAGCAGGTTGTTCTTAACTTCAGTGGATGGGAGAGAGGGAAGAAGGAAGTAAGGCTGTAGGCATGGTTTGTAGTGCCTCTGAAACAGACTCTGAAAAGCAAAGAGCTGAAACCTTTTCTGCCTTATAACTGCTCTTAGAGTCAGACAGCATCAAAATGCTGCATCAGCTTAGAGCTCTGCCTTTTATTCTGTCAGCACCACAGTGAAGGTATGAATAAGATGCAGAACAGCCTATATGCACAGTGCCACATTTGGAGATTACTCCAAGCTTCCAAGCTGCTAATCTACACCTAAAGTCCTTTTTGCAGATAGTGCAAAACATGCTGAGCAATGATGGGGTTTTACCCTAAACACGAGCCTTCTTGTGAAGCGCACCATTCCTCTTGCCTGATTTAATTTGTCATAAAACACCATAACTGAATTCCTCCAAAGACATCCCTGTAAGGTGTCCTTTGGTGCTTTCTAAATTAGGCAGCAAATACACATCCTAATTTGCACATAAAGGATGTGTGGCAAAAATAATATTTCTTCCATGTAATTGGTTTTCTTTTAATCCTGACCTTAATGTATATCATTCTTGATGAACTGCTTCAAATAGGCTTTGAACTAGGATTTTTTTAAAAAGGTTAAATAATGAAAAAATGCCATCTTATTTTACTGCTTACATCAAGATTCAGAGAGATGAAGAACAGCGACAGCATGGCTGTTCACCCATAACCCTAGGACAGCAGGTAAACTGACAGTATGTAATTACAAAGAGCTGATACTAAGTTAAAACATATAGCTAAAGTAGCACTATTGCATATGCATCCCTTGGTTTTCAAGGCAGTGTTTAAAATAAAAAACCTTCACTGAGACAGAAAAACTGCTATAGTTATATCATAGCACACTGAGTTGCAAACCTTTTAATGAAAGACATAATTCTTCCACTGTCTGCATCATACTATATTCTCATGCAAAACACTTTAATGCATCGTGTAAATTATCTAAGACTTTCTTAGTATGTATTACATTTCTTAATCATAGATATTGGGTATAAAAAAAAGAGAATTATGTGACATGCTGCAAAACAAATTACTTGGCGTTAGCATATACTAGCTTGGTCTATGTCTGAAAAATGCATGCACGGAAGGGTTGGAATTTTTTTTTAAAATGTGTAGAACTCGCTTCTAAGTGCATATGTTATCAATATAGAAAAAATGACTAAACTGAAATGATGGCATTCTGATTTTCAGCCAATATCATCAGTTTAAAAGCAGGGCATCTAGATTAGAGTCTGGATGATCTATTTATTCTGAATTTCAGAGTAAGGTCCACGTCTGGAAAAGGATGTATATAAATAAACCAAATGTTTTCACCCACTTTTTCCATTCAATTACACTCAGTTTAGCTATAAAAGAATTTTAAATGCAAATCTCATTTTCAGCAATAAAATGTTTTTGCTGCCAAGTTAGGAGACAGGTTTTTCTTGCTGATGTCTCACCAGCTGAACACTACTGGAGTGTAAATGGTGGACAATATCATCACCACCTTGTAAGCTGTGAGTTGCTCATAGACATTCCTTTTGAGCACAGGATCTGATGAGACATGATACCTATTTTTCTGTCAAGTTTGATTGAAGCTAATTCTTATTTACATTATAATAATGTTGACTAATTGGGAGTACTAAGCAGGAGTGGCATTTAACATATTCAATATTATTTATTCCATAAAATTTCATTCAAATAGAAGAGACATCTGCTTTGAATGCAACCTGAACACCGTGTGTCAAGCACTATCAAATAAACCAGAATTTGTGAAGGTTAAACTCTTGTGGTCCTTGCAAAAATATAAATGTATATTCCAGTTGCAAGTACAGAGGAATAAGACCCTGCTAGACTGGTAGGTATTTACCATTAGCTTCTGGGAGTAAGACATACAGACATACTCACTAAGAAAACCATGATCTGGCATTTAAAAATTAATTGATTGCAATCATCACATTTAATCATTACAGATAATGCTGTTCTATGTATAAGCTCTCAGGTCTCTAAAGACCAAGTTTTATAGTGGATTTATATGTGTTCTTTGTTGCTAATATACAAATACTGGTGCAAATTCTAAGAGACGTTAACTACCTGGAGGTAGCATTCTTCAAATCTTAGTGGCCTTTGAATTATCTTCATAATCCAGGTCAGGGGTGGAAGGGACACACACACATGACAATAACAATGATACCAAACTAGGCCTCCCATTGTGTTCTATGTTCAATTTCTTTTAGTAAGCCAAACCATAATAATATTGTGAACTATATTACTAAATGCAAAAATTACGGATTATAATATGGAAATGGCAACATGGAAAAATACGCAATGAATTATTAAGCAAAACATATACAGTAAAATGCACATTTATGTAACACTCCCTCTCCCCCCAATTTTAATTAATGTAGACCTTAAAGATAGTCAATGCCCTTAGTGAAACATTATGTTGCAAAATAGACAACATCAAAAGACAGTAACACATTTTTAACAGAACACAAAAGGATCTAACAGGAATTGCTTGTATATCTTTTGGGTTTTTATTCATCATGTGGATGAATCACTGGCTGATGTTTGTGGCTGTTATTCATGACATGTCTGGTGATGTTATGACCTTCCCTCTTTTATTGGTTTATTTGATGTTTGTGGTATTTTATATAATTGATTTATGCCTGGTGATATGTTTCGGAGCTTTCTAGTAATATACAATAGTGATTGTATGTCTGTAAGTGATGTTACATATTGCTGCTTGTGAGCTTTCTTGGCCAGGTCACCATTGTAAATAAAACTTGTTCTCAATAGATTTTTATGTGGTTAAAGATTTTGACTACTTTAGTGACTGATTGATGGATTGGAAAACACTTGCTAGCAGGACATCAGGGTATCATAGAAAAATGTATCATTTGCATTTCTGATTCAAACCTTCTGTCCCTCATTTTCAATCTTTTAAAGTGAAATAGGTATCATAGCAGTAAATGGCCACCTACCTCTCTTCTTAGTTGTCCTGATGGGTGCAGGTGCCCACAGCATTTCATATTATTCTTCCTCTGGCTCATGGTAAAGTTGCACCATTTGGCTTTTTCTTAAGTAATCATCCTCCACATGCGTTCTCTGGTATCTTAATGGGTCCTTTACTGAAAACTCTACCAGAAAGTACACTGGAACTGTCTTTTCCTCTCTTTCTCTTTCTTTTCCTTCCTTCCTTCCTTCCTTCTTTCCTTCCTTCCTTCCTTCCTTCCTTCCTTCCTTCCTTCCTTCCTTCCTTCCTTCTTTTTCTGTCTTGTTCTTTCATGTTTCTAAGACAGAAAAAATATATGAGGATGAGTAATCTAACTACTACAATGATGGCTTTTCAAAGAGAAAGCTCAAGTTCCCTCTATAATATATAAATCGCACAAATTACTCCATAACATTTTTTATATGGGTTATGCTTTGAGTTCCTGAAACTAAACCTCTAGAAATTCTAATTAACAGCACATATAAACTATTTTGCACTGTCCAGACAGAGAAAAGACTGCCAGTTTTTAGTTTATTACTATCTGTGAACTTGTGTGAATGAACACATGCAACTTCTATCCAGATGTAGAAGAGTTCAGAGAAGACGACAAATAATATGAGATCTTGCTTGGTTACACAACAACCTGTTAGCAGTACCCCTGTTGTAAACTCTCATCTCATTAGCATTTCCTGAGTCTGATTAACAGATGTTTGAGGGTCTTGGTCCAGACATAGTTTGGTTCTTTTTAAAGAGTCTTGACTCTTGGCTTGATAACTCATCCAAAAGTAACGCTCACTGTTGCACATTCGCTGCCTCTCTGACAGAGAGCTTTGGCTTCTCAAGGCAAAGTAGAAAAAGGAAGTGAGTGACTTTGTCTGACCAGCCATGACTTCCTTTGCCTTAAGAAACCTGATTAGATCAAAGCACAAAATCTTAAAAATAATGTAATTTAAGAGGAACTGTGTTCCTCCAGTACCAGACATCTTGAGTCATGCTAGACACCTTTTTTGTAATTTAGTTCATTTAGTTCACAAACTGAATTAAAATTATCCAGTTTGGTTTTCTTTTTTTCCACATTAGTTTTCTGCTTGTTCAGTGTTTTGAATGGGCTCACAAGGTGGTGAGAAACCAGCAGAGGCAGCACCAGAAAGGGACGATGGCTTCCCCTATGGGTCTCTGTAGCAACAATGACCTAGAAAAGCTCAGGCATAACTTTGGGTGCACTGACTGGTCACAGAGGGTCCCTGTGTAAAATATAGAAGTAGAAAAGAAACAAAAAACTCAGAGACTTTTCAAAACTTGATTTCAACATATAAACACGGGACATTGATGGAGGTATCAAAGAATATACGTAGAGGGGAGACAATCACAAGTTCTTATTCAATTTCTGTCTAGTCCCAGCTTCCAAGATAGCTTTTTCCTTTTTTTTTTTTTTATTTCCCTTTTTCTTTTTTTTACTTTGCAGCTGTCTGATAGGGATTTGGGGAACTAGCATTGCTTCTGCTTATTCTGCCAAAAATGAGAAGTGGCTGGAGTTGAGGATTTCACAGATCCTAACAGATTTGGTTAGATTTTATTTTGGTTCTGAAACAGCAAAGCAAAAAAAAAAAAGAGTGAGGACCACTGTGTTATTTGGCTTCTTGATGTGTGCTTAGGGTATACAATAACAAATTAACTGAATTCATAAGCTTTCTTAGTGTTTGTGTGACTCTAGAAGATCATAAGCAGTTGGGAATGTAACAGAAGAAAACCGTCAAGGAAACAATCTTTAGAAACTTTGCCTTTCACATGATCTATCTGAAAGTTAACAAGGAGAATTAAATATCTGCAGATACCATGACTGTAGGCTAACATTTATTTTTTTTCTTCCCTCAAGCTCTAATAAAAAGCTTTAAGCAAAGATAAATCAACTAATTTCCCATCCAGCTTTGGAGAACCTCTAACTATTCATGCAGGTGCTCGCCATTTCCACTCCTGGCACACACAGGTTTCCCTCTTCCTTCACACAAACACAAGATTCTAGCCAGAGCCTGCATTTTTTTTCTCAAAAATTTGGTGTGCAAAATGATGCCTGATCTAACTTTACACATTTTTCAATACTTACACCTGAAGGTGTGCTTCATTTGTATTCATACAGTATATGTATGACCATTTCTAATGTTGTGAATGAAGAAGTATCACAGGAAATTGTCCCTGCAAAGGCAAGGGCTGGGCTAAGCTCACTGTCCTTTGCTTTTGTTTATCTTCCTTTCTATTAATGAATAATATTATGTTTGCATTTGCCTCTTTAAGAGTGCTCCTGAAACCATCATTCCAGCACTTAAGGGATGTTATGGTAGTGGGAAGGTGAGCTGGCAAGAAGGATTGACTTCACAGGCATGCCTTAACATTTGACAACATGAGTTAGCAAAACTAGCATACAACATCCTTAAGAATAATGCCCTGCAAGCAGTACTTCTCTCTACTCCACAGCCTTAAAGGTAGTCACAGCACTGGAGAATTCTAACTAGTAAATATGCTGACACCAGCTCGAGAAGGACCACTTTCTGAAAGAACTCATGGAATGCATACCTCTGGCATGCTGGTAAGCAGAGAGCAAAATGAAAAACTCAAAAATGCCCCATCTTCTATTGTAAGAATATTAATTTTAAGAGTGGACAAGTGAATGTAGTGACCACACCAGATTGGATCAATTATCTGTCAAGCTCAGAATTCTGCCTTCGCCAGTGGCCTATGTTGGGTGCTTCAAAGAAAACAGCTGGCTAATTACACAAAGTCCTACATGGCAAAAAGGGATGAGAGGACTGTTTCTTATCCCTGTGATCAGCTAACACCCCGGAGTATGAATTTGATTGCCCCTCCTAGTACATAAAATTACAAATGATATTATTGGTCATAAAATTAAGAAGTCCATTTAAAAATCCCATTACAGTATTTAACTCTTTGACCTCTGTAGGTTAACTACTATTCATGCTGTGAAAAGAACTATTTCATGTTTATTTTTTAAATAATACAGTAAGTTCCTTAAAGCCATTAAAACTAGCAATGGAAATACATTCTACATGACACCTACAAAAGACACTCTTAAGTTCCTGATGTCTTGAAGTCTTGAAAATATTCAGCATTTTTAAAAAAACTTTAAACAGAAGTTAAACAAACAAGCTACTTGCGCAACTGAGTGTTACAGCAAAGCTGAAGTTAATTTGTTGGGACAACTCATGAGTTGACTGAGGTTTTGATCTATTTCCCGTTGGCTTACCTTTTAAGTCCGCTTACTCCTACATAAGTCAAATTTATTTTTCTTTTTGCCTTTCCCTTATGCTTGTATTTGTAGGCATTGAAAGCAGGCAGATGAGAGAGCTCTTTCAGGCTGAAAAGAGCACGCAGAAAACCACCTTGTACAGCTCTGCTTAGCTCTGCTAAGCTGCTGTGCCTACGTGCCATCCTACCCTGCGGTACCTGGGCAAGCTTATTACAAAGACTATCTAGTTCAAACAATAACAATTAGGCAAACATCCGCAACGAATTTGGAATACAAACAAATGCCCATTGAATATCACGCTGAGACATTCAAGTTACCACTGACACCAGAATTTTTTTGCTAATGCTTTTAACCCTTTGAACCCTTGAAACTACCACAGACACCGGAATTTTTTTGCTAATGCTTTAACCCCCTGAATCACAAATAACCTTCTTTTATGAAAAGAGAAAACACGAGGAGAGAAGGAATAACACATCTTTAATTAGAAAAATTCAAATCAGCTCTTAATTTAATTCACCATACCAGCAGCCATGATTAGATCTGCATCATGATATATCTCCAATACTATCAATTTTCATAAATGCAAACTTTCCTGAATATGGTTCTGATGTATCCTGACATTTTAAAATATGTCCTATTGTCCTTTTCTGTGCAGCAGACCAAGCACAGAGTGTTCAGTCCTATATCACTGTCACAGTGGTATTAGACCAGATGGCTGCTTCCTCGCAGAATCAAGAATTAGAGATAATTTATGCTGTTCACTGTTATTAGAATGTAAAAATATAAAGAGTTTGCAGCATGCATACATGAAAAGCTGCACAGATCCATCAGTGACACCCTGGTGAAAAAGCATTCACACTGTTACTGCACTCTTAAAGCTAAAGTCTTATTTGGTGAAGCTATGGACTTCTGCAAAGCCTATTGACTAGTCTGCATAGTATACAGCACAGGGAACTGTCTGACCTAGGTTACTATCTGCTGCTTTGGTGGGAAAAGGGTATTCTGAGTTGGGAAAAAAGTCCCAGTGTTGCTCGCTTCCTTCTTTATTGTAACATAATTCTACCACATGATTGTTCCCATTAATATGACAGTTTTTTTTGTGTCATAAAGAATGGAGTTAAAAATGGAAGCTTTCTTCATTCAACCTGTTAATCAGTACAAGAGAATGTTTCTCATTAAGAACTCATACCAAAGGGCATAATGGCTACAGAAATTTGTTTCTGTGCCAGTAAGTGAGTTTCGCTTATCAGGGCACCATTGCAATCTGTAAACGTACTTGCTCTATCTGTATGTATATACGCTTCGCAGTGTGTGTCAAAATACTGAAGAGAAAGGATGTCAGCCTACCCATTTATTGAGTCTGAGCTCATTATAGGTAAGAATCATGTTGTCTGTATTTCAAGAAGCTGAATCATTTGATAAAATAAATATTATTAATGCAGCTGATTCATTCAGAGGGACTTCTCAACCTATTCAGGAATTAAAATGTCACATGTTCCTTAAACAAGGGAGAGAAACAAAGGGGAAGAGAACTTAGTCAGCTTGTCCATCTTGCTGCAATAGATGGTATAAAAAAAGAAGTGCAAATGATGTTAGGATGACCAAATGTCAAACACTGTTTGCAGGTAGCAGTAGTCTGCTGCTTTATCTTTTCAGTTCAGGAAGTTGAGCACAGTACTCCCTATGGACGATGTCAGAGTTGTAGTCAGATTAAAGACAAACACTCTCTCTCATCAGTATTTAGGAATATTAAAAGAGGAGAAATTTTGCTGGCATTCACTGAAATGGCACACTTACTCTATGTGATTGTGGAAAAAATGTATCATGGAGAGAATTATTTTGTTCACTTAAAGTTAATCTTTAAATTATACTAAGAAACATTACTAGGGCCAGATTTGCTTCCATCTCTCTGTGATCATGTAATTTATATTTATGGTATACAATGAAAGTATTGTGACTTTGAATGACTGACTAGCACCTTATGAAAGTCATTACTTTTGTACAAGAACAATATTTGTAACATAATGTGTTCTTAAACTGATCAGGACAGCAGGAAGCAACTAAGTGGATCACTTATCTTTATTTTGCAATTTAACCTATGTTGTGACAGGGAAAAAAAAAATTAGATAATTTATAATTTTCTGTCAGTGTTGCATACTTTGGGGCAAGCTTGTAACTACTTGGTATAACTGAAAAGTAAGGAGATTTGGCCGCCAAATAAAACTAAAGAAGAAAGATTATGTCAGAGCATAATGAATTATTAGCTGACTGTTAGAATCAGATCAGAAAGACTTCTTGCATTATTGTTTACTGGCCAGTGTTGTCGATGACTGGATTTCTTTTCTGTAAAAATCCTAGTACTAGTTTTATTAAAATAAAGTCTATCAGAATAGAAGATAGTTGTTATGCAGGAGCAGTAACTCGCATTATATGAGATGGCATTTCTTTCCAGCTCTTGCTGCTCCGCTGGTTCTAATAGCAACCTGGAGCTCAATTTCCTCCTCAAGAACATTGCATTTCATGTGGAATGTCAATTATTAAAATGCAGTGTCCCGTGTCTTACTTTTCACTAGATGAATTCATTTGCAAATTTGCTAATTTATGTAAATGATCCTTAACCTGTAACTGCCTGGTATGTATTTCTCAGTGCCTCTTCTCAATTCGGAAATATATACAAAGAATACAGTGCCAACAGTGTGTATGTTAATTACATTGTGCCACTGTTCCAAAACCCAAAGATTTAATTTCAGTGTAAACCAGAAAGATTATCTGATGCTTCTTTCCACTGTCGTATTTTCTATAGTATTAGACCACTCAAAATAGGTAAATTATCTTTAAGAGATCACTTAAAATACCTCTAGTCATTATCATGAGTGGTAAGTATAATTTTAGTGCAATATTTTTGTAAGAAGACATGAGATGAAACTTCCTGACTTTTTGATTTATTTTCAGCTTTCAATTTTTTCAGGAGGTAATTGTTACTTACAATGGGCCAAATCACAGCTCCTAAGATTTGATCATTCCCAAAATTCAATTTTTTGCAGCTAAGACTCTCCTCTGCATTTCAGAAATTAATTAAGACAGACAGGGAATTTCCTTCAGTCAGTGGTCCAGCTACAACTCATTCTTTTCCTGATGACTTACGTATGGATGCCATTCTGGATTTGTCACTCCATTTCTGATTCCATCATAAGCACATCCACTGTGCACCCATAAATGTTCGTTTGACTCTCCAAATGATCTCAGGAATTTAAAATTCCTCCTGTCTGCTTGCAATTCTTATGAATGTAGGAACATCAAGAAAACCTCAGCTGAAGATACTACTTTTTGCCTGATTTCTCCCTGCTTACCACCCAAGCTCCTTCAATGGACTCAGACACCACTGATGGTTTAGAACCTGTCGGTGAACCTGGTCAAAGTTGGGGATTTTTATAAAACCTGAAATGAGGCAATTTTCCTCTGTATTGTCGTTACTGTTCAGCAGCTTCCCACAGTTCAATCCAGATTCCCCGTGGTATAATTGCAGGCACAACTCCATTGATTTCAGTGACCTGTGAATGGCAGAGAGGACTCTGGCCCAAGGTCTCCTCTTGGCAAACCAGATACAGCTTGCTTTCTCTTGATTATTATCTGATTTACACGTTCTTGTTTTAGATGCCCCCCACAAGGGGTAGGTGAACAAAGCTCCGTTTCACAGCTGGCTACAGAGATCATTCCTGGCCAGCATGGAGGTCCCACCATCAGGACTCGGCTCTGAGCCTGAGCTGCAGGGCACATGTCCTTTGCAGTCCTCCAGCCCAAATAGCCACCACTGGGGCCCCTGCAGGAGACTGTTGCTCTCGTTAACTTACCCCAGGTTTTCTTTCCCCAGGGTGTAAGGGAGGGAGAGAGGGATGAGGTGCCACCAGCTGACAGGCCAACATACTGTCAGGCCAACCCCAGCATGTTGCCCTTGTGCCTCGCTGTTTAGATTGGCTTTAGAAAGCGCAAAGCCAGAGAAGTGTTTGGCTGCTTTATCGCTGTTTCAGCATTCAGATTGCTAAGAGAAAATCTCAAACGGCTACTTGCTGTGTGTTCTGCAGACATTTTAGCACAAAATCAGCATCTCCAGTATCACCCCCTCACACTACCCTGAATTCTCAGGTATTTGATTTCATTTCTGCTATGATAGCAGCAGGGAAGATTAACTAACACAGTTGTAATTTTGGAATTAAAAGGTCCTTCATTGTATTTGGTTGCACTGGTTACCTTCAAAATCTCAAATACCAGGGTTTCAAAGCAGCCTTTAAGCTACTGCTTAGGTTTCTCCATAAAGGACATACTTTACAGGACAATATCTCTTTAAATCTACCCTGAAGATATCCCTCCTGGCCCAGAAGATGCCAAAATGACTTGATGATTTATTTATGTGGAGCTTGGCAGACCATAGTCCAGATTGTGGCTGAGGCTGAATTTTATGAGCATTCCCCCTAGTGAGTATATTTAAAAATTAAAAAAAAAATAAAATCAAAAAAGGTCGTTATAGAGCTTGGCATGAGATTCAAGCAAATATTATCAGGAGGAAAAATGACTAGGAAAAGAGTTTTAAGACAGAATATAAATATTAGTTTATTAATAAAATTGTGTGCTTAGAGAATTAGAATTTTCTCTTGATCTTCAAGAAATTAGGAAAATGAAGAAGGCATTTTTCATCTCAACAGAAGCCAATGTTTGGTCTGGAATTTTTTTAGCATACACATCTTGGCATTTTGTACTGGGAACTGGCACTTTTGTCCACAGAAAGATAGATCTCTCATTGTCATTCCAAGCCATACAGATGGCATGTTGGTGCAATGATGTAAGAAAGCAATTTTCTTCCCTATTTTATTGATTTATAGTATTTTAGTAAAGTGATAAAATCTTAATGCTAGGGATAAAAAGCAGACCCATCTGATGTAGAGGCAGTAGAAAAGAATAGAGAATGAGGAGGATCCAGCATTAATACTAATTTGCCATGTTTTCTCAGGCCTCTCCTGTACTAGACCATTAACTAAGTTATGAAACCATGTCTAAACTCTTTGACTAAGATATTTCTAGGCATTAATCCCTTCTTTCAAAGCAAAACTTGGTACAGGACTCTGGCTTTTTGAAGCATATACACATCCTAAGGGCTACAGCAACAACAACCAGCAATATTCTTGACTTCTTCAGTCTGGGAGGCTCCGTGCTGGGGAGACAGATTCAGGGGGTGCTTTCACATAGCGAAAATCAGCAAGCAACGAGCAAGAACATGACTCTACAGAATTTCATCTGCTTCACAGCAGTTCCTCAGGTGGCCTCTCCATGGGCCTCCCCAAGTTCGCTTTCCTGCTTGCTGTAATGGAGCTCCTGAAGCCAAAGAGCCCTGAGGCAGAAACTCTGACATCCTTTGGGGAACTTGTTGGGATACTCCCTTCTCCTTTTGTTCTCAGCATAGGAGCTCTTGCTACACTCATGCAAGGACTGTAGCTTTGATCCCATCTCCCTTCCAAACACCAGAAAACAAGCTCCCTCAAGTCCAGATATGTAAAATCCGAGTTTGTGACAATTTATAGGCAGGCTAAAATATGTTGGAAATCAGTTCTGCTGAAACTATATTACACACTGTTCTTGGATGTTGTATACAAGTGAATGTATATGGGATGTCAGTAAATGAAAGCTGGAATGTGCCAGGAAGCAACGTTTTCATTCACGATGAACACCCCCCCCCCTTTTCTCCAGAGAATATAGAAAATATTCCTGGTTTTCTCCTCAAAGGGAGCTTCAAAGGAAATCCAAGGACACTCATTATGCTGTTGATAAATCAAGGCCAGCAGGAAAAATATTCACAGTGGCTACATCCATGCTTTTTTGGTTTTGTTTGTGTTTTGTAGTTATATTGGAGAATTCCTCACACTGCAAACGTAACGGGAGAATAGTATTTTACAGCCAAGCAACTAAGTAACCTTATTAAGTCAGATGTATTCTAATGCACCAACTGAAGTACTTATTTGCCCTAGAAAAGAGTCTGGGTATGAATTAAGCCCTATATATCATGGGTATCTTCAGAACTGGGAGTCCCATGTGAAACAAAGGGAATGCCAGGATGACAGCCTGGTGCAGCCTCATTGCACAGTACTAGAGCTCCTACAATAACACTTGATCATAGTCCTGCTTGGAAATCCTAAGCTGATGCATCAAAAGCACTGCTCTGCTTTTGAGCACAGTTATTCCAACCACAGTTATTCCTAAAGGATGCACTTGGAGAGTGTATGTCTATTCCTGAAATTATTTCAGAGAATTGAAAATTACATCAAAATTTGTAGTCAAAAGGCACTGCTTGGGACATATGCTGCTGGTAAACCTGCCAGGGCAGCAAATTTAAAAGCCAGAAGGAAACAGTAAAGGCATCTTTAACTTCACATAGTAAACTGCCCAGGCCTTTACCTTTCGAGAACTGCGTTGTGTAAATTCAGCCATCGACACCAGGTGAGAAACAATAGAAACAAAACCAGCATTAATTTAACTTCAGCCCCACCATTTTATTTCACTCTGCTATATATTGAAACTAGTCTTTGTACTTGACTCAATTTTGTGTTTTTAATGACCTGTCAAAAGCTCAGTCAGGGCTTATTGTATTTATATTTTTAATTAGTTTAGTAAGGAGCTGGACTGCTCATATTTGATTTTTTTAATTAACTGTGAAAATTTCTGCACCACGATGATATTGTTCACATTGATATGTGTGCCTCTGTTACTGTGGGTTTGCTGGATGAGATATTGGAGAGACAAGTGTCACAGAAAAGGCATGCCTAAATAGTGCTTCACTGATTGCTGGAGCATTGATGGGAGCTGGTTATGTATCATGTAATTAATCCTTTATATTCTAACATGCAACTCAGGCCTGCGTTAAAGAAAATCGTGTCAGGTTAGATCATACCTCTAGCATTTTTTATCTCTCTGTTACACTGTGGATGTGTGGACTTTATTGGTTATGCAAAACAGTCACACCTTGTCATCTCTGGCGACTTGAATTCTCTGGCCCCAGAGCAAATACTGCATTGATAAAGGCTTCTGGCTGTCTTTTGATTGCTATGGGATGCCTCAGACATGGCCGCCTTCAAATCCTGCTCTAGCTCTTTCACTATTTCACCAAACGTGCATCTTTCTTGCTCAAATCATATTTCATCAGAGTGGGAGTGAATTGAGGGTTTTTAATTCATTTCACAGTACCTGAACAGCAACTAGCTGGGAATTTGTTCTATTCAATGTAATATTAAGCTCTATTTCAATGAAGGTGCTAAAAATGGAGGTACAGCTGTTCACACGGGCAAAGTGTGTTCACACCTCTGTCCCTGTAATCAGTTTTCTGCTGATAACAGTAAAAATAGGAGTTGCTTATAAGCCGCAATTCATTGGTCTGGCAGGTTTGGATCCACATACCCTGCTGAGATACCATCAATGTTCTAACTGGCTTGCAATTGTTACAAGAAGGGAGAGGAGAAAAATGACCAAGCAACTTTGATTTGCACAGGTGATCAGAGCTAATTACACAGCTACCAAACAATAGCACAGGAGGATTAACACAACTTATTCTGTAATTACCATTGATTCCAATGAAGTTACTGTGTGGTTAACCATGTAATAACATGCATTATTTCACAGTAACTATGCAAGGACTCAAGTCAACAGAGCACACTGCACAAATGCAGCAAAGCATTGGTAAGCTGAAGAGGTCTGAGTGTTTCAAGGAGTGACATGAATTTTATTAGATGGGTGATTTTCAGGTTTTTATTAATAGCCTCAGAGGTTTGGAGCACAGCCATAACTGGAGGAGCTAAGAAAGAAGCTCTCAAGTCTATCCAAGGAGTTCCCAAGCGCAGAGGCATCAGCTCTCATGGGTACATTTATATCACTTTTAACTAGTCCCACTGCACAAGACAATGCAGATTGTTCTTGCATTCCCTCAGAGCGAGCATTAAATTTTGTTTGGCTTGTAAACAGCCAGACACTGGACAAAGGTATTTAAACCCATGTCTTGAGCAGCTAGCAGGACCGTCTTCACACCTCCTTTAAATAAGCCATCTTGCCTACAAACCAGACTGTACTTAAAAACCCACTGACTCGCACTCCAGACACCAATGACATGGACACAAAGTGCCAAAGAAAACGAGAGATTACTCAGCCAATCAAGCATAGACCATGGAAGTCTTGTAGTCCAGCACACTGAGGCTGTGTTTTTAAACTGACTTGGACAAAGAAACCATTAAGAAATAGAAAATAAGGAGATATTGCTCTATAGTTAATGTAACAGAGAACAATGTTTTGATTAATGCCTTCCCATTAGTGTATGGACAAGCTGGATTGTGTTACAGGATTATGGGCTGAGTTGGTAACGCAAAAGAAAAAACACGTTCAAAACTGCAGCAACAACAATTATGGCTCATAGGTGACACCACTACAGACAGCTCAGAGACAATATTATGAACTGGGCCTCTCTAAATAATTATTAATACCTAATATTCATTTTATATTTGAATTTATAAATTAATCTCTTTTTATGCTTCTATTTGTGTTGAATTTCTACACTGAAGTAATGGCATGTCCACCCATTAAAACATTCACAGAAGTAAACCACATTAAGAAACTGAACTTTGAGTTTCAGATACTGAGTGTTCAGGACCATCTGCTCATGGTCTGTGGGGCAGGATGTTACTGAAGTAATTTGACAAAATTCCAAATAACATTTAAATTTGTGACAATCTCAAGACAATTGACAACAACCTGCAAGTTACAAAATATGGCAGTTTCACAAAAGAAGTGCACAGATAATATTTTTTTTTTTGGGGGGGAGGGGGGGAGGGGGAGTTGACTACCAAAACCCAGGAGGTCCCTGAGTATTGTATGTCCCGATAGTCCTGGATTATGGGCTCTGCTCTGTATGCAACAGCACATGGTGCTATATTTTAAAATACTTCTCTTAATCTTCTGTGAGGGAAGCATCTGCCAGAGCATCTAAAACAAATGGTTCTAAATCTTGCCTGATTAGACTTAAATGTACCTACAGCCTACCTTCCCCTGTGTTTCTCTATTGCTATTTAGATCTCTATGCATTATTCTCATTGCTGGAAAGACACAGTAATGCTTCGTGATGTTCTCTTTCTATTCTTATGCTGCATGGCAGTTGCTTTCTTTAGGCCCCAGCTCTTACCTACATCTGTGCTTACTGAAGTGAGACTTTAATTTGCTACACCATGCCAAGGTATTAATAGACAATTATTTATTGCAAATCTGAACCATTTATACTGTTTACTGGCTGACACCATGTAAAATTTTGATCCAAATGTTAATGTGTCCATGACATTGCATAATTCTGTTCCACGCCAAGGTTTTTTCTTCTCTAAATGAATCGAACTTGCAATATGAGGAAATAGAGTTTTTAATGGATGAATGATTTACAGTCTCAAACTTATAAGACTACTTGCACAAATAAGGGAAAACTGACTAATTAAAATAGCACAGCAAATTAGAAGAATTTAAGATTTTACTAGAGGCAAAATTAGAGGGAGAAAAATGGAAAAAAGTTGCAAAGTACTTAAAGGGTAAATGAATAAATCTTATGTTAGTCATTTCAAGGCAATTGTATTTTTTTAGTGGGCATCTTTGAGACCAGACAGTCTTATAAACATTCAGCTGAGTAGAGCACAGACAAAAATTACCTATTCATAAAGAACCATATGGATAGAAAAGCACTTCAAAATCTCCAAATGTCTGGTGAAATTACCTTTACAAATATTTTTGGCAGTAAAGAAAAAAAGAAAAAGAGCTTTATAGATACGCAATTTTCACTGTACAGAACACAAGAATTTTAAGTGGTTTTCTCCTCAAGTTAGGATATCATTCTATTAATGCGATCGATGCATGGAATCTTTTTTAATTGATACCTGTAGGAATCTTCAAAATACAGATGTGTGAATTAAAGTAATATTTTTCTGGACATCATTCCTCTTGGCTTTTCCTACTGAACCATGCAATTAAGTTAATCTTTTTCCAGGTTTGCAAGCAGAGATTGTTACAATAAGGAGTTTTAAGGCAGCTCTAATTAAACCTCACATAACTATGTTCAAGTAGTAATACCCAGAAGCTGTGATCAACTTGAGCTACAAAAGACATTTAAAGCCTTTGCAATATTTCAGCTTATATGGGCAAGAGTACACTGGAAACAGCTCTAGCAGATAGACTAAATTTAATTCAGTACCAAAATAACTGTAAAGGTGCCCTTATTAAAGCCTTCATCTGGGGAACAGCAGAACAGCTCCATTTTCCCCCTTTGTTTTCAATTCTTTCAGATATGGCAAGCACATAAAAGGCCCCAGAGATTCTGTGATACCAGAAACACAAATAATGGCACTACATGAGTACTGGTTTTACTAACGTGACACAGATTTCTGGCTGACCCCATGGAAGCAATGGTAACATGTAGAAGTAGGGATATGCATTTCTGTACATTACAGCAGAATAAAACTAACTGGTGTGACCCTGTGTGTTGCACAAAGGACAATGGACAGTCTGCACAGGTCTGAGACCTGTAAAATAAGTGGAAGTAGGAGCACACCTGTAAGTCACAAACCAGTGTTGACAAGATTTTTTCAGGAACATCGATAGGGATTATTTTTGCCCCTAAATTGCAAAAATCAGGCTGCAGTGGGTAGCTGCTAAGCTACTTCCTTTTTTTGTTACTAATTTAAAAAAAATAATAATATAATTGTGATTCCATGTCTGAAATGGCCTCATCAACCTAACCATTGCATGTGGTGCTGCCAATAGGTTAGCATTCTAGGCAAGGCATTGTGATAGCAACTCGGTTGCTCAAATACCAGTCATGTCTTCGAAGTTCTTTAGAAAACAAATGTAAGAAAAGCTATTTTGAGGTCTATTATAGTACATTGTAAAATATGACTGTGTTACACAGGAACTAGCATGCAGCCAACAACTCCAGTGACAAAGATAGTGCCATTGTGAAGCTGAAAGAAATGAAGAGGCAAGATTTTGATAACCATCCCTCCCTCTGAGTACAACAAACAGAGCTGTCCCAAACAGTCCCTGATCCTGCTATGACTTAGACAACTTTTTGTTTAACATGCATTCATATTGAGATGTCTTTGTAAGCTACCAGGATACATGATGTTCATGCATATTAATGTCAGGGTGCAATTTTTATTATTATTGTTCTCTAATACAGAATAAGTCTAAATACGTTTTGTGTATTATTGATAATACACAATGAGAGAAGACACCAGAATGGCCTCTTTGTAGACTTCACATGCTCAGCTGCAAATGTGTATTAACAATAGTACACATTTCTGTGTTATGGTTTCATAAAATGCATCTGCATAATATGAAATCATAATCCCAAATGTGCAATAAAAAGCCTATGAAAAATAGTTACTTCTTATATACTACACAATGGTTGATTTTAACCTTCACTGTCTCAGGTGTAGGACTGGTTATTACGGTTATTTTATAATGGGAAAAAAGCCTAGCCCATCCTACAGAATTGTCTTACAAAATGAACCAATCGAACAAGAACCTTCTGTAAAATGGAAAAGAGAGTTTGCTAGTAATTTGCATGCACACTTCATTTAATATACTTCCAGGCCGGGATGTTACTTCCAATATAATACGAGAGACTGAAATAAACAGGAAATGCTGTCAGGTCTGGCTACACGGCACTCCAGGGGCCTATGCAGGCAAAAATGTACAATGGGAGTAGAACAGAAATTAACTCGGAAGCTCTAGGAAGCCATCCTTTGGGCTCAGAGGGAACCTTTGCAAGGATGTGATGCTTTCAAATTCCACTGTCCAATGAATCCCGAGGCAGTTTTTTCCCAGTTTGATTGCAGATATTGGTAAGTCTGTTTTAGTGTTGTTTCCACGTAACTGCAGCCACTTGCAGGAAAAAAATCAACTAGCTAGTCATAACTCTCAGGTATTGTAGCGAAGGCTGTATGTATGCCACAGCTACAATTTGTGTAGGGGGAAACAATGATTTCTACTTGTTCTCTTTATAAAGAAGGACCGTATTTTTCACCTTGACTGGCCACTGTGCTATTTATTTAGACAATTTGACTTTTGAGCTGCTTTTGCTACATATACATTATCAAATGATTAATGGTTAATTAGCATTTTGCTAATGGAAAACAAATTTAATAGGAATGATTGTGTGCTATTGCATTTCCCCATTTAGCTCTAATTATCACATTTGCATTTTTATCAATAAAAATCTATGAGTTTTCTTTTTGCTATGCCAAATGAACAGATTTGATTATACTTAAGGTTCCAGTCCTTCAACACATATCGTCTAGTACCCTGCTGCACACACACCTGTCTATTGCCTTTGCCAGCTCTGAAATTCTCTTCCCTTCCTTAAAGCACCATTTCTTGGTGGATGAGCTGGAAAATCTCAGTACTCAGTTATCTGAGTTTCTAAGCTCTGACTCCTCTAGGCCTATGGTGGCTTGTCCAGACACTTAGCTCTTTGCAGGTGAATGTATTTGGAATTATCAGGATGTTCTCTTTGCTGGGGTGAAGGGGGGAACATGCTAAAATTATCATTAACATTTTTACAGATTGAGGTGGCTTGAAAGCTAAAGGAGGTGGAAGTCTCCAGGAAACTGTATGAACCTATTTTTTTCGCTGGAGATTTCCACTGATTTGCAAACCATCAGAAAAAGTGTATTTTGTATGGCTGCTAAGAATCACAGCTTGTCTAGTTACAATTCAGTACTCCAAATTTCAGATGAGACTGAAAACAGTAAAATAAACTCTTCCTCCAACAAAGAATGATAGAGTTATGCTTTTCATTCACCTGCCTTTTACACCAAGACAGGTAATCCAGGTGAATCTACCCAAATTTGTCATTGCCAGTGAACATAAAACATGGAATTGACACAAAGCAACATAATTCCATCTTTTTAAAGTTTTGCTTTGTTGTAATTTATTCATCCAAAGGTGTTATTTTCAGGCACAGCTATTAATGCCGTGCTGAGGCTATTAGTAAGCAATGAATGAGAAAGTCAGGAGAAAGGGGAGAATGTACTTTAACAGTGATTAGGTGTTTTGTTTTTTTTTAATGATGAGTTTGTTTGTGCTGCTCACCAGAGCTGTGCCAAGCTATTTTCTGAGAAGGTCCATTGTTACCTTCTTGTCATATGCAGCAGATTATAGAAAGAGGGTAATTTCCAGTCCTGGAAATGGCAGGTCAGTGACTTAAATACTTATCTAAAATCAACACTTTCAAACTGCCCACCGACCCCACCCCACCAAAGTTTCTTTCATCAGTTGCCATGTTTGAGAGTGGATCAAGTCAGACACTGGTCAGCTACTGGGAGCATTCAGCCATCAATATTTCACCAGAATTTTCATAGCTGAGAAGAGTGACACATGAACTGAGTGGCACCAGGGAAATGGCATCAGCCAAAGTTTTCAGAATGCCTGGAACCATACCTGAAATAAGTGGGACCTTTCTGTCTTTCAATAGTAGGGAAGCTCTGCTAATGCCCAGGGTGAAAAAGAACAGATGCCACCCCCAGCCGTGATTACTGGGTGAATCTACACTGCCTGAGCTCTGCCATGAAGCATTGTCTAACAACAATTGCTCCCAAGTGACACTTACATGTACTTCTTAGAAGGATGGTATCCTGTCCAACTACTGTTCCAAAGAAGAGACAGAACTATAGAGGTGGAGGGAGGAGGGGATACTGCATCCAAGTAATCTTAATCTCATCCTGACATTGCATAGGGAGAAAGCACTAGGGGAAGAGAATGCAATGAAAATGTGATCTAAATAGTTTTTGAAAAGCCTGGGGGGAGAAAGCAGTTAATTTTCTTCATTCATGCTGCCGTTGACATCAGAAACGGGATCTATTTTGCACATCTAAGAAACATTGAAACTTGTGTATTTTGTTGTAGGGTACTTGACTTGGTGCCAAATGTGTTTCACATGATCTTTCTACCATGATTTAGCAAAGGTAGTTTTTTCCCTTTCCTCCAGTGGTAGAGCTGCAGCAATAAGCCAAAAAGCATAATTTTGGTCTGCCTTACTAGTATGCAACCATTCTGAAGTCAGAGTTTACAGGGAAGTAGAATTTCGCTCTACAGCAGGCAACAGTTTTGCACTTTCAAACCTGGTGTGTTTGAGAGGTATTGCCAGGAAAATTCAGTGTTTTAGAAACCAGGCTCCCTTCTTGCACATGAAAACTGTGGGAGCAATTAATGGCACTTAGACTTCCAGCTCCCTCGTTTGTAGGCGCAAGCAGGTAGTTAGACATCTAAGTAGCAATAACCAAGAGCACAAAAATGCTGGCACAAAAGGGAGTTTAAAAAAAAATGAGGTCATTAAAATATATGACAAAGACTCAAAAGGAGGGAGATGATTAAAAATGTCAGCCAACAAAGAAGAATCTAGAAATAGATGAAGTTTTCTATAATAGCAGTTTCAAGTTCTATTTCATAATGGCAATAATTTCCAAGAATAAACAAGAGGATAACAACAGGAATGTGAAGTACACAAGTAAATTTGGGCTTAAAATAGCAAATGAACTTTGTAACAAAGTACAGTTGATAGGTATATTGCTACCTTTAAATATTAAGCTATTCCTGTAAGGTACCTTTTAAAGGTGTGATATAGTATTTTTTTCTCATTTTAATAGAAATAATAAAAATCAGATACTAAAAGGACATCATTACCCGGAAGAGCAAGAAGACTTTAGATCTCCTACTCTTAACAGAATAGAACACTATGCCAGCACTGCTGCTATACCTGAATATCAGCAAGTCACCATTTCTTTATTTATTTTTAACCACATGGGGTGAAACGCAGTGACCTGAGTTTCAGGTGAGGCTGATATACATGTGAACTCTGCATGTGTATAGTTAAAAACTACTTTATTTCTGGCAAAAATAAATAGCTGGCAGTAACTGAACTCTCTCTCCATTGAAAGAATGCTATAGGGCTGGATATAGCCACTGCAATAGAGCAATAAAATGAGATGAGCTTAACACTACCAGATGGTACCCTGTACAGTGCCTGAAATAAAATGGAGAATTAGGGTGCCCTAAGGTGTGCACAGGGAAGGCAATTACATGAAATAAATGGGCCTCAGGCCTAGATGATGCTCAAGTATGCTACACAGGAGACAGATAGTACATCTGGTGAACAGATTTTATCACACACTGGAAAGCCATAAAGCATGGCGTTGAATTTCAGATCTGGATTTCACAATGACATTTTACCTGTGTTGGTATTCAGTGCTGTTTATTTTTAAAGGTGCTGTAATCTCAATGATGTGTTTTAAAAGCCTTCTTAACATTGTTTTCTGATGTGCTCCATTTTTTGGACAGATTGATGTAACACAATGCTTTTTCATGGACAAAATACAAACTACTTTGGCTGTAGACGATCATGTTTTTATTTAATATATCACGTTGCTGATGTGATTTTAGTAATATGGTTATACTTGTCAGCACTCACTGCTTGGGAGAAAGCCAGTATGTTTTTAAAGTTAACTCCCACTTCTCCATTTCATTGCAAGGTCTCACTCTCTATAAACCAACACAAATTCCTCAAGGTTTAAAGCAGATATATTAGATTATGTGAGAAAATCTACTAGAGTGAATCAAAGCAATATTTTACTCTTATCTCTCAAAGAAATTTTGCTTGTTTTTGCAAAATTCCTGCTCCATTTGACATTAAGATCTTTTTGAGTTTACATTTGTCATAGCAGCATTCAAACTGTTAAAGATACTGAAGAGAGCAACATTCGGTCTGTGGTTCTGTCAATTTTTTATTTAATGAGGAAATCATTTAGAGCTTTCCACAGACTTCTCACAGGTTTGGCTATTTCTCTCTCTAATTCCTCTCCTTTCACGTCTCTCACATAAAGCTATACAAGGGAGTTAAAGATGTTACCAAACTTGCATAAAAGGAAAAATTTGAGAGACTGTAAGGTGAATATTCCTGACAGAAAGATCTATGGGCTGTGAAATAGTGTCTCTATGGAAATGGTGAAAGCTCTGTTCCCTTGAGACACTTAAAATTAGAAGAAACAAAGGACTAATACACTCTGAGGATAGAATCCTGTTCTGGCCCCCTATGGACAGACTAAATATTTCTAGTATCTGAAACTTTGTATACTATTATTGTTCATACTGCATAACTGGAATTTAATAATGTTAAGGTTTTGTCTTGAGGTTTATTTAAATAAGAAAATTTACTCATATTACTATACTGGTACAATTAGCTGTATTTTATATATATATATATATATATATATAAAAAAAACAGGGTGCCACCTATCTAATAAGTGCCTTATTTGGGTTATTGTATACCAATTGTATACCAATTCTAAAAGCCACACAAGTACAATAACACGGATACACTAAACTCACCTTCCCAGCTTCTTGTAATCATTAAGTCCTAGTTGGAGGAGAAATGCATAAATGCAGTCATGGTGTACCAAATTCCCACTGAAGTTTATTGTCAGCTGTATATCCCGTAGAAGATGGATATTGATGAAAAAAGCAAAGTGTCACTTAAAACTCACTCGCAAAATGCAAGGAAAACCATCTTGTATTCAATGCATGGACAAACTCACTCTCTGAGCTTTTTGTTAATGCCTAAAGAGTCTCAAAATAGGGCTGTTTATAACCTCCTCCTCAACACTTTTGAATTTCTTTGCTATTATTTTTGTAAATGAGTGACAACAGACAGGAAAATGACGGGAAAGTTTTATGGGTTTTTCTCTGAAGTAAACTAGTTACTTCATCAGACTCTTTTCCCTGAGAGTACATCTACTGCACAAAATTATGCAAAACTTCTGGTTCATAATTTGAAGGAATATGCAGCAGCATTTTGAGAAGACCACTTGGGAGTTTTCTTAATTGCAGAGAATTTGCTACAGTCACCATTGAGAGAAAGCAGGGGTTTGGAATATTTTCATACTTAAATTAAAATTGTGGCACCCATTTTGAGTTTTGGGTATCAGCCTAAGCAAATTTTCAAGCCTAACAAAGGGTTATAAAATATATACAATGACAAGTCATATAATAGAACAGTGCAGTTGGGCAATACTCTGTGTACAATTAGCACTGCCAAATAGAGCCTTTCAGCCATCAGTTTTTCAAAAGCTCTACTTGTTCTGCTATGTCTGCAGTTCTGTATTTCACCAAGCGACAGTCCTGAATGGATCTTGACTACACTGCCTAATAGGAAGAGTGCTTTAACTAAGCAAGAAAGGAAGAGATGAAGAAAATAAATGTGAGAAAGGGAGAAATAAAAAAAAAGGGAAGAGAAGGATCCTTAGATTGCACAGATATTCTCCCTGGCCAGCTGCATAGCTTTGCAAACCCCTCCTCTCACACAAGCACAGCCCCCAGCCCAGAGAGGAATATCATCAGCCAAAATTTCTTTTGTGTTGCCTCAGTCTAAAAAAATAACTTATTTTTTAAGTGGTGGTGACCTCTACTCTGCATTGTTACAGCCACAGAAATCATGGAAGAGCATGAGTAAGACCTCCCAGAGAGAGAACACGGGTGAATATGGCTCCTCCATAGTGAGTTGCCTTATTACACACTACTTGCTGATTTGACTGCAGAAGACTTCAACTAAAGACTGAGGGCCAAATCCTCTTGCAATGTAAATTATGTGAACTTCAATACACTCAGTGGTACTATGCCAATTTACAGCTATTAAGGATCTTGTCTTCAGGGCTTTTCCCATAGAAACAATGTTCTAACTCACTGATGGCTAAGGATGGGAGTCAGGGGAATGTAGGCTCCAGTTGCCATTGTAGGCAACCAAGTTAAAAATGTAGATTCTCCATTACCCACACCCACACACAATCTCCCAGCCATCAAAACCTCAGGGTGCCTAAGATTTCAGGCTTAGCTGTGCCTGAAGTTCTGGCCATAGGCAGAAGACTTTCGTATTGATCATGCTCAGCACATTAAAAACAATCCTGTGCCAAAGCCCCCGCACGAGAAATTACCTCTCCAGCACCAGGATTACCTCATGCTTCTGCAGCTTTATCCAACATCCAAGTGATACGGTGCATGTGGCAGACACCATACAAGCAGGAGGAACAGGTGATGGGAATATCTCTGTCTTACCCACCCAGTGGCTGGCATACACATCCCGCACTGGCAGCCTTTGTGTCTGCCTGATGGTGCTCCATCAGTGGCACACAGCAGTTCTTTGCCCTGTTTGAATTTTTTTTCATCTCTTTAGGTAACACAAACTGTTCAGCATTTGGGGGCTGAGCTGCACTGCCTAGACGTGATGGAGCCCGTTACATGTTTGCTGCTTCTTGAATGGCCAGCCCTAGTCAGCTGTGCACAATGGTGCCAAATTGAGCTGGGGACAGAAGACTGTGCAGGTCATCTTACATTTATGCATGGGACTGTGAAATTCAACTGATTAGTGACTGTTGATGACAGCGAGCACAAAAGGGATATCATGATAACTGCAACTAAATCCTGTAGAAATTAATGCAACTATTCAAAGATTCTTTTCAGTCATTTTTCATTCACACCTTTTTCTCTGCCATGACTATACATTTTCATTTATGTGATTTGTATTTGTATGATTTAAATACAGTACAGTTCACTCAACAGAAAGGTTGGTAGTCTGAAAATGTTCTTTACCAAAAGAATAAATTCTAAAATGGGTTTACTGCTAAATAATCATTCCAAGTTGCTATAAGCAGAATATTAACAAACTTGCAGATTAGCTGTTTTGCATGATAGAATAGTGTAAATAAATGAAATATCAATATCAATCATTTATATGCATTAAGGAGAGCACTAATGCTTATTAAAACTATGGGCTAACTTTCAGTAATGTTATGTAAAACTGGAATCACTTCATTGTGGTACTGTTGTTCAAAAATATATCCTCTGAGGAACTGCAAGTTTATCAGTTTGATGTCCACAACATGCAAGCTAATAGAAATACCTAAAAGCAAAGCAGAGGTAAATGGACATTGGATTGCCCTGCTCTCTGAATAGGAAAGGGAACTCAACATAGTCCAGTTTATTTGGACTCACAGTGCATTAAAGGAAAGTACTTCTTTGAAAATATGTTTACATATTACTTACAAATCATGATTAACCTATACAAATACAGTGTGACAATATGGCAAAAAGAAATAAATGTGTATTGGTCGCTTTCTGCATGATTAATGCTTCTTTTCATCAGATGCATACTTTTCATTTTATTAAAGATCACATTTCTGATTGCAAGAACTTGATCATAAATAAAGCATGCAAATGGAAGTTGGAAATCTTCTAATATTAATGACAAGAAAAATGGATTTATTGAATAGTCAGCTGCAGTTCATACATACATAAGCACATAAAATGATAACCCAACAGAAGGCATCATCTCAAATTTGGGAGAAAAGATTCTGTTTTTTAAATAGCTTAATAATAATAGTAGTACTTTTAGAGAAAATGATTTCTGTCTTCTGTGACTAAAAAGAGCCAAATACCAGCCATTTATCACCTACTTTCTACTTTGTCCCTCTATCTAGAAATTATGAAGTCTGTCTTCACTTGTTCAACTCTGAACCCAACACTGATGGACTTTAATGTAATGCTTCTGAACCCATTTATTTTTTGCCAGTTTGGAAATGAGCAAAAAAACCCACAACAACAAAGAGTGGCTGATGAAGAAAGAAAAGACTAAGAGCTAATCAAATGGGGTTCTTTGTCCAAAGAGCTGACACATGAAAAATCCAGTATATTATTGAAAACATCTATGTATGTATATATATAATTAACATGAAAATAAACAAACAGAGTTTAAACAGCGCTAATAGACTTCACATAAGATAGTACAGTGATGCTGAGACTGCATAGGTAGTGTAAACATGGATAAAGCATCCAGCAAAACTTCTGAGGAAATTTCTAGAGCAGTACAGGGCTGGTTAAGATGAAAAGCAGTTAGAAAATTCCTCACTAAGGCCAGGAGGCAGCAGAAATAATAGTGTTGCACCGTGGAAAACATCTGTGAGAAAAGTTTATTTTGTGAATCCACCAATAGGTTTCACATCACCCATATGAGAGTGCCTGCCCATGTGGAAAGGAACATATGAGGAAAAATAATCTGCAGCTCCATCCCTTACACAGCACACCCAGGGCTGGTTCACATATCCTCAAGCAGCTGTTGCCTCACCAGCAATTTACTCCATCAAAGCTGCTTGCTGCCACCCAACTTTTCCAGCTAACCACCCTTTCACAGTTGCCGCCAGCTCAGCAGCTCACAGGAACAGCCCCTCGCTTGAAAAGAACTGGGTTATTGCAGATGTCCCTTACTGCTGGCACATATTGACAAAGCACAGAACAGACAGGGCTGAGCTGGGAGGTAACAAAGTGTTAGTAGTTGGTAGTGAAAACCTGAGCACGCTCTGGGATCACAGTGTGCACCTGGCTGTTTTGGAGAGAAGTGGCTGTAGAAGATCTGCTGCTTGCCTATCTCCACCAGACAGGGCAGCTGCCTGGGCCAGCATGGGATACAATCTCCAAAGGAGGCCTGGTGCCTCCAGGGATGCTGAGACCCGAGCTGAGAAGAGGTGTTTCTCACATGAGGACTCTTGCAGGATCTAGGCAAGTCCATTACTCATCAAATAAATTCTTTTTAAAATAAATAATAGCATTAAAAAAAAAGTACTATATTCACATGATCTCACATAGAAATTTAGACAAATCTAATGACGCTAAAAAAGTGTCCTCCAGACAAGTTTACAGCAATCGCACACGCAGCTAAATGAGAAGGATAGAAGCTACCACAGAAAATAGACAATAACTTTTATGCTCAAACAAAAATAATTAAATGGGAGATGATACATGCCTCATAACAATAGCAAATGAACTGAACAGCTCCTTGAAAACACATCAAATCAACCTCTTCCTTTCAAGACTTAGAAAGAAATTAATATAACTTTAAGTAAATGATATATAATTAAAACTTTAGGAAGTCATTCATGTAAAAATCGTATCAGGTTGTCATATGAATCCAAGAAAGTAATTATAATCTAAATATTTCCAATTCCAGTTTGGGAAATCTAGAATGAGATCTTTGTGTTTCTGAGCAGCTGCTTGCAATATGCAGACTACTGAAGGGAAGGGGGTTAGGCCACTTTACAAGTTTATATCCCTGTTTAAAAATACTATGTCAAAAATTTATAGAGATAGAATCAAAGTTGACAGAACTTGTCACAGTTCCATTTGCAAAAGTGAATGTATTTTTCCCAGTTTAATTATCCAGATACATATCTTAAATCAAAACCACATCCAAGCCCTCATTTCTAGCAGTCTCCTTTGACTTTTGTTGACAGGACCAGATCCAGCAGCATCTTACACGTTAGCAGCCACCTCCACTTCCTGCTTCCAGCCCTCGCGGCTCAGTTCCCATGCCAAGCACCATGACCGGGAGGGAAAAAAGAGAATTGCACATGTGCCTGCTGGCCTATGTTTGTTCTCACACACATGCACCACCATATAATATATATATATAGAAACATTTAATCTCTTATTTTATGCTGTGCCAAAAAGTGGGGAACAGGTGCATTGATGTGAGCTGTTTGTACCTTACTGTACTTCTAGTGAAGTATCCCTGCTCTTTTTTTTTTCTTGTCTTTTTTAAACTAAGGTTCTGGTGCCAAATCTTTATTCTGCATTAGACAGTTATACAGCTCTAATCTCTAATGATTTTTGGTGGCAACTCCAGTGTAAGGAACTCCTTCTCCCCCTGCTCACAACCCTTATTCCTGCCCTGCCCCGTTTTGTCCATTGTGGTGACCCAGCCATTTGTAGGGGTACACAGGAACTGGTTCAAGCAACCGAGTTTCAGTTTAGAATAGCACTGGAAAAGTAGTCAAAAGTAGAGGGATATTTTAATCTGAACAAGGGCCCTCACCTTTTTTTCCTACAGGTCTCTAAAAAGATTTGTATCAAAACTAGAGAAGCAGGTGTGGGTCAGGAAAAACCAGCTGAGTACAGAAACTCTTTAAACGTTGTTGCTGAAAAAAGAAGAATGTGAAACCGCGCTGTTAAAATGTACCAGGTATTTATTTGGCTAGTTAAAGAAGAAGTAATACAGAGCTTGGGAGGTAAGGTTAAAGTCCTGTTTGCCATTAACTACAAAGCAACGCAGAGAGAGATCAAGTCAATCTTCTAGTGTGCCACCGGTGTTTGAAATGCATTCATTAAAGAAAGAAACTGCAGGAACAGTAAGTACCCTCGAAATAATTACTATTTTTAACGCCATTTTCCTGCAGAATTTATTTGGTTTAAGGGCTGCAGGTGACTATTTTACTCTATGGTTTTATTAATTATATGTCGCTGCTACAGTGCAAGAACATGATTTTTTGCCTTTTTTGGTTTGAAGGCTTTTTTTGCTCCCCAAAATATTGTTGCATGATACATTTGCCCACTTGTAACTAAGTCGCCTTTCTTGGAGACAGTTTGCATTAAATTGTACTTGAAGATAAGAACACAATCTACCCTTTAAAGAAGAATGAAAACAGTTGTATTGGAAAATTTTGACCAAGAGGAAAGATTTTCCTAGAAAATCCTGCTTTACTAAGATCTTTTTCTGCTTCCTCATTTTTCCTTCATTCTTCAAGACTAGTATCAGTAAGAAAATACAGTTCAAATGCTGACACACTTTATTTCACAGTTAATTCATGATTTGCTGAAATAAAATTCTCAGAGTTTATCTCTTCAAGACCAGTGTATTTAGGATTTTTACACAGTACTATTAATCAATAATTAAATAGCTGTTTAGGCCTTATTTTCCAACTTTAAATCTATATTTTGTCACATTTAAAAATATCTAATGTTCTCCTAGGAAACTTCATAGGAGTATTAGAATCCAAGGTAGCAACAAAGAGATGGCTTACAAGTTTGGTGAATACTTTCATTACTTCAGAATAGAGAAAAAAATATCCTCCAGAACATGGAAAATACCATTTTACTGGTTCCTCTATCAACTTTGTTTAATTGGAACACAAAACCACTAACATCAAGTTCTAGTGAAATTATTTAATTGATGTTGTTCAGACACTCAACCTGGTTGAAATTCTCCCAATGACTAAAACAGTAGCTAAAATTGTCCGGCATCTAGGAACCTGTAGGGTCATTTTTGTCATTCTTGATATTATTCAGAATATATTGTTCCAGACAGCTACACTTATGAAGAATTTATGCAAAATCAGCAGAATAAGAACAAATAATCTCTTTGCACACATTTTCCTAATCTGGCCTTCTGCTCAGTTCTCTGCCCGAAGGTGTTCTGCTTCTGACCTCTTTCTTAATGCCTGCCCACATCTTTCCTTGTCTGCTGGTTTTCCTTTGCTAACATATCTGATTATGAAACAGTTTCCTAGAATCTGTAATTGTGATCGGTGCCTGTGTGGCTTAGTTTTTATTGGACATTGCCGTTTGTCTCAAATATCAGCTTCTCTCTCTTTTTAAACATGTCTGTTAATATCCATAGGCTGGTTTTGATGGTGTTAATGTCTTTGAGCTTAACAAGAGAAGGGCGAAGGTTCATCAACTTTTCATTTTGACTTTAAGTTCCTATTCAGCTGGTTCCAGCTCTTATAAAGTGTAGTGCCCTGACCTTATTCAGACAAGTAAGAAATCACACTTCCCTTTTCTGCTTATTAAATCTACAGGGATCTGAGATGTGGAGCCAAAGGTGTCTGAGAGTTTCTTATTGTCATGTACCACAATGGCTTCAAAGCACTTGACTTTAGAAAGCAACTTCTGTTCTCATCAGGAGCAAATGGGAAGGAGGGAGCCAATGCCTGAAGCCTGAATTATTTTTTTTTTGCCATCATCTCTTGGAATTGGAAATCTTAAATTACACCTTTTGCTGCAATATGGCTAAGCCTAAAGGCTTAATCTAATATTAAATCCCAAGTTATATTATAAATATTATTTTATTTTTTATTTTTGGAGACTGTATGATGACAGCATTGGTTTTCATTCCAGATTACATCTAAAATAAGAAAAATAAAGACAGATTTCCTAACAAGCAATATCTGTTTATCATCAGTTGCCAAGAAACTGTAGAAACTGTACAGTAGCTTAGAGAAACTGAGTGGTTTTTTCTGTGGCTTGGGAGTCCAGATCATTGCAGGAACTTCTAAAATTTTGAATCCAAAGGTTTTGTAAAATTCATATCTTGGAAATGAAAATTTCTTTTTAATTTATTTAATACTAAAGGTAACACAGAATAATTTTTCAGACTGAAATCCTCAAAGAGGCATTAATGTATTAATGTGATCAGAATTGTTTTCATATCTCTAACATTCCTTCTCCATTTGTGCAGCTCATAGTCTCTCAGCTACGAGCTTTTATTTGTTGGTATATCTCTTCAAGAGTACAAGAGATATACCATGACATAGCCCTCCCAGTAATGTGATCAGCTGTGTATTATTAACTAATCACAAATTAAAATAATGACTGATGCTCATGTATATAATATTCCTGAACACTATCTACAAAACCATCATTTCTATAGGAGTTCAGTAAATATGAGCCCAAATTAACTATAAATTATAATCAGTTGACTGAACTCAATGCAGTAATTAATTCAATCTTTCATCACAAAAATATGTAGAAGAGCAAAGATCTGAATATAGGTCAGCAGTTCTCCTGATATTTTCAGTAACTGAACCATTTCTCAGAATCACAGAATCTTAGTGGCTTACCAAATCCAGGTAGACAACATCCACAGCCTTCCCCTCTTCGAGAAAGCGGGTCACATGGTCATAGAAAGAGATCAAGTTGGTCAGGCAGGACCTCCCTTTCATAAACCCCTGCTGGCTGGCCCTG
>JAOQGH010000077.1:34253901-34277246 GCA_025769975.1 Gallinago jamesoni | reverse complement strand
TGCAAGGTTTCCCCCCGCATCCAGTAAGGGATGGACATTCTCTGTCACTCTCTTTTTGTTGATGTATTTATAGAAACCTTTTTTGTTGTCCCTTATATTAATCGCCAGATTGAGTTTTCTCCACCTCTGTAGAAATAAAGAGGAAGCACAGAGGCAAGAACTTTTCTTTTAGTCAGTATAATCACACTTAAATCCCAGTCAGAACCAAAGTTAATAAAAGGAGTGGGCTTCATTACAAGTATTAACTGTAATTTTAAATACCCTGCAATGAAATAAGGTGTTGACTTTCACAATCTTTAAAAACATGGCTATGCCACTCGAAAAAGTTATGTACCTGCAGACGCAATATTTAAAACTACTTAAATAACTGCATTTAAGAGCTTTCTGAAGCTGCTCTGTGATAGTTGATGAAAAAATAACTAAAAATTATTTTCTCCCTAATCAGTTGAGCCTAGTAGAATAACCATAAGATTAAAAAAAAAGCATCTCTTCTCCAACCAAATTTATTTAAGTGTTGTCACAGATGATATACAAGAATCAAAATAAAATAAATATCAATGCCTAAGCAATGTCTCCAGGAGCAAGTGGATTGCATGAGTAGATGTAAATTTAGCAAAAGGATTGAGAAATTTCCCTTTGCCCCTTTCATGTCCTGAGGGTATTTGTATCTACCATAGTCAAAGTGCAGGCTTATTCTGGCTCAGATTCAGAGTTAAGTCAGATTCAGAGTAGTTCCTATTACTCAGTCTGCTTTCCCTTTAACTTACCAACACAGCTTTCATGAACATCAACAAAAATTGGTATTGTTTTTACATTGGGAACGCTTTGCACTCCTGGAAACATTCTTATGCTGAACCATATCTTTATTTGTTAAAAATTTTGCCTCTGCATGTTGTTAAGTTCTGCAATTAAGAACCACAGGAAAAGGCAAAGATCTGCAAGTCGATATTCAAGATTTGGAACTGGTTAACCTTCTGGTGATATATTGCCATTCTTTTTTAAAATAATATTTAATTTACTATATTTATCATTTTTATAATATGACAGCAATGTCTCCCCCAAGATTCAAATATGGGAAGATTTCAGTGTTTTTCCTATAGCTGATTCACAATAGTAACCCTACACAGAAGCACAGAAGCACCCTCTTAGTGAGGAATTCTTTCAGATTGTGTACACTTAGACCTACTGCATAACAACAGATAGGTGAAGCCTGGAAAACGTCTCAGAAAAGGTAAAAAGTAGCCCAAAGCAACACTTCTTGTGTATGTCCAACACACACGTGTGACAATCACAGATGCCATGTATGTGCTGCTGATGTTCCCAGCTTGCTCTCTGTTGTCAAGTGAGATATGACACAAGTGAGATACGGCACAAGTGATGGATCTCTAGACAGATTTAATGTAACAAATGAAACAAACATTATATTATCAGATTAAGATTCTGGGGCCCAAATTTTCAGGCTTTTCACAAAAATTGTAATTAAGACTAGAATTCTCAAAGTGTATGCCATTTTTTTTTACAAAAGTTCAGTTCCTAGCTCGCCAAGCATACCTGAAAATATATCCATGTATGTCCATAGGTGAGACACAATTAGTCCAGAAAAACTTCCCCTAGTAACAGGTACTTGGAAATGGTACTAGTAGGTATAATAACAGCCTGATGAAGTCATCTCTCAACTGAGGCTCAGAATAAACTCCACTTTCCTCATGCATTATGCAATTGCATATTTTTGTCTTTTGATCTGCTTCTCTTGGAGCCTTTCGAGCCAGAAAATTTCTGTCAAACTTGCTTGATAATAACAGATGACGGCTAAGGAACAGCTATCATACAAGGGGTATATTGGTCATTTTGAGCAAATCAACCATTTCTACAAACTTAGAGGAGAAAGCCAAATTGCACATATTCAGACGTGAAATTATAATTGCAGATAGCAACAGAGCATAAATCCTCAGCTACCAAAACTGTTCTAGATCAAAAAGCTTTATTTTTATTCCTTCTTTAATATCTATCATCTTGACACCAAAAAACTACGTATAAAAATACAGTCTTTAGACTTTTTTACCAGTATGTCACTGTAGGCTATGTGCTGCTCTTCTCACAGTATGTGTCTTAAGCATTTGAGTCCATTGGTTTCACTTCTAAAAGGAAGAGGGAAGAGAAAGCCAAACCCACAAGATGAATTTTCACTTTTTTCTTTTTATTTCTAGTTTTAAAATGGCACAAATAAAATGTGCCAGCCCCAGACCCTTTGAAGTTGTTAGAAGCAGCTGATATATATCCTCACAAACTCTCACATTCCTGAAAATTCAGGGAGAACAAGTGAAGAAGGGGAGCTATGGGCTGGGCAGCTTAATACCACACCTGTCCTTGGCTGCTAAAATATCCACATGAGGTTATAGATGGTCAAGGCATCTGAAGCTGCTCTGAATTATACCTGGGACTCATTCCAGAAAAGGAACTGACGAAGTGACATAAGCCGTCTCTCCCTTTCCCAGCTAAGCCAACAATTTCTCTGTTGCAGGCTTGGGACTGCCTAAAGAATCCTAGACACATAAACACATTGTGTTATAAAAAAGGGGAGACACTGTTACTGCTTGTAGAAGCATCAGACCATACCAGCTTTGTCTTTAAGAGTCCATGTAGACTGTCCCCATGGCATTCTGGAGTGACACAGAAGGAGGATACACTTAAGAACATTATTTCTTAAATGAACATTGCACACTTGCAAATAAGACCAGTAGAAAATGGAACTAATGAGAGAAAATTCAATAGTTAGCCTAATTAATATTTGCCTGTGGAAACTATTGTTGCAACACTAAATAAGTATATTCTCAGATTACAAAAACAAAGATGAAAAAGCAGTACTGTTGACAGTACCCTTCTGAACACTGAAGATGTGAAGACCAACCTCATAGTAAATATTACTCAGTGGAGTCAGAATAAAGAGCAGAGAACTTCTGCAGAATGTTCCTGTGTCTCTTTTCTCTTCAGCAAACAGGCAACTGTGCTTGAGCTACCAATACTGCTGTAGGTTCTAACAAGACACTACAGCTGTAAACCAGCTTTGAAGAAAAAATAATCTGTAAAAGAAATTCTCCCCTGTATTGTCATACTCATTTTTTCAAAAGATATATTGGCAGGCTTTTCTTACAACTAGTTATTTATCATAGCTCATGTCCATGTTGTATAGCCTCTCTCTAATTTCCTCTAATCTCTGTCTTAAATTATTAGGAGACATCCTCTCTGCTTGAGAGGATTGACCACCAAGAAACTCAAAGTATTTATTTTCTTTTCTATTTTTGTAAACCAGTTGCAGCAATGGAAATGAGGCCTGATTTGTATATTTTGTTTAGCAGGTATAAAGTCCTCCATTTAGGCAATATTATTGAAGTACCTATCATGAACTCAAAAGCAGCTGGGAGTTTAATTGATTCCTAGAAGTGCAATGAAAGTAGAGGAGATAAAAATGACAGAGTTGTTGCTGATGCAAATGAAAATGTTACAGCAAAGCAGCTGGGAAGAATACTGTAGATGTTTACATTTTCCGAACATGCTTACATTGTTTCTTCCACATTTTCCAGGCAAAGCTCACCTGGTTTTGCTCAAGGCCTGGAATGCAACGAATTGTGTACAGCACCTAATATTTATTCACGCCATTGTTAAGAACATCTTTGCAGCTCCTGCCAAAGTCTGTCATTGAATGTGTTTGTTCAGCTGCATGGCAAAAATATAATATACAGTCATCATTTTTACTTCGTCACCTACTCAATATTTTTCTTCTCCAATTAAATTAACTCATAAATACTGTGCGTTTCATGCCATAAAAATCTTACTACATTCATTCAACTAACACCCATTTGTGCATTTTTATATTCTTGAACATTTAGATACTTCAATAATAAGTTCTGAAACAATGGAAAAGCTAAATGCTCTAATTTACCTGGGACTCTGGAAACACTGATCACAATTTAAAAAGATTTTATATTCAGGCAAAACTTTCTGTTAAGCTAAGTTTCATCATTATTTGCCATCAACCTTAGAAAGCTCCATATGAATAGAGAAAACACAAGGATAGTAAAGGACTTGGTAAAAAAAAAGTTATTTAAATTTAATACCAGTCTGCATTTCTGCAGGAGGATATTGACTGCAGCACATGTGACAAAGAATAATGTTAGTTGGCATGAGTAAAAACAGAGCATACCAGGGATCCTGGCTAGACACTTCGGCTTCCAACCCAATAGTGTATCACCTGCGTTGCTGCTGCTATCCTTGGTGGGTTACACATGGATACTCTCCTGCGCTGTAAACACATCTCCTTCTTTGGATGGCATAGAAACTGTAGATTACAGACATTCGACTTTGTGTCTGGGAATCACTGGAAAATAAAACTCCCCTGGGAGGTCTCTGCCTTCTCTAGGCACGTTAAATTTATGAGAGATGTTCCTCTTAAACCCATTTTAAACATTTTCAGTAATGAAGACTCCACAGCCCTTGCAAAAAAATCTGGTTTGCCATCTTTAAAGGCAGAAAGCTTTTTCCAAAGGCCTAGTCTGAATTTGCCAGAGCAAATTTGCTCTATCTACCAGAGAGAACAAATAATTCCTGTAAAGGGCTGTTGTAAATAAAATCAAAGGCTGTTCTCATGGTCCATCAGTCTCCTTTATTCTAGAGAAGGAAATACAATATACCTCTTCCAATTTTTCATATATGTCATGTTGTTGTGACCTGGTTATTCTCCCTCGGACTCTAAATACTTTGTGTCTTTCTAGGAGTTTGGTGCCCCAAAACCTGACATAATACACCAGCTCAGGCCTTAAACAATACTGAGATGGTCGTTCAAAACAATGCGACATGGTGTCAAATGGTCAGAATATCTGTGACCTACCATTTTTCCACTTTATTTGTGTGCAATTACCCTGTTTTAAAAGGAAGGGAAATTGATTTGACATTATTAGTTACTGAAAAATTCCTATTCATCAAGTGGATGAACTTCACAAATTTTTCCCGGCTGCTACTTATTTCATTCTCTTCTTTGGGGCTTAAAAATTCATTTTGAACTATGGAAAAAATTTTGCATGTGGCTAGCCATAATTTCATTGTTCTTTCTCTTCCTTTCTGAAAGAACTGATATTACATTACATTACAAACCCATGCAGTACTACAAGCTTGGAGAAGAGAGGCTGGAGAGTTGCCTGGCAGAAAAGGACCTGGGGGTGTTGGTCAACAGCTGGCTGAGTATGAGCCAGCAGTGTGCCGAGGTGGCCAAGAAGGCCAACAGCATCCTGGCCTGTATCAGGAACAGAGTTGTGAGTAGGACTCGGGAAGTGATTGTCCCCCTGTACTCAGCACTGGTGAGGCCCCACCTCAAACACTATGTTCATTTTTGGGCCCATCACTACGAGAAAGACATTGAGGTGCTGGAGCATGTCCAGAGAAGGTCCACGAAGGTGGTGAGATATCTGGAGAATAAGCCTTAGGATGAGTGGCTGAGGGAGCTGGGGTTGTTTAGCCTGGTGAAAAGGAGGCTGAGGGGAGAACTCGCTCTTTACAGCTCCCTGAAAGGAGGTTGTAGAGAGGCGGATGTTGGTCTCTTCTTCCAAGTAACAGGTGATAGGACAAGAGGAAATGACATCAAGTTCTACCAGGGAAGGTTCAGATTGGATATTAGGAAAAATTTTTTACATTGAAAGGGTTATTAAACATTGGAATGGGCTGCCCAGGGAAGTGGTTGAGTCACCATCCCTGGTGGTATTTAAAAGACCGGTAGACACAGTGCTTGGTGACATGGTTTAGTGATGTTTTTTATCAGAGTTAGGTGGATGGTTGGACATGATCTTAAGGTCCCTTCCAACCTAGACAATTCTATGATTCTATAAATTTTATTTTTTACAATTTTTCTCATTGTTCTTCCCTTTATCCTCCAAAACAATTGCTAGCAAACCTGAGGTGGCCATGATGTACTTCTTTCCAGGATAATTAAGAAGTGTGTCAAAAAAACCCTAAAAACATTTGTCCTGCCCTTATTTTATTCTAGGTGGAGGTTTTACCCTTTTTGGCTGGTGTTAATTACACTAACCAGCTGCTACAGTTGATGCATTTAGTCTGATCCAATAAAAGTTACAAAATATTTCAACTGTCTAAGCACGTATATCGTTTACTCTTGAGCTTACTTCCCAATTGTCTGACTTCAGAAGAGTTTACCTTCCTGAAGACTATTGTTTTAATTTTGCTGCTTTACCTTCTTCTCTTCCTATGCATTGTTAGTCCTGACTATCACAATCACATCACTCAAGTATGTTGCCCTTGATGTTCTGCTTTGTAATAGTGTCCTATTTTATATACATTCTTCTCAGTTTCTTTCCATTCACACAGAAGAAAGTATCAAACCTTTGTTCTGGTCCTTTCAGTGTCCATAAAAATCAGAAACAAACACTATTTGAATGAGTGAAATAGAAACTTATAACGACTCAGAATTAACTCCTTGACAATGAATTCCAGTCTTTGTCTCCCTTTCAGGATTTAAAGAGTCAAGGTCTAGTCACAGTGTGCACTTCCAGTCACAATGTGTCACAGTATACAACATTTATGAAGGCAGCCTGCAAATAGGAGCAGAAATAAGGAAGTAATGTGGAAAAGGTCCCCAACTAGCAGACTGAGAAAGATGAGTTGTGACTTGTGACTTAGTCTTGGCTGAGAGGTTTAGTTCAGCTATGGGGCTGAAAAGATATCTGAAGATAATAATTTCTCTGACGAAGGCAAAAGCTAAAAGAAATCTGGTTCTGAATTCAAAGCCCAAATAGAAGGACTCTGCAGCTAAACTGAATACAGATTAAAATGAGCCTGATCTTCAATGAACTTTAAACATCGTCCCTACATTTTCATTATTCAGTACAAAAGTGCTATGGAAGGTGAATTCCCTGCTGTCTTTGCTGTTCTTGCTTCAAACAAAACACAGATTTCATCAGACCTGAAAGGATGCCTGCGACCTGTTCAGCAAGTCCAAAAGATCCTGAAGTTTACCTTTTGTCAGTAAGTGAATATCTGAGGAAGTGTCTTAAAGATCGGAAAACAGCCTCTAGAAAAAAAAAAACAAAAAAAAAACAAAAAAACCAAAACCCAAACCCTCAACTCTTTTGGAAGACTAATTTACTTTAAGTTCTTCCCTTTTAATTAACATCAATCAGGAATTTGCTGACCAACACATTCCGCAAGTATGCCTTTACCAACAGTTTGATAGTTAAAGCACGTAGAATACAGGCCCTTAGAAGATTTTGCTACTTCATTTTATTACTTGATCTTCCAGATTTAATGCTTTGTAGTAGACCCTAACTGTGAGATTGTCTATGTTTGTTTCTTCTTTATCAGCATGCATATGCTTTGACCTTCAATTTAGACATCAGAGCATGGTACCCTTCCTTGCTTTCAACCTGCTTCTACTTCCTGAACAATCTATATCCTTTATATTAATATTCCATCCATATGAATTCTCCCACCAAGTCTCTGTTATGCCAATTCATCTGTAATCATGATCACTTACTAAGATTTTCAGGTTTTCTTGTTTATTCTTTATATTTTTTCCATTAGCATGACTGTTAAAGACACTCATGACTGACTTGCTGTTCTGTTTCTTGTCCTTGTGACTTTATTATGAATAAACATCTCTCTATTACTTGTAGGTTTTGACCCTTGTGCATCTTGGTAGTGTTTGTTTTAGTACATAGGGGTTTGTCAGCTTTCCCCTTAACTCTTAGATTAAAGCCATTCTTTCCAGGTTAGCAAATGCCTGTTCAAAGCTGTTTTTCTTCTTTTACTGTGTGTTCAATATTTGCCCAGGAACCTACAGAATATCACTAACAATCAAGGTAAGCTAACATCCTTCCAGTACCGTAGGCACAGCTACACATTCATCTTCAATCTGTGGCTTGACTGTTAAATGGGAGGTTTTAGAGGAGTCACACCTGATCTCCGTATCTCTGCCCCCTTTCTGCAGATCTTTTAATCTGCCCAGCATCACTTCCAGCACTATCTCTGTGACAGGAGAGGAAGATGCAATAGAGATCAATAAGGCAGATGAGTTGCAGAAATAGTGACACTTTGACCCAGATTTCTGGGAAGCAGTATGTCTTTAGGGACAGTCAGGAGATGTTAACACTGTCCTGAAGTTGATGGGACTTACTTGCCACCAACTGTTTTTTCCTTTTGGGAAAGTGGCTGCTTGTCCATGAACCTCACACTTCTTGATGGTTTCAACTCTTCCCTTATTATCATTGAGGCACTCAATCTTAATGTGGTCAGGACAGGTCTATTCTCAACCTTAGCAGGTGCCTGGCACGGGGTCAAACACTTTGGCTATGAAATGCAATAGACTAGACTTTCCCTCCTTCATTACTGGACATTGCCTAATCTAGTTCACATTATCTATTAGTTTATTTTCTTTAGTCTTGATTGTATGTATCCTGTTCTGTGATAACAGATGCATCCCTCCCTGACCACTTGCAGTCCCTTCTCTACTTCATAAGAGATTTTACTAGCAACCACAATCCAAACCAGATGTCCTTTCCTACCCAGCCTTCTTTGGAAGAGAATGTAGGTCACACTCCCTACAAATCTAATGCAGGACCAGAGCCAAGGCATACAGGATCAGGTCCCCATCTGGGCACAGCATTCAGTTTCCTAATTGCTTGCACAAACCAGGATGTTATATGTATAAAGAATTACATTATTTGCTGCACTTCACTAGAGCATAGTAGAAAACCTGTAGTTTCAGGATGGAAGGGAAAAGGGGGAGGAAGAGCAAGACAGAGGCAGCTTTAAACCATATATGTGCCTCTGGGGGATGTTTCAAAAGCCCAAGTAACTAAGTTATGGTGCACCCTGAGGTGTTAATGGGCTAGCCCAAAGCCAACAGCAACTGAAAATCCACGTAATTAGGCAATGGAAACACTCCCTCCAGTCTCAACATAGCCCCATGACAGTCAGAAGCTTTTTTTCTCAGTTGCTGAGCAGGAGGAATGTTACCCTGCCTTGATCTATTAAACTGCTCCTTAGACCTCTGTAGCTGGAGTACAGGAACCACAGCCCAAGTAAGAATATGGCACTTCTTCCTGCAGAAGGCTGATGCTCTCTTTTTCAAAGATGAAACAGTCTTTCTTATCATATGACCAGAATATGGCCGTCACCTGGCCAAAATGCTAGCTGGCTGGGTACATAACTACCACCTGAGCAGCATTCTTGACATGTGGCAGTGACCTACTGGGAGGAGTCAAGAGAGGCAGTTTTCTTGCCATATGAAAACTGGAGGCGACTATTTGGCTTCAGGAGACAAGGGCAGAAAACTAATTGGGGAAGAGCAGGTCCTCAATTGCTTCTCTTTGAAGTTTTATTACAGCAGAACTTCCTTCTGAATATTCGGCTGGCTGCACCAGGAGTGCTGCACTTCAGCAGGCCTCTGTCAAACTCCCTCTGATGAATATTAACATGTAGGCTTGGGAAAATCCTCTATGCTCCAGAACACTTTAGGATCTGCTAAATAACCTGAGACTAGCCTCTGCTAAATGTTGTACATGCTGGGAAAAGAAGCCTTTTGTTACAGTTTTTTTAGCTATTATTTGCTTTGGGTTTGGTTTTGTTTTCAAGGAAAGGAAAATAAAATTAATTTAACAGGTAGGTTTCAGACTTTTACAAGATAAATTGATAGTTTTTTGCAGTGATTCTCATGTTTTTACATTATATCACCCATTTTAATTACCCTGTTAGTCCACAGTGGTGGAAAACCTGGTGAATACATATGGAACCCTTAACTTGCCTCTGCAACTATTTGAAGCATTTAGGAATTCATCAACCAGGAAAGAGAGCAACATATTGCAAGTACCATATGGACATTAAATGTGAACTTGTCAAAGGAAGAAAGAATAAACCATTTTTTACATTCCTCATGGCCTGTATTTTTTTTTTCTTTCAGAATATGAATTGTTTCTAACCATATTTTGTTTTTAAATACTCATTACAAGCCAAGGAAATATCCAGGTTAGTAAAAAACCTTAGTAGGTTTATGGTCTTTCTAATGATTACCTAATACATTTGTCTCATCTGCTTTCCTTGTTGTGTGAAAACACACTGAGGAAATGTGTAAATGCAGTGAATTGTTCCCAACTCTTTTATTCACCTTTCAGCATGCTAGTTCCTTCCCTTGGCATTGATATCATTATGCATTTGTCAAAGATAGACTGTCACTTTAGAGCTTCTATTATGTGCAAGATTTGGCAGCACATTTTACCTTTGGGATTTGCTTATATCCTTTGCATGTTATTGTACTGCTTTGGCATTCAGTAAATTCAGTACACCCATTTCTTTGATGTTCATTCCAGCCCCTAAATGTGGAAACAATGACTGAAATTTTGGATCAAAGCATCCCATACATGGCAGGCAACATAATTTTCTGATAATTTACATGAACAGAAAGAAATCCCATAGCTAGCTAGAATCTAGGCCTGTAACTGTTCTACAATTTATGTATTCTAACATTCAAGAAAAAGAAAAAAAGGCAATAAAGAATACAGAGGTCCAGTCGAATTCATACCAATGCCCAATTTCTCCATACAATTTAAATTCTATTTTTTCCCTCAGTATCAAATGCACTTTCTCATAGAAATGTAAGAATTCGAAGGAGGGTAAGGACTGAATTGAACAAGGAGAAACAATATCTGCCTCATATTTGTTCTAGAAATGAGGAATAAAACAACCTTTCTATTTTCTGTTGTCTCCTGAAGTACATTAGCCAATACAAATACAACAGTCAATCAAGTTATAAGCAAACATTCATCTGGTAAAGAAGCAAATTATTTTCAAGAATAACAATGCCAGTTATCTTTATAGTGAAAATGAAACTGGTTTCGTCTAGTTGGTTTTAAATTAGGCTGCACTGATAATGAGTCAATCTGAAGTCAATATCCTCACTGTTCACATGTAGAGGAATTAAAATACCTTTTTTCCCCTGGTATTTATATAAACAATAAATGAAATGGGATAAATAAAATGAAATAAAATAAAATAAAATAAAATAAAATAAAATAAAATAAAATAAAATAAAATAAAATAAAATATGTGCTCTCTTTTTTGTAACAAGGGAACGTTCATGTGTTAGGACAGCTACTAGGGAGTATAACAGTATTAGAGTAATTTTTTAATACATACGTTTTGACATCTCGTGTCTCACTATGTGACTGTAGCATTATGGTACAGTTTGCTTGGCCAGTAATCACATACCCACAGATAACCCATAACTGCCCCAAACCTGTTTTTCAAACTGGGGGCTTTAAGAGCCAAGTTTTTTCCTGCCAGCTATATGCAACAGTGCCATCCAGTGGCAGCTCAACCCACTCACACTTGTATAATCCCTAGGAATCCAACAAAATTATTATTTAAATAAAATAAATAAACACTCCTCCCCTCACACCCCCACACCCCCCCGAAAGATAGAAAACTGGGTTCAGATTAAATGTTAAGTACAGAACATCAGAACAATACATCTTAAGTTGCTATAAAAACCTCTTTTTGTGTTCATGAGCAAGTTTTAATGGAACAAACCAGTGTGAGCTTTTGTGTGTGTGTGGTGGGGAGTCTGTGCAGGGGTTGGGGCAGCCCCCCATGTGAAGCAGAGCACTGGGGTTTTAGAGCACGCAGAACTGCACGGGGATGGTACTAGATCATGCCTCACCTGACTTGTGAATTCACCTCTGAAGCAAGACTGTGACTAATCTTGGCATCAATTGCCATTTAGGGCTCCTGGTTTAGGACCCTAAAATCCCACCCCCACCTTGTCCTGTTTGGCACTAAGTTTTTTCATGTGATTGCAGCTGTACTTTGTACTAAGGTAATGCTAATGGTTGCTGCATTTAAGTCTTCTGTCTAATATTCATGTGCAAATAACCACCTCTTATACAAATATGTATGTCTGCATTGTTTACAAAACTATATGGAATAAAGTATTGCCCTAGTCATTTGTTCAGAAAGAGCATTAAATAACCCCCATTGCTTTAAAAAGGTATATCAAGATGCACAAGTGAATTTGTGTATTTGATAATTCTCAGTTTTGCACAATTTCCTTGTTTCGACACAACCTGTCAAAGGCCTTTAACTATTTCTGTCCCATGTGATAAGTACTGGCCAATGTGCCTATTATTTTAATCACTTTAAGGATAGATAGACTAAATCACAGAAAGTTTAAATCACTTCCTGAGATTATGTCACAAAGCACTGATACAGCCAAGGACAGACCATGCAGGACTGGCCTTTAGTCTCTAACCCAAGCTACCAGCCCATGATAAAGGAAGGGTGGTTGTCTTCTGTATTAAAAAATAATAATAAATCCGTTCTTTAAAATGTAAGAAAAATCATAAAAATGTGTTTCAGGAAAAAAAAAGCAACACCAAAATGGTTAAAGTTTCAAAGCTGAGGGAGCATTTGCTCAGGGGAACATTCACATTCAACTCTGCCTAAAATGTCTATCAAAGAAACAAAACAAATCCCTATCTTCAGAGACCAGATGCTCTGCAGGGCTTAAGCCAATGATCAGCACAGAAAACTTGCTCATTTAGGCCCTGGCCCAGCAAATCCTGTTGCAGGAGTGCTGCTTCAGGCTTGTGAGCAATACTTTGGAAGTACATAAGCATAGTTCCTTGCCTGAAGTTATGACCTTGTTCAACCATTCTTTTGAAAGGAGCCTAATGATAAATGAACATGAATATTTTAGCACCTTCTCTAGAGAGAACAGGATGTTTCAGAGACCAGAAGCCAGTAGCTTTGGCACACAAGCCCTCCACACATCACGTTCAGCCTCTCCTTCCAGTGCAGGGGAAGGTCCATCTCCTCCATGGCAGAAAGAACCTTTTGGTACTCTCCACTTTCTTCTCCTTCCATCACCTCAGGCTCTCATGTGCTATCTCTGGAGCACAGAAGGCCTGGGCTGGCCTTCCCAAGATCCCCTCTGTCCCCATCCCGCCGGCAGTGTGGTGCCGGGTGGTCTCCCACAGGGCTGGACCACACCACTCCCTAGCACTACCAGGTCCTGCCACCTTGAGGAGCAAGAGACCGGCACTAGGAATCAGTACTGTCCTTGTGACATCCCAAAGCCAAGACATGTTTTGGGGCTTATGGCGGATTTTTAGGTATGGTAAAGAAGAATTCCATGATGCTCCGTGTATGTTTGCTTATAACCTTCAGACAACCATGTATTTTATTCTATTGCCTCATCTAACATTGCGTTAAATTTTTAAAGGATACTTTCTACTTACAGGCATTGGTTTGATGGGTCATGCACAATAAACCTGCCTGACCAAATCCAGATTTTAGAACACAGCGGGAAAATTTTACATGGTCAATTGGTCATTTTTTGTATCTCAGCATGTATCACAGTGTCCATAGGAAAAACATAAATTCTATAAAATTGTAGTAGGCTTTCTGATTTACTGACAGTTGCTTGTTTGAGTTTTCACAAAAATAGTTAGCTATAGGACAGTGTATTAGGCGTATTCTTAAAGGTAAATAACTGCAGCCAATAAAAGTTCAGCCTATAAAGGGTCCCATCTTCTTGGAGTTTTCTGCACCGAGAATTACTACCAGCATAATCATGGCTCCCTGCACACTAATATTTCCTCTGATACAGTATGATCAATGTTGTGGAAAAACATTTATTATATTTCTTCTAGCTACTTAAAGGCATTACTGAATTATGAGCATCGCAAAACGAATCCACTGTGCATTTTTTCTTTATGTGACGTTTTTACAATCTTCATTTTCTGCTTTGCAGCCACTGAGCTATAGTGATCGCACTATGCACCCTCTTACAACTGACACAGGGGCCAGGAACTCCTTTCTGCTTTATTACATTTGAAATGCACTTCATATGACAACATTCATTCTCATTCTGCGTTGGACCCTTATTTAAAGGGAGAAGCCATTTTTTACTGGACCTGTACTTAAAGGGAGAAGTTATGAAAGAAATTAAAATGAGGAAAGAGGGTTTAAACAGCTGTTTCAAATATGCTTAGTTAACAAAGGTGACAAAGTTTGACTCAAAAGAGAGAAGAAGGGACAAAGATATATCAATGCACTGAGCTGTTATGAAAATGCTAATAATTACAAAGTTGCCAGTTTGTTTTCTTTTACCTTACACTGTTTTGAGACATGGTGCATTACTGGGGACATTTTAACTTCACAGGAATAAATGTGTAAGGAAGGAAATCCAGAGTGAGATTCGGCTACAGACGATACAAACTTGCAGAGGGTGGTCCACCTCAAGGCTGCTGCTCACAGCAGCTGTACACACATTATAACCTTGTGGTAGGACATCAGTTAAAATAAGATGGAAATAGTAGCAGGTTCATGGAAATTATATTTTCCTTTGGTAGAAGAAAACAGAATGTTACTTTTCAGAAAATAATCCTTACTAGTCATTTGTAAATGTATTATTCTCTATAGGCATGAAATAATTATTCACTTCTCCTGCCTTCGTATTCAGTGAAAGTTTTCATCCAAATCAAAGTATTAATAGAAAGAGAGTGTGAGGCAAGAGAGAAAGATATAGTAAGTTTGAGCACTTGAACCTGTGATTTATGGCCTAGAGCTACAGCCAACTTTTTTACAAAAATGACTTCACCTATTACACCCTTATCCAGGGCTCTCTGGAGATGGTAAGCGGCTGAACAGCATTGGAATCAGAGGCGTTCACAAACAATTCTAGTCTCATTCTCACTTCCCTTTCCCTTCTCACCCTTAATGCATACATATCATCCGTTGCCTCCTTTCCTGCTCCTTGATGTAGGCAGATCCTGGTACTTCTCTCTCTCTTCCTGTGGGAATTGGCCATGGCCTCTCATTTCTCACGAGCTCTGACTGAAAGGTTCCTCTCATATTTTTCTGTCCTCTTGCCTGAAGGACAGCCCAATTCTGAGAGTGACCCCTTTAGTAACCCTTGATATTTGCTAATGATAGTTCTCTGCGCGCTGCAGCTGATTATGTTGAATATTTAACCACCATTTTTAAAGCACTGCACAACACATCAACTAGCCTTTAATTTTGTGAAACTCTTGCATCAATTTCCAGCAAGTGTTTTATTAAATATAGATCTGTGCATGTTTTATGGAAATTGCATGTCCATTTGCATTATTCGAGAGCTCTGTCTTTAAACTGTCTAGTGCTAATTCTACTTAAGGCAAATTAACAGTCTCTAAATGGCATCAGAAACAGAATTTCATTTCGCAAATGCAGCCAAACTCCTGGAGCCCATAATAGATGATTAGCAAGGGCAGAAGCACCACAAGTTATGGCCTATCCAACAGGAAATCTGAAGTCATCAACAGAGAGGACATTTCTTCAGGTGCACAGGGGTGCTTCAAGCATTATTTTAAATATTGTTGTCGGTCATGGCAAAGCTTCCTCTGGCATGAATGAAAGTGACACAGAGGGCGCTGATGGCATCTTGGTAAGAATGTATGTTATATAGGAGCTGTATATTTAGCATGGAGTGATCATCATCACAGATACAGGACAAGGCCTCTTCAAGCAACGTAGGTTATTTTGGTGGTATACAAAGAGATACAGGACTGGCTGACAGCCAAAATTCAAAGCACAAATAAGCCATGATCTCATTTATGTACAGTCTTCACCGGCAACAGAAATATGTATGAGTGACTGCTATATTTAGGAATGACAAGATGGGCATTATTAATAGCTTAATTGACATTAATGCAATTACCCCTATCCTTATTACAGTTTGTAGAATTACACAGAAAGCACTGGCTGAGGCCTTATTTTCCCTAGAGCTACCCAAGGATACGACATTTTCCACCAAGCCAAATCTAGTCTTTGACATTAAATACTTAGCTACAGAATCATCCCAGTAAATCATTATAAATGCATTATAATAAAGATGTTATGAGCTATTGGATATTAACCCCCAGCCCCTGAAGAGAGATAAATACACTGCTCACAAGATTTCTGCTTTTGTTTTGCAATGGCAAAAAGGCTTTTGCTTACAACTAAAGAATTATAAAACGTAATGCTGATAATTAAAAAAGAGGCTTCACCCTCTCTGGTCAGATTAAAGCAAAACACACCCACAACATAAAAAAGAATATATCCATAGAATATGAAGAACCAGTTCGGGGTCCATCACAGCCAAGTTTCTCATTTAGAGATGCACATTTTTATATACACTGCTTGGAGACACAGCTATTGTATTTGCCTATGCAAGCGTCTCCATTTAAACATCTAATTGATGTGCCACATCTCCAGAAAACTTCCTTCCTTAATTTTTATTAGTCTTGGTCTCCCTTCAATATAAATGAAAGCAAAGTAAACACAAAGCACTACTGAATACATTGGTCATTACAAAACCCAAGAAAATAATTATCACAGCACACATATAAAAACCCAAACTAGGATTGCAAAATTAATTTTCAAACCAAATATGAAGTTTTCCTGTCACAACATGTTAAAGTGAAAGCTCATGCAGTTTCATGGCTTTACTGGGTTTTGTTTTCTTCAATTCATTAAACCCAGTTGATTGGGATTTTGTTTGATTAAGTCTAAAATCCACTGTAATAAATACTGTAATGTGTTATTATCATTGTATACACACAGATGAATTTTTATGTCTGTATTAGCACGTGTACATGTTGGTATGCACATGTGTAGAGGAAGGCTTTGTTGTTTTCCCCTTTCTTATTACCTCCTGACAGTAACCTGTAGGCACATATATTACAAACTTCTAAAAGTTATATATCATTGCAGTGCATTCCATTTTTAGTGAGTCTTTCTCAGAGGTGACTGGGAATAAATTCAGCTTGAACTACTGCCTGAGAGAGATCTGTCTCCAATATAACTGACTGCTCAGCTATGCTAGTTCGTCACCTTTCAGGGCAGGGTTCATATGCCTTACCTGTCCTGGCTGTGCTCCTGTTCACATTTCAAATTCCCAGAGAGAAAGACTTCCATAATAAAGACTGAATTAAAAATGAAGCTTTAGCACCTACCAGGCACTTCTTGTCTTGTAAAGTCTTAAGTCAGGTACTTCATTATACTTCAGCTCTTCTAAAACAAATACAGATCTGGCATCTGGTGAAAATACTTCCTGGGAAGTTTTCATCTGTTCTAAAGTGAAACTCAACACAAGGTTATAGGATATAATCCAGCGTTTTAATCTAACTCTAAATTTGCAATATGTGTTGTGTATTTTTTGAAGACAATTTTTAAGTATTTGCAAAACCAGTATATCTTTTTACATAAAACATTTATTTTTGACTACTGAATGGTTAATTACTAAGGCTTATTATCTATAGGGGCAAAATAATCAGGATAGTTGTGGATCTCTTGCCTTTCAAGCTCTCCAAAACAAGGCTGGAGGCCTATAAAGAGGATCCCATGGTCCAGTAAAAGGTGTGAGATGATGTCAGGAGATATGAAATCTTACAATCTATAGAAATAAAAGATGATCCAATGGCCCTTTTTGGACTTCAAAGCTAACACCATTTAGATAAATAATATGCACAGAAAGTTTCAGAGAAGAAAAGATTTGTCTGTGTTATTTTCTTCATTATTTCACATAATGGAGCAAAAAGAAAAAGAAAATAGTAGTGCTACTTAGCTACTATCCTAATTAGCTGCGATCCAACAACATTATGAATCCCCCCCACCTCTCAGAAGAGAGAACAGAAGTTTCTGCAGCATCAGGGGAACTGGAGTAACAGCTATGAAGCAGTCCGAACTCCCCTACACTGACTAGTTTGTAAGCTGGATGTCAGAGAATTTAAAATTCTGGCTCAACTCATTGATTTCAAGCCCAGCTTTGGAAGATAGCTTTGGTATTAAGAAGGTGCAACACAGCTCAGAAGACACGGATATGTTTCCTGGCTCTGCTTCAGATTTCCTGTGCAACGGATAATATATGAAACTATTTCTATAAGTAACTTGGCGTAAAAGAACAGGATTCTTCAGTCTTTGCCCAGATGACCTGTTGGCTCTGCTTCACAGTCCCTTTTGGAATAAGCTGCAGCAGCTAAAGAAATTACTACTCTGTAGAAAATATTGAAACTACAACCCACCCACTCCCTGAAGAATGTATGGAGCCCCTAACAGAGACACAGAGGGGCGGTGTGCAAACTTCCCAGCTGCTGCAATTCATGGTCTTACACATGAATAGCAATCATTATTTTTTAAAGTTAATTTAAGTGAATATACCAGGCTGTGAACAATGGCAAATGAAGGCTCTGATTCAGAACCCTCTTGGATCTGGCTACAGCAGCGGAAGAAGTTACTGCCCCTTTTTGGCAGTTAGTCCCTGCAGCTAAAGCAGTGAAAGATGACCAGCCTATAATCTAATTCTGTTTTTCAGGATATAATCTAAAACTCATTTTCAGCCAGCCATGGAGTTGTCATTACCAAATGTCTGTGCAGTGAGTGACCAAACATTCCAGATAAAAGTGAAAGCTGACAGAGGTAAAAAGATAAAGAGGAGCCACAGAATGGACATATTTTAAGATTAACTTGATGGCACCTTTTCCAGAGCAGAGAAAGGAGGCAAAGAACAGCATTAAAGATTACTACCCCACCTGGAGTACTGCGTCCAGCTCTGTAGCCCCCAACAGAAGAACACAAACCTGTTGGAGGGAATCCAGTGGAGGGCCCTGCAGATGGTGAGAGAGCTGGAACACCTCTCCTATGAACACAGGCTGAGACAGTTGGAGCTGTTTAGCCTGGAGAAGAGCTGGCTCCGGGGAGATCTTATAGTAGCCTTCCAGTACTTAAAGGGGACCTACAGGAAAGATGGGGAGGGACTCTTTATCAGCAAGTGTAGTAATGGGGCGAGGGGTAATAGCCTTCAACTGAAAGAGGGTAGATTTAGATTAGATATTAGGAAGAAATTCTTTGCTGTGAGGGTGGTGAGACACTGAAACAGGTTGCCCAGAGAAGTTGTGGATGCCCCATGCCTGGAAGCGTTTAAGGCAAGGCTTGGATGGGGCTTTGAGCAACCTGCTCTAATGGGAGGTGTCCCTGCCCATGGCAGGAGAGTTGGAACAACATGATCTTTAAGGTCCCTTCCAGCCCAAACTGTTCTGTGTTTCTATGATTCTAGGAAACCTTGCTGTTGTGGAAACCATTCTGACAGGCTCAGCTTTGAAAACAGGATGGGAAGCAGCAGAAGAAATTCCCTTTCTGTTATGCTACTCTTGTGGAAATAATGAACATCCTTTTCCAGCTCCTAGGATACAGAACAATTCTTGAGCATGACCTTAGGAAACATATTCTTATGTCTGAGAAATGTTCAAGCTCCCTTCATCCACTTGTCTGTCTATGCTATGAGTTCCTTGATTGGAAGATGTGGCTTACTACTACTTTCATTACTATTATGTAGTCTCAGTCCAGCATAATGTGCTTCTTTGCATATTAAGGAATAAAGCTTACTGTGTGTTTTTTATAGGATGTAAAGGCTCTATATATGGCAAATATCTTCAGAATGTACAGAATCAAAATTATTTTTCCAAATGAGTTGAATGAGAAGTAGTGCAGAGGGAAGGGGGCTACTTCTATCTGCTATATTCTGTCCATTATATCGACTCCAGTTTTATCACTCTTTGTTTCTTTTCACATTAAGGTATTGTTCACAACCAGCCTTTTATGAAATGACATCCTGATGTTGCATCAGGGTTTTCTTGCAAACAAAGTGACTTTCATACAAGCTCCCTTTCAACTTCAAAAGTAAAACATTTTTGTAGTTATTAATGGTCCATTCTTGTGACTATCCATGAGTGAAGGACATTTGCCTCGCTCACATCTTTAATAGCAAATAATTAATGAGGTGTTGGAAATTAACAACAATTAACAATGCCTGGGAACAACAGCAGAAGGTGTTTGATCCTCTCTAGATGAAGTTGAGAGAATTTTTTTCTCAGGCAAGGATTTGTGCCTGCAAAAGAGGGATTTCTAATGTGATCCTCCTTCTGCATTACCTTATTGAAAGTCATTGAAGTGACTTGTCAAGTTGAAAAGAGAGTAGTAGGGCCCGTGTCTCTGTGATTGCGGGTACATCAATCCTAATTTTCATGGGGACTTTAAACCTTAAGTTCAGAGCCTTCAAGAAGACAGAACTTTCCAAGTGGGAACATAATTCAGAACTGTATTGCTTTGAAAGCCCAGACTTTCTGCAGTAGTTAAGTAATTTCTGTAGTAAACACAATATTCTGGTCTTTATATGCAGTTATTCCTGGTGCAGAATGTTTGCATGTGTTCAGAAAATATAGATATGGTCATGGAAGATGTTGAGCCACAGCTTGAGGAATACAGCAAGAATATTCTGGGAATATTGACTGCATGCTTGATTTATCCTTTTGGTCTTTTCCAGGTCCAGACAAGATACTGGGCAAAACAGACCCTTGATCTAGTGTAGTTCAGGCACTCCTTTTCCTCTTACATTACGTGCAAAAAATCACACTAATAAACATGTAAAATAGTCATTAAAAGGTCCAAGATAGTCATAAGCACACAAAGGAAGAAGAACGGGACTATTGCCCTCTAAGTGATATATTTTCAATATTCCACAGAACTAAAAAGCCGATGAAGAAACAGAGTTATGCTTTTCCCTAGCTGCCCATGCTCCACTTAATGCTGCATACAGGAGCAAAGGAACTTCAAGATAAGCAGTCAAGTCCCCCACTCCAACTCCTCATCAAGATCTTGCAAGCAGATCTACTATAATTGACTTAAGGAACATAACTGCGTCTGTTTACTCTCTCTGTAAATTTGAACAAGCAGCTGTGGAAACAGCTAGGGCTGACCTTTTGCCTTACTGGAGAGCAATGGAAGTGTAGAAATTTGTCAGGAACTTGCTCAAAACAAAAAGTCTTTTCAGCCTTCTAGCTTGGAATCTTTTATTGTTAGCTTGCAGTTTAAAGTGTTGCCCAATGCCCAAGAAAGAACTACAGCATACAGCAAGAAAAAGACAGGGGAAAAATACTTTACTTTCTCCTGAATAAATGTAAGAAAGGCAATAACATTCTAATCTCTTGATTTAAATATGAAGTTGAGAGTTTTCCATTTCTAAGAATGAAATTATAAAGTAGAACTGAAAGATAACCTTACATCATACCCCTCCCCACTCCTTTACCCAGGTGAACAGAAAATACTTGGATAAATAATGTTCTAGATACAAAAATATCAGTTTTCTCCTAGCATGAGTTCAGTCAGTGATCCCAATTTGAAAAAGAATTATCTGTGTATTGTCCCTGAATTTCCACATCATTGGAACATGGCTTTACAGTTGGCATTTCCATACACAATGGGGAGTTTTAGAAAGCATAAGGAGAAAGAATATCCCTTTTTGTAAATGTTTAAGGTTGGATGTTGAAGTAACTGACTCTAAAGTCGTTTTTCTGTTCTACTTCTGTTCAGTATGGTGCAAAGACTAGAGCTGATGAGCTGCTAATTCCACATGCAGGAAATTAAAAAGAATGTCCATCAATTGTTTTTCACCTTTGGAATCCCATTGTGTAGGTGATTTCTTGTACCTCTATGTGGATCTCATGAGCAGTGAAAAATAATGTGTGTACATACCACTTCTAAATATTATTTTCACAACTTTGTATTTCAATCTGGCACTACCAGGTAATACAATTTATTACCTATATTACATTTGTGATGTGAAAACATTAAAGAACTGCAATAATGCAAGTACTGTCGCATGATAAAAAAATATGCATAGAATGCATATCCTGAAATACATTAAATTACATTTTTTAAAAATTAGTTTGTTTGATTTGAGGAAAGAGTAGCACAAATTCAGGCAAAGTACAGTGGATGTTACTTTTTCTCCAGAGCCACATAATGGGAAATACACAAAATCAGGAGGTGCTTAACAGAATATAAAATTCAGAGAACAGGTCTACAACTGTAGAGTCCCAGGAGCCTTGTCTGTAATGAGTAAGGCAGGGAAGGATTGGAGAATGTTTACAGAGATAAAGCAGATGCAAGAAACTTCAGAGGCTTCCATGTAAGGTTAAGCCTCCACTTTTCAGGTCAACTGCTGCAGACAAATTTGTCATTCAACGCATTGCGGGTAAGTGATGGGAGCTCTATTTCATTTATATCTACAAGCAAGGGTCAAACATCTACACCCAAACTGATAGCAGACAGTTTCATCTGAGTGAACCAGGTAGAGAAGGAATGCAATTCAACTGTTTTTAACATCCCATTGGCTTTATCTGTACTTCTAGGCATGACAGCATGCATGGTATTTATGGCTTAAAAGAATTTCCATCTGTAAGTTTATCGTCTTGTAAAAAACAGTGAGAAAATGACTTAAGTATACCAAACCCGGGTTACAACAGGGCAGGATAGATTTTTATTCTCACTTTGTACACCAGAAAGCTATTAGCATGTTGCTATTTAAAGGTTTAATTATTAGAGCTTCACTGTGTTTCAGAACAGCCATACTGCTTTGGCTCAGCAGGTCCAGCCAGTGTTTTATTCTGCCTCCAAGGTCATAAGCAGATGCCTGCAGAAGAATAAGGCAAACATACTACCCTCTCATATTCTCCAGCCTCCTCCTATTTTCAGTCTGAGGACATTCTCAGCAGAGGTGGTCCTTACACATTTACTAACCATCAATGAATGTCTCTCCCATGAACCTCTCCACGCCCTTATTTAGTCACTGTAAACTGTAAATATCTACAGGATGCTCTGGCAACAATTGCCAAAGATCTGATATCTAGGGCACAAGGGATCCCCCATCCTTTGGTTTCTACTAGAGCATACTACTAATGATTTATTATCCTACTAATCTTATCACAGTATTCTCGGTTGTTTCATACAAACCCTGACTGTACAGTCCTCCAAGAAGCCTTTTCCCTGACTCCAAGTACTGCAAGTTTGGGAGCTGTTTATGTCACTAAACCAGCATACTTCTCTGAGAGCTTTTTTTGTGAAGAAAACCAAGTATATGAATCTGTTAGTGTAAGCTATATTATTGGGCTGAACAGAATGGCCAGAAAGAGCTGGCGTTATAGGCTTAGCTTTGTCACCAACTTATGAGCCTTTACTCAAAGGTAGGTGCATTGCAAGGTTTTAAATAGAACACAAAAAACCACACGTGATAGATTTAGATATACAGCAGAAAAGACCATCTGTAAGGAGAGTACATTAACTTAGACATACGAATACTGTAACACTCTGGAAGTAAACGCAAAGATCATGAATCATAGAATCATAGAATCATAGAATCATAGAATCATCTGGGCTGGAAGGGACCTTCAAAGGCCATCTAGTCCAGCCCCCCTGCAGTCACAGGGACACCT
>JAOQGH010000077.1:34218703-34253376 GCA_025769975.1 Gallinago jamesoni | reverse complement strand
CATGAAGTTTACTTGAGCCCACTTCTCCAGCCTGTCCAGGTCCCTCTGGATGACATCCCGTCCCTCAGGTGTATCGAATATAGACCTTAATTTTATAGAATCTCTTTCTCCAAGGCCATCCAAAGCATCTACTTCCAGAGTAACCAGCCACAGCAACTGCTATTGGGCCTTAAAACCTTAGAAATGGGCAGACTGTGGGCATGGAGTTTTCAGAGGAAAGGTTCCAGCACTACTTGCACAGTGAGATCATGCAGAGATAGCAGAGTGTTCTCTGTGTCAAAATTAACTATAAATTACAAGATGTTAAATATTATTTAAACATTAAACTGGAAAAAAGAAAAGAAAACAAAATACCTTCGCAAAACACTTGCCAAGTGTTTTTCTTTTCAAAATAATCAACATATATTTCTTTCAGTCGATTTAAAATTTACAAGGGAAATGCAGTCATTTGTGTACTGAAAGAATTCTTGCTTTGTTAAACTCCAGATATTTTCTTACTTAGGAGTATATGCCATTAAATCCAGCAACATGTCAATAAGTTCTGACTAATATATTGGTTTAGTTTTTGCATGATGTCAGCAAAAAAAAAATACCACATTTCATTCACAGGAATATCTAGAGATTGTAGTAAAGAAACTAATACAGTTTTATTAATTCGAGTTTACAATTTGTAATTTAGGGATTCTGTATACTTTCTGTAACTCAATGGATACCTAAATTTCCCTTTAAACATTCTACATCTGAGCTTCTGCCTCCTTTATGTTCACTGCCCCCAGACTATGCACTCTGACCTTGCTTCTTTGACTAAGCAAAGATAAAAACAATCAGTGGCTCAACAAGTCTTGAGTTTTATCCACAAAATTAAGCTCAAAAAGCATGTAAAACCAATGCCAAAATTGCTATTGAAATTTTGTTACTGCAAAGTGAACCCAAAACGACCAAACCAAAAATCAATATTAATATGAACCAGAAACATAAAATTAGCTTGATGGCCAAATTCTGAGCTAGATTTAGTCTCCAATTCATATTGATATCATTATAATTTATCCAAATTTTCATTGGAATCTGGTGAAAAAGTAGGCCACATAGAGCTGTAATGTGGTAAGGCACTTAAACACCATGTACATCTTTATAGTACTCTGCTTCTTAATCAGGAAATACTGTATCCATTATTAAAGATTTGAGTAAACGCTAGAATGAAGCTATCCTAGTAGTCCACTCGGATGCATGCCATGCTCTCATGCTAAGCTGTTCTTACCACTACTACTGATCTTTTCCTGTGTTAATCAAGAGATCATAACAGGAAAAAATACCTGTATTCTAAAACACATTGTAGACACACCACAAGATAAAGATTTAAACTTCTAGTCATGATTCCTAGACAAGATCAGAAAGGATTTTCACAACAGTTATTAGCTTTTTCATTTCAGTGGACTAAACACTAGATAGGGGCTTGCATTCTGAGCAAGTCTGAGCAAAGTTAATTGACTTAATTATTTTTAAATGGTTGACGGTAAGTGTTCTATGTGCCATGACCTTCATAGCACATATGTCTGGGGTGCTAATGAATTCTGAATTATCTTGAATATTCTAAGTAACACAGCCGATGTTGTCAGGGGAGGGAGAAAGTACATTCTATGAATGAAGTACATACATGACTAAGGGACTGATTAGATAACAGAGACAAGGTGGCATCCTTGCACCTATCGATCAGAAATCACCAACTCAATGTCACCTACCTGCTTCCCACTACCTACAAGTAAAGCTACTTCAACAGCAATGTAGTCTTCCTTGCAAGTTGCATCCTGCATTATGCAATGTGATTTGGTATGTATCACTGAAAAGCAGGTGAGCAGAGGATCAATCTACACTGAAAGAGATAGCTGGGGAAATAGCATTTTCCAATCCTCTCATTTGTTTTTAATGGAAAAAGGAGGGAGAGGGACAAGTTAGGTGTCTCTCTTCAGTGTAATTTAAAACACTTTCTCATCACTAATATCAATTATAAATGTTTATTTTAACGTGTGAGCACTTGCTTGACATCAACAGAACTGACACACCCCTCTGATTACTTTTCTTATATGATGGCATATTTATTCCACTCTGATGAGATGAGGCTTTTCTAATTTCCTGTATAACCACCCCCAGCTCTCTGTATATCTCCCATTAAATCGTGAACAGGCTTCACACATATTTTTAGATGTTTGAAAACGGCAGGAAGAGCTTTTTGATGTTTCAGAACATGTTCAGTCCCAGTTTCTCAATATTATTTGCTTGCTAACTCCTCAGGCTTATGTCATCCATATGAATGGACTTCAGGCTTTTGAGAAAGTTTACTATATCTTTAACATCTGCCTAAACTGCTGCAGTCAGAGGTCCTTCCTTCTAATGTGAATGCCACTTTGAAAATAAAGTTGCAGAATTCCTCCATGTCAGAGCATATTTGGAAGTCAATGTCTTATTTTCTACAATTAGTCTGTAACAATGTCAAGTGTGAAATTTAAATTAATGAACACTTCACTTATTGAAATTACTTCAGCGGTTTTGCTACTTTCATTGATTTCTATTTACTTTGGCAACCACAAATATGAAGAACATATTTTGAGATGTGACTAAACAGACTAATAATATGCTAGTATAGATGTACCTGCTGATCGAACATTACACTTAACTCTAAGCTTATTTTGAAAAATTAACATAATAGGAGAAATATATTATTTATAAAGCACTGTCGGTTTCCTGCATTTCAGACTGTGTCACCTTTAAGTTATTTTCTTCCCACTCTCTCCACACTAATGATTGGCCTACGCTACTGAAACACAGCAATAAATATGGTATCAACATTATGCCTCCATAGAATCAATTTAAATTTGACCTAATATATTCATCATCCAGTAAATACCATCTCAGCAGCAGATAGTGCTGTAGCTAACCTTCAGGGTATTTTAGCCTCCTGATAGAGGCCAATTTGAAGGAAGAAGCCATATTTGATTCATAAGAAATAGAGATGTGTGAAAATCTTTCCTTCCCCTCTACCCTTTCCCACACGTCAAACAGTCATTTAGAATATTTGTTAAAAATCTTGAAACGCTTGCATTTCTTGCTAGTATCTAACAGAGTGCTAATCAGTGGAAAAAGCTAAAGGGATATTTGCTCAGAAGAGAAAGCCAAGGACATGATTCTCTGCCTATAGGTTGGTTTGCTGTTTTTTTTCTAAAGAAACAAAATAGAGGAAAAAAGGTAAGTCAAAAAGAGAAAACAACTCTCCCCAAAGGCTATTCAGTGTGTTTGTAATGCAGCAGGCAGCTCAGAGACAGTGTTGTGCCTGCTGGAACTTTGCACACACTCCATGACATAAGATTACCCTTGCCCTTCTCAAAAAACTGTTTTTATATAGCACAGCCAAACCCGCAGCTATTAAAGCTACATTCTCATGTCAAAAAACTAAAAAAAGTAACAAAGAATGGAATCTGGCTTTCAAACAGCAGAATAATCACCAAAGCAAATCTGTATTCTCTGAAAAAGATGTTATATGCAAACATAGATTTAAAAAAAATAAAATTACTATAGTAAAAGAATATTGAGGGGTTGATCTTTTTTAACTTCTCTTTTTTTAAAGCCAGATTCTGCAAGCCTTTTAACTTCCCTAAGCAGTTGTAGTTACACAGATCCTTGCAAAATCAGTTAGTCAATCTCTCAAAATATTTGTCTAATACAGAAACTCGGATAATGAGCAGTGTGCCTGTGACTCCAAACTTAAAGCCCCTTGCTCCTGTAGAATTTCATGGCAAAAATCCTGCAAACATCACTGGAAGATGAAGAGTGCAGCATCACACGGAGTCTAGAAACTTCAACGTGGCAATCTGTTGACACAGGAGATTTATGAAATCTTTCATATATGAAAGAGTGTGCCAGCATGGTGGCACTTGCTCCATTTTAAGTTTGAAGATTAATTTACCTCTCTTCTTTCTTTTATTTCCATTTTGCAGCAAAACCTGTTGCGCCTGGAGAATTGTCCCTGCGAATGCTTGATCAGTAAATGCAACAGTTGTGAAAATAGAAAGGTCTCAACCTTCATGATTTCTGTATCTCAGCTTCTCTTTTGTGCTTCATTCATTAATTTCTATAAATTTAGTAGACCAAAGTCTTCATTTTTTTAAAGGATCAAATCTGAATTTAAATTGCCAAATGAGTCTCCTTCCCCCAGACCCTATCTGTGATTCACATCCTTCAGTGATGTAGCTCTCCCGGGTAGAGTGCTGCAGTATGCTACCAGTGTATGACAGGATTTAACACAGTTAGTAAATGACTTTTAAAAATGGTACGTTTAAGAACAAAAATGCCATTTATTACTTTGGAAAAGATTGTCCATATAGCTATGATTACATAAGAAGAGTGATGAGTTCTTATCAGTATAGGCAAAAGCACTTCTCTGTGTAGAAAAGGCTTCTTAGAGCACATGATAGAGACAAAATTTGAATTTTTCTAGCAAGCACCCTATACATGCACATCTGCAAGCGTTCCTGCTTCCTTCTCTGCAACCCCTACTATACGTGACTGTTCCTGCTGAAATTAGAAAAGCGTGGGAATCAATTTTGACTTCATGGTTGCACCTTAGTTTGACTAAGCAATTACAAATGAACAGGGAAGACTCACAGAGCCTTGTATTTATTCAAAGATCCCCAAAGATCCAAGTAAAATATGAAATATTTCTTGATATTTGGATCCAGATTGGAATTTATTAGTGGTTTTCACTCATTTATGAAGATATTCTGAGTCTCTACAGAAATTCTGAATTAATCTGCCTACACAGTAAACTCAGTTTCGGGAAGAGAAGGACATGTCTGAGCCTATTAAGAGGGGGATGAGGGTTGTACAGTAAAGCCAGTTATTAAAGCTGAGACTTAAGAAAGGTATAAAAAAGGTAGTTTTGTGAAGGAAGACACAAACTCTTTAATGAGCTTGTAAAGAATTCTGGAATCACTATTTGTGGACAGTGACAAAAACAAAGGTCAGATATGGGTCTGACTTTTAATTAATTTCAGCTATAAAGGTAACACTATTTTTCTGCCATTGATCTCCTAGTTCAATATTAGAAAAACAGTAAAAAGAACTAATTCATTTGATTAAAAAACCAAGTTAAATCAACCATGTGGTTTAACGGAGGAATGCTTTCTCTCTGTGTGATACATACACTCATGTAAACATACATGATACATACACTGTATGATACATACACTGTGTGATACATACACTCTCATGTCATCAGAAATAGGTGGTGTGACAAGACTAGGGGGAGTTTCTGCAGACAGCAGAATACTCAACAGTGTAACTACCAGCATAGCTTTGGGGCAAGCACTCATTTTCAAGCAATAAGAAAGTGATCTCTTTGGTTATTTCATATCTAGGGATGTGGAGAACAGAATTGCTGTACAGAAACAGGCTGTTATTTTACAGGCATACAAGGCCAAATTCAGAAGTCTGAAGTAATAAAAACCATAAAAGATAGTTATAGCTTTCTGGGTCTTGCACTGCATCACGAAAGTCTGACAAAAGCTGCCAGAAGAGCTGTACACTTTAACAAGAAAAGCGAGTTAGACAGAATTTCCCAAATTTCATTCTTCTGTTATGCTTGATAATGAAGCCAAATGTGTTGCCCAATATTCCAGGCTGTCACCTTTACTCCTACTGCTCTCTCCAGTGCTCAACTTTTGAGTTTTATGACAAGACTACAGTAAGATTATTGTATATTGAGAAGAATATCTAGGAGACCAATGGCTCTTCTAATGAATTATGGAGAAACACATGTAGCTAATGCTGAAAACAGAGAAGAAATCGAGCAAGGACTGATGTGGGGGAAAAATTAAGCCTGTAACTGTTGTGCAGGAGTGTTCCACAGGTACTGCTACAGCTGCACTGGGAGGAACCAGTAGATATTGGAAAAGAGCTCTGTTGTCAGGAGTTGTGTGAGCCAGCTTGGCACAATGAAACATGGCTAAAGTTCTTTGATGTCTCAGGATGCATTACTGCTGGTTTTAAGGAGAAGTCCTGTAAATTCAATCAGTTAGCATCCCAGTGACCAAAGAACAGTCTTCACTAGGTCCTTTTTGTGCTTTCTGACCCTGTCATATTCATAACACAAAACACATAAAGGTTTTGAAAGCACCAAGAAAGACCACATTGAAGTATAGACTTGGCATTTTCCACCATACATCATCAAACATAAGAACCTGCAATTCATAGAAATGCAGAGAGTAGATACTGCAACTGCTCAAAGTTTAAAGGACAAGTTGGTACTAAAATGGTAGTAGTTCACCATTATTTTTACCTCTTTCACTGTGCTGCTTATTTGAAAATATATACATTGATTGCTGTCATTAAATAATTGTTTTGCCCCACACAATGTAGTGTTTTGCATATTTGCTGATGTTTCCCCAAAAGCACTGGAGGAAAGAATCATTACTGAAACAATTTACTTTCAGTTAGTGCATGAATGCCTTCCCATGATGCTTTGATGCTTTGTTTGTCCTCCTATAAAAATTATTTATGACCCAAATGTGATCTTTTAAATCAGAATACTTATTCCGAAATCAAAGCACCAGCATGTTAATGCAAGTAGAAGCCCTGACTAATTTTTCAAAGCCACGTTGAATATTCAAAAGCTAGAACTGAAGGAAAGGAGTTAACATTAATTAATATTTGAAGCAGTAAAATAAAAGCAACAGTGAAGCTAATTTTGCAGGACAATTAATCATGAGTCTTGCTAATTACACATGGGATTTTGTAAATGATTTTTTTCTCAGGTAGCAGAGTAAAAATGATAATCCACTACCCATCAAAATCGTTGGCTCCTCACCAATGTCCCCAGCAAGAGCAATTAGTGGGAACAGCAGAGCCCCAGTAATTGCATGTCAAGAGAGGAGAATGTTAGAATTTTAATTGCTCCAAATAAAGACCACTTGCTCATACATACACCTGACTGTCCAAAACTAGTCTGCAAGCTGGAGCAAGTAAGTAACCACTTCCAGGTGTCTGCACAAAAATAACTCTGTGGGAGAAGCGCTCTCTAAGCAACACATGCAGTTTCTGGAAGAAAATATCAATATGCACTTATATTCTGAACTGCAGTGTCATCACTTGACTATAAGAACTGGGAAAAAAATATATCACCCGCTTGGGAAAAATGTGCATATTCTTTATATTTGCCAAATATTTATTGCTGACATTTTTTGAAGAACTTTAACTATCTTCAGGGTGCCAAGGGCTTCAAATTTACTGAATTTTAGGATCACCAATAAAATGTTTTTAACAAGACATCTCAAGAGGGCATAAAATAAAAAATTACCATATTCATGAGAGAGCAAGCCTGTAAGATTGCAATGCTATAAACTGGATGTCTATAATTTGCTTGTGGCTTTCTTAATTAAAAAAACCCACAACACCAAACAACTAGTAATTAGAGACTCCAGTTCCGTTTTTGCACTTTATCCCAATCACTGCCATGCTACTATTATTTTTTTTTGGTTTAATATACCTACACATGGATGCACACAATTGCAAATAATCAATAATATTTAAGTATGTGTCCAAGATCTAAATGATGATGGATATATTTAAATATTGCTTTCCAGGAAATTATTACTTTACTGGTCATGTAGTAACTTTTAAAATGTATAGATTAAAAGAAACCTCTTCTTCCCTATTTCTCTTTTTTTTTTTTTTTTTTTACCATTTTTTTACCATTTTTTACCAGGTTTTTGCTATTTACTCTCATTTTTAAACCAAATGACTGAATTGCCTTCCAAAAACCACTAGCTTCTATTGTCTTTTGCTCTTTCCCTCCATTTCTGGGTACACCATATCAAGGTGCTAAACCACTTACTTTCTGCTGTTAGCTTTGTTGAGCATTAAACCAAGAGTAGTGGCCTTAACTTGTCTAAATATATTCTTTGCATGTTCAAAATCACTGTACACTGTTTATTACACCATGACTGCTTGAGAAAAAAAAAAAAAGCAGGTCATGCAGAGTGCTGCTTCCTTTCCTGAATTACCAGCAGATCACAGGTGTTTATCAGACTCCCGGAGGTGATTCAGGTAATAAACACCAGGATGGCAGTTTAAATGGTTAGAAGCTTTTCCATCAAATACAGTCCTTGCAGTCCTATCGTTTTGCATATATTGCTCACAAATGGCAAATTATTTATGCAGCCTCCTTAAGTGGTTCCTTATGGTTTTTACTTTATTTTTCCAAAGCATGAACCTTTTGAAGATGTGTGTTCTCATGACAAGGCAAACTATCATTCCATCTGTAAGTCTGACTCATTTCTTAAAGCCCACTGTAGATATATAATACAGTGACCTTGTTTTGTCCTTCAGTTTAGCTCAAATGTCTTTTCTAAGAATGCACCAGTGTTGACTAATGATCACTACTTCTAACACAAGTTTTAGAAGGATTTTCTGTAAATGATGCCAGGATGTGGTTTTGGAAGCAAAATGTTTAAATGGAGTTTAGTTTTATCGAAACTGAACAACTTTGGAGGTTAAATTTGTGCTACTACAGAAAGTTACTGACTGAGACATGCCTCTAGCAATTGCCCATTACCTATTAATAACTGGAATTTGTTACACGGTGCTGAATCACCAAGCCCATATTTAATGCCAGGGTTGTCACATGAACCAACTTACTACTATGCAGATTACCTGCTTCTTCCCTTCTTGACAAACAGCTCTGCAATAATCACTTAGAAATTCCTTATATGCAAAGTAGATTTCAGGAAAGGATTTATGGTTGTTAAGCATAATTTAGCACCAGGAAAGAAAGAGGAAAAGCCAGCACAATACAAAGTCTCTAAGAATCATCAGATCATAATTACGGTACCAGTGGTATAATTTCTGTGAATCTCTTAAAATTTTATCAGTTACATTCCGATATTGTGAGATAACACTGATTTCCACAGTAGAGATATGGAATTGAAGATGTAAGGAAACACTCAGAATCTCCAAGATTAATTTCTGCTATTTTTCTACAGTTTGACAGATCACCTGAAGCCATAGACTAAAGATTATGGCTGAATCACATGTACAGGGTAAGTAATAGAGTATCACCACTTTAATCATGGTGGGTGAGTAAAGAGAAAACAAGTATTCCCATTTCTACTTTTTTACAGTATGAAAACTATCGACATAGAAAATAAGCAACTTGTCCAAGAATACAGAGTAGGTCTAGAGCAGAATCAAAAGCTGAATCAAAATCTGGCCAACACTAAAATTCTACTGACCTCACAACTCACCTTTGCTTTGTGATTGTATCTCACAAATAAATGTACTGTTTTATAATCAGTATTTTTGAAAGCTTAATGAAAACTTATTCAGAAGATACTAGATATAATGAGGAACATCAAATGTTGTGCTGTCCAGTACGAAATTCAGATTGAACTCCACTCCTTTTCTGTTGTCTACTAGAGGCCTAGGACGAATGTTCTTTAGCATGGTCCATATTTGTGTGCCATTTCAGAATATCGTTGCAGTAAATCTGATTTTACATCACAGGCTGTGAAAAACTTTATCAGACCCTCACCAATGTATGTGAACAAAATGGAGGAGAGCAGAAAACGCCAGCAGGTTGAAAGCAGAAAAGAAAGACTTTCTGTCACTTAAGTTTCAGAATTCCAGACACTTCAGAGGGCAATAATTTTCAGAAAAGGAGAAGGTGGTTTTACATGCCAGCTCTGTTTTAAAGGAAGAGAAATAATTTAAAACTGAACTCATATCACAGGAATGTCCCACGTGCATTAAATGACAAGGATTCCAAAAGATTGTCCTGCATAGAGAACTTGTCTTTTTCTAATTATTTTGAAAGAAAAACAAGAAGAATTCATTTCACTTCAATAAGTCATGACCTAATCAAACCCAATGACGAAATAAGCTAAGAGGTAAAATATATTTTTAGACCAAAAAAGTGGGTTGGATCACTAAAATAAAAAAAAAATAAATAAAACCTCTGCAAGTCAAAGATTCAGCCCTCATGTAATATCATGACTTCAAGATACTGATATCGCAAAATCTTACTACAAGTTTTGGTCTATTGAATTAACATCTAATCTTTGATAATATCCCAAAACACCTTAAACAAAGCAACTTAAACAACTGGTACTGCATATGGTATGCAAATTGCAGATGGGTTAAATAATATACATACAATGCAGCTGGTTTTTTATCTGGCAAACAGGTGCTAGATTTTGGATTTGCTGACTAGCCACAACTTTAATGACTTTTCAATGATAGGTGAAATGGGGACCTGGGGAGTGTTCCATTCATGCTTGTCTAGCTATTTTGGTTTTGTTTATTTGCTAAAAAGTTTCAAAAAAACATAATACATGAGCTTATCATGATACTCTTTCTCAGAATATCTTACTCTGAGTAGAAAACAGGCAATTAATAAGGCAAAAAATACCATGCTTAGATACTGGAGAAAAATATAGTGGATGACATGGCAAAAGAAGTTTTAAACACTTCAAACTGAAGCATCCAGACATATAAAGTACTGCACATCAGAAAAGGTACTTTAAGTTTCTAGCTAAGAGTCTGGCCCCGTGAATTCAAATACATAAGATAGCTAAGCATTAAAGACATGAGGTTCTCTTTCTGAGGTTCAGAAGAATAACAGTGCAGTGTAATGCATCTGCCCATAAGTTTCTCTGGTTCTTCTGGTAGCTCTATGTTATGGAGGCCTTATTTTGTAAGCATTTCAGGGTGGGAGGGTTTGAGGGCTTTTTGCTTGCAGAACAGAATGGTTACACAGACCCATAGTGATTACTACATGGAGGACTAACACTTCCCCCTTCCTTCCAAGTAAAACAACTGGATATGAATTATGCTACAAACCACGTTTTTAAAAATATTTTGACCCACAAAACATACGTATGAAATCTGGGGCACAATTAAAGATACATTGATATAAACTAAAGATTAATATTTGGTTTGAATGCCTAACACTGAGGCACAATCTAAAATGAGGCATTGTCAGTAAATTCAAGCTTAACTATGACCTTCCTTCTTCAGGGGGTGCAGAGTGTAGAAGTGAGTCCTATCAAAACCAACAGCCAGAAAGGACTATCAGGGTAGTAATCTAAACTAAATTAAACACCTGAACAGATATTACAGACCAGGATCATTAGCTAAATGATTAGACAAAGCTCTTGGGCATTCTACTTATCCTCTCGGTTATAAAGAATGGTAAAAATATTGCTCTACTGAGCACAACGCAAGAAAACAACAGTGTGTTTTGGAACAGAAGAGCTCTGGCTGGAAAAGAAACTTACCTAAGGTTAATACAATTACCCAGTTTCAGGTACTTTACATTCTCTCTCCAATATATCACTGCACATTTGCACTAAATGCCGTCACATAAGCACAGTAATCCAGCCTACTCATTAATTATGCCATCAGTCACCTATCCTAAACCTGCTGTAGCTGAAAAGAAACTGCAAGATTCTTTTTCTTTTCCTCAAGACTCTTTTGCCTTGGCGCTGTGACTGTTTTATGTTTCCATCCACGTTCCTCCTCTCCTTCTGTCTTTGACCTATTTAGCCTGTTATTTGGCATTCTTTCAAAACCAGAAATCTAAAAAATGTACAGTGAGGGAAAGTGGAGAGAGACAGGGAAATAACCCCAACTCACAGAATCAACAGGATGGTGATATAAGAGATCCAGAAGTTCCTTCTCACCAGACAGATCAATGAGCAATTATCTACAAAACATAGGGCTAGGCAGCAGGGTTCAACACTGCTCAGAATTATTTACTCCTCCTGCAATTTTAAAATTATTCTACTAGCCCTTCAGTGTGAAATATATGTGAAGAGGGACTCTGAAAGCTGAAAATTCATTAGATGAACTAGGAACGAGCTAATAAAGCAGGATCCATGAACACTAATAAGTTGGAGGAAAAATCCCACCATCCTATAGACAAGAGCACCTGCATATGACTATAATCAATCTGCTATTTGTCACAGCAAATATTAGTACAGAAAGAATCAGCCAGAAGTTCCTTCTCATTAGGGGATAAATGCTGCTTGTCTTTTGCAGGAATACAGTGACAATTGTGTGAGAGATTGCAAAGTCTATATTCATACAGCAAGATTCCCACTTATGCAGTCTGGATGCCATCAATTTCAACCCTAGCACCTATACAAGAAAACTTTGTGGCACGATTGTTCCACTGAGTCCTTGTGTTCTGCAAATCACTACATCAAGTCTCCAGTGCTGCTTCAAATGCATTTTTCTGAGACAACACAGATGGCCACATTAAGACAGAAGCTACTATAAGTTGCATTGCACCAGCAACAGCTATCTTCAGAGTTGCCATCTGGGCCAGGGGTGAGGCAATGACCTTCTTTCTATTCAGCCACAAACAAATGGGTTTGTGCTTTCAATAATCTGCTCCACAGCCATGATTGCTAAGATTTGCTATACCCATATGTCCCAGCAGAGATACAGGCAGAATTATGATTGGCACCAGATGATAGTTAAGTAGCAAAAGGAGGCTTACAACAGCAAAACCAAAGATTTAGGATAGGGAGGATGATATCTGTAACCTGCTGCAGGGAAAGAAAATGGCATATGGAGCCCATCTGAGAGAAACCTGCTTCCTTTGCTGCTCCCTGCACACACAGGAGCAAGTACAAGTCAAGTACCAGGGAGGGTGTTTCTGGACATCTCTGCCTAAGCAAAGAGAAGGGAGGTGGACACACCCCTAGAGGAGACTATACCATGTAGTCTTTGGACACCAGCTATACGAAGAGGAAAAAGGGAAGAGTCGGTATTTGCCCTTACAGTGGCAACTTGACATAAGTGCCTTCATGCTTGCTGTATAGATGTGAAGTACTCTTCCCTGAATGGCCTACGACACTGGACTCCTAATGCAAGCAATGAAGCAGCACAGGCAAATGCCATCTGCCAGACATGCACCTCCTGGGACATGCAATCTGGGAGGCTGAAGAGGGTAGGAACACCAGCTGAAGTAATTGGCGTGGTATCGGTGGGATAAGGGTGAGACAGGATCAAGTTAGCAGAAAGGTTGGCAAGTATAGCCTGCAGGAAGCTAAAATACATATTTTCAAAAAGGGTATTTTGGACACAGCTCATCCAGTTCATAGGCAGTCAGTCCATAGTCTGAACTTCAAGAGCTCAGGCTACTTTATTTTTGTTTATCCTATATTTAAAGACCCAGCTGGTTCTACAAGGGCATTGTCAAATTCCTACTTAGTTGGCTGTGCCCAGCTAGAATATGGCCTCTTTTTTGTGCTTCTTGTCTTTGTCAGGGTAAGGTAGCCAATGCTCTTCTGATGAGACTTGCAGGAATTCCAGATGGCCTCAGCAAGAGATCTCTCTTCTAGCTTCCTGTAAAAAAGCTTTGACTCATCTTTATGATTAATCACAAATAGCTTGTTTGGAAATACTTGGTGGAAGTTGACCTAACTGGACCTCACTAATCACACAGAAAGGCTGGGCCCCATGTATGAGTACCCGGTATTTTTTTTTTTCTTATATTTATCAGGCAGTCCCTGGGAGTAGTCTAAACTGTGTACTAACTTTCAGGGTGTGCCCTTTGCCAACAATATCTTTCTGTGAGGACAGCAAGAGATTTTCTGATGTTTGACAAGTTTTTACACTGGAAAATACTTTTTTCAAGAATTGTATCAGTAGCTAGTGTCTTCCTTCTTGACTCTATTCTCGTAAGATTCTTAGCTTTGCAATCTCCTCTTGCTCTTTTCCCACACCGAATTGCTGTGTTGCAATGTGGGAGGTGTTCAGTATAGTTACCTCCCCAAGAATGACACTTGTTTCTGATCTGGAGCTACTGTCAATTCATCATATAAAAACACGAAACTAGCCTCCACATCTGGAAATTAGCAGCCCCCTTCTCATGTAGAGCACAAAGTAATCTCTCTAACAGGCTACAGTGATGCAAGGCAGATTGGAGTGACACAACAGAGTTCAAAGTCATCAGCCCCCAACACCTGTGCCATGCACACAGTGTGTTGGAAAGCATTCAGCCTGAGTCTGGTGCCAATGCCAGTTGCACAAGTGTGGCACCTGCTCTGAATGTCTCTGCCAGGATGTTTGACCAGGAGCCAATAATTTTTGCAAAAGAGGTGTTAACTCATGGGTTCACAGTTTAAACATCTCCCGGAAACAGAGAGTAGATGGAAAAGAAACCAGATTTATAAAGTAGATCTACCAAGTAGACCATCTCTCTTAAATCCTGTTTTGCTTGTCTACATGATGTAGAAAGTCTGTGCCAAACTGCTACAGTTCTGTGTGTGAAACTCTGCTAGAAAGAGAGAGAATTTAGTCTTCATCTGTGTAAAGGTGACTGGAGATAATGGAGCAGGTTGTAATAAATTTCTTTCTTTAATTAATGCTTCTGAATTGCAGAAAGGGGAAGTGTGCTCTGTAATTAGGTATGTGTTAAGCTTTACTCTACATCAGTCAGGCTCTCTGCTGCAAAGCAGTGTATCTCATCCTAATCGCAGGAAGAACAGGGTTTGTTTTGTACAAATATACCTACATCTAATGAACATCATTTCTTACTAAGCCTGTGATGCAGGCCCAACCATACTCCCGAGCACATAACTTTAGTCAAAGCATCAGAAACTGAAATAGTGTTGTGGCTGTTCTAAAGCCATTCCTAGCACCAAAACAAACCACAGTGCAACATTTTAACGCCATGAATGTGCAGCTGTCCGGTTTGCCCAGGAGTGATTAAAAAGGAGATTTCTCTGAGTTGCATCTTGAACTTGTGGAAAGAAGGAAGATGGGAGTATGTAAATGTATTCAAGAAAAAAAGCCATTATGTTCTCTGTAGACATTGATCAAGAGGAACATAGCCCAGCTGAGCAAAAGCTTCAATGCATCCACAGAGCTTCCTCGGTCTTGCTATAACATTTCTTCTACTACTTCTTCACTACTGTCCTTACAACAGTCTTGCTCTTTCCACTGCTAACTTGTGACTGCCATTCTCCTAAATAAGTCAATCCCTTTTAAGATCGTTCATATTCAATCCCCTAAACTCAAAACATCTCTTAATAAACCATGGACAGGGAAACCTGAATTTAACCCAGACCAACTCTGCCTTCTAACACAGACCTTCATGTGTCTATTCTCCAAAGTTATTTTCTAACAGTGGCAGTAGCATAGTGTATTTTTTCCCTGTAACTTCCATGGTGCCACTCTAGAGATCATCAAAATGACAAGCAAGGAACCTATTCTAGCCCCCTTGTTTTGGGCTTTTGGAGTTAATTTTCAAACTACAGTAAGAGGCCAGTCTGATTCTTAACAAAAATCAAACTTAAATGCTGAGCATACAGTCTGAGCAAATAAAGCCTAACTCCACCTTTTGGTAATAAATTGCTTATGTAAGTGCTAAGTATAATTTTCTATTAATAATTTATTATTATTATTTATGTTATTTAATACCAGCATAAGCATGGCCAGGAAAGGAGGCAGCATGTCCCACCACTTTCTTAAGTGAACAAGTTCCTTCCTCTGCATAAGTATTCCGGCCCAGAGGTGCTTTATGTCAGATGAACTGTCCAGCCTATGTCTACTTTTTGCAAGGGAAGGAAGCTTCCAGCTAAAAGAAAGAACAGTCTTAAATATGAGATACACAATGGTGGAGACCATAATGGCATCTAAAAGCATTTCCAGTAATACAGAAAAATCTTTATTGCTTTCTGTATGCTTGTTAATTACATTAATCATGATGAACTTTAATATTATTATCTACTAATAATCTTATATTGATAACAAGGTAGATGTAATATATAATACTACAGGAACTCCATGCTTGTCTGCATTAAGGACAAATGTAGTGTATTTTTTTTGTTATAGTTTCTGTTGTATTTTCTTCCTGCACCCTGGGTAAAGTCAATCATTTATTGCCATGAAAAGAAATCCATAACTCATACTGTTTTGAGGTCAGCATTTCCTATTTTGGGAATGGAAAAGTTCATTTAAATATAGACAAAGAGATCATCATATAGCCCTGGTAAAAGGATAACATAGTCAGAGATTTGCATACTTAAGAAAGTGTTATGAATGTTAATATTAGCTGCATAGAAGGAATTTGAATATGAAGATTAATTTATCATCTATTGCCAAACAACAGTTTATATTGGAGTGTTGGAAGAGAAATTTAAGTCATGAAATGGCCAGCACCAATAAAAATGCTTAATACTGCTTTATATAAAAAGTACTTGTATTTGTCATCACCAGAGAAGACTGATTGAAAGCTACTCAAAACTAGAATGTCAAGTACATTGTTTGGGAAAAAAAGTATTGCCGAAGAGAAATGGCATTGACAGAGACGGATAAAAGGACTCCTATAATGCCTTATTAAAGAGTTAAAGCAAATGCTGTGATAAGGAACTTTTAAAAAACAAACAACAGAAAAGCTGGCTGCATCGAGGTTTTTTGCCACTGGATTTCTCTCCAAGTTTGCTATAGGTCATACCTACACTAAAGACCAAACAAATTACCTCTGTATCAGATAGCCAACGTGCAAGTAGATGTCAAGAAAACAATTTCCCTCCATAACTAATATGTTGTGCTGTGGACAGCTAAGACATGCCTTCCTTTCACATTGTCCTAGACACCTAGGCAGCTCCAGACCTGAGAGATAGCCTGAAGCTATTCTCATCATTGCCTACTCACCTCCCCACCTGATTCTTGCTTCTTTACAACCTCTTATTCATTCATCATAGCTGTCATAACTTCCTTTTGTAAAAGACCTTGAATGAACATCCACACTCTCTGCCTCTGCTCAGACAGCATGACACAAAGGCTCAGGAAAGAGTGTTGACTGAGGGGAGCCACGAGGATGTAGGAGCTGAGCTATGCCCAGCAGGCAGTGATAGGAACCAGAGTGGACAAGCAGGTCTGACTGAGGCTGTGAGGCCCAAGACATCACCTCTGCCCTGCTTGCCCCCATCTTTCTGGTCTCAGCACAGCAGGAATAGAAGAGATACTCATTACTTCCCTCATAAAAACGGGTGAAAGCACCTAGAGGAGTCAGTGTTCAGCGTTCCAGACACAGAGGACACACATGGTTTCCCTACTCTTTAAAGGCACAGCCCAGGCAAATGGTATCCCAACAGAACCTTTCTCAGCAATATAGAATCATAGAATGGTTAGAGTTGGAATGGACCTTAAGGATCATCTAGTTCCACCTCCCCTGCCACGGGCAAGGACACCTTCCACTCGACTAGGATGCTCAAAGCCCCATCCAACCTGGTCTTGAACACTTCCAGGGGTGGGGCATCTACAACTTCTCTAGGCAACCTGTTCTAGTGTCTCACCACCCTTGGAGTAAAGAATTTCTTCCTAAAATCTAGTCTAAATCTCCCCTCTTTCAGTTTAAAGTCATTACCACTCATCCTGTCACCGCACTCCCTGATAAGTCTCCCCCCTGCCTTTCCTGTAGACCCCCAAATATCCAGACAACAAAAGATTTGTCTTCCTCCAGTGTCCATTGTATGGCCAGGGGCATAGAAACACAGTTCTTTTCCAGAAGACTGTAGCCCTGAAGCAGTTGGTGTGATAAACAGGGGTGCTGGGAAATATGTGCAGCTGTCTTGATTATCAGACAAGGAGTCAATCATGGAAAAGCATGTGGGCATTTTAGCACACACTAAGAGTTCTTGAGACAGTATTTGAACAGATTTTTTTGCTGACATAGCTTTCTTGGACAGAGCAGCACCCTCTTTCAGTTTCTCTTCCTTCATTCCTCACTCTTCCCGTGCACAGACATTCTCAAGCCCCTGATGGCTGCGGCCCATCATCCACCAGTGTCAGCCAGCTGGATTGACTGTCTGGCATACCACTGCAGATCTGCCCTTCTAAACATGCATCTATGATACTTACTAATCCCAAATCTTTATCAATGGAAAATTAATTCTTAAGAAAGAGCAGAGAAAGAGGAAGACTTCTGCAGAAATTTCTGGGTTTTTTTTTCTAATTCCAAAAAGGCAACTCTGATTTATCAAGAGGTTTCTATTAGTAACCTATACATAGAGCTGTTGCACAGCCCTGCGTATAATTTTCAGCACTATTTCTCTTGTGAAAGAAATCTTTTGCACTCTCTCATCCCTTTGTTTTCTGTTAAATTTAGGGTACAGTCATACGGGAAAACCTTTCATTTTTTTGTTCTCGTTTTATCTCAACTGAAACCCCAGGAAAGAGCATTTATCACTCTTACACGACTAAAGACAGGGGAGAGAGGAAGTAAAATCCAGTTGCCAGAACATGGAGGAGGCATCTCAGCCAAGTGCCTGAGATTCATACTGAGAAGGAAGAAGCTAGAAGTTCAAAGGGGACTCAGTCACATAAAGTTCCTGCCATAGAGTAGGTATCTGTTGGAAATACTGGAATTAAAGTGTGGGACAGATCTCTGCAACATTCACATGAGTTCAGGTAATACCACACCCAGTCTTGCCATGGCAGGTAATTGATCATCAGAAAATTGGTAAAAGTGTCCCCTCGCACTAGATATACTGGATCCCCAGAAAAACTAGCATTAAATCACTGCGTAATTCATGACATGAATTCCTAACCTCAAGTCTCCTAGATGGGATGATAGATGGATCCCTCACAGGAGGGTTTTACCACCATAGGACTACCAGGAAACTATGTCACTGTGTGTGCTGGAAGTGTGATCCCAAGTTATACCAACACAACTCTTCTTGTTACTGGTAAAAAAACCTACCCCCTATAGGCAAAATAAACCATGCCAGTCATTAGTTTTGTAGGTACACTAAGGATTGCTGCTACCGCAGTTACATGATTTAGAGATCAAACCTATACCTACTGCTGAAGCCATTTAAAGAGAAGTCTCTTGCATAAAACACACCACCACAGCTAATGACAGGTTTGATGTAATTAGTCATTGTTAACCCTCCAGGGAGTAACTAATAGACTTAGCAGACATTCAACATGTAACATAGAACTTTTTCCAGATTTCTCAAAACCAATTCTATTTTAGGCCAGCTTTTGCTAGGTTAGGAAAAACTTTCTGAAATATAAGAAAAAGAAAATTCACGGTAATTAAAAAATCTGCATACTTTTGACCAACATAAGGAAAGAAGTTTAATGCTGGTTGTTCCTCCAGGATATGGCCATTTATCCAAGATCCTTAACAGAAGGAGTTGATCTCTCTAACTTGTCTGTCTTTTTCTCCCCGAAACAAAGTATTTAGTAGTTTGTGTTGTAACTAAGAGCATAAGTATAGTAATACCAGAGCTCTGACTGGCTGCATTTCTGACAAACAAATCAAAATTAAAATGTAACAGCAGTACTGGGAAGGACGTGGTGCCAAAAATGCAAAGCAAAATTCCACTGAAGACAATGGAGCTGATTCTGACTTGACTTTATAGCAATGTTGATCAAGAGTAATTGATGCTAAATTCAGTTACTCAGGGGGAGGGAAGGGAATGGAGAAGGAGAGGGAACAGCAGCTTTCAGAATTCCAGGCCATAAAAGATATCCAGAGCCAAAAAAGAATTCCATACAGACTTTCTATTGCATTCAGATTTGGGAAAAAAAAATCCATTTCATTCCATAAGACCTTTGCATTTCTGAAGCTTCTTAAACAAAAAATATTTGGTCAAATGTGTTCATACTTGCAGTAGTTAAGAGAGCATCCAGTAAGAAACAGTTGTTGCATTGAAGCACGTCCACTGCAAAAAGGGCCACAACAAGGAGAGGAACAAAACTGATCTGCCATGTTTCTGTTCCAAAATGGAGGACACAGTGCTGAACAAAGTCTGGTTTGGGTTCATGTTAACTGACCTGTGGGAATTCATTAGACAGACTGTAAGATCCAGCTTTGAGAATTTTTCTCTAGGCCTCCATCTCCTGAGAATCCTACCCTCAGTTTCAACCCCTTCGGCATTCTTATTGAGCATAGCTGTCTCTGCGGGTCACGGAAAGTTTATATACGATGCTGGCCAAAGCCTACTGGCAACCTAAGACTTTCTGCTGAGTATTTCACACACACATTTGTAGAGCTCATCAAGCTTCAAGAGCTGTCCCTTGGCTATACTGCATTCACGGCTCACAGTCTTGGCCCGTATTAACACATCTAATGTGTAAAATACTTCTTCCTCTCCTGAACCCTGCTCTTCGATGGAGAGGCTGTCGGTATTGTGTCTGCATTTCTCTGCCAGTGAATCATGAAAGATACAGAAGGATAACTGTAATGAAATCAGAATCCCATCCCTTTTGTAGTTGTATTTGTGCTGCTGCTGCTTCTGTATGTCCACTGCCTTGCCTATTTCTCAGCACCCCGTATTTTTAACTTGTCCTCACTGCAGTGCTGCTCCAACTACAAAAAGGACTGGTCACTTTTCACAGTTATCAAAATATTTACACTCATTAATTATGCCTGTTACATGAATTGTTCTCTGATTTTTGTGTCTGATGCTGTTGCCACAGTGTTTATAGTTCACACTTTGATGATATTTTTCAGAATTCAAGTAATTCCACAGTATTAGAATGTCCAAACACAAACGCCATCTCATCTCTCATTTTTATTCAAGTTTTCCTCAAAACTATTCAGAACCAATTATAAGCACTTCAGAAAGAACTGTCTCATCTAAGCAAGCAGCAGGTCATCTGCATGTTAACAGCAACTTCCACAGCGGAAGCAAACCAAAATCACAGAATGCTTTGCTCAACCCAAAATGTGAATGAGACTGGAACCAGATAACAGCTGACATGGCCACCCAGAAATAAAATGAGAACAGAGTCACTGCCAGACCTTCATCTATACAGTCTCTGAATACTAAAAAAATGTTTGCATTTGGGTTCTAGTGGAGGATTTTTTAAATGTATCAACAGGGCTATGTTCTTTTTCAGTCATCTGTGTGACAGGATCACAAAAATGATATAATATTAGAGATCGTTCTCTTTACCCCAGGAAAGTTTTACAACCTTCCTTAGAAAAAAAGGTGGGTGGGTAGGGAAGGAAGCCTGTGTTTGAAACTGAAGGAAGGAAAGAATGCAGCATTCTTAGTTCCTCCCTGTAAATTAATTTTACTGCACCCAAATCAAAATGTCAGCACATGCTTTACTTTCAGGTACTTTTATATACTGTATATTATACAGCTGTGATTTCATGTTGCATTTCAAAAAATACATTCCCACAATGTGTATTCCTAAATAGGAGAAATTGTCACAATTCTTTCACCTGAAGACACAGGCAACACTTATGGCCTAATATCTTTCTGAACCATTCTGGTACACAGATTGCTGTGCCAATGGTGTAATTCCCCTAGATTTTGTCTATAATAGCAAGTAGCAATAGAAATTTCAGACAAAGATCCAAGAAAGCCTGAAATGCTTTCTGAGTAGACTAAGGAGAGTTTCTTCCTTCTTATCAGATAGATATGTCCTAGAATATGAAAATAAATTTTTTTTGATCTATCCTATTTATATAAATGTTTCTTTCAGAAACATCTCTTGCCTGTTGCATTGTTGCTGCTGTTTTTTAGAAAGGTCTTGGAGGCCTTGATCTCTGATGGCTATGAATTTCCACGAGTCAACCATGCATTATCATAAACAAGATCCATGCACATGTTATTTTGTGAAAGAAGTGATAGTTGTGAGAGGCTATGAGATTCCTTTGACATTGTATTTTATAAATCCACATAACTTAATCTATTTCCTCAATAGTTACAAGAATATGAGGACACTAAGCCTACATATCATACCATTAGAATAAGCAATCATATTAATTTTACATTTTTGCAGTATAAAACATGAAAACAGTACAACTATAGGCATATGGAGGCTAGATATTTACATTTGAAATTTGGTAGCTTGTAGATGCAGATGCACAGTATTTTTGATGCACAGTATTACTGATGTACCAGAGAATGTTGGTCCATGTGACTCGCTGACAAGTCACTAAATTTGTATTTAGAATGTAGAACATTTGGGTAATTATGGTATCAGATCAGATACCACCCTTTTTAAAAGTACTATAATATATATTTTCATGGCAAGGTCATCAATTTGCATTTAGAGAGCTTCTAAGTTAGGCATTATGGAGGTTTTTTATTTTAATTGCTTGGGTGCTGCTGGATACTGCAGTACCTAACAACCCGATCTCACCCTTCCAAGGAACTATGAAGCATTGCAGGGCACAATGATGTTCCACTGGCTCCAGAGGAATCATTCAGAGAACAAAGGCAGATGTAACGGAAGAAGCACTGAAGGAGATTATACAGTGCCTACTTTAAATCCTCCATTGAGGTAAAATACTATGACATTAGTATTTTACTAATTAGTAAATTATATTTATATTTATAGTAAATTTATATTTATAGTAAATTACTATAAATAGTAAATTATATTATATTACTATATTTATAGTAAATGACTATAAATAGTAATTTACTATATTAGTATAGGTGCACAAAGGTATTTAAGCACCTGGCTGACACTGTGTTTAAAAAATACATGTAAATAATACCTAGCTAACTGAGAAAATGGACTGTGACAATTCAGACAATACTGAAATGAGCACTACCTCAACATGCACCATTACATCTGAAAGCAGAAAATAGCTCTCCAGCCTAAACTCATTCCCTAATCCTGTAACAATGTGTTTCTGTGACATTTCAGTACAAAATGGGCAGCATTTAAGTTCTGCAGCCATTTTCAAGCACTCCTGCTGCCACCTGTGCCAAAGGTAACATTTCTAAAAGTCAAAAGTTGTGACAGAGATATATCTAATGTAATGTTTATATTATGCAATACCTAGATAAAGTTTATTAAAACTACCTCTCATGCTCCAAAAGAATGCCACTGCATTATGTAGCTACCTTAATGTTCATCCTGTTATATCTGTGGTTGCCATGGCAATATCCTCCTAGGTATTTGTAAGGTCACAAAAAGAAGAGCTAACCCTCTTACTCCCAGAATAACTAATGCAGCTCTGTTACTGGCTTGATGTAAATAGTCTCAGGTGACAGCAAACTGTACATATAGTCAATTACAACTGCTCAAAGGAAATGATTTGTTGTAAGAGCCACTGTTCAACCTCGGTGACATCAATGTTTCTATGGCAACAGTTGCCTCTTGCACTGCTTAGAATTGAGTATTGATCAAACTAGGGCTAGCACTATTTCAGAGACTTGCTACTTTTCTGTGTGGCAATTTACAATAGGAACTCATAACATCACTGTATATTTCAAGCCCCAAGGAACCAATTTAGTAGACAGTTACAGCAGAATATTAGCAGAGGTCAATAATGGAAGTCTGATTATAGTCCTAGGACAATTATTCAATGCTTTTGTTGTCTGCCCTTTCAGCATTCCACCAGCTATTAAAATTTTCAAATAATAATATTCATCCCTCAAGAAACTGCTGAATTCATTCATCTTCTATTTTAAACTTTATTTTTCATTGTTATGTTATCTATCAATAAAATTATTCAGCTATATTAGCCGAGCTCTGACCTCTCAAAGGTAAATAACTATTGATCAAGAAGTGGAGCTCTGATGGTATACTACAGGGTTTCCATTAATGGTCTCATTGGTCCAGCAGATAAGGTGATTGTTGCAGGAGAGCTGAGAGTGTAGAAGTAACAAACAGCACAGAGTCAATCCTGGCAGTGAGCAGTAAGGCACACCACTGTCCGGCATGGTAACATCATGGGCTGTGATGAGTGATAGTGCCGAGAATGTCAAGAAAATTATGTTACTTTAAGAAAATTTCTTCATCATTTCTTGTGAAATGTTGCAGACTGAAGAGATTACTTCCTGAACTTTAAAAAAATCATGTACAGTATCCTATGATTTGTGACTACTTTTGCTCCTGCAGTAATTTTCCATTATGCTTGTACTAGGGAAATGAAAGAATACTCTTTGTGATGTTTACAAGAGTAAAGAATTCACTGTATTTGATTTGTCTAACTGTATCAATTAATGGGTATTTGCAAAATTGACCTATCTGTTAACATGATGAACATGACTTACTTTCCTGTACATCCCAGCTATTTGCAAAACAAGATTCTTACGGGAAGCAAAGTTTGCCTCATGTTCTTCCACCTAATTTAGTAGGTCAACCCAGGGACTTTAGTTCAGGCTCTTCTCTATTTAAATTGTGCCTCAGATGCACATACATTTTCATTCAAATCAATAGGAGCAGACATATCAAAGGAGGAAATTATCCCCTTATTGAGTCTTCTTCTGCCGAGTAGATTTATGTAACTCCTACACAGAGATAATGCAGTTAATTACATTCCTGTTCTAGTACATCAGTGGGAAAATAGGATCCAACCATCAGGTGTGTTCTGTAGACAAAATTCACCAGGAACTGAGAAAACTCCTTTTCTCACCTCCAAAAAGAGGAGAAACTTCCAAGCTCAGCTAGACCTAACTGAAAAAGCTAGAGGAAGTGAAGAGAAAATGAACAGATAATTTAGAAGGGTATAAGATCCTCAGTTTGTCACCATTCTCATTTAAATTGTTTGTCATTGTCTCCCCAAAGAAGATCAAAAAGACGAGGCTGTGATGTCACCAGAACACACCTGGCAGCTTCCCCTTCTTTTTTTCATTAGGTTTAGGCTGTATTGTTTCCTGTATATCTCAAGATTGGGGCCTGGATGAAACTGATCAGCTGATATACAGTCCAGAGCAGGTAGATGTTATACCGGAACCAGCAAACTGAAAGGAGCTGGAACACATGTAACTTCTGTGTCAGCAGAGGACCAGTTGTAGCAACCTAAAAGCTTTTAGGGAATCCTCTCTTTTTGCTTATTAAAGAGAAGAATAAAAGAAGTCATAAGTGTCTTTAATGTCTAGTATTGATCAAAGGTAAGGGGAATTTTCCACTCTGGTGGCAGAAGTCATTCAGGTTCCTCTTGGATGGAAAACAGTTGTATGACTTGTATGAAAGCATCTTCTGAGACCTTATCTATGTTTACAAGTACCTAAAGGGTGGTTTGAAGGATGATGAAGCCAAACTCTTTTCAGTGTTTTCCAGCAAAAGGATGAGGAGCAACAGGCACAAGCTGGAACATAGGAAGTTCCATTCAAATATGAGGAAAAACTTCTTTACGGTGAGGGTGAAGGAGCAATGGAACAGGCTGCCCAGGGAGGTCATGGAGTACCCTTCTCCAGAGATTTTCAAGACCCACCTTGATGCATTCCTGAGTAATGTGCTCTAAGCAATCCTGCTTTAGCAGGGGAGTTGGACTAGATGATCTCTAGAGGTCCCTTCCAACTCTGACAATTCCATGATTCCATGATCTAAGGACAATCTAGAAAATATGTGGTTAATACTATGCAGAAATGGGTTGTTATTGAAGATATTGCAGAAAGTCTAGTGCAATGACCACCCCACTGTTTTTTATAAAACCAGTGTAAATAAAAATTTTGTACTTGATTTGTAAAACAGGTAGCTCCCCTATAGTTTCAGATTATTTTTTTTTGTATGAATGGACTACAGCATCTAAATCACACCACAGTGTTCAAATACATTGACCATTACATGGTGAAAACAAAGTTCACTAAAGCAAAAGCATCAATCCAGCACAGTTTCTATTACAATTTTTCTGGACTTTTGGGGATTTTCCTTTACACACCTTTTTCCCCTGCAGATTTGAAGTATGCAAGTTGAACCACTCACTACATGGTGTTAAAGTAGTCTAAATTACAATGACTTCATATTTTAAATAGGAAATAGGATGGGGTGTAAGAATCAAAAGGAAAAAAAAAATCACAAATTCTATACTATTTTGGAATTAATGCCAGCTGTTTCTTACTAGAACTAACAACTATGTCTAGGCTGAGGTTTTATGTTATTGCTCCATTTCAGCATATGCCTTTTCGGCCTCCTGAACTGGATCTTCAAATGACCAAGGAAGAAATTGACTTCAGTGAATGCAGGAAGAGATTTTAAAGCAGTTCTGTATGGTTCTGATCAATAAGTACATGGTTTATGTTCTTGACTGCAGCATCTTGATTTAGAGAGTTCTCTTGTAGCCTAAGACATAGTGTTCCTGTATTGGGATGAGCTACAGCGAAACAACATGGAGACCAAGAGCTCACCTATCTATCATTTCTCACCACAATCTGCAGGTAAAAATATAACATCTCATACTTTTTATCTTTCTGTATATCACTGTACAATATCAGCAGCACTTTCTTTTCACCAAAACCTACTTCACAAAAATTGTAAAATGTGAAAAAGCAGTAAGTCTTTCATGTCGCAGAAATACAATCCACATCAAGCCCAGCCTTTAAGTAAGCCAATCATCCAACTGGAAGATACAAGCTGTCAGCAGAGCCTTAGGCAGACTGCTTTTCAATGGTTTGGAATTTCATTGTAAGCTGACATTAAACAGTAGCACAATAACTGACATTACACAATTACACAATAGCATCAGCATCTGAAAATAGCACCAGAGGTGCACCAAGAGGTATCACCTTCGGATAAATTAAGCTACCCACATGCTAGCAGTATTATATTTGTGATATTCAGTCTGTTCACCAACTGGAAGAAATGGTAATACATTGAAAATGAATTCTGAATTCATTTTAGAAAAACAGAAATCTCAACAACTCACAGTAGTTACAGTTGAGGAGGGATACACTTTCCACTTGAACAGACATGCAAGAAGAGCAGTCAATCCTCTACTGTTTTACAGTAAAGATGATTCTACTCTGCATTTCAAACTTGTGTAACAAAGATAGATTTAAGGTATCAGAAAGGCAACATCCTCAAACCAATAAATCAGAACAGCCAAAACAGAATCAGAAGTTACATTTGAAATATGTTCCCAAACTTCAGCTTAGAAAAAACAAGTAAATGACGTAACAAGGGAGCTTACATACACACTATCAAGAAATATAAAATGGGATCTTACATGCATAGTTGTCAATATCAAACTTGATCTATAGCTGTATCTTGAATTTCTACTGGAAGCTCAACAGATATCAATTCCCTTGCAGTTAAATGCTTATCACAACAAAAGGGAGCAAAAGAAACTGTTGTACCAAACATTTATTTTTCCCCATTGTGCTTTAAAATGCCCGTGTATCAAAAATAAAAATTAAAAAACATATTTTGTCATTGCACATCAGGAAAAAGGAGACAATCCTGTTGAAGCCTGCCAGGTAAGCACTCTAACATAAGCCTTCTCATGGCAAAAGCTATATATAACTCCTCCTTTGGAATAACACTATTGTACAATTGTTTTAAAGGGAAAAAAAAAAAAGCTTAGCTTCTCCATCTATAACTAGAAACAATAATAAATTAAAAATGGAAAATCCTAGGATTATTCTACATATTTGATTTCATGCATATTGTGTTTGTTAGAAGCCTCTCAGAAGTAAAAGCTACAGCAAACACCATGCAGGTTCTATAACATTAGGAGGTCCTAAAGGATTGGCAATATGAAAACTTTGAGAAAATCTCAGAAAGGCAATTAGAAAAATACTCCTGATTAACTGATTTCTTTTTTTCCTTAACACTGACCTGGGTAAGTGATTAAGTACTGTCAAGTAGATTTTTAGGGCTTCCAGACAACTTTTTTGTTTTGATTAGGGGATTTGCTAAAGGTAAAATTAAAAACTGAACAAGCTTGCATGTGCTAAACCCCTACAGTCCTGTCTTCCTCACTCTGGCTTTGCTAACACAGGTTAACACCCAACCCACATATTTGAAAGTCAGAAGGGACTACTGTGATCATCTAGTCTGAAGTGCTGCAGAACACAGACCATAGAATTTCACCCAGCAATTCCAGTGTCTAGCCAAGTAATTTGTGGCTGAACTAGAGCATAACTTTCAAAAAGTTAGCCAGCAGGCTCTTAAGCATTTGTGGAACTTCATTCGCTTGAGTATGTTCGTTTAGTTCACTTGAGTAGTTGTAATTGTTTAGGCTTAAGAGTGTTCAGGGTCAAAACACAAAGCAAACAAAAATTAGCTGCCCAAAACCCCTAAAGTTTTCCATTATTAGTGAGGAAAGGCATTGTTTTGATTCACAAAGCTCCGGGTCGTTCTTGCAAGATATAAGTTTTCTTGAATTTGATAGGATCTGGAACATTTAGAGTTTAAAGAAATCTGTCTCAGCAATGGCAAAATCCTTTGGCTGACCTCACAGGCGAAGGCACACACACAGATCATAATTTCCACAGATTTTGGAAAGAGCAAACACTTGCCAGGCTCTAAAAAGTAATCCTGAAAGTGAAGAAAAAAAAAAAAGAAAAAGGGGAAAAAAAAATAGTCAACACATCTTTTATCTTTGGATATACACATACAGCTTCCCCACAAATGAAGGGAAATCTCATCTACCTGTTTAAACCATCATCCAGCCCATTTGCACAGATTGAAACAACTTTATTTTATTGTGATTATTTAACTGTGTTGTCAAACTCCTACTGAAGAGGAAGGATCAAGCTACAGAATAGGTTACATTTCAGACAAACACTTCATAATTTGAACACAGTTCCAACTAGGTTTTTGGTGTAGGCTCAGCTCTGAGTGTAAGGGAGCTTCATTTCAGTAAGTCAAGCCCTTGCTTTTGTAGAAGAGTTTTCACAATAAATGTGTAATCTTTGCCTGAAAGGCAAAACTCAGGCCAACCTGGATGGGGTTTTGAGCAACCTGGTGTAGTGGGAGATGTCCCTGCCCATGGCAGGGGGGTTGGAACCCGATGATCTTTAAGTTCCCGTTCCAACCTAAAAGATTCTATGATTCTAAACGAGGCCAATTTCTTTCTGTAAAGAGTAGAAGCAAAAGAAGTACCAGTATAATGACTGAGTACTATAATAAGTCAAAACATATAGATAGATTTCCTATTTCCAACCCTGCTACCAAGGTGGAAAATCTCTTTTTTTCCCCTCTGTTTATTTCCAAAGTTTGTTCTGGAAATCTAATTAAAATTGCCAACCTAATTAAAACTGTAAGCTTTCCAGAGCAAAGCCTGTACTTGCTGTGATTGTGCTTGCATGACATACTACTACGTATTAGCATGAGTATTTTAATGTTGCATGCTGTTGTGTGTTACAGAACCAAGTCAGATGAGAAGAAAAGTGAGAAAGAAGGCAATAAAACCTTCTGAAATAAGATAATTTGAAATACCTGAGGGAGTAGAAAACTAAGATGCTAAGAACAATAGAAAAGGGGGAAGGAGAAAAAAATGGGTGCTGAAGTAGATGAGAGAAAAGCTGAGTGGAGATTTAAAAAAAAAAATAAAAAAAAAATCTAAGCTTGAAGTCAAATACCAGAATAACATTTCCTGACAGGGGTCACTTGCAATGTGTTGCATCACTGTGCACAGTGGAAAGATGGAAAGATGGAAAGATGGAAAGCTAAAGCTTTGAAGACAGTGCTTAGCTTGCCAGTATAGAGCCTGCTTTCACCTTTATTACTGAAGGAGGATGTTTTTATTTGCCTAGTGCAATGCATTATACTCATAAATTCCATCCACTCAGCAAGTCAAATTAATGCTAACCTACAGGATGCATTAGCTATGTGTTTAAATCAGTCACTTTTAAAGATATACTGCAACCCAGTTTCTATCCAGGTTTGCAATATATTCACCATTCAAAATACCATGCAAACACTCTTCAAGATGCATTGTTTGCTGAGGTGTCTCACCTTTGCCAGAAATGCAAAGATGTAAACAATACAAGATCTAATTTGTATTGCTCTATGATCACTACCAATGAAACTGCAGGCTGCCAAAACATTCCAGCGCCATGGGAAAATGCATCCAGCTGAAACGCATTAGTTAGTCACATAATAGTAAAACTACTACTTTCCATCATGAGTAGTTTGCACTGAGATTATATGACAATGAGAAATGTTTTCAGGTGATAACAGAGAGAGAAAAACTGACAAATTATGTGTTAATCTTTAAAGGTGTATGGGAAAACAGCTACTTAATGATGATGTGCAAATATTCTCCACTTATCAAATGATCCTATTTTACATAATATTAAGCATTTGTGTGCATAATTAATTATGCACTATAATGTGTATTTATCAGTTATCAAAAATAATTTCAAAGTTAACAAACTGATTCCTGTAGTTGCAGAGCCACACTTACTGCCATCATTTTAGATTAGAAAGGGGTAGGAAAGACAAAAGAAAAAAAAAAGGTAGTGAAAATTCAGAATGCAGGAGTTTTCCTAGAGGGAATGCAGGATGTAGATACATTTCTACAGCATATGCCACTCCTTTGTCAATATTTACCCAGCAAGTGGAATGATAATGATGATAATGTGCAGTCATTATTAAACTCAGTCTTCTAAAAGAATAGTTTCTGGCTCTTGATACAGTTGCTTTGTGTAAATTATGCCAGGGATTATGCTTGTGTTGTGCCACTGGCATAGTTATTTCCGATCTATGTTTTGTTTCCAGATGGTTCATCTGTTTGTTTTTTTAATATATTCAAGATTAATTGTGTTTGCCACAAATTTACACATTTTTAATGTTAGCTACTCAGATAAATCTGATCTTAGACAAAGGATAAAGAGCTAACATCTGTAAGTTTTCACCCTAATGCTAACTTAAAAATTTCCCTAAACAGTGAAAACACAATAAAATTTTTTAAAGATTAGCCAAACATTAGAGGTTTGCTTGCTCATCAAATATTGCAGGAAGCAAAACAGATCTGCTCAGTTTTACGAAATGATTTCTTTTAGTGCAGGAAGACAAAACATACATGAAGCTAACCATAGCCCATATTTTTCCTACCAAGTTTCAGACTTTTGTTCATACTCTTGAAACAAACAGTATCCATACATCAGGAGAGGTTCATATAGTCATCCATTCTTAGCACTTCATGGCATTTATTACTGCTTTTCTGCAAAAACAACTACTGCCTTCATGGGCAGGGTAAAAGGTAATCAGCAATAGGTCTCAATTCCAAGCAGTGTTTTCAAACTCTCATGGTGGAACTCCAGAGTGTCACCATATTTTCCCCTTGTAACTTCCATGCATTTCTTATAAGACTGTTCACAAAGGACAGAAAGGAATCCATCATTTCTACAAGACCTTTGCATTTTTTTAATGCATTTTCAGATACAGGAAATGTACCCTAAAGTGTCTTTAGGATAACAAAAATAAGGATACCATTGTACTGGCTACTGTCTTACATAAAGCTTGGATTCCCAAGGCACATGGTCTAGTTAGGCAACTGAGACATTGACTATGTTCAACATACAGGTAAGAAGTATGCACGGGAGTGTGACCTGCCCTGGTCAAAAAAGACTGTGGGAGACATTCAAATGGAGCTCAAGTCTCCTGAGCTCTGGTCGAATGCACCTTACATTTTCCCAAGATTATACTAGTAAAGGAATGGGGAGAAGTGTGTAACATTGAGAGCTTCCTCTAACAGACAGGAATATAGTCAGTAAAAATGTAGAGGAAACAATATACCCTAAATACTAAATTTTGCGTTTCAGAAACAAATTCTGTTGTATTACAGAAACTCAAGAAACAGATCTGCATAGAATAGCTGTTTGTAGAAAATACTGAGCCATAACCTCTAATTATTGTTCCCTATGTTTTGTTAGCAGTGTGAAATTACATTTATCTGCATGTTAAAGCATCCCCACTCCTATTTCATTATTAACTAGCACCAAATGCTGATGAAGAAGCAGAAACCAAGCTCAATTTCCTGTCCCACATTTCACAAAAAGGATTACATAGCAGCACAGACCACAGGCTAATAGAGGTCGCTTCAGAGAGAACGTGTCATGTATTGCTGCATTTTCATATTCAGCTCCAATGCAACCTTTGCTTATCAAGGCAGTGTCTTCAAATTTTAGCAACCTTCATGTCTTCATGCAATATATATTATTTTATGGAACATATACTAACTATGTATTTCTACTCCTCAGCTACCTCGTAGTTTTGACTTCCAATTACCAGTTCATAGCAGCCTTCACAGGCCTTGCATCTGCTTGACTCCCTCATTCTCCCTGAATGAGGAGAGGGAGGGAGAGGGAGGGAGGGAGAATGAAGTGCTGAGAAATGTTACTCAGCAAACTACTCTGCCAGACATATATCCTCTCATAACTTTCCTAAACTCATTTCTGACCAGTTAATCAGTATCCAACAACCCAAACTCCTGTTTAAAAGCAACTGCCACTCTTCATCACCAGCTATGTACCTCAGCAGCAACCCTCAATGGGGAAAATCTAGACTTCTCCTTATTTCTTTTAGCAGAGTTTGAATGTACTTCCATGATTGGAAAGTCTGATTAGGTGTGGGAGCAATCAAAGAGGCTGGATGGTTGCTCAAACATTATCCAAGAGTTTATATGCAAGTTGCAAAATGATTACAGTAAAAGTTATGAAACCTACTAGGAAAGGTTTCCTGTAGTAAACATTTTCTGGAAGATAAGTCTTGCTCTTCGGGTTAGAAGCCACCAGTTTTAGAGGTATAATTTGTTTGGGGATGGTCTTGCTGATTCTTAAGCTTATACCCAGCATAAGAGGATTTTTGAAGTGGAACTTCAGAATGATGCAATTCTGAACTATTCTTTTCACATCAACTGTTAAAGCCTACCTCTGACTGAAGAACAACTGGAAATCCATTCATAGCTCAAATTTTGCTATTAATCCAAAAGTATAAACAACTTCCTCCAGTATAAACAACTTCCTCCAGCTGATCAAGAGCCTATGGTTAAATAGCATCTAAAGCCAGATAACTTTTCCTCCATTCCCTATATTTTTCCAAGTTATTAAATTTCAATGCTTCTGTTGGAAACATTTTAGAAAATAAGAAATAACTTAGCTTCTTGGAATCTCCATCTCTCAAGTCATACAAGTAGTAGCAAATGTTGGACAGGTTTGTCAAAATTTCTTTCATATGCCTATAAAACCGAGAGGTTTAGTTGGCACATCCATGTCTTTGATCTTTTAATGTGGAGTGGTTCTGGAATTTCATAATCCTGACAGGTTTGTCAGATACAATGAAGTCAAAAGCCACAGCCCAGCTGCAGAGGAGTGAACAGCTACACAAACAAGCTCAAGCAATGCTCTTCCTCAGCACTTCAGTACTTGAAACACTGTATTAAGCAAGGAGGCCACACACTTGGCATTCTGTTATCTAAAAAGCTTCAATAAACCCTATTAAAAATAAAATGCCACACATTTGCAGAATACCTGTGGAATCTGTGCAAACATCAGTGAACATACCTTTTTTGACCAACAGTATTTTCAGGTCTATTTTTGGGATAAAGAAATGAGGCAAAAAATATCTTCATCCTTTTAAAACTGCTAAAAGTTCCTAGAGCTTATTTGTATATCCATTCTATTAATCAGTGGCATCATTAAGAGTTGCATGCAAAGTTACACTTTCAATTATCTTGATAAAGTTTTGGGTCAGTGAATGGGAGGTTAAATCAAGTGCTTAGTAAAATAGTTCAAGTCACAAAGAAAGCTTTGGACTCAAAACAATGAAAATGAAGTTCTCCCCATTTCCCTGTTCTGGGCCTCAACCCCAGGAATCTTTGTTCGGAATTTGACAAGTCTTTTTTTTCCAAAGCTTAAAAAAAGAACAGGAACAATTTTTGCAGCCATAGAAGCCTGTTCGCTTTTCTCCAAACATTTGCAATTCATCAGTTAACATTCTGTGTTAGATAATGAACCATTAACACCGTTTACCTGCACTGTGATGAAAATGGTATCTCCACTTGTTATTTGAATAAGGCAACAAAAGAAACAGAGCCCACATATGGTTTTAAATATCTATCTATCAGCTCACAGTGGCATGTCACAGCAAGAAGGCTGAACAAATATGCAAAAAAATTGTTGTTTAATGGGGAGAAATACAGTAAAATTGTTTATAGTGGGGAGTAAGTTCTTACAGGCAGAGTAAATTACAAACAGATTTTTCAATGACATTTTAAGACTTCATATTAGATTCTTATATACTGTTCAAAATCAATTTTGCATGGAATTTCTGTGAGCATTCCATTATTAATAAAGCAGCAGTAGGCAACCCTGACTGCACTCTCACAACAGCAACACCTGACGGGGAAGATGCTGCCACACATAATCATTGCTTTAGTGAACTCAGCCTTGCATTCCCTGCACAGAGGATATCTAAGTGGGTCCAAGCCCTTATGCCTTCTCTAATCAAAAGAATGTTAAAGGCTGGGGGGGAGGTGAATTATTGGTACATCTCTGCAGGTCTTCACTGTACCTGACTCAAAATAATTTAACTTCTACGGGCATCAAATTCATCCACAACCTTGTACAATTAAATAGAAATTTAAATTCTCATTCTAATTTCTCAATTAGAAAAAAGCATGAGATATTTTTTTAAAGTGTTTACATAGATACAGAATGGGCCTGATTATTTACTATTGTTTATATCATGCAAAGATGGTCACTTTTTTAACCGATCAAGTCACATTTTTATCTAACTTGCTCTGGCTGCTGTATCTTTACATATCATTTATGTAGATGGATGGTTTTGATTTCATCAGTAATTATCAGAATTGGGATACCTTTATCCTAATAATTTTACGTAGTCCACATCTACCTTGAATTACAATTCCCACTGTGCATTTCATCTTTAATTTCTATGTGCCTGAGATTTTGGACACATTGAAGCATATGTTCTTTAAGCACATGTTTAAGTGCTTT
>JAOQGH010000077.1:34151877-34218603 GCA_025769975.1 Gallinago jamesoni | reverse complement strand
TTGTGGTTGGACTCGATGATCTCTGAGGTCCCTTCCAACCACCACAATTCTGTGATTTCTGTGATTTCTGTGATATGTTCTTTAAGCACATGTTTAAGTGCTTTCACAAACAGACCTGGAATGAGACTTTCACAATGAGGAGATGAAATGCAGAGCTAGATCCAAAATACAGAAGATTAAAGTGTTTTAATAAACTTAGGAGGGACAGCTGTTGCCTTCCAAAACAACACTGCTTAATTGCCCAAGGTTTATATGACCTGAAGTTTTCTTACCATTTAAATGAAGAGTTAAAAGCTCTTTCCTACAATCAATCAATTAGCATCTGTAAAAGAAAAAAATACTTCCACAATATTTCCAATACTGACCCTTAACGAAATTTTTCTGATCAAGCCCATCTGAATAAGAAATTCCACATACTAAAGAAAAATCTCATAGTCCCAAACTATTATCTAGTATATTAAATAATAGAGAAATCTGTGTACCTGTGTGATTGGCTAACAGATGAAATCTGAATAGTGCCTAATACAACCTAATTCATTGTTCAGAATTTATGAGACTCATCATCATTTAATTAACAATATAAATATTAAAAAATATTTTCTAATAAAATTTTATAATTGTAATAAGACACTCCACTATATGAATTATGGTGTATTAATTCACACCCAGTTGTGTTGAAACTGGGTATGAATGAATAGATCATAATTCACAACTTGTCATGTCCTAGTGCTGAAAATAAAAATGCAGACAAAATAAAATGGAATGATACCTTGCAGAGACAAATTAGCTAAAATTCAAGTTATTAATATAATTTATTTTTCCAGCTTTTTATTAACCAGCTTCTCACATATTGCATGATGCCTACTCTTGGAATTCGTACACATGGAAAACGTCTGCTTCAGCAGACAGTGATGTGATGGTGATGACTTCAGAGATCTTGCCAGGAACACTAGTAGAGATGCTCAGATTTGCTCCAGCCAAGAACTTGGTTGATTAGCTTAATAAGCAATTTTTTCTAGTGAAAGGAATCCAAAACAAGGGATCTTAACAAGTAATTAGGCTGAGTGACATGTTTTCATAAATTCAAATCATAAATTGATTTGTCAAAACTACCATTTAACTAGAATGTTTCAAGAATCTTCATTGAACCAGACTAATATTTATGGCCAAAAAAGAAAGCAAAATACAGAAAACTCAAAATGTCTTCACAGTTTTTAACTGGAAATTTTTGACTTTTCATTTCAAAGTGATGTTTATTTTTAATTTGTGAAGATTTAAAGTATGTACATGTTAAATAAAATATTTTTATTTATTCTGTGAGCCAGAATGTGAGTTATTTCCTAGCTCTGGTAAGAAAATTGAGTTTTTGCTCAAACATGTTTAAAACAGTCAAGATACAAAAATTTTCAGAGGATCAATTGGTGTGAATTTTAGGGATACTTGAGTTTGAACCAAAGTCAGTCTTGGAAATCAGCCATCCATTTCTGGAATTGCTGATATTAAGCTGTACTTAATTAAAGATAAAATATAGTGATCCAAACAATTTCAGTAAAGTTCCTCTCAATGTGCATCCCTTGTTCAAGATGGAATGTTGGAGTACTGTAAACCCAACACAGAAATTAAGAGGAATTCAAGCTTTACTCTGGTTCTTGATGAGTGCAACCAAACTATAAGGATTCTACCTCTGCTGCCCATGGGCCACAAGAGATATCTTCTTTCAAATCACATGGACTGTTTGTAAAATGCTCATCATGTAACCCAAGCACTTGCACTGATAACAAATGACTGGACATGCATCCATCCCACCTGTGTGTTAGGTCCCCTGGGAAAGAACAATTCAGCTGCCTGTAATTCACTTTCTATATATCTGAGGAGTTCCAAAAGGGGCCATAGAGAACAAGCAATAAGTCAAACTTTTTCTGTTGGACCAGATCCAGTCATGACCCATAGACTGTGACAAAAGATGCCATGGACCCAGTTTCTCCAAGACACGCTTCTTACTGCTGGAAGCTCCATATTGCCCTTCGTCTCCAGTGCATGCTAGTTCTTATGTCATTTCCCTGTGATATCCTCCACTTCTCTCTGCACAGTCTTTGAAATAGTTGGCACTGATGACATTTACAAACAACTATGTGGCTACTATAACTGTAAATCTGTATCCCTCTAACCCCAAGGAAAGAACTTGAGGAAAGCTAGAAAACTCAGAGGAATGGATTACATTAATTCAGTGATAACTGAGTTCTTGCTCAAACTTATCTGACGTATTAGAAGAGAGAACAAGAGAACAGGATGCTATTTCTCAGCATTGGCTCTTTGTATTATTAGGGTGGCTGAACATCAAGGGTGAAATCTTGGCCCCTGCAAAATTAGTGGGAAATTTGCCATTGACTTCAATGGAGCCAGGCTTTTACCCCGGGTGAACACAGTTCCCATATGTGCTTCCATAATGAAAATTAGGAATGATTTGTCTGGTAGCATATGGAATCCATTTATGTATTATGAATAAGATTATTATTTAAAATGGAAGATAAATGTAAATTAGCTATTACATTCATGCATGCCTTGCACATATCAAATTTAGAATATGGGAATGAGAATCCATTACATTCTCTTCTTTTCATCTGTATTAGGTAAAAGTTTAAAAAGTTTGTTGGGGAAGATACAGGACAGAGGAAAGGTAACCAGCAACCTATCCAATGCTTTGCTAAATTTTATAATGATACCAGCCAGGTTGCCTGGGTTCTAGATTTCCTGCTGTCTGTCAGTTTAAATGGATCTTTAACATTATTTTAATGGCAAGTTTTCTGTTTGCAAATTCATTTTACTATTAAAAGAAATATATTTGAAGGAATAAGAATGGAGAAAAAGCCGAAAAAGGGAATCTCATCCCTCATGGCTCTGTACTGCCTGACCTTTCCCACCAGAAAAATTATTCTGCTTCTTTGGAAACATGGCTCAGTGCCATCCCCACTGCAGACATGGTTTCAAACTGCCTTGGAGTTCTGCCATGAGGAACCTCTGGATTATTATACAGGACGGATGCCAGACAAACTGGCTGAGGTGTGGTTGGGTTTTATGAACTTCCAATTTGAAAGTTATGCTATACATAATGTGATTAGATCTGACTGGAATGTTATTCCTTATTTTCTTTTATTGAAGTTTAATTGTTTCCTTATTCCACTGTCATCTCTCCATTTGACTAACACTTGTGTATCACTGGTGAGAAGGAATACTCAGCCTGGCTTTGTCTTTATACACCACTGGTCTGTGGACACTTTTAAGTTCGCTAAAAGAAAGAAAGAAAGAAAGAAATCATTCAAAAAGCAAATTCCTTTTTAAGGCTCAGTCCTAAAGCTTTTGCAGAAATCCTGTGTGCAGCAAATCTTTTACCGGAAGGATAACAAACATAAACCATCAATCACACAAACAGACATCATTCTCACTGAGAGGCATACGCAGTTTGGACGGCCATTGCATTGATTTTTTAGCCCCTAGTTGTGCATTCTGATCTGAGGTGAATGAATTTCTTCTGTGCAGTTTGGTGCCAGGAACACATTATGAAACAAAATATATGATTTACAGATATTCACAACTTCTAATGCCAGAATGAGTGACTAACTATAATGTCTGCCTAACTCAAGTACCAATTTACCTCACTTGCTCTTGCTACTGGTAGTAATCAGTTGGACACGGTATCACATGGCATGGCTTGTCTTAAGGTGCACCACATTCCTCTGCCCCTCATAAACTCAGATCTATGTCCTTTTCCATCCCACCTTAATTTAATAGCTTGCAAATATTATTGACAGGTGATTACCAATGGAAAACACTATGGTTCGTTCTAGTACATACTGTCCACACTTCCAAAACCCTAAAATAATGAAGGTTTCCCACAGGCTTTGTGGTTACACAACTATTCCTCAACTCTGAAGTTTACACAAGTAGTTCTAAACTTGGAAGCTTTTTTCCCAAGGAAAGTAGAGAAACTCATGATGAGGATGTACATTTTTATGCCTCATAACCCGTTATGTCTCATAGGCATAAATGTACTTCTTGTTTATTTTTGGTAGAGGTGGGACCTAACTGGCTCAATAGCTGAAGGCAGACTTTCCCTAAGTGAAGAAAAAGAAAACTGATCAGATGATACAGCACTAGTATTTAGCATTAATTAAAAAAAATCTCAAAGATGTAATTTTCTTTCATAAGAAGACAATAACTTGAAAAAGCCAGTATATGACTGAACAGCTTCACATAATCACCAGGTTTACAGAGCCACTGGAACAGAAGTCATAAATTAAATTTGGCTGTCCTTGACTGTGTTTCCTAAGGAAGCTAGTGCTGGCTTGGGGGCTGGGGGGGAGATGACACAGTTTTAGTTCTATTCATTATTTTTTTTGTTTCAGTTCAAAGATTTTTCTCTTCTATAGCACTATAGAAGCAAAAATACAGGTATTTTAAAGTCAAGTTATATGCTTATGTCATAATTTAACCTACTTAGTTACATATCATGAAAAAAATCACTTTATTAGAGGTGTTTATATAAAAGATTGCAAAGCCTTGTTCTGAACACCCAGCATCAGCACTAGCAAAAGAAGGGCTAATATGCCCATGCCATTGTTCAGTTCAATTCCTAATCATATTGTTCCTTGCCTATAATATCCATGATTCTCATATCACTCCTTTTCTCTTTTCCCTAGTGCTCTGTGGCTTTGCTTTACTACCCAACAAAGTAGAAGAGCCAGTAGGATGCTTTATCAGCAGCAACCATTTAAAATCAATGTTAACATACCTATTTCCTGTCTGTCCTGCCCTCTTCCCCTCTCCCTTTGGCTGTGATGTATTAAAATGATTTTGATTGAGTGCACATGGACCCCTGCTTTCTACGCAAGAGTATCAGATGGGTTCAGCTGCGTGTTGTAAACCTCACTCTTTCAGCAAATATGAGGAATACTCTAGTCTTTCTTGAGGAACCAGTCATGGTTGGGAAGTAGAAATGTCTTTTCTGGGCCTACAGAGGTCCCAGTAGCCATGGTATGCAGCACAGCGCCAAAAGCAAAATTGCTACGAGGTCACAGATTTGTTAAAATAAAAGTTGTTTTCTATCCAAACCTCAAGTGACATTGTAACAAGGTTTTACTGTTCTTGCTGTCACTTTGTATTAAAAGTCTTAGACCAGTGAAGAAAGGCAGAGCTTAAGAGAGAGGACAAGTAGGGAAGTGTAGAGCCACTGTGTAAGTTCATTTTTGGTGGCAGCATGAAAAATATTTCAATGGTAGTTGAAGCAGAAGAAATATGGGTTGAACTGTACAAAGTTCTGCCTCAGCCTTGAGTGTGCTAACAGACCTTCAGTGCCTCAGCTGGGGCCTCCAAGCACCCCTGTCCATGGGCTCAGGAGCCCCATTTAAGCTCAGGCTTGGGCATCCACTCCTTGCCTGAGGTATGCTATAGGTCTACTTTTTCTCAGACCCACACCTGAATTGTTGCTTGGCTTTCCCAAACTAGCTTCCAACTTGACTTGTTACTTTGCTTTTTCTGTGATCATCACTGGTCTATCAATAGGATCTGTTACAGTCACCACTCTACCACAATATTTGTTCAGGGTCAGGGAAGCTATTGCCTGGCCTCTGTTCTGACCACCCTTGGTGTCCTCCCTGAGGAAGCAGCTAGCCCTTGCTGCATCCTGGAGGAGAATCAATAAAGGAGTGCTACATATCCAAGAAAAGGGAGGAAAAAAACTGATCTTCCCCCTCTATTTCACCTCCTCCAATCCCTGTTTAGAGAGAGAAAGATTTTCCCTGCAAGGATGTGAAATGTGTTTCATGAATTTCTGAAAGCAAGGCAAAGGCATTTGTATACTCTTGCAGTCTCCATATTGCAGTCATGCAAAGAAGTTGATGGCAAACTACATGGGAAAACAAGGAGTAAATACATGCCAAGAAGTAAAAATAAAAATAATGACAGTTCAGACTTATTTAGTTTCCATAATATCAGAAATTTTACTCAAAAGACATCATTCTGATATAGGATCTCCAGTAGCATGTCAGCCATTTTACCAAGCACCTGTCAGATATTACCATAAAATATTTACCTACATCTAAAAAAAAAGAAGAAAATCCCACAGCAACCCCCCCCAACACACACCATGATTTGAAGTTCATTGCTCTCATAGAGGGAAATGAATACTCAGGAACATGTAAGAAACCAAAGTTCTATAACTAGCATATTCTTAATTAAAATCTAAAGAACATCACATAAAAAAATGGGAAGGAGTCTTGATCCTGACAGTATGGATAGTTCTGCAGTTATATTTATATGCTGAACAAGTTGATCATGAGTGATCATATGGAGATTCTCATAGCTTACTACAGATGAGCAAAAAAAAGGCCTGGAAGATGGAAGTGATGAGAAAGCTCCTCTTCTTTTGGCTCAAGCAAAGAGGTTTTACTTTTCTAACTCATGATAGAATAGAAACAGAAAAACATTCAGATCACCTCTTAAAATTAAAAAAATATAAAAAATATATTGCTTGTGTCTGATGGCACAGGTTAGGTCAGTAGAATTGTCTTCCCATGAGATGTGGAATGGCCGCACAACTACTCTGAAATAGTTTTTGTAGCATATGGGAGCTGTTCTGAGGCTTATTTGCCTGAGGGTTGGTGCTTGGTCTGTGGATATCCACCAGCATGAAAATACTGGTCATGTCTCTCCTGGCCTGTCCTCATTCCAAACACACTTCTATACATTCAAGTGACACTTTGTTCCATTCCATTTATTTTGCAAAAGCCAAAAGCTTTGACCAGGGTGTGGGAGGACTCCATATTTTTATCCTTCTTAGATCTTAGCACATAATCCATAGGAAAGAGAGCTGAAGTGAATTGTTTGCTTCTTTTATTAAAAATAAAAAACATCATGGCTGTTGATCTCTCAGTCATTTTCCCTGTTAAATGTCAACATACATCTGAGGTTACTAAAAATTAAATAACCAAGTAAGATTAAAAATAAAAAATAGAAAAATGTGCATGTTTAAAAGACAGTCCTGATTTATTTCCAGCCTCCTTAAAGTAGCCTTTTTTTTCTCTCTCTCCAGGTTCTTTTCCTCTGTTCTTGTTCTCACTACCACCTGACATTACAGACAAACCCCATTTCCTTTTTCATAGAAGCTAAAGAAGCTTGGTTAAAAAGATAGAGCTTGTAAAGGCTATTTGCAAGGTGTATGCAGTCTGTGTATCAAGCGTCAATGTATCCAAAACAATGGCTAATGTAAATGGCAGTGACAGGGAGACCCTTCTGCTCCTGGCTAGGGTCTGCTTTTTCTACAAAGAAGAAAAAAAAAACCAAATTCATGTGCCTCTTTATGATTGTTCTGAGTAATATTTATTGCAAGAGAATGTTATTCTGAGTGCACACTCTTTGTTTAGCAATACAGTTTAGACTTTGAAATAGAAAACTATTAAATAGCCAAGATGCTCATCTTTCAAGCACACATACTGGAAAGATGTTCTAGCACATTCCATGCTCTGCAGACAAATTACTTGGTGTTTTGAAATAATGAAGATTCCTGGCAATTCCTGTGTAAATTCTTCACTTATTCTACAAAACATCCAAAATGTGTATCAACTGTAAAGGTGTTGCACTGAGGTCTCCATTCATGTTCCCATGCTGGGAATATAAACAGCTCAGCATCTTTTTTCTCAAACACACTCGCAGTAGATTTCTCCCTCTGTTCAGTTTGTCTCAAACCAAAAAACCTTGTCCAAACAGTTTCTCATGAACTAAGCAAATTGTTTAGGTCTTGCCACAGAGCATGTTCAGGTTTGTGCTTTCAATGTGCTGTATAGTGATTTTAGTACTTAAGTATCAGACTATCTCAATACAGTTGCATACATTCCCACTTTAATAAGTCAAATTGATCAGCCATATATTGCTTTTTTTTAGTTCTGAAATGATTGCATTTACACGCTACCAGTTCATTAACAGAACTCACACTAGCGATTAAGTGGAGAAATTGATAGAACTAATGCAATAGTGAAAATGAAATCATTCCTTCAAAACATTGTAATTTTAGCAAAGTTTTGTTCTGTGGTGAAAAAAAACCTACAGCTGTCCAAAATATGGCATTCTAACCCCTTAAAAAATTTAAAAATACCATCCGTAGGCAATGCAGTGCAGATAAACAGATGTTGCAGAAGTACAAAGCCCAAAGAAGAGAAAATGGTTTGACAGTTCTTATGTTAATATGTCTGAAAAAATGGTAACATATGTTTCTCTGATGAAGAGAAAGAGAGAATGCAAAATATAACAATTGCTAATGTTTATAAATAACTATTGAATGACTAACACGCAGTTAATACCTGCATTCGTTATTGTTTTGAGTTTTCTTAAGAACAGTAAGTAGATCAATTAGAGAGGACTACAAGTTCAGCATCTTTCCGTGTACCATTAGTTGTTTAGTATAGCTGGAGAAGGTCTCTACACTATCTTTAATCTGCTTGTGAGGTTTTTCTTCCCCTGTCCAAGAAGTCTTCTCATTAAAGTGAGCTCTTTTGAAATATGCAACACTGGCTAGCTTAGTTCCACTTACTAATGGTCCTGAATTGATTCTTAATTAGTTGCAGTTTTGGTTAGAATCCCATTAAAACAGCTGACTGCTCTGAGAGGAAAGGAGGAACTGGCTGGTGTTCTGCTGTGAGCTGTTGGGACCTGGGCTGAGCTTGCACCCACAATGGCAGCTGTGCAAAATGCAGCAAGATTCAAATCACTCTCTGTGTCCTGGTTTGAACACAAACCTTCCGATGGTAATTTATCCTCCTTCTATAAAATATGATGAAGAAACACATCCAGATGCTGTTAGGAAAATTGCATTCTTCCAATACTTCCTGCTCTCTTCTTAAGGAAAAGAAAGGATGCTAATTCAGAAGAGTATGAAACCTTTTCAATAAATCACTGATTCTTTTTTCTGTATAATTTTATTTGCTATATATTTTCTAACCTCTGTTTATATTCTAGAAAGCCTCTGGGAAGCTGAAGATTACATTTTCATGTTTTTCTTCCAAATGACTGAGTATTTGCTATGAACGGAAACATATTTTTTTTTATGAAGGGAATCAGTGGTCATTGTACAGCTATTGTTTTATGATTTGAGTTTAATTATAGAAAAGTGAGGTATCAAAAAACCATGCCCTTCTAAAGCACTATCTGAAGCAAATGTCCCTGTTGTTAGGGGACAGTGATGTCACGTGATCAGCTTTTGTATTCAGCAGTAATAATTCACTGCCTGCATGGGGGGATTGATCCCAGCTATGGTATCCCCAAAGGAGACTCCACTAGGAATGGGCTCACATACTTTGATCTGCAGATTAACATGAGCAGGATCACAAGCCTTTGTCTCTTGTAAACATCGTATGTCCCTAAATTTGTATCCAGCAAAAGGCTGAGTCTTGTGTTTATTTGGGTAATGAATTGCAGTAATTAATGCATGCATTGATTCCTCTACTGACTCTCCCCTAAAGGCCATTTCCATTTTTAATTTATAGAAAATGCATACGATTCCTTTAATCAGAGCAGAGTCTGGAATCTAAAATAAACACTCATGCAAAAATTATAGTAAATAGAAGTGAGATTACTGAGCAGAATTAAGGTAGGAATTTAGGTAAACAGAAGCTGTATTTAATGTTGTATTATAAGACAGCTACATAGCAATGAGTATGAAAATATGCATTTGGAATTTTCCCGGTAGATCCAACCCTATAATCAGAGAAGCACAAATCCTACTATTTCATTGAACAGATTTCCACTTCAGGGCTCAATTTGGTCCCTAACATATGAATGTATATTTATGTCACATATTTCCATTACGAGGATGTTTTGATGCTGTCTTTCCTTCAGTCTTTTATAGCTTTTGCATTAAAAAAGACCCTACCATTTACTATATATTCTTGAGGGGGGGAAGATTCAAAGGAGCAACGTGTGCTTCCTTTATGAATTGTGAATATTTCTTATTTGCTAAGTGCCAAAACTGTACACAGCATTGTACAAAATGCAAAATGCAAACAGCCTTTCCCTCACAGTCCTTCAGCCCAAAAGCAGTTTCTAGCATTCTTAGCATTACCCTGGTCTTAAACTGGACCATTCACAAACAACACGGCTTCAGAACAAAGCAAAAATCAAGTGCAAACCAAATAACACAGTTAAGAAATAAAATAAAAAAATCCAAACCCAAACAAAATTGTATCAGATTTTTTTGATTCCTTCAGTACTCTCAGAATCTAAGATTATCTTTTTCCTTACTTGAGAAGTGCATGTCTTGTATCATACAGTTTTTTGTATATATAAAATTTCCATATACATATTGAAATGTGTGTAAAATATGCCTGGGGAAGTATGAATATACAGCATTATAAATATACAGCAAGGCAGATGATGCTGTGCTGAGGAATGGAATCCAATATTTTTCAGGAATGTACAGGTAATATAAATTAAAAAATACTCCATGGCATGTATGCAGCATAAAGGACACAAAAAGAAAGACAGATTTGGGAGCACACACAAACTAAAGGAATACCTGATTAACCTTTCACTGACTCCTGGGCCACGTGATGCAAAGCTTGCCTTCCTCCTAGAGTGATGGCTTTAGAAGAAGATGTTAAATTTAACCTCTGGCGCAATGATAAATTGACAATAAAAAATTCAATGGCTTGGTAATTACCAATCACTTTGGACATCGGCAACATTTTTCAGTTCTGTCAGTGCTCATTGGCACAAAAGCTTCAGCTGAAATTCTCTCGATCTCCCTCTTTTTAACTTTGTTTTCATGATGCAGATTAAATCTGCCACCCTATTACTGATTCATTTTCCTAATTTTTCATGTCTGCACCATGCCCCAGCTGCACCAGGCTGATAATTGTGGAGCCCAGCCCTGATGATTAACATCAGAAGAATTAATTATGCCTGCCATTAAAATTCCAGGTTGCACATGGTGATCAAGAAAAATTAAGTTTCTCTAGGCCTCTAAATCATTTCACCTTTGAGGAGAATGATAGTGCCTCGACAGCTAAACTGCAGCCTGCGTTCCAGAAAAGGTCTAAACCACACACCCTTTGTGTAATTCACTAAGTGCCTTCCTAGTTATTCTCACTGGTTTATTCCACTTGCTAAAAGGATTTACTGCTCTCCAAATAAAGAAAACTGAAGTATCTTGATTCCAATATAAAACACTCTTTTTCCTTCATTTCTGAGACTCTTTGAGGAGTATCTGTTATATTAATTTCCAGATTAAAGCATTGCACAGAGAATGAAATATCCAGGCACAGAAATAGTTTCACAGAATTGGTAGGTAATTTACTTTTGTCCCAGTTACAAACTGAAGGGAAAGTATTATTTTAGTACTAGGTAAAGACAATGATATTTCTTAGAAATAAATTGATAATGAAACAAAAGCAGATTCCTAAGATCTTTAGGCTAAGTAGTAATGAGTAAGGAAAAGGCTGTTGACTGACTCATGTTGAAAATTATTTTTGCATATTCGATCTAGCCTAAGGTATGACATTTACTAGAGCCATAAAGAGTAAGACAATATGTATTTATCATGTTCTTTTTCTACACTATGTTTCATTTTTAAATTATTATAATCTTGTATATTACTAGCTTAGCTTTAGAAGACTGTGATGAGGAGTCATATTTTGATGAACAGATGTAAATATCTTGTGTCAAATGGTAAATGTTCCTCCCGACTCTACAAAGAGTATGCATAAACTATGCATCGTATTTGCTTCCCCTGTTATGTTTAAGCAGTACCACCATAGCAAAGCTAGACGTGGATATTCTTGTTAGCTTTTATAGATGACAGATTTCTAGAATAAACTTAACGGAATCAGACCAAAGAGCAGCACAAGAGCAATTATCTTCCCCTATAAAATATGTTATAAAATGGGAGGTCTCAGTGCATTTTGAGATTAACTTCTACGGGAAGTCATGTGCATGGCGAAATAAGGGAAAGACCCTTCAATTTAAAACTTAAATCCTTGAGTTTAACGTGACCATCACTGCTATAGCTCAAGGATATTGTATTCTATATATAATAGGCCATTTAGAACTTGTGAGGACTTTATTGCACTGTCTCACGAATGACAACTAGCACAGTATTCGTGATTAAATGAACATTTATTTTATGTGTAACAGTATTCCAGGAATGCCATAAAATGAAGCATGAAGTCATCCATTTAAACATTTTTAAAACATGTCTTAACTGAAAGTATTGAAAGTATCTCCTTACAAGACTTTCAGCTAAACCCAAATCCTTTTTCTTTCTCCCCCAGGACACAAGGGATAACACAAAAGTACCAAGATTTTCAACATATCGTGGATGTCTCCCCAGAGAGTTAAGAAAACAGCCAAACACGTTGTCAAAGGCCCATGAAAGCTAGTGAGAGAAGTCTGAATATATTTGCTGGTCTTGTCCCTTTCTAACACCCATGAAGATAGAGGAAAAGGAGAAGACTTGACAAGCAACTCAATGAAATGGGATTAAAACACTGATGTAAGATTATCTCAAACACTTTCTGAATTAGACCAGTATTCAAAGCAATAAATTCAATTTTTAGCAAGTATGGCTATCAGTCAATATATTTAGGTGATAAAAGGTTAATTACAGATTTAATTTCAAGACTTAAAAACCCCAAATCTAATAGTAACAGGAGGAAAACTAACTGTACTGATTTTTGATATGTTTAAAACGTACTGCAAATAGATTTACTATGTAAATACCTAAATGCTGTATCACAATCAGAATCAGCACGGTATGAGCTTTGGGAAATTATCTTCACTGACTCCAGCCTTGAGACTGCCAAAAAATAAAACAATCCATCTTGAAATTAGCTTGAAACATTATTCTGGGATTAAGTTTTAGGCCAGGGAAGACAGGGATTAATATGTTCCATTTCCCCTAAAATAACCAACTGCCTTTGTCCAATTCACTCTTACTAGTTCACAGATGGCTCTTGTCACTACATATGTGCCCATAGCACTTTATCTACCAGTCAATTGAAATACAACTGATGTTAAAGAGTAGAGATCTTGTAAAAGATTTCAGTTCTGAATCTCTAAATTTGGGCTAATGATAATTTTTAAAACTTGACACATTAGCACAGGGAGAAGAAAAATACTGTGGGAAGGGAAGGGAAGGGAAGGGAAGGGAAGGGAAGGGAAGGGAAGGGAAGGGACGGGAAGGGAAGGGAAGGGAAGGGAAGGGAAGGGAAGGGAAGGGAAGGGAAGGGAAGGGAAGGGAAGGGAAGGGAAGGGAAGCAGAAAATTCTGTCACAGCATTGCCAGGTTGTGAATTCTTTCAGCCTACCCGAAAGCAGATATAAGAAGTACCACTGCCTCTTGTCAAAAGTGAGATTCACATCCTGGCTTGTAAAACTCCTTGTAAATACTTTGATGCTTAGGTTGATCAACTCTAAATATCAGAAATAAGCTATTCCCCATTTCTAGATAGCTTTAGGCAAATTTAAAATGAAATTTAGTTATCAAAGGTCAGTGGCTCTGTATGAAATGCATTAGATAAAGAGGTCTCTGCTATTTTAAGAGATAAAAATCCAGCTTTTAGCTGCTCAGCCACTTTATTTTCCTAAAAAAAAAATTATCCCATTGCTCCTAGGTAAACACAACCTACCATCAAAAAACCCAAACATTTTGCAATGTCATTGATGGTCATCTTCTGACGTCCTTTATCCTGATTTACTTTGCTTGTTCGTTCCAATTGTGTGATCGGTGAAATTAGTTACTGCTGGACAGCAGTAGAATTTGGCCTTTAATCTTTTGTTGATAATTCCTAGAACCACAGCTGATTGAATGCCTCTGCATCGGCCATCCAAATTTTTGCTAATGTGGTTTTCTACAATATCATATTACAAACTTGTATTAGATATACATTGTGCTCACCTGTGGCATGAAAATAATTCCAACAGCTATCATGTGTACAGTACAGCATCTGCCTGAAGTACAATGAAGCCTTCAGCCTAGTCTCTTGTGCACTTTCTTTTTGTGATCTTTTTGGAATTACTAGTATTCATTGGTTTGAGTATCTACTTAATATTTTCTAGTAACAGGTTTTAATTTTATATATATTTACATTATATTTATATTTATTTACATTATATATTTACATTAACATGACCATGAACTTGAACTCACTGTGACAAGTGCTGTAAAACAGAAGGGGTCTTTTCTCAAAGAATTCACTTCCCAAGTGACAGACCAACAGAGGAATACAAGTAAACAATGTGACTGAATTTGACAGCATATTGTTACAAAGATTTTGTAGCCATCATATTAAAAAAAAAGTAATGTAAAAGCATTGCTTTCAAATAGGATGAGAATCATGTCTACCATTTTTTGTCACACACACTTTGATACAGAAGAGGTGCTTTTAGCGGTGATATTTTTTTCTGTGATGTATTCCTCCCTTCCATGTTATCTAGGTATTTCTTCATCTCCCAAACCTATATCTAATTTTCCCATGCTGTCAATATGACACTCATGTCATCTCCTAGTCTTCAAAAACAGTGCTAACAATACGCAAAGATGTGAGAACACACACAGTCCAGCAAATAGTTAATTTTGAATTGCCACACAGTGCATGGATTCCTGAAGCCAGACATAGGCTGCTACATTTCACTGCAACTGGTACTGTGCCTACCACTTAGGCCATTAGCCAAAGAGTTCCAGAGGAAAGCATACCTCATGACAATCAGCTTTGCTCCACAGCTTCACCTGTCAAATAGGCTGAAACCAAACTGGTAATGCTAGACGCTTCTGCATCAGTCATATATCACAGGACAGTTGACGTCCCCACGTACAAATCAGGTGTACCTCTCACGCACTAAAGTGAATTAGATTGCCAGGTCTGATTTCAGCATTTTTCCTGTCAATTTGCCAGACTTGCTGAGCTGCATCAACTCGCTAAAGAACAGAGACAACATTCCAGTGTCATGTGAGAATCACGGAGTGAAAAAAAGAGAAAGAATACCCTTTGAAGTGTAACAGGCTTACAATTACATAGACACCTAAGTGATTCTATGTTGCACTAACGCAGCTAGATATATCTGTCTTCTGTGTGAAATAAAAATCACTTTAGAAATAAAGGCAAAGGAGAAGAAAGTCCTTGTTTCTTAATTGTTGTTGAATGAGATCAGCTCAAGAGCTCCAGTCTAGCTCACATGAGAAACCACTGAGTCCAAGAAGATAACCTGTGTTTCTAAGGACAAATCATAGGAGCAAGATTTGTAGAATTAGCCTCCAAATTTGCAAAGTATCAAAGTCAAAGCAATTACTAGTGAGGACTGTGAGAATCCAGGGAGCATTTTACAGCTTAAAGTCCTAAGAGATAAAATGTTCCTGTACAGTAACACTGTTTTCTGTGTTGCTGGGCTGGGACACTGCAACAGACTGTTTCCTTCTCTCTGTAACCACTACTGGCAAAGGAACCACTGACAAGCCCTGCTGCTGACATCTGCGTGTTGCTTCATCACAGGCTGTAGCATCTCTGTCTCTAAGCTGACAGGGATGGCACTATGTTTGCTGTCTTCTGCACATGTCATTTCTTTCTGAGCAGCCATGCACTGGACTACTGCTCTGTAATGTTCGTTTAAGCAAAGGCACAGTCAAATGTAGTGTATGCAGTTGGGCTTATACTACTTAATATTATTGCATATCCTCTCATTTTCTAATGAATTAATAGTCATGAGTTTTGAACTCTTAATTGTTATGAAAATTAGTAATATTTTTATGGAGACTCATTTGCTATGAGAAAATTAAAATTAACAACTAAAATTTTATGCACAAAAATTCTGAACTTACGTACCCTACTGATTTCAATGTACTTCCAGTTAACTCTGGAGCAAAGAAAATAGGATGATTTATGTATACATCTTCAGTTCTGTGCTAATCAGATTTGAGTTCAATCTCCCCTGCTTTCTGTCACTGTAATTTTACTTGCACCATATCTGCCTAAAATGTAGTACAATGCATTCAACCTATATTTATCTATATGTAAATCCAGAAGCACATATTAATTCAAACACATATCAACAAAGTTTTGCCACACGTTTATGGGGCATTTCCTATTACAAACTACCTGAGCATGCTCAGGTTTCAGGTCCTTTCCCAATTATGCTGCAGCAGCCCAGGGAGCTTGCCTGTCTAATGTCAGTCACTAGAAGACACTCTTTCACACCAGCCTTGTGGTGCAGATACTGGCCCATGCAGTTGATGGTGCAGCAGCCTGTTACCATTTGAGTACCTATCACTGCAATAATCTTCTAGCTCTACAGCTATCATGGGGTAACAAGCATCTTGAGGGTTGACAGAACTATGAAATTGTCCCGAAGAGAAGCCGTATGAAGATAAATGCAGAATATATATGAACAAAAATCACTTTTTAACACAGGCAACACATTAGAACACCGAAATGTACAGGGAAGAGAAGGAAAGAATGAATATATCTATCAACTGATTAAACTAGTTGCAAAGTTCTCATCCTACATGTTTCAGCTGTTCAACAGTCAGATATATGTAGGCTTTCATATTACACATCTCTTCCCAACTCTGTGTTCATAGAAGAGGATCTAAATTTATAACATTCTTTTTTTTCATCACTCAAATCCATATTTATAATGTATTCAAATTCAACCCTTTCTCAAGGATTTCTCTGTTCTGAAACAAAAAAAACTTTAAGTCTTCCTGCTGACAGGTCATTGTCTGTTTCCACCATCTTTCTCACCTGGTATGTCCAGGAGAACTCCCAATTTACCCAGATGTTAACCAGAGCTACCTAATACCACTCCAATGTTTGCTAAAGGCAGATGCCAACTTTTGAAAGGCAGGGCAATGTTCACATCCCAGAATAAAAGTGTTACTATACAGAGTTTACCTTATATTCCAGATACCCATATAACTTGCTAATCACATTTTGTACAATCATATTCAGGTTCATGAAATGGCATAAAATTGGTCAGAGGCTGGGTCCTATTGCTCTAGGTTTAACAGCTATAAATTATATATAAGAATATAATTTTTCTTCCAGTAATAAGTTTTACTAATTTAATGTCACCACCTGCATAGGGGACTCATTCAAAATCTAAAAAGTAAAATGGTGTTTATTTAGGTCAGCCCATTTTGTCAGCAAGGTCTGGTGGGGGTGACTCACACAAATAAAGATCTGGCCAAATATTCCAATGACATTTTCAGTTTCAGGTCTCCAGGGAAGACTTTGGAAACAGTAAAATACAATAATTTTATACTTTCTTTTTTAGCAATAATCAGAAAAAATATGACTGTATTGGCAAAAAATTCACAATAATTTTTACAGAACTCTGCTTACAATATTTCATTTCACAATTAATGCTATTGCTTAGGAAAAATCAACCCAAAGCACACATGAGAAGTAGTGATTAATAAGGTTCTAGTTTGTTACACTTTCATTTGATGAGGCCCTGCTAGCTTGTCAATATTTCATCCCTGGTGATTTCCCTTTTCACGTGTTACTAATCCATGCTCCAGGTTTGGAGAACTGGCCACTAGTTTTAGACGGTCTCTAATTCCTTCAATTTTACATTGTTTGCTATGTTTCATTTTAAAATATCTTAATATTGAAAAATTAGTATCCATCCTCCATATGGTGTAAAATAACAAAACTAACAAACTGATGGAAATTTAATATTTTATGGTTTAAAACAGTAATTTACAAAAATCTGACTTTCACTCTCAATCCATTTTTCTGCTGTGAAGAAATCTGCATGAATTCTGTACTGATACACCATTATCTGACCTTTCAGAAAATACAATGATGATAACTTTTTCCTAAATAACACTTTTTCATATTCTTTGCAGTGACAGTAATTGTTAAAAACATAATTTGGAGTGAAAATAAATCTAGAAACTTAGAAAGCACCCCTACATTTTCTACAGTGACTAGGTTCAGTTCCTCAGGGGACTGATGGAGAAAACAGACACCTTTCTCATGGCAGTTTCCCCTCCTCATCCAATACTCAATGTGACCAGTAGCAGTCAAAGGTCAGGGGACAAATGAGAGCTACTCAGCTAAGTGAGGCTCTGCAAGAGACAAAGATAAATCGATATGGATGTGGGAAACTGGAATGAATGAATGAATAATTAAAAAGATGTTTCCATTGGTCCGGCACCTGTAACAGAAGGCAGAAAGCCACATACCCTACGATCTATGTCAAAACTGTTTACAACGTTTCAGCTAAGACTGGCTGAGAAAAAGAGTGTTACACTCAAGCATTTAGGTATTTATACAGGTTTTAGTCAGACATGTAAATTCCAGATTGTAGGATATATTGAAAGATAAGTCATATGCCTGAAATAACACTCTCACTTCAGGCTCTGTGTTGAAGAACTGGATCTTTATATGCAGACATAGCAATCTTTCTGCAAGGAAACTTAGCTGAGGACCAAAGTTGGAAATCTCATATAGTCAATCTTTTGACTAAATTTGTAGCACTTCATGATTTTAATAAGGTCAAAAATTCCACAAGTCCTTTGAAACTCAAAAAAGTTAGCCTGAGAGACAAAATCTGCAGATTCATCAGTGTTCAAGTTTTGATTCTGCTTTGACTTAATTCAAATATCTTTGCACTTCACCAGCTGATATCCAATTGGAGCAAAGCTTTATACTCTTTTTTAAGAATTCCCTCTTTCTGTGAGGGGATTTGGCTTCAGTAATATGGGGACGACTCCAAATGATAAATAACCTGAATATTGAACAAATGGCAACATTTCATTCATGCAGAGCAAGAAAATTTAGCCCCCATGGGTTATGTTACTGGGAACTCCTTAAATCAAAATGTGGAAACTCAATATTGAGGTACATAAAGTATAAGCTTTATTGATCATGTCTCTTGTGACTGGGCATTCCTACCATGCTAGAGACATAATTCTGTATGGGGCTGATTTCCTTCAGCTGTGACTTAAGGGTGCTCAGCATCTAAAAAAATCACAAAATCCCATTTCTGCACACGTGTATCTCAGAATAGAATGTGGAGGAATTCTCAAGGGTATTCTTTTTCTTCAGCTTTTATGAAATCCTAGTCAGGCATTGAAGAATCCTGAAGGAAATTAACGGATATGCTTTCCAGTGGAGGAGGTTGCCTATTTGGCATAAACTTCAGTAACAGTATGAAAGGCCAATGTCATTTTGTTTTCTGATCTAGTGCAATGCTAGTAATCCATTCTTACATATTTGCATAACTTTGCTTTATATCAACTCGAGTGACTATTTCCCTGTCATGTATGGTGTGATACTGAGTAGATGCAGAAAAGGACAGCCAATGGAGGGTGAAGGAAGATGCCAAGGTTATAAACCAGTGCTCATATTTACAATCGAGTTTTATTTTCATGAGAAGCTTCTCCAGCGCAAGCATAGGTGCAAGTGGAGAACATCAGAGCGCTCTATCAGGCAACAGCCTCCCTGGCCCATTCCTGTAAATTCTCCTCAGTGGCATGTTTTATTGCCCCAGAGACACCCTGTGATGGCTATTTATTTAATTGCTCGGAAAGCCCAGCCAAAGAAGGGTGTCTCAAGTTTGGCATGTTAGTTTCCTGCTTGCAGATTTACAATTTAGCACTGTTTGAGTTTTCAGAGTCTCCTTGTTAAAAGTGAGAGGGGCCCATTTCGCCAGATGAAGTACAACTGCTTTGTCTACCTCCAAACAGCCGAAATCCCCCAAAAGGCACAGAGCAGAAGTGCAGTCTGCTTGAAAACTGGTGTGTGCCGCCCCTCCAACCACTGATTAATATTTGACATATTCTCCAAGCAGAGCTCTATATCAAGTTCAGTGTTTTCTCTGTCCTGTCCTTTCCTTCCCTCCTCCCGCCTAATTTTGTAGACAGACAGCCATAATACGCAATAGAAGCATAACTCTTTAAACTGAAAATGTCATCACTTAGGAATACAAGAGAGTGGTATGTGTCATGTATGTCTGCAAAATGCAGTTGCTGTCTGTTACAGTCTGTAGCAACTTTTAAATCTGTCATCACGGCATGAATTTCATATTAAGCTCCTTCCCAGTGCTTTAGCCAGGAAGTAAAGGGGGGAACATACTGTATCATTTATGGGCATGCTGGTGCTGGGTCAACCATGACATCACTCTCCACTCCGCTGAGCTGTAATGAGGTGAAAAGGCAGCTTTAGAACAACATACACTTTATTTATTAGGAAAATTTAAGTGTGCATGTATTTCAATTTATGATAAAACTGAAAACAAAGGTTATGGACTATAGGTCTTCTACAGCACAAAGTGAGGGGGGAGGGAAGGCATTTTGTAGATGGTGAAAGATTTAATGCATTTAAAGCTCAGAAGATGGAAATTTCTGTGCAGTCTAAAATCCTTTACTGACAGCCCAACCAATTAGAGATGCTACATAGTGCATTTTGTTGCAGTCAAATTGTATTATATACTTTGATTAGAGCATGTAACTGAAGCAAGAGTCTAATTGGGACTAGCTAAAATCTTCAAATTCAGAAGGATGTAGGCATATAAATTGGGAACAGAAAAATAGAATTTGTTGAGGGGGTGGAGGATATAAGATCTCTTGGTTGCAGAAGATTCCCTAGAAGCCTGCAATGCTTTTTAAATAACATTGAGAAGCTGAGTAGTTCATAGCATCTCTCCAAATTAATGCTTAAATTTAAGATGGACATGTGTGGTTTACAGTAAGGATATATTTTTTTTTGCTCACAGCTGAAGATGGGACAAAAGAGGTACAAAAAAAGTAGAAAAGCACAATGTAGAACAGGTCTGATCAGACTTGCAATTAATTGCTCTTGTTCCTTTTTTCTCAACTACTTCTTCTAGTGTTCTGTTTTATTTTGGGGAGTGGCTTAATTATTTTTCATGTTTAAGTGAAACAGTAAGGAATATATTATTTTTACTGCAGGCATGGTACCAGCAGTTGGCTTTTTCTGGAAAGCGCTGAAAAGCATCACTGGTGCTTACTTCCCTATTTAGAATCTTGCCTTGCTTCTAAAAAGGGCATCCCACTGCCAGCTGATCACTAGCCTGGCAATCCCATCTCTGTTCGCGTAAACAGGAAACCCTACACCCACAGTGTTCAAAAAATACTTTTAAAACGCTACATGCAAGCTAGAGCTTTTCTGTCTGTAAGATCTGAACACAGCAAGTACCAGTTCTACAACATGAATTTCTAGGCACTACTGTCATACAAATAGTAAATAATAATTTACGTAAATACACTACTACATATAATTAAATAGAGAATTTTGTCTAGGTTTAACTAAGGAATTTCAAATTTGATATTGAGATTTTTTCCCCTACTGCTGTTACTTTAACAGCTCTGGTCCCAAGAAACAAATAGCCTGAAATTGGTCTGTAGCCAGAATATGCAGGGTTCTAACCTTCCTAAATCTCACAAACCTCTAACACCTAGCAAATGTCTGAACAGTATTTGGCAGAAAATACTCCATGAAAAACCCATCTGGAAGAGTCAGTGTCAGCCCCTGAAAATGGGGTATTCTTTTTTCAACTTAGTGGTAAGCCATCTCAGTATGGTGCTAACATACAATGTACTGTTGCAGTTGTAATTTTTCAGATGAAACATACAACTTAATTCCTCAGCGTTCATAGAGGTTTAAGAAGCCATTATATGTTTCTCAAAGCAAATGTATTATTGCTGGCCAAACTCTCACATGGGGGAATTAATTCTGCCTAGTATATTTATCCAAAAAAGGCAAAATTGTTTCTTTTTTTGTTATTAATTTTTTATTTCATATCTGTTATCAGGCAAATGTCTCAGACATTTTTAAGATCTTGTTTCAAAAGCTAGTGGCAACCTTCCAGAAAAAAAAAAAAAGGGACAAAGTAGGCAGAATAGATAATTTTGTATATGTTCTTATTTCAGCCAAACATTTCCACTAGACAACACTAAATACTTCATAAATTGCAAGGGCTACACTTCCAATTAAGCTCTGCAATTTATATGTAAAAGAAATAACTGAGTGAATGGGGCAACTCATGCAGTGGACGACTCCTCAATCCAAGTGCAAGTAAAACCTAGACAACTTTCACTCTTTATTTGTTCGGTTTTGATTTTTTGGGGTAAGGTTACCCTCCTATATTACATTTTCTGTTTTCTCCCCATTCTAATCAGGCTCAATCTATCTGTGAATTTCCTTGCTTAGGAAGAAAGATCTAAAGAAATGCCACGAGTATAAAGTCTCTTAGTCCACTACTCATTCTTAAAATATCTTTGTCTGCCTTCAGTGCACATTTGAAAAAGAGTTCTGGAACATTATACGAGGAACCTATTAGTTAAAATATTTTTATTTAAATTTGGCTTGTAAAGCATTCTCTCTACTTCCCCTCACATGTGTTACTTGTTTCAAGTACAGCATGAACCAACAGTAAACATCATTTTCCATCTCCAGCTGTGATGGAAAGCACCTGGAAGACAAAAGATGACGAAAAGTATCAAAACCAAGATTATACAGCATGAACCAAATTCATTCTTCGTATGTTTCCTCAAATGCTGACCTAAATTGAATTACACTGTGAGTGAGTCTGGCTCTCTATCTGCATTTCTTATTAAATTGCACACTGTTAGCATCTGCCTTTTCATTATACCTTGTGGCCTTTTCTTTCCCATTAATAACCTCACCATATGCCCCCAGTTCAGTACTTCCTCTGCTGAATTTATTTTGTCATCTACAGATTCTTTAAACTGTTTCCTTCTTCAGTATGTGAATTCTTAGTACAAGACAAGAAGCATAATCTCTGAATTATGCACTACTTGCATAATGCTTTTCTCAACAGGTAGCCCTCTGTACCTTTCTATATTTAGTAGTCTGGTTTCTGTCCCCCCCAGTCACACAGAATAACAGGGTACCCCCTGTGAATCTACAGTCTTCAGAAAGGAATAAAGAAAAGGGCAGAAAACATTATTGTGCCAGTGTATGAATCCAGAATTAATTACTCTTGAGTACTCAATACAGCTTTGGTTTCTCTAGCTCAAAAAGTTGTAGCAGAATTTGAAAATAGAAAGAAAAGGCCAGCAATGACAACTGAGACTTGCAGTGACTTCTACGTAGAAATGATTAAATAGAGCAGGACTCTATCTTAAAGTTCTGCTTCTGAGAATACATGATCCTAACTATAAAAATCAAAAGTTGCACGAAGAAGCTGAAAGGTGTCCTCCAATACAAAAATTAGACTGTATCAAATGAAAATATTTCAACCAATGCACAGTTATACTAAAAAAATTAGACATAGGATGCTGGGAATGTTGAAGATATAATGTGAATTTTAAAAGCTGCTAGATGTTTTCATGAAAGAAAAATCCATCCAGAACTATTAAACACAAAGATATCACCTTCATGGAATCCTAGAGCCATGTATCAATGCAGATTAGAAGAACAGAGAGGGGATTATCACTATATGTTTGACCTAATCTCGTGCCCTTCCGTAGACAGCTATTAGTGGCTGCTGTTGGAGGAAGAAATCCAGGCTAGGTAGGCTGAAAGAGGAACTCCAGTAACACTAGCAGCAAAATTTTAAAATCTCATCATCTGGCACAGTTTACTGCCTGTGCAACAAGAGCAAGTAATAAAGAACCTGTACTCCCCTTCGCTCTTTCAGTTAAAACACTAAACTGAGCTCTGGAACATAATACAGATCTCAGTCAACTTTCTCCTGTGACAGCAGTGACATTCAGTTCACGAGGAAGCAGTAGAGAGCTCCTCAGCAGTCCCTTACTCTGCTGTAGTAAGAGTCACAAATGCTCTTCTGACAATGTCTGTGTCATCTTCATATTGTACTGCACAGTGGTTTGGCTCTAAAGTATGATGTTTGTCTCACTTTCAGCCTGCTAACTAGCTGACACCACAGACCTTATCTAAATACTTCACATACATTTTTCTGTGTTCATTAAATCAGAGGGTTATTTTTCCATTTTAATTCTGTAATATTTCTCACACTGTCTTATAATCTGTACAGCAAAAGCTGAACAGAAAACCAGACAACAAAATACATGGCAGGAAGATGCCAAATCAGTCAGAAACCCCCACCCTATCCACAGACAATCAGCGCCAGCTGTAGTCCAATTAAACTTAATCTAGTCACATGCTCATGTGTTCCTCAGAAATTAGAGGAAATCAATTCAAATGCTAATGAGAAAACCCATAATTTATTATCTGCTGAGGAATGCATGTTACATTAATTTTAACTGTAAACAATTATTTTTATTGCAAGATTAATTACACCATCTTACACAACTTCCTTTTTTCATATTTTTTGAAAGAATTAGTTTTCTGCTACTGTTTTGTTGATCTGTCACAATATTTTAAGCCTGGAAAAGTATAATTAATTTAGGAATACTGCAAATGTGTTTTTCTATTCTTCTGTCAAAAGAAAGTGGGACAAATGCCTGAGGCAAAATACAGAATGATCTGGCTGAAGCTCTTGGCCTAAACAAAAGTACAAGATCTGGAAAACAGTGGGTTCCTTATTGGGAGTCTGGAGCTAAATACGTAAGGTGAGAAAAGAGAGAAAGCCCAGGTAAAAGCAAAAGGAAATTTTCATAGGTATTGGCCAAAAAGGAATGGAAAACAGAATTTTGAATTAACCCAAAATGTCATTGAGCTAGCTGAGTAGTTTGCTCTATTTTCAGTTGATCCCGTTATAATGATGCTTGCTTTCCTTCAACTTCATTATAGAGTCAGGAAGTTGCAATATATTTTATCAATAAAACACAAGGAAGCAGTAGAAAAGGAGAAGCATTTCAAGGCAGCCTATCTTGTTTGCTGACCAGAAGTCTTACTGTTTTTCTAGAAAGCATGAGTACAGAATGAAATATCTGCATGATAGTTGAAGTTTATTGTAGTCATAGAGGCAGAGAACAACAAAAATAATCCAAACAGTATTTTTTTCAGTTTCTAGACTTTGTTTGTTTGTTTTAAAAGCCTGTTCTAACCTTAGAAAATATCAGTGATAAAGGTCTTATCCTAAGCAGCCCATTATTCTTTTTATGTGTTTGATTTTTAGCACCCATAAGAATTCAGACACCTTTACCAAAATGAAAATCAAAACCAGAAATGTAGTTGAAGAGTTAATTTAGTGGCTGAACAATCAAGAAATTCGATGTCGTAGTTTCATTTCACATCAATCACTAGGAGTTTCCTCAATACAACTAAATCTGGGCCTCAGGTTTTTTGGGATGACTCTGGGGATCAGGTTTTGGGGCTATAACTAAGTAGAAAATTTTTCTTGACAAGTATTTTAGTGCTAGCATTGGTCACATTTACTTTATAGGAAACATGACAAATGTAGCTTATTTCTTCCTCACAAATCCTTTGCAAAACTGATTTGCACCTTCACTAATTTATTAACTACTCATAGAGTATTCAAAGAAGACTCTAAACATATCTGACTTCGTGTATGATTTAAAAAAATTTTTGCACTACTTTTCATTTTTGTCATGTCTAGTAAATACAATCACATGTTTCTGTTTATAATAAATGGATAGCCCACTTTTTAGCTGAGAAAAAGCAAAGTCTAACTTTGCAAGTAAGAAAACTCAAAGGATATCAGATAACACTGTATGGCACAAATAACCCTTTTCACACACATGGAGTGAGGAACACAAGATTATATTCAACCTACAAACTGTAGTGCAAAAAGAATACATTACAGCAAATATTCACAAAAAGCATCTGAAGATGAGTTTCAGAAAGTTGGGCAGAATGAACTGTTTGTCCCCAAACTGTGTTTTTAGTATTAAATCAGACCAGTACATTATAGAGAAAGAGGGGACCAGTTTATAACAGCTGGCCAATTTGATGCCTGAGGATAACAGCTTAGCAAAAAATCCCTGAATTTCTTAGTGTTTCTTTCACTGTCTTTACCTTTCCAATAATTATGGAAAGTGTGCTGAACTCAACTCTCACTCTTTTCCTCCATCTTGTGTTAAAAAAAAGTACCCATTTTAAAAATCTGTCAGAGGATTACTGTTAGTTGTCATGAAGTCTTGTTCATAATGCAAAGGTAAAAGGAGACAAAAGGGAAGGCAACTTCAAATATCATCTGTGTTTGAATGTTGCTGAACCCTATACTTCAGCAGGCTTTGCCTGCTCTATAACAACATTGTTTTTCAGAGCTAAGCTGAATGTGACTATGTCATTTGTGGCATTTTTTAAAGGAATTCAATGCATTGTAGTTCCAGGTTCATCACTAGTCCCAGTTAAACTGTAAACCTCTCCACAAAGTAATAAAGTAAATGGAGCATACTAGCATATATCACATATGTATGTTAGGAACTGCTCTCATTAAGCAGTACTATCTTCTTCATTCAGGCTTCATGCTTCAAACTCATGCATTTTGAACTCTTTCCCAACAAAACTAGAGAATGTGATGAAGCTAATGTGGACCCCTTTGTACTTCATGTGCTGATGACATACAATGACCAAAGGAATTTTAACTTGGCACGCTGTAGCGTGTGAGTACCAACCCCCTTTCTCCCAGTTTGCTTGAGCACAATCTGCAGTTCATTCTGACTAGCAGAAGCTTTGACATCTGTCTTTACTGACATTTCTCACCAAGTAAAAACAATGCTGACAGTTTCCAGGAGAAGGATGTGGGATTTTTCAGAGAGGTATATAGTAGGACAACGATAATCACTAAAGTTGTAAGACTGTCTTTAAAGAGAACCTAAGGAGAAAATGGAACCACAATTCTAATCCTGTTAAGCAAAGAGCACTAAATAAAAGTCGTTAAATTGAATATTTCAAAATTTTATGATTCAAAGTCAGAAAGAATTATTAGATAGTTCCAGCCGGCCATCTGTTAATCAGAAACCATTAAATCTCATTCAGATGGTCCACATCGACTCTCAAAGTCTCTAGTTAATCCAAAATATTTGGCCCCATTGGGGTATTAAATTGCTTGCTGAGGCAGAAGGCAGAGGAGCACAAACAAGAGTCCAATAGGCAAAACTTCAACACAGGCAGGAAACTGATGAGGTGAGATATGTGCAAGTTATCTCAGCAAATGAACTCTATCCTCTGTTATTGGGGGCTTTCTCCATCTGGGTTGCAGGTGTATCCCCTCCCAGATGGAGGTTAGTCTAACATGAGTACATGAGCAAGACAAGTCAGTTGCATCTAAGAGGTTTCTCTGTACATCTCAGAACACTGGCTCACATTATCTGTATCCCATGTCTAGCTATGGTCAGCCCCTTCCCCTTTAGAGGGAGCTGCAAACAACCAAAATCCTTGGATCTATGCACATTTTTGGATTTCTGGGGAAATTCCCTCTTGACTGGCTGAAGCTCTGAAGCTTGAGAACTCTTTATAACTATTGTCTTAATGCAGAGCTGTCGGTGTCACCAAACAATGCAAAAGCATTTCAGAGAGAGAAAGGCAAGCATCTCAGTTCTTGCTGCAACCCGCAAAAGAAAGAAAGAAGTAAGATTTACAAACTCCAAGGACAGAAAAGATAACTGAAAACCTCCAGCAATCTGCTTTCACTGCATCCCCCCATTCCAGTCCCAATAAGTACACAGGTATTAGGATTTCTCATTGAAGCTGGATTAGCCCCCTTTTAAAAAAAAAAAAATTTAAAAAACCCTAATCTGCCTTCTTTAAAAAAACTAAGTAATGGAATGGTGAGTCCTCCACCTCAGCTGGCAAGCAGTTCCTGCATCTAATTACTCTCACAGCTTCCAGACATTCAATCTTGTTATGCTTTGTCAGCAGGACAGAAAAGCCCAATTATCAGATTTTTTTCCATGGAAGGGTATCTGTGCATTTCTTGACCTTATCTTTAAGAAGCTGTGTAAGTAGAACACCTTACTTCTTTCTTGGAAGAATAAGGCTCACTTTCTAGCACCTGCGTAATTTTCATGGCTTGTATTTGAACTTTCTTACTTCCGCATCTTCCTCTTGTAGGGTAGTCTCCAGAAAACAATGTGATCTTATCAGTGATCTTGCCAATATATTTTGTACTTATTTACTTCTACAGATACTTTTCTTCTCATACAGCCAAGGAACCCTTTGCCTCTTTTAGCTACAGAATAGACAGATCATATTGAACTGAATATTCATAAGGTACTACATTCTTCTGAGGCAGAATTACTGCTTTCATTCTTAGCTTCTAGGTATAGCATATCTTGCTATATTACAGCAAGTATCCATAGTACAGTATCCATAGCGATACTAACATGCAATTGGAAATAACATGGTAATTGGTCTGTGACCACGTCACTAGGTCACTGAGATGCATTTAACAGTTGGGCTTTTTCTTTATGATTACTGACTCACTAATATTTATCTCATTTACAGACTTTAGCAACTAATGCTTTTCAGCATTGTCTAGTTCTCTTGACAAAAATATTAGTATCAAAACAAACCTAGATCCCTGGAGAGCTCCACTGGAAATAAATCTACCAGATTAATCTCTCCCTATACACAGATACATTTTGATATCTGCCATTAGCCTATTTTTAATCCTTTTAATAAGTCTTCTGTTAACATAATACAATTTTTTTTCTAATCAAAATGTTTAAGATGAAAGGTATGTGCAGACAACTGCAAATAATAGATTCAGCTCAGCACTTATAAACTGGACATATATATGCTAGTTGCCTGTTCAACTTGAGAAGTAAACCAGGTTAGCTAAAGCAAAAGTAGTGTAGCCAGGATATTCACTCCACAATTGCAATAGGCCATTCTTGTGCAGAGTCACTTAACACAACATGCATGTGATGTGTATCCCAACTCAGATCGCTGCTGCACTTCACCAAGTGCATATAGCTGCACTGAAGACATTCCATGTAAGTACAAAATTCTGTATGGCTTAGGTGGCAGCAATGATGGAAACATCATGTAGGCTTGGACATGGGAGCCTTGTACAAGCTACCGAACAACCTCCCCACTAATAATCTACAGCCTCCAACTTTTCAGAATCTCCTTCCTCAGTTCATTGGACTGGCATAACTTCCTGTGTACAATGCTGTACTTTCTAAATATCGCACAGACCAATTTTCACAGTAAACTGATATATACCTAATAAAAACTTGTTCTTTTTGGAAGCTGTATTAATTGCACAGGATGTGTCTGGTAGATATAGTCTTGTTCTTGGTTTACATCTGTCTCAATTGCAAATCTCCTGTCCAAAGCTCAACTGTAAAATTTTTATACACTTATTGGATACAAAAGTTGCCTGTAAACATAAAAGCTCATAGCTGATTACACCCAGACACTTAATTTCTCTCTTTCCCTTAAAAGACTTCCTAGATTGGAATCTCACCTTTTAGGTAGATGTGTGTACAGAAAGCCTGAATCTTTGAGGGTCATTTCCTGCTTATCAGTAACCACGATGAATATTTGAGTAGCTGTACAGCCTTAGATGTGACAGTTACCTGTGTACTGCTGTAGCTTGATCACAGATAATGTTGTAAGCATTCCCAATGCAATGTTGTCCTATGAGTGGGCTGATATCAGACAATCTGTGAGTATAAGCATTTGTGCAGATGAATTCCTGCTGAATATCAGCTGATGAACATACAGATGAGTTTCCTCTGTGTAAAACAAACTCTTTCTAACTAATCAACATTTGCATCTTGACACTTCAGTAGTATAGTATATACAACCCTTCAGCTCTGCCATCAGAATGCAATAAATCTTCCTGCTGGTGTCATAATACTCTTCTCAATATTTATAGTTACAAAAATTTAACTCTTGACTGCATGTTAAAATGTTGATTGTTAAAATAAAAATCAATCTGAGGGTTTTGATGATTTAATAAGCCGCAAAAACATAAAAATGTATCACAAAAACTTTGATTGATTTATAACTTTGTAATCAATCCCTACTCATCTATTACCCTGTAAGTACTATATTAGCAATCATTAGTAGCAAGACGAGATAGAACACTGACATCTTCCTGACACAATATGACCATAACTGGAATCTTCTAATACATAAGTGCTTTTACCTGGCTATTAATAGTGCCCTTCACTAAAGATGGACCAGTATTGCCAGCCGTATTGAACAACTGAAGTTTGCTATTAATCCTGGAAGTGTCTGTTCTGGATGGTTGTACCTACCGGAACAATAGTGGAGTGCCAGCCAGACTACTGTATTAGTGTTCTTACCAGTACTTTCATTTATCTCTCTAGAAAGACAATCATTTAAAATTAAATGCATAGTAGTAGGAGAGAGGTGGATATTTTCAAGATCTTAGAATCAGAATCTGACTCTGATCTCCATGAAAAACTATTTTCATTTTTCCACAAGCTTACAATTCTCCAATGTGTACAAGACTTTAAGATTATGTACACAGGCTAGGACCAGCAGTGATGTCAAATAAAGATCAAGTGTTTACTACATAATAATTTTTTGTACCATCACTTGACAGCACTTTTTCTGAGGTTTTAAATTGTGTCTAAAGAATTTCTTACAGGATAAAAGAACATAAAGTCTCAACCAAAAATGAATACCAAGGAAGATTGCAATTAACTTCTTTTTAAACAAACTATAATCAAAAATAATTTGTTGTCACTTGTGCACTAAAAAGGTGTAGATTTTTTCTATAGATTTTATTGATATGGATGCAGAGCTTTAAGCAATACAGTGAACATCTTGTGCCACTATACATTTTGTTTCTTCCTCCCCTCAGCAATTTTTTGATAGGTGACACTTTTGTTTGAGCTTTTAACATTCTTTACAGAAACAGGTGTTGTGCAAGCCAGCCTAGGCAGCAGGATCTCCCAGGATGATTCGTGGCCCAGCCAGGTGGAATCCCGCCTAGTTTCCTCATATGCCTTACTACTGTTCATTTTCACCCTATAAATGGATTTATTTTATGGCTAAAGTGCCTACCCTGGGCCAGTATCTTATCTTCTTTATTCTACTGTAAATCTAGCACAATTCCTTTAATGTTAGCAGGGTCTTTTTGCATTTATGCTTGTGTAAATCAAATCAAACTATCATTTCTGTCTGTACTTTTAACACTAAATATTCCCATTAACTTCAGCCTTGTTCTTAGCTGTGTAAGAAATCCAGAACAATGGTTGTAGCCTGTAATGCATTTAAGGCATTAGAAACACATAATGTGATCTATTTTATAATACTGCATTTATTTTTTTATATAAGTAATTCCTAAAGAAATTCCTGCTGGACACTGTTGAGACCCCAGTCATGGATAATTTCATGTCAAATGACAAGTTTCAAAATTTCTCCATCAGGATTTTTTCTACAGGAACAGGATTGTGAACAGGATCTTCATGCAGGTGTCTACGCCAAATTTTTGGTGAAAATGAGCCATTGCAGGTTCAAATCTTTTGTCAAACTGCTGTCTTGCATATTGGCAAAGTGAAAGAGCAGCTTTGGTACTTTGGTACTTTGGCACTTAGCATCCAGCCAGGATCAACCCAACACAATAATATTTAAGTGTTTATGTTAATGTCAATAATGAGACAGTCTTTTTGCATCAGAGCAATTCCCCTTGAACCCTGCATGGTCACCTTCTGTGTGTATACCACATACTTCACTCAGAAATAAAAATCATGTCTGGGAACTCTGAAATAACTGACTTTTCCCCTTGGTTTCAGTGGGGCAAAGAATTCTTAGGAGGAAATAAATACTATAAATGACTTATGGGAACAAACAGCCCATTGCATGGGATTTTCTACGCATTTTCTGAAGATCAAAATAGCTTCAAGGTAGATTATAATTTTTAAGATCCTCCTTCATGTCCTAAGGATAGTGAGAAAATTGGAAATGTCACTGCAGAAAACTAGTATGCAGCTTATCAGTGCCATTCTACCAGGCAGTAAGAAGGGGAGTATAGAAAGCTATAATCCCATTGAAACTGGCAGTTGAACATCCATAGATCCCAGGAGTTAACGGAAATTGTCCAAAAATAAATCAAATGAGAATTTGGGACCAGAAAGAACAAATAAATACATGAGACCTCCTTGGATATTTGCAAGAAGCTCACACACATTCCAACGTGAATACATGACAGAACAAGATTGGTCAGGAAAACAGCAAATATACATAAAACTATATAAGTACTTTGCCCTGCAAAGGAAGAGGGTGTAAATCTCCTCAGTGAGTCAACATGCCTCAAAGGCTGCCATCTTTAAACCCAGCCTCTCCATATACCAAGCAATAGGACAGTAGGAAACTGTCTCAAGATGTGCCAGGGGAGGTTTAGATTGGATATTAGGAAAAATATTTGTTCCCCAATAGAGTTGTAAAGCATTGGAACAGACTGCCCAAAGAAGTAGTTGAGTCATCACCCCTGGAGGTATTTAAAAGCCATGTAGATGACATGGTTAGGGGCTTGCTTAGGGACATGGTTTAGTGGTGGACTTGGCAGTGCTAGGTTAATGATCTTAAAGGTCTTTTCCAACCTAAATGGCTCTATGGTTCTACACTTCCTGCTCTCAGATACTCATTATTCAGGCCCAGTCAAGAAATATTTCTGTATTTGGCCCAATCTTACAATTTGTTTATTTCAGAGGCATAAAAATCAGTTAGGCAAAATAGCATAAGGCACACAGTAGTGCTGAGCACTGACTTTGAATGAAGTGTCATGTTCATACTTGCATGTTAGCATATATTGTCCACTTGGTGAATCTGTAGTGTAATATAAAGGATCAGTAAGACAACTCTGAATCTGTAATGTTTTCACCAACAAGCACTTACCAAATTTCACCTTAACCCTTCAGCTGTCAAACCAGCAGCTAAAAACTGCACGCTTGAATACTTATGAAAGAACTTACTAACCTGCTTCTAGAGAGGTGTTTTCCTTCCATTGTGCTTTCTTTCTGCCAGAGAGCACAATTAAATAGACACTTTTAAGAGTACTTTTAAAACACTGATTGGTTTAAACATTAAACTGTCACAAGCCTAAAATAAAATTTTATTAAATTACTACTGCATTGAAGACTATGGCCCAAACCTGAAGACAACTAGTATATTAGTAGCATTACTTCATGATTAGTCTTAGCAAATTTATGAGACCGTCTTAAGCATCTGCAGGACCATTTCACCATTCACAAGTGCACATTAATTAGTTAATAGCTCATATTATACATTAATATAGAGGCAAAGATTCCTTAAAAATTATTCCAACACTTGTCTCACTTATGTAAGTAGTCCCATTAACATCTATAAGGCTACTCCTGTGAGCAAAATACAGTTCGTGGGTGTTTCCAGGATCAAAAGGTTTGGGCATCTATGCAAACTTTTGAACAACATCAGCCATAGAAAGAATCATTGACCTGCTGGTATGTTCACAGTTCTTTACTCCTGCAAGAGCTTGCATAATCAGGGGCCTTTATTCATAATAGTAGAACACCTCATTCTTAGAACATTTCATTCTTAGTCCAGGTGTTCTTTGAATTTTGATATTCATTTTGTAAATATTATGGAGTTTTAATTTATATACTGAGTGAACTGTATTAATATTTTAGTATTCCATTTTTGGTAAAAATCCCATTTGCGTTATCTTCCATTATAAAGCTGGAGATACATACTTGCAGATAGATATATGGTTTATTCCTGACAGATATTTCTGGGTTTCTTTCTCTTTTTTGGATGGCTGTTAAGTGGTTATCTAACACATCAAGAATCATTTTGGAGGAAAAGAGTTCCCTTTTTTCAAAAGAGCTATTTTATTTGCAGCAGATTCTGTCATCCTCAAACAAGTAGTACATAATGCTCTTATTTAGCTGATAGAGAGACTGTATAGATCTGAGAATCTTTAATTGCCACGGCGGTAGCACGTGTTGCTCCTTTTTTTATGATGTTGACAAGGAAAAAAAGTTGTAAAATTTAAATTTACTAAAAATACTTTACACATAGTTAAAATAAATAAAATCAGTACTCTCTTACTGAAGTCATTATAGATCTGATCTTGTAATCATGCAAGTACCAGAAATTCTTTCCTTCTGACTTCAATTCTTTCCAGAAACTGCCTCTATGTGAGAACACTTTCTGGATCTTCCACTAATTATGAACCTGATCTGCAAATACCAACTCACCAAAGACTTGTTATAACAGCTTATCACCTCTTATGAGTCATCCTACAATAATTTACAAGGTTGGATTGCAATTTTATAGACATAATTACTGAAATGAGTACAGTAAGGCACTTTTCAATGTTATTTCCCATCACGCTGCCAAACTTTTCATTCTTTAATACTACACTACAACAGACAGGACTAGTAAGAATGGTAACAGGCAACTACAGGTACTTAGTAATACAAACCAAAATATTTTGTGTATTTACGTATAAAATTCTCTCCTCTTCTGGCCAAAAAAATAGCCCCTTCTGTGTGAATATGAGGCCAGGAGCTGGCCAGGAGTGAAGCACCACATTCTAAATGTGATACTTTCAGGGTTTGTGTGCGCATATGGCTATCTGCAGGCCCAGGTACCACATCACCAAAAGTCACAAAGGAAGTCCGTAACAGAATTCCCTCAGTTTACTGTAAGTACAAGCATACCAAAGATGTTTTCTGTGTTCAACTGAATTTCAAATCATGTTCAGAATTTCTTTTTGTTCTAAAGGCTCTGAGGTAGTTCATTCAGGGCCATCTCAAGCATGGCTGCACACTGTATTTTATCATGTACTCATTTCCTCAACAGTCTAGACACTGAGAATATAAGAAAAACACTTCAAGCTCTAAGTGGGAGAATGTTAACTATCACAATCCTCTAAAACAGTGAAACTCTCAACAACAAATGATTGTTTGCCTACAGAACAAGGATCTTCCTCAGCTCATCTAAATGCATGGTGTGATCTCCCACAAAGAATAAGGACTACTGCCATTCCATTCCCAGTGTAAGGACATTTCTTTGTCGTTGCTGTCTCTAAAATACCATATCAACTTGTGAGTTTTAAAATAAAAATTTAAATCTCTAGCAAATCAAGACATTCCATTGCACGTGTTTCTTCCCTGGGGAGAGGATGAGGGAATAACCAATGTGTAACAGATATTACTTACATTCCTTTATGACCTGCTGAGCCCAGAACTAGGATGACAAACAGCATTTAAGACCCTAAATGGAATCTTGGAACTAAACCTATGTCTCTTGAGAAACCCAGTACTTTAATAACAAGACAACATCTTAATAGGAAAATGTACAGAGGCAGAAAACACTTGTGTGATGTCTGTTGCACATAACTGCAATTCACCAAGCAAAATACATTTTAGATACTTTTATGCTTGGAAAATGGCAGTCTGTATTTCCTACTAATATTAACAGAATGTCAGTGGGTATTTCCCAGCTTTATATTCATAACCATCTCTCCAGAACCATTTGTTCTGATCACAAGAAGTTGTTTAGACCTATATGCAGGAAGATTTATACCCAACAAGGGTAAATGCATAGATCTAACTTATTAGTCTGAAGCAATTTATTTTTCCTTGATCTGCACATGCTTTATGCACAGTCATGTTTAAGGAATGCACCCAGTGAATCTTTCTTGGAATATAATACCAAGAAGAGAACAGGCCACTCCACAAATAAGAAACTGTACTTTATTCAAAATCACCTTCAAACTGACAGAACCTAGAAAGCAGTCAAAATATCAGTTCTTGCTTAAACTAACGACTACCCCTATGCTCTCTGTTTTGTTACAAAAGACTTATCTCTTAAATCCAACAATTGCTGTCCCTGGTATTATGCTACATCCAAATAAAACTAAATATCATATTAAAAATAAAGCCTATTGCAGTATTACAGTGTGATTTTTATTATCAGCAGTGCTAATGGCCTCCAAAAACACTTTCTCCCTTTTATTTCCATGTTCTTACACTTTTTCCCAATATTCTCCATTTAATCATCATATCTTTTTGCATAGTCTCCCCCCATGAAGACATGCTACACTTTGCAGTATGTGTACCTCACAATACATATGCCTATAACAACCTTACCTGCATAGGTGATATATGTTAACATGCCTTACAGGAATTATTCTTCTCTTAAAATACAAATATATTATAAACAAATATCACCTAAAAAAGTCAATTGTATGGCATCTCAGCAGAAGATGTAATTCTTTGACTAACTCTAAACACACTGAATTCATGGATCTGGGTGAAGTTTCAGTCTATTGCCATTAAAATTAATCTTACAACTGAAATGAAAAGTGACACTGTTTCAGTTTCAGGCCATTCATGTCATATTAAGTAGTTAAGAGTAAGGTTGATGGTATTAGGGACAACAGGAATCATAGCATCAGAAACTCATTTGTTACAGTAGCAATAATAAACGAAACAAAATTAAGAATAGCACTGGACCAGAATCAAACTTCTAGTTCAAAATATCACTGAGCTTTAAACATCAGTGAAGTCTACATTTAAATTCTGTGGATAACTCTGCTCTTTGACCAAGCCAATATCCCAAGGATAAACACCAGTGGATTTTAGCTGAATGTGACTCCAGATACAGTGAAGAACAAGAAATGTGTGGCTTGCTACCATGCAACATATTTAAATACAAATTAAAACTAGCAATAGACCAATAAATGCCAACAATAATACTAAGAATAATATTTAGGACATGCTTATGGTAAGGTGCCCATCCAGTTTATAAATAGAAAAAAGTGCTTTAATTGTATGCCTCAGTTTTTCTGGGGGAAAAAAAAAAAAAAGGCAAACAATTGAAAATAACTTTATTAAGTGGAATTTCTAGGCTAAGAAAAAATTACAAGCATTTGGGAAAAATAAACCAAAGAACCAGCAAAAGGCAGCCTTAGTATGTGTTCAGGGGAAGGGAGGAAAGAGGGAGTTCTACCATGTTGTCATTTTCTGGTTTGAGTTATTTAACAAATACTGGGATTACTGCAAAGAAATAGCTGTATACGATTATATGATACCATGCCAGCCTTAGTAATGCTGGAGCTCTAAAATAAGTTCAGAGCTCCCTCTCAACCTAAACAGTGTTATTACATGCTGCTAAGAGATTATTTTCAAGCAAACTTCATTACTTAATATTGATGTTGCCTGACCATTGAAAGGTCCAAAAGGTATTTCCAACTATTCACATGTTCTCATCATTGTACTATGGTTTTTAGACTGCTTCCATTTGGTTGTTTATACATAAATTTTTTGTCAAGTTGCTACTTCACTATGGTCAGACCTTAATTTCAATCTCTTTGGAGCAGTATCTGGATTTTTATATGAACAGAAAAGATTTGATGAGATTTATGTCACTTATGAGACATAATTCAGATTATAAAAGTTGACATAAAGATGCCACTATTACCTCAGCATCTATGTGTGCTCTTATAGTGTACAAGAAGAGGTAACAGGACACGTGTTCCAGACAAACAGTGAAAATAATTTACTGATATTCAGAAAATTGCCTTTCTCCCATTTTTCTTATGCAGCTAATAAAATGTGCAAATACATACAGATATTTGTATAACATCTGCTATCTAAGAAGATTCACTTAAGCAAAGATTCTAGTAGATCTTAGCAGAAGTACTCATGCATAGGAGATCAGACTATGTTTGGGTATGGTTACCCATGAAAGAGACAATGAAAGAGAAAGACAACTTAGGACATTATGCATGTAGTGAATAGTGCTATAATTGTTCTTTAATAGAGATTTTACAAATATTGTATTGCTTTTAAAGTAATAAAAGTAAAATATATCACATATGGAAAATTGCTTTTGACTTTAATGGAAGCAGAAATGAGCCTCATACATGACAAACAGACTATGTTTCTAAAGGTTTTTCATTCCCGAAAGGGGTCTTTTTACTTGCAAGAATGCTGTGTATTACCGCCACCTCCACTAATGAACGAAAGACTATGATTTTCTCAACTTTGACAGAGAAACAAGCGTATTAATGGATAAGCTCATAATTGCTTTGTTTCGGACTGGGTTTGATACAACATAGAATGTGCATTCAATGAAGAACAGATTACAGAAAAATTCCAAAATTCACAAGGAATAATCAACTAGCAGCTATGAAACAAAGAAAAGAAAGTACTTTTTCTGCAGAGTGCATAATTAAACCACAGAACTCACAAATATATATGAATCTGATATTAATTAATGGCAGATAATTGCAGTGATGGCTAATAAACAGTGCTGTACAACAGTACTAAACGCATTCAGGTTAATTAGTTTGGGCTTCACATCAGCACACTAAGGAGAAGGCAGACAGCAAAAACGAGGACTCAGCAGAAGGCCAGAAGATAGATAAGGGAGATGCCAGGATACAGAAAGAGGACTCAAGTGTGCTGGCAATAAGGAATCAGCAGAAGCCTTGTGGCAGAATATGTTAAAACAACGATTCACATTCACCAGAATGCAAAAATTTTTTAAAGCTTCACTAAATTGTTTACGTAAAGATAGCGGCTGAAGCATGAGAAGACATAAAGCAGGGCTTTTTGAGAGAGCAGATATTGAATGTCAAGCTCAGTGAAAGTTAGATTGACTTTTGTATGGCATTTTTAAATTCTTTTGTTGCCCCTTTACTTCATATTTGCACTCACCCCTTTACCCTGTCTCACTATGAAGCAGTTGAGAATAAGGGAATACTGTGTATCTTTAACAAACAAAGAAACACAGTTAAAACATAGAAAACTCTAAATAACAAAGCACATATTTATTAATATCTCATTCATTCTAAAAATCAAAAAGTGCTCTTTTGGAAATCTTTTAATCCGGTCAGTCATTACTTCATTTTGTATGACATCTCTGAACATGTTCAAGACCAGACAACCCAGTTAAACCTGTAGCACTCTAAATTGCTACTATAAGAAGACCTTAAAGGAAGTGACTGGCTCTTTTGCAGCATTCTGGGAAGCAGCTGATGGATAATATTATATCATGGTGCTGATATTCAAATTATGATTTGCCTGTGGAGGTGAAAAATTTTGTAAAAGTTCCCTCTCATTATGTCAGGTCATCCTATCTAAATATATACACTCTTGTGAAATAGTACAAAAACAATGTATCATCATTTCATCATAATTTTGCTTGTTGTTAAAATGAATAATAAAAAGGCAGTCAATTATTTTTTTTCCTTCTGAAGAGACAAGCATACTGTAGCTCAGAAGGCAGAGAAATAAGTCACTTAACATTTCTCAAAGACATTACTGAAAGCATGTATTAAAACCTATGAAATATGAGAAAGTCAACTACTTAAAGCCTTCACCTTTATTCCTTCAGATATGTGTGATAGGAGGCACGAGCCTGACCCATCAAACAAGTAATGAGACAAAACCTGCACATCTCAAAACCAAACAAACAGAACCCCAACCATATAGTGAGAACATATGCCTCCTCATGCACCTACGGCTATCAATCATTCTTCACTGTCCAGCTTTCTCTCTCCCTTAAAATGGACTCGAGTCCATTCCTCCTCTGGGGAATATTTGCTGGCTTGGGGTAAAGTTTTGCTGGACTTCCAATCAGAAATCAGGATGAAAAACACTAGAAGAGACTCTAGTGCCCAGAATCGGGAGCTGAGCCAGTTTGAGGAGCTCTTGCAACCAGCAGCTGCAGCCCATTTTCAAAACATCCTTGTTTTTTAATTGCTATTAAAAGTATCATTCTATTTCTTTCCATCCTTGCAAATGTGTAAAATAAATGCTAGACTTGAAACCCCATGAGCTTCCTTAGGTATCTGAGGGACAAACAGAGTTGCAGTCAACACACTCCCTGGCATAGCCAATGGTTACAACTGGGAAAACAACTGTATTAAAATGGATGTAAGTGTGCACTATTCTTCTGTTGCTCTTGTATGAGTCAAGAAGGATTGAGCGAGGTAAGAGGCAGACACTGGAGAGTTCATCACACAGCTGCGCTGCAGATCACAGCCTTCAGCCATCTTGTTTCACAGAGACCGGGTAGTGAGGATCACTCCGCTGGGGCTGGCTGGCACCTCTCCCACCAGTGGACATTTGCCCAGAGTCCATGTTTGTAAAAAGGCGCTGGACACACAAAATGTACCCTGAACCTTGTAATACAACATTCTTTGTCAGTCACAAAGCATTGCTACTGCCTCTTTTCTAGTCGCTAACCTTTCTACCCAAAACAATACAGAAAAAAATATAGAAAGAATGATCTCCCTTTAAATGCATGGTACCTGAGCATAAGATTTGAGCATTAACACAAAACTCTGATTTAGTGAACCCATACAGCTGAAAACTGTTATTTTCAGGTGTGAAAAGCACCGGGGAAATTTGATTACAATTTTAATTAATACTAGCAAGTAATATCATGATAAAAATATATCTATTTCTACAACAAAACATCCATTCAGACAAAGAAATTCCTGCTGGTAACCTTTTCCCAACTATGTGTCAGCCGTTCATTTTCATTTTGCTGATGTTTCTCTTCTCTCTTTGGTTAACACATTCCTGGTTATACACTTTATCTCATTTTCCAAGAAGGCCTCTATTTATGAAGAGTCACAGCCATTTTCTTCTGGATGGAAATGCTGCCCTCAAGCTGCCATTGTATCCTGAAACAAGGATGCTTCATTGCTTCAGAAAAGACCCCAGGGACTCTTATTCATACACATATTTATCTTCTTCCTGATGTACACACAGATTTCCATTGTGAAGAAAAGCTGTGTGATTCCAAAAGGCTGTGCCTTTCATAAAATGAAGGTTTGTTCAGGAATTAAATCAAACTGCAACGTTTCAAGGGAAGAGAGAAGGAATTTTATCAGAAAAACACTTCAGCTACTTTAAGGAGCCAGACAGAGTCAGATTACGGTTTTTGCTGTATTCCCTCCTCCTCATTTCATTTCTTTTCAGGTGCCTGTTTCCTTCCAGTCTCTCACCTCTGTCCTCTAAAATCTGTTGGCTTTCAGCTTCATTCTTGACCCTCAGCCATAATCCTATTATTTTCCTGCACACTAACCAGAATGTTCATCTACATCCACCTTTTTAATAGCATTGTTAATGATTTGAAGGGAGTAAATCACAGTCAAGATAATGGCTGCAAAAAATTAATAGACATGATTTTTATGATATAATATACTAGTATACTAATCGTCCGAACAGTTAATTGAAAAGCACTAAATATTTTATTATTCATTTAGTATTCCTTCTCATTTTACCATTCATGCTTCTGTTTGTTGTTCTTCCTTTAGAACTTTTAAACCTACAGTTCCATCCTAATTTATCTTTAGTAAAAATTGCACCCTACTGGCATCTAATTGTAACACTTCACAAAAATATTTAAGAAACTGAGGATTTTTGGGGGCACTGCTGCATATGAGGTGTGGAACACAGATTCCATTTTAGTATCTAGAAAGCTTGCTGTAGAAGGAATCCTTATTTTTTCAACCATTTTTAAAAACTATATTTAAAAAATGCTGTGGTCACTCTGCCGCATGAACACCCATCACTACAATCAAGCCTAGACTCTTAAAGGGACAGAACACTTGCCAGTTAAGTGATATCTCAAGGCCTCAATTTGTCTCTAACACTGTCCAGCAGCTCAGAAGACAATTTGAGAAAAAAAAAAAACCACAATGGGATCTATTATAAGTCAAGGGCTTTTTTTCCATAAAACTCATCATAATTAAAGGTTGTGTTCAGTGCAAATTTATGAAAATGAATTTTTTTTTTTCTGGTACAGGGTTTGGGGGTTTATTTGTTAGAGATTTTGCCTTTAATGTTAGCACTTCTTTTATAGTATTCAAAAAATGCAGGGCATATCCTTTACACAGCCAATGGCTAGCAGTGTAATACACTAAAAATGATTAATTGTGTTGTTTGGTGTTTGTAAACGCACCCAGGGGCTTGCTTAAGTAACAGACTTGCTTCTTTCATAAATAAATGCATTGACTGAAACAAAATCACTGTTAATTCTGTTTACATTTGGGGGGGACGGGTTGTTTCTAAATGTTGAACTGAGCTTAGCACTTATGAAAATACTGCATATACAATTTAGAAGGCAAAGAAAGGACTGTCACTATATTAAGCAACATTGTCTACAATACCACAGCCTTGTGACATCCATGCTGTTACAGATTTCCTGCAAGGACAGCCCCACTAAGCTCTGTGATGATCCTGTGATGGTTAATATAGCCACTCACTTACACAGCTTCATAAAACTGATGCTAAATTAGCAAACCAGACACTCAAAGCCTAGTGGAAAGCTCCACAGAGTCTGTGACGAAGCTTTTAATGAGTTGACTGCATGCAGTATTTTTCCACAGATCCCCACCTCATTCAGCAAATTAATACTTATGCACTCTTTCCTCTGTATGCTCCACAGAACAAGTGGCCCCAAATACAGAACTTTTAGTTCCATCTGAGCCTCTCTCTAGAGTTCCTCATTAGAATATAAATGCATTTTTCTTAAAAAGCAAGAAGAAAGCCAAAATCTATAAAATGAGGCAGTATTATTGTTTTCTGGAGGACTATTTTCTCATTTTCCTGAAAGGAGAAAAAAGAAGTGGGAAATAACTACCAGTTACCAAAAATAACACCACTGATTTTGGATGCTTATAAAAAGCTGCCAACACCTGACTCTGAGATCACCATCCACAGGACTTTATAACTTTTTACATTCAAAACACAATTCCTTTTGACGTCCTTCACAGGTGTTGAAATCTCAGACCTGTATGTGTCCATTTTCTCTATAAACTTCAATCCTTCAAGGACTATGTCAACCGGTGACTGAGCACATAATGAGACTCTCCACATTACGAGGATTTGTCCCAGGATACGAGCTGCAGTTTTACATGGGCTAACACTCTGCAAACCTGCAGATCTATTCTATATTCAATTTATTGCAAGTAACTGCAACTAATAAGGATTTTACTTTCACTCTGACATTCTAAAAGATTTATCTCAACTGAACATATTAAAACACTATTGTTCTTCATTTGCATGTGGGTGTGTGCTTTGGCATTTTTAATACCTTTCCTCAGATACACACCTAAGACAAATCTCTGGTAAAAAATGAGCTCTGAATTTTCAGATATGCAGAGCACTCTGTTGGCATCAGCTGGAGCTGCTGGGCTCTTGGCACCTCTGAAACTCTGACCTTATTTTAAAGACTGCCACAGGCATGTTCTTTAATGAGCAGATAGCATTTTGATACACTTGAATGTTACAAAGGCGCAGATGATGGAAGCAGAAAAAAAGGTGGAGTGAGTTAAACTATTCTAAAAACCTATAATTCTGCTGTTGCAATATACCTAATCAACCCTGTGTTTGATACTGCTCAATGTAGTCAATACATTTCAAGGGTAGGTATATACTGCACATAAAATGTATCCATAACCACTCATCTTCTCACAAAAAAAACTTGTTTACCTGTGTGGAAGTGCAGCTTCTTGTAGAACAAGTCCATATGTTCACTGTCACAGTGTGACTCTTGTGCTCAGTGTAGGGATAATTTCAAAGGCTAGAAACCACTGAAAAAGTAGCAATTCTGGGTTGCTGTGAGAGTTCTGCACAACCTGCAGCTACAGAGACAGATGTACACCTGGGAACTGCTAACTGGTTACAACACTGTAGTCCCTGCTCTCTGCACTGGAAGAAGCTGACGGCCAGCAGATTAGAAAGGGAGAGCAATCTTACCTTCTCTGGGAGGATTTCTCTGTGCTCAGCTGTATTACCATGGTCATTTTCCAACCCATCAGCTAAATCCTTCTTTTTTACTATGCATCTTATGATATTTTATGACCTTGTGACCATGGACAAAATGATCTTCCATTTACCCAAAGCTATTGTGTACATTCAATGCTACCTTAGCCAGGCAATCCTCCCTTTTCATCGTTGCTACCTCCACTTGTACCCATTTGTGTTCACTTGAGTCTCACGTAACAAAAATGTCAAACTACATTGTCTTATAATATTAATTTACTAATGTTTAGTAACAAAAGGCAATCAGTTCTATTTCAGACTGTACTGTATATTCTATGTGAAAACGACAGTTTCTTTTTTCTGAGGAAAAGAGCCTGTTTTGTTGTTATTACAGGCTGTTAGAGTAGTGCTTCACAGACAAGGCAAGAAATAGACGTCTTAGCAGTTCCTCTAGAAAGAGCATCAGAGATGTCTCACAGGACTATTCCCAAGGTGAAATTCACTCAAGTTCTAAAGATACAACAATATTGATGATATTTTTTCAATATTTTGGCATTTTAGGAAAGACTTAGAAGGACTCAGTGCATATTATCTTATGGAAGAGCAGGCCAAAAGATGAGCTAACAATTCCACTGTGGTGGAATGGAACAAAGCAAATACTAACAGAAAGGGCAGGAAATTTGCTTTTGTACACTGAGTTTTGAAAGCACTTGTATAGTGAACCTATTTTTGTTGATTTGTATCTGGATAACACTAAATTCTATTTGATAGATTCAATTTTGAATCTACATTATAGCTGAAGAAAATCTAGTTGTGTTGATAATGTCAGTTACTTGGTTTTGTTAGTTACAACTGCCTACAACTGTTGTTAGTTACAACTGAACGTAATCCTTACAAGGGGAAGAGCTCCCATTCCTTCTCAAGAATGAACCTCCCAGACACAGTCCTTTCTTCCAAGTCCATATAGACAGCACCTGACAGACATAATACAAGCCTTGGACGTAACCAGTCAATGTTATGACTTGAATGTCACTTCCCAATGACTGTATTCTCACCATGTTTCCCCAGCATTAAGATGAAGCTTTTACCCATTTACACTGGGTAGAAGGGCTGCTTTGCACCCTTTGAAGCCGCAGAGCTCTCATGACAACGACTCTATTGCACAAGAACCAAAAGCCTATATGATGGGACTAATAGGTTTCACAGGACTGTCATATAGGTGTGTCTCCTGCCTCTAGGTCTGCAATAGGCCAGAGTGCAATACTGGCACTTCAAGCTTTCCTACCCCGAGGTCTAAGATCTGGGGTCATTTCAGACACAGCTCAGATTTCTTTCTGGCTTCTGTATATCTAACAATGTTTTCATTTTTGTCATGCTTCTGAGTGTGCATTCCACATATACACAAAGATACCAGACTTGCTTGTTTTAGGAAAACTATCATTGCTACAGGTAAAGGCTTACATATGACAACTATTTAAAAGAACAGAAGGGTCCCATTCAACTATGCTCTGAAAAGACCCCATGCACGCACAATTAGGCTGCTCAAACTCCTTCACCAATGAGTTCAAAACGAAGATTGCCTGAAATAAAAGGGCTGCGAGTGTTGCAATCACCTTTGAGAACTTCTAATGCAGCAATGGTCCTCTCGTCAGATATCCACAGGTACTCTCAAGAAGAACCCAAAATACAAGAAATTTCATATTTTGATTCATTATTGCCCTGAAAAAGGGCAATATCATATGCTGAGATGACTAAAAGTCATGAAGATTTGATGAATAATTTATGTATTACTGTCTTGATTAAGGGAATGTCAACATAATACTATAATGCATAATGCATAATGATAGTTAGTTTAACGCTGTACAACTGTTTTTGCTTGGCTTTTCAGGTGCTAATTATACTTTCCTTGAATTATAACTGAAGTTTCTCTTCCAAACATGCTTTTTTCCCCTCCAGATAGATGGTTTGGCAGTAAGTATCACTCTTCTTCATCATTCTTTTTGCACAACACTTATACTTGGAGAAATAAATGCAAATATGAAAATTAAGGAGCACAATGCTAAACACAAATCATTAAGTAGAGTTTTTTCAATATAAATTGACTCTTATTTTAACCTCAACAGGAATCTTAACACTCAGTTAATGAAAACTCAAAAGTAGCTTAAGTTAGGTAAACAGAGACACACAAGCTGAAGAATTCCCTCAAGTCACATAAGGAGGTAATAACCGAAATAGGAGTAATGCCCATAAATACTGACTATTGTGATTCTTAGCTTTAACTATGAAGACTGATGTCCTTGATATTAGCACAAATATCAAAGAGACTAACAACTGTAAGAATTACTTTGTGACAAAGGACTAGTGCTGTCAAAGTAATGATATTACAGCAGTGTATCAACTGGTACAGCCGTACCAAAATCTATCTAATCCCCCGTCCTATCTTCTGTTATGACCAATAAGGATGCTTTGGAAGGATTATATATCATATACCAGTATATCTCCAGAATAGTCTTTAACCTCCTAGCAATCTGTACTTTGAGGACTTCCTGAGATAAAGCAGTAAATTCGACTAATATTTTTTTAATCATAATGATTTTTTGGCATGTTCAATACTAAACCTAAACATCGAGGTCATGAATTCTGCTCCTAACTTGCTTTTATGTGAAAAAGGATCTCCTCTGTTTGTTTCAGACTGAACACCCACTAGCTTCCTCTAGATTCCCGTTCATATTAGAATACTACTATTTTCATTCTAATAAGTATGTATGTTGCTGGTACTTCAGAACATATTAGGACAAAAATAGGTGGTATGTTTATTTGTAGTAAAGAATCTATTTTGGCTTTGACAAAAACTTAATGCTTCAAATTTATTTGTTAGGTGTAGCTGAATGGGCTCAGGACACTCTTTTCATCTTTTTAGCCATGAATTCATATCCTGAAACTAAAATCTTTGTTATTCTAGGAAATCTCTGTGCATTTACCAGATCTGAGAGCTTTTTGCCAAATTTAAAGCTTAACTCTGAATACTTAAAGCTCTTTTCAGTAGCTTCAGAGTGAACGTCCTGTGATAACTTTGTATTTCAGACTGATTTAGGAAAAAAAATCAACCTGAAAGCACAGCAAAAATAATTCAAAGCTCTTTCAAAGCATGAAGTTGTTTACATTCTTCTTCCAATATTGAAAGCTGTTACACTGGAGTAATGATTTTGTATTTGAGAATTGAGCCATCTGAAATCAGAAAGGTTTTATAGGGAGCAGGTTTAAAGGTTTTAAGTGGGAGCAGAAGGATCATACATCTCCAGACAGAGAATAAAAGATTTCATTCCTTTTTTTGTAATATACAATTCATTAACAAAATCCTTTTCTCCCCCCAGGGTATGGCAGGATCTCTGAGAAAACAGTAACCTCTAATAGTTATTTCTAGCTTCTCAGTTACCTTAAGCTGCAGAGATCTGTGCCGCAGAGTTGCCATCCTACCAGAAAGATTCTGGAGACAGTCTATGCAATGGAATTTCCATTCTTATCACAGTGCTTTTTTAAAAGTGTGCTGGCCAATTAAGTACCTGCAAAGCATGTGTGTAGTTGTGCAATTAAATATTTTTCCAGTATTCATTTACACAATCAGATAGTGCTTTTTTCATAGACTCTTCACCTTAACACATCGTACATGGTATTTTAGAAATAAATCAGAGTGTATGTCTATATGACAGTTTAAAAGCAGGTCTGCAATAGGTATATCTGAGCTTGCTTTGAACTATCTAATAAGACTACCAATAGTCCCACAGCAACATGGGAGCTACCACAGGCAAGTTATCATGTATTTACTTGTAGCCTGGGAAGGTTTTTTAACTCAATTTGAACTTTTTTCCCAAGTAACTACACAAAGGTTCTCTTCCAAGAAATCCTGCAAGGATTAAAACCGAAGTAACCCTACGGTACTACAGACAACCAGATTAGGAAATAAATGAAATATCTTCAGGCATTTTAGGGAAATGACAATAGACTACATCACTGAGAACTTAACAATCTCTAGAAGCTATCAGTTTGTTTTTAAATAAAATATTTAATAAAAAGTGGTGTTTGGGGGTAAAAGAAGCTATTTGCTAAAGACGTGTAATGGTATTAGATTAGGTTTTCCTTGTGATATTTGCTCCAAAGACAGTACTCTAGTTTGTATTAGTATCCTTGGGAACCACATGCCCCAGAGAGCAGTTGTTTAATGAAAAAGTTTTTATAATTAATTTTTATATATTCATGGTAGTTAATGTGAATATTATGTCCTAATAAAATATATCCTTATCATCGGCATGCAAGTCACTCATCACTCCACGATAAAGGAGTTTCCCAAGAAGTCACTCCAACAACATCAGTAGAAAGTAAATACATACATAAATACAAAAGAAGTTTGGGGTTTTTGAAAGCCTTATCACTGAATGTGGTTTATAATGGAACTTGCTGGTAAATTAAAGTCTACTCCCTCAAGGACTCTTATGTCTCTTTCAAAACATTTTTAAAGCATTTTACTCTTCAGTAGATCACTACAACGCCATGCAAATAAAACTGATTAATAAGAATTCAGTGAGGAGAGAGAGACATTTACCATAAAACCAGGAATGCTTTGAGCTCTGTAGAGATTCCTTTCTGCCACACACAGCTCGGCTGGAAACATTCCACTAGTCCCACAATGCACATGTTTTCAATTACAAACTACAGATTTTATCAGAGCTTAAGTTAATTGTTTTATACCTCTGAGATGAAAGCAATTCATGTTTAAAAACAAATGTACATATCTTCCTATTTTAAAGCAAAAATATTTGTGCTTCCCAAGAATGGGCTATGAACCCTTTGGAATGATTTTTTATTTTTAATACCACTGTGATAGGGAATCTGTTCCTCTCTGGTGGTTTACCTTGAGTTATCAAGCCTTCACAGCATAATGAAATCAAAATTACATCTCATGCTAGTCTATTATGCTCTTGTTATTTACAGCTTTTTCAGAAAGAAAAAAAACAGCCCCTACACCAGCTTTTGTAAAAATGATCCAGTATGTATTTTCTAACCACTGCTGTTTTCAATGTCCAAACTGTATCAAAGTAAAACAACCCAAAGGAAATGAAGCAGTTTCTGTCAACATCCCCAAAGTGCCATATGAAGTATACATCCAGTATATTACTTGAGATTTATATGTTAATAATATCAGTTTGTATTTAATAAGTAAATCATATATATAATTTTATAAAATGAAATGAATCATCAGTTAGCACAGATAAATCTGTAGAATATGTTACTAAACTTTATACCAAAATCAAAACTATAACAGTGCAGAAATGTTGTATTTTCAGAATTCAGTATTAACACACATAATACCCTGTCCAAAAAATACTGATTTCTCCAGCAAATCAGTATTTTTTGGGTCTCTTTTCTCTGAGAGGAGAGTACACACACCATGACATTACACTGTTAGAAACTAGTAAAAAAAATTGTCCAGCATTGTTTTTAAACACAGAACAAATGCCAGAAAAGAAGAAGAATAAGAATTAATGAGCACTCCACTTCCACTGCAGAAAGCTTACTTTCTTTAGGGGCATTTGGAAAATAAAATCATCATGTCTTTGAAGCAGAAGATATTAGATGTCTCTAAAATGTAGAAAAAAAAACAGAGACTGGAATTCTATTTTCCTCTTGTCATGGAATCACCCACAGCTGCAGGCAAATCCACACTGCGCACCACCACACATCAGTTTATCAGTCTTTGAAATAGGAAGGATAATGTTTGCTGATCAAATTTAGTAAGGCACTGTGAGATTTACATTTTTAAAAGTGTTATGCATGCGTGTAAAACAGACAGTAAATATCCTAAAGCAAAGGCATGACTCATCAGCAATGAGGTAATTTGTGGCAAACATTATTTTAGCTAATGTGTTGCAGAAAATAATAAAATCATAACAAGTATTATCTGGCCAAAATAGAACCGAACACAAAGGGCATCCTGGAAATAATTGCTGCCCTTCTAGTTTCATGCTAATTGTCATGTAAATTAGGAGAGCTAAAATTACAACAGCTGGGAAAGTAAAAGGGTTCTTTTGTTTCTTGAGTGACCCTCTGAAAAATCTTCCCCACCTGACTAACTAATATTGTGTTTGTTTTGTGGACAATAAAATGTAAAAAGTTTTCCTTTTCCTGTCAGCAGATGATGAATACATGTGGAACAGATTATTTAATACCACTAGACCACCAGGGAAGAAGATTTAGGTGAGCAGCAGCAGAGCTGTACCATTTATTTTTATTACCATGCATTAAAAATTACGTTTACAGATAATTGTTTTTCTCCCTCCAATAAACCAAGATAAAAAAAAAATCAAGGAGAATATTTAATAATACCAGACCACCAGGGAGGAATTTTAAAAGTTGAATTTTTTTATTGACAAATTAGATTCTATTTTTCTTTCTTTCTTTTCTTCTAAATTTCCAATTATTTTTAACTGCAATTTGTGGAGAGAAAACTTGAAAATAGAATGACAAAACGAGTTCTCAGCTGGGGGAGTTTCACACAGATTAAGTTGTCCCTTTATAAGGGTAATTAGCTAATCAAATAGTCCCTCAACACCAGCAGTTTTATAACACCTGTGCAGCTGCCCACATGTTGTATAATGTTTTGCAGATGTAAGTCCTCAAAGGTCTGGTCACACAGTCCTATTTGCTAGTATTCTTTGTCATTCCTGACTGAAGTCTGATACTACTGCTATCTGTTTCTGTGGGAGTCTTATTGGGTATAAAGTTGTTGAACTTACTTCACTTTTCTGCCCGGAAAATTGCATTTTATACAGACCTCTATTTTAAATTCCTAATTCCAATTTGAAACTGAAGGATTGTGAGAAAGGTCATTCATTTCTGTGATGCTCCCAATGCTAGGAAAACCCCCAAAATACTGGAAACATAAGAAGTCAGTTTGCTTATGTGAGAACTCCAGATGATTTATCTATAAAAGGAATTTGGGGCCAAATTCTCAAGTCAATGCTCATTAGCTAAACAAAGCTGATACAGGCTTCAAAGTCAGTAGTGATTTTTCCTAAGTAAAACCAGCAACCCCTTCAGGATCTGATAAGCATCTGAATGCCTCAGATTTACAAAAAGAAATTAAGCCACTGAATATTTAGCTGTTTGTCTATTACAGTATGAAAGGAACCAGATGTTAGAAGAGGAGCCTATGCTATTATGTAGTGCTGGTCAGGTTCACACTATTTTCTATTTGAAGAAAACAAACAATTCTGCATGCACAGCAGGGCCATAAAAACATGCAGTGACACATGAATGTGCAGTGAACTTTTTCAAATGTGGACTGACTTTTTGAAATATAAATGTTTGCTACTCAGCAGCCACCTACAGCACCTACAACCACTACTTGAATCTGCTTTTTCTAGTTCACAGAGTGGCTATAGAGTTGTTTTCTTATATACAACTTTAAAAATAAGTATATATGCCTGGAAGTCAACATTTTTTACATACATTTTAAGCTCCATCCTGATTGTTTTATCATCAATGTATACACCAAAAAACTGTTAGCTTAAATGAGAATGCACTCTCTAGGAAGGGCTTGCAAACTTTCCTTTCCTCGCACATGACCAGAAGACTCAGCAATAAAGCAGGAACAGCCTGCAGTGACATGCTGCTTACCTTGTTTGTGTCTAATGAGACAAGAGACTTAGCCTGAACTGCTTCTGCTTTCACAGCCACTGCTGCCCAGGAGAGCGTATGGCATGGTGTTTATCACTGCCTGTTCCTCCCAGTACAAGCAGATGTTCCCAGAAGGAGAAGAAAGCCCTGCTCTAATGAGTACAGTTCATTTCTCAATTCTTGCACCATTCTTTCCCAGACCTGATTCCCATCTTAACCTCCCACACACAGGAAACTCTTCGGACCTTGCCTTCCTTCTTCTTCTTTCCCTTCTTCCCTTCCAGGATGTTGAATAGCAACTTCTGCTTGGAAGGGAAAAAAAGGGTCCTCAGAAAGGCTCAAAGGGACAAACAGAACCATGTACTGCCATGCCACCAATCACAGACTCAACAAAGATGCATACTTTGAAACCTATTGAGTATTTCCAATCCCATTTCCCTAACTCCTTAAGGGCACTCAGCTCTTACATGACTAAGGTGTCCCCCAAAGCTCACCTTCGCGCTGTGGAGGTGATTTCCTATGATTTCTCAAATCAAATGTTATGACTTCTCAGATCCCCAATTCTCCAGATGTCTACTGATTCCATAAGTTTTCATCCCCACCTACAACCTTTTAAAATTCTGCCCCTGAAGCAGACACTGACCAGTATCTGCTTTCAGATCCCTAGCAACTGAACTTCCCCTTCCCCTAACATCCTCAGCCCCCTCAAATCCCAGCCTTCATTCTGTTGCTTCCCAAGAAGCCCATAACACAGTAAAATTGAATTTCACCTGCATTGTTGGTACTACTGAAGAGTCAATTCAAAGCTCATTAAAATCACTTGCAACTCTCCCACAAAGTTGAGGGGGTTTATTTTTATTATTTTTCATTATGCCTTTAACTTTCATTCTAACCTTCCTATATGGGGGAAAAGTCATTAAGTCTGTGGGTTTTTTTCTATGCTGTTTTCAAAACCTAGGAGATGAAAGGCAATATGTTGGCAAAATGTCTATATCTATAAAAGATTAATAAATTTTGAAAATATTCTGAAACTTCACATATTTAATTTTCAGATATATCAGTACATTAAATCTAAAAATGTATGCTTTTTTCCTTTTTTTTTTTCACCTGTAGACAAAGCAGTAACATGCACGGTCACACGCCATTCAGTATTAACCTATGTGTTTGTCAATAAATATGTTTAGTAACTAAGTAACAGAGTTAAGTAACAAACAATAAGAGAGAGAAAATATGTTTCAAAGGAGGTTTGAAATGAGAGGGAGAGTCAACAAAGCAGAGAAATGGGAGTTATATATGCACACCAATTGCAGAAAAGGCTTAATTATGAACATGAACAAGGAGGAAAATATGAATTTTTCTTCCCTCTCTGGATATTATTTGAGAACAAGCAGCATTCAAAAATTGTTCAAGTTCTCTAACTGCAACAATGAAGTGATTTTTAAAGGGACAACATAAATGCTCTTGCAAAATCAGGTTCAGCTGCTACAGCCACTGAAAGTTGTTGTCACCCACAAAGTTAAAAATTAAAAATCAGTCAAATCAAAAGTCTGGGCTCCTCCCAAAGAACAAACAAGAACTGTCTGGCTTTCCAGGTGTTGTAAGGGAGTTTCAGATTCCTTGCAGGGCAACAGTCCCCTTTTTTTGCTCACAGCAAGTACAAGAAACAAACAAAAGAAATGTAAATTTTTCTGGCAAAAAAAACAAACTAAAAACAGGAAAGGCAAACAGTATTCCAGTTGCCCAGAGCAACATCTGTCTGATGAATGAAATAACAATTATGGACAACAAACTCACACCTATTCCCAAGGTAAATTCTCATTCACTAAGTAAGTTAGTAAAATCATCAATATCATTATTAAATTTACCTTATACAGCAGCTGCACTGTCCCTGCTGTTATATTTTATTTTGACTACTTCTATAACCAGTATCTATTCAGACCTATAGGCATAAATATCAAGGGAGAAAAAGCAAGGTGAGACATGGTAAATGGGCTTACAAGACAATTTTATCCAGCAGTTGCACAAAGTGGTGTTTACAATGTTGACTCTACTTCCTTTGCCCCTTGTCTTGGAATGCAGAGTTTTTCTTGGCACGGGAATGGGGTTGCTGATACTTTAATATTACCTGTTGAGTGACTGAACATAAGAATAAGTTCTGGCACTGGAAATAATTTGTTTCTGAGTTTTTAATGCTAATGAATGTACATTTACATAATATTAATGATGCCTTACTCTTACCACTTACAATTCCTTAAGATTCAAAAGCACTTTACAAACAAACTTAAAAAATTAATTCTAAGGGTCACTCACATCATTCTCCTTAGAATATCTGCTTCCTGTGCCACACCACCAAAGACATCTTAAACAAGTGAAAAATAACGTGATTGAAGTATTATTGTTTCAACTGAATTTGGATATAATACACACAGATGAACTCATCTTTCCTTACAGAAAATTATGTAGGTGGTCAAAGCCCTGCATTAAATACTCTCCAGAAAAACAACACATACAGAGTCAGAACACCTCAATATAGACTTGTTCCTGAGCACCATAGTTCAATACTAGGGAGTAGTAGCAATGACTGACAACTTGCTTCACGCATTTCTTTCAGCTTTGTCCATTTTCTCCTTTGGCAATATTTGTACCTTGACAGACTTAATCAATGTACAAGCACAAAACTTCTTTTCTTAATTTTGAACTTAGTTGGATAGAGGTAGATGAAGTTCAAGGCACCTTTTAATTGCATGAATAAGCAGCATCTCTCTGCCAGTTTTGGACTATATTCCAGATGAAATTAAAAGTATTTCTTTTCCTGTTAAGGAAAAAGTATGGCTTAAATCCCAATCGCCAATGTTTGCTTTACCCGCTACTCTGTTCTGTGCAGTTTGGAAGCATCTATTGAATTGCTTTGTCTGTGAAGATACCAGATTTTCTCTCTAGTTTCTGCAACGTAGTATGTATAAAGGAGTTTGATTTATGCATGCTGCATGAAGAACCCTATCTAGTCCAATGATTTGTTTTCACTGACATACAAAGGAAACCATATTTGGTAAATTGAGCCTCTTTCCCTTGTTTTACTGTTTTAGCTTTATAATTGTCAGGAACAGCTGTGTACGTTGCCAATCACCTTCCTAAAAACTAACAGGCCTCCAACAGACAAAACTTCTATTCTCCTGCTAGATTTGTTTTTAATTATATTACAAGTAAGAAAATAAAATGCCCCAGCTGTTAACACTGACTCAGAAAGGCCAAAAGGAGATGTAGAGCAGACATTAGGAAATACTTAAAAAAAAATCTTGTAGTTCATCATGCTTTAATGACAGATATTTCTGGCTTTGAATGCAGTGTTTCTCCAGTATTCTGAGATGACAGATTAAACAATAGGATCTGACTATTATTTTCAGATTGTAGTGCCTCAAATTCTGCTTCAAAAGCACATGTATTAACTCTGTATTTGCAGGTAAATACTAAGTTATTTGTCATAATAACTTTACAACTTTGTGTTTCACCTTGTCTTGCCTTGATTGCTGAAGGTAATAGGGCCTGCTTTATTATGCCCATAAATTGAGTCAATTGACTTATCCTTATATCCTGTTTCCTGAACTTAATGAGAGATTCTGCATCATTAGGAAAACACATCATCCTACAACAGGATCAAAAGCAAAGGAAGCCTGATAATAAGTCATTTGGATTTCAGAGAATGTTCACAGGCAAACTTTCAGTGTTTTGACCTGAGCTAGGACAAACAACTAGCTTTGTAATAAGTTTGCCAATTCCTGTTCTTACTTTGCAGATGGAACAGAAAATGCAAGCAAAACTGAGCTTTTTTCTGAACGTGAGTTGCCTTCAGCTGAGTATAAACTTAATGTGCATTGTATTAAAAGATGAAAAGTTCAGAAGTCCAATCAATGAAAAGAAGAAATCAAAGGCACAAATTAAAGGAGCTGCTTCCACTAAAGTCATAGTGGAATTCATTTTTTGGATTCATGGATTCATAGATTTTAACTTTAATGTATTTTCACTACCAACACAAAATGTCTATTAGCTATTACCTTACCCTCACAATATTTGAATGTAAAGGCTCATATTTTATAATCAAAATAGGAGGCCAAATCTCTTAAATCCTAGCAGAGTGAATTCACAGGGCACCTGGGCACATGAACAGAGCACCAGTACAACACCTGGGTAAAAGGATTCACTGGCACAGAGCAGGTCACAGGAGGATGCAGTCCACCTGCATGACTCTTCACTGATGTGGCATGTGGTACGTGCCTCTGTTGTGCACATCACGACTCACAGTATATTCTGTATTCCTAGCACCATTACAGCTTTTCTGTGGTTTAAATATAAAACACTACCAGCTTTATCATCTTACCCCTGCTCAGAAAATATAAGAAAATAAAAAACTGAACTACAATTTTGCAGCTGATGCTCAGATGTTCTCAATGCATAGGTGTGCATAGGAAGCTGCTCGAAAGAACTTTCTGTTGTTTGATATTCCACTTGTCAAGTGGACCAACTTGTTCTACTTGACCAAAGATGGTTTCATTCACACACAAAGTCAAAACGTAAATGGGAGTAAAACCTAGAAAGAGAGAAGACTGTGTTTAATATACAATTCTTCATCAAAGCTGGAAAGCAAACAATGGAAGTATTACAAATAAAGCTGCTTTCGTGCCCTTTTTCAGGTCATTTCTGTTCTTTCTGAATACAAAATTTATGAAATTTCTAGTGCAGCCATTAAACTAAGACAAACTGCAGTCTTGTTTCTTCAATATGATTTTAATACGCATTTGTACACCCTTGAATGCCTGATTATCGGAGGTCATCCTTTACCTGTTAAGGTATTTTTTTTTTTTTTACTGTTTTCTTTAAGGGATAAGGAGTAACTTCCAGACAAAATCGTGTACAATTTACATAATACCTTAATAAAAATTATAAATTATACATAAAGTTATGTTTTTCTGACAAACCCACTGAACTAGAGATCTTGAAGTTAATAATAAGCCATTTTTTCAAAGTAGTATGGAGTGACTGCAATATACTGTATGGTACACCGTACCCGACAATCCAGTAATACTTATGCCTGTTAATGACAAATTTTCAAACTTAATTCTGTCTTTTCACTTGTAGAGATATACTAACCCATTATTGCAACCTATCTTTTATAGAAAGGTGATTTCTTTAGAAAAGATTATTTGTATTTTGATTTAATTCAGTTATGAAATAAACAATCCCACAGTAGCATAATATTTAAAAAGCTACGTGTATTGTCTTGAATTAATCTAAAATCACAAGTAGGAAGGTTTTCCCAAGTATGGAATTCTATTGTCAAATAGAAATTCCAAGAGAATGCTTCCGAGATTCGGTGATCCATAATACTTTTCCACTGCAAAGCACATACAAAAGAATTCTACAGGCGTGTTATCAATATGTGGTAGCAATACAGAATGAAGAGTTGGATATGTTACAGAGTGGTGTATGCAGAATAATGACTTCTCTTTAGTATGCATATTATTGACAGGGTACACCGCAATGGCCAATTGTGTCAAGGTCTACCTAGTCTCTCTTTAGTGCACAAGATTCTTTACCCTAAAGCTCATAAAATCTCCTGTAGAATTGTTAAAGTCTCTCAACAAAGATTTTGTTTCAGATCTGCCACCATCCTACTGTCCTGCAGAGTTACCGTGTTCCAATGGTCCAGACACATTTAGCACCTATTTAGGTGTTCTATAATACCTCTCAACGGTGACAATCTCTGTTCTCTACAAATTACGCATTAAAAGGACATATCCCACAAGTATATTTTTACTGTTGTTCTTTTAGGTGCTCTATAAGCGAGACAGAGGTCACGAGACAGATGTTACAAGACAGTGTAAGTGCTCCCTTGCCTACAAATACCTTCAGTAAAAGATTACAGCTGAGAGAGATGTTGTTCCTAGTTAAATAAAGATTAGTAAATATACTAATTGTATTTCCAGATGTTGCATAGTCTTATTACTTGACCAGTTTGATTGTGCTGTGTTTAAGGTTAATGGCAATTTTACATCATGCAGCACATCAGTCTTGCAGATGGCTTCAGTTCACTATAGAGTTTTATAATAGCAAAGAACATGTCCCCTTCTATGAACGGCCTCAGCTCCTGAGTGAATCCATAAAGATCATTTAGATACAAAAGGTGAATTATCTTTTTTTAGGTGTTTAGTCCAAAATCAAATAAATACAAATGCCAAAAAGCAGGTAAGAGTTAATCTTTCTTTGGAGAGTTTAAGAGCTTTATATGTATTGGCTGCAGCAATTAAACATTGACATTAATACTGAGGGAAAAAAAAAGCTGTAAAAGTCTACTACAGTAATTTACGCAGAACAAAATCTGAAAGTTGGGCTCAGAAATTTACTCATGGCTCTTAGAAAACAGTTGTGCAGAAGTATACTCTGTTGAACTGCAGAAACAAACTTTTATCTAGAGCTTCAAAGGCCTTTCTGGGATGTCACACTTGCTTCCTCGTTCTTGTGATTAATTCCACTAACTGCAGGACAGGGGAACCTCAGCCTCAGCCTGTTGTTGCTTCCAGGATCCATTAAAAAGATGCAAACCCTGGTATGCTCTGGAAAAATGTAGAGCATTGGCTTTCCCTAGAGGTGTTTAGTGTACCTCAGCTGTGCTTGTTTCTTTGTATGGGGATTGAACACAAGCCAGTTATTTCTGCAATCGTCATACCAGGATCCTTCTAAGGAAAATAAATGTGCTCCCTGATTTCTAAGATGTATAAATCAGTTTCACCTGCCATCATGAACCCCACTCTTTGTTTATTAGACAGAAGGAAATTGCATATGCAAGGAAAAAAGGGGTTTAAGTCTACGAATTGTGAACATGAGTGGTGTGCAAAAGCTTCATAAATCAGACCTTCCCTTACCAGAAATGCCAAACATTGTGTATTATCTTTACACTTGTTTCTTTTCTTGGAAATACTTTACGGATGTTTAAAGGGTGTGGAAAGGAAGAAACTCTTTCACTAAAACACTAACATTGGCAGGCATTCAAATTGCTATGTAAACTTACTGTAACCAATTTTTAAAATCTCTTAACTAATATTGTGTTGTATTTTCTGTAATACTTCCCAAAGGGTTCAAAAGAGAAATTTTGAAATAGAAAAACCAAATGACAAGTTTCATTTTTTTTTACTGAACTCTGAAGTAATAAAGTATGGGATAATTCCTCCTCAAATAGATCAGTGTTATCAAATCCATATCCAGCTTTTGTGATTTTTTTTCCATAAACTAACATATTTCTAAGTCCTCCCACATTGTCTGACACTTTCTTTGGCTTTATAAATGGCCATGGACAAGGCTGTCCTGGTGAAGATGTAACTTTTTCAGACTGCTATGGTCGGCCCTAGAGAGAGCTTGAATATTTGACATGAGCTCCCATTCATAGGGATCCAAAACCATTACAGCTTAATTTAGGTAAAGCTTTTTTGAGGGTTTGTCACTTCACCACTAGGTATAGTATGTAATAATATTTGCCTGATACCATAAAAACCTGATGCTTTATTAATGAATAATAAACCTCATGAATAGTAAATAGATGTATAATGATAAATACTACTAGCTAAATTAACAAAGACCATTCAGCTGAGGAGAACTTCCAGTTCTGTTTGATAAATGCATAAGACTCTCTCTTTTTCTAGAAGCGGGAACCGTTTTCCCCTCCTCTATTTGCAAATAACATCCTCTTTTGTCTTCCTACATTTTATATATAAAAGCATATAACTTTTATTATTTTCTAGAATATAAAGGTTGCTATAAGCATCACAGTTCACAGAGATACTTGGAAAAAGTACTACTTGTAGTACTCCTTTCAGAAAAACTAGACCTTATTCACAGTCAGACAGAACTTTCAGCAAAGCCAATCTAACTGTTTTGTTTTTCTAAATGACTTCCAGCTACTTGCATGGCTTTGTTTCCACCTTTTTCCAACCAAAATGATGCCAGATCAAGAGTTTCTACTCACACAGAGGTCAAGAGTTTCTACTCACAGTACAAAGCTTTCACATTAATTATGAGGTACACAAATGTTGCTTTGGCTAGAGTTAGGTTTCTTTCTTAGCCAAAGAGACATACTTAAACCTCTGCAATATACTCTGGATACCTTCCTTTGGCCTGACTGCCTACAGGAAATAGTTTTTAAATACCAAGAGTGCACTATAGTTGTCCAAGCTTCAAACACGGATATGAGATCTGTAACAGTTTTTAACATCTTCTAACACGTGCCAAAGAGGAACACGTTGAATAGCTTGAAGCACTGGAAAAGGACAGAGAATGTGAATCAGTGCCTGCATTAGCTCCTGAAGCTATGGGTAAGTACTGGCTTTGAAAAACAGTCACTTACTCAAGATTTATATCTTGTTTAAATAAACATTCAAAACAACTATACAAAGGACTTCTCTCTCATCACCTTAAACTGCATCCTCTTAGCTACACAGAGGTGTATCTTTCTGTGCAAATTTCCTCTGCTCCATTCAGTACTCCTCCTTCTTATGGAAAGACTTCACATATCTATAGCAGCAGTGGGAACAGAACAGCTTTCCACTCACCAGGAAATGGGTAGAAAGGGAGCTGGCTCAAGAGGTCACTAGAAGCTCATTCCTGATGCTCTGTTACTATTTCATCTCGCATTAGAGGGAATTAACACTCTGAAATACTGAATTATTGACAGAAGATTGGTTGTAGACGTTTTATTGCTTCAATGGAGAGAATAAAGTCTCACCATCATCACTGTCATGAATACTGCAGCAGTATTAAGTATAACCAGCACATCCTTTATCACCCCTAACTGAAATTAGGAAATAATATTACCTCATTTTTCAAAATGTTGAAAGCATAAAAGAAAAGCAAGTTACCTGTTCTTTAAGATCCTTACCAGTTGTGTAAGGTTACCTTTTTCATAAAATCTTTCATGTGTGCCCAATTTCTGTGGTTTACTGAAACTTCAGATTGTGGAAAGGAATAAAGCACCATTTGTCAGCTGAAGAGTTGATCAGAATGCCTCACTATGGCCAGAATAAATTACCACCTACTGCTCCAGGCAGCAAGGACAACTACTAGCTGATTAACAGTGGTATTAGTTTCAGAGTAGGATGTTGAAACCAAGTAACTGGAAAAGAATGTTAGTTTCTTTCTCTCTCCCCCCACCCCCAACTTTTTTTTTTTTTAAAGAAAGCCTACCATTTTAAATAATCCGATCAGAAACTTTAATCTCAGTCTTGATTTTGGTGCCTGGCTTGTGCACGTGACAGTCAAGTTTGACATATTTGGCAAGTGGCGTAAGAAAAGAGTGGGGAAAACATAAGAAAAAGACAAGAATAAAGTAAAGAATAGCATCTGCACCAGAAAGGAATTCAAGGAATAGAAAACAGGAAATTCAAAACAAAAACCTTCTAAATAGTGGTGTTCTAAGTTCCTAAACAATAATTTCGCCTCTTCCCCCCCAGGCCAGACATAGTGAGATAACATTTTTTTAAGTGTTGCTAGATGATATTCCTAGATGTAAGAAATTTTAAATGAAATTCCATTATCTTAAATATAATTTTGCAGTATTTCACATTGCTTTTACTTTTAGCACATATCTTGATAAAACTTATACAGAAGAGTATTTTTTCAAGGTAAACATTTGCTTAATAGGTATGTAGTATCTTATCCTTGAAAAATTAGTCACCTCCTCTGATTCATATGTGTCTTTCTAGAGACTCATAGGAGAAAGACTTTAAAAAACTTCCTTCTCACTGAAGAACACAGGTAGCCAAAGTCTTAGGATTCTTCTGTAAAAAGAGAGTAAGTATTTTTTTAAAGAATTATAATATTTAATCATTATATGAAGTTAAAAAAAAAAACTGTTTTATGGCATGAAAATAATAATAATAATAAAAGTCCAGAGAACACCATTGAGCAGATCATCAGCAGAAACCAGCAATGGCAAGCCTTACAGATAACCCATACCACAGCTAAGCAGACAAACAGCTAGGACACAACTTCTGGACAGTAAGCCAGCTGGATTTCTGATGCTTATCCACTAGGGAGCCAGCTAGATGGACAAGAGGCCAGTCACAGTAACCACACTTCACAAGCCAAGGAAATGAGAAATGAGGCAGTCTGTGGAAATGGCATTAGAGGAGCTAAACAGAAGAAGGGAAGAGAGCCAGGTAGCAAGACACTTGGAAATTTAGATGAGCCAGAAGCAAGCCACTCTGTGATCCATACAAGCAGCCAGAGAAAGAGCTGGCTGCCCATCAAGTGATGAACTGAGATATCGAGGAGCTTGAGAACTTGCCAGTTCAAGAGTCTAGAGAGCCTAGAAAAGAGGTCACACAGCTGTTGACAAGTTGGTTGATTGGTACAAAAGCTGGCAAGAAAATAAAAGCTCACCTCCCTGCCTGCTTTTTGTTGATGGCTGTGACAGAATGAACATTCCTGTGGAACATTTTCATTCCATCAAACAGGCCTCTTTCTACTGGAAAAAATTCTGCAAGCTCTATTGGAGGAACATTCTGTCTTTCTTCTAAAAATACCTATTGGTCATAAAAGATGTTACCCTCCTGGATAACTAACCAGTCTGTAGGACTACTTCAGCTGCTTTCTTCCCAATAATGGAAGGAATGCCTCAGCCAAAATTGAGGCATTGACACAAAAAATAAAGTTCTGGATTTCAGCTCTAATGAACATAAAATCTGAGGGACTTTTAAGTAACAGATATATGAGAGCAGATAAAAAATCGATGCATTACTACTGGAAAAACATTCAAGAACAAATGGGAAAGACCCAAAATATAGTTCACCACAAACATGTAAGTCTCTACTGCTTGTGTTTTCTCATTTCTAGAATATCACGTGTACAGAGGCATAGGTTGCAGTTTGTTACAGAGCAGAGAAGATTGAGTTAAAATAAAACGTTGTTTTCTGCCAACTCTTCACTTCAGCAAAAACAATAGGAACATTTTCTGGCCTAAGTCCAAGGTTTTCGTGCTTTCGTGAACCAAACAAGTATACAATTTTAGCAAGACTGAGAAAACTATTATTTTGCTAGAAACAGCTTTCTAAGTTGCAGAGAGTAGCTCAGTTAGGTAGTAATACTTCTGATACCACATAGATTTCATCGAACTCAGCATCACAACATGTGATAAGTGAGAAAGAAGTCTGGTGAATAAAGACAGCATTATTAAAGATTGCTAAACAGATTGACTGTTATAAAGACACTCCTGTATTCTTAAGGTAGATATATTTTCCATGCTCTTAGCCAAAAAAAAAATTGTGGCATTGAGAAGGTGAAAGAAAGAAATATGCTTATCCTTACCTTGGCAAGAGAGGGTGAGCTGTGTTCCAAGCCTGTATTTTTTATTCTCATTCTGACAATCACAAACACTTACTTAAGCTGAAATATTGGACTATAGTGCAGATTTTAAAATATGATTTTTGAAACTTGAACTCTTGACTCATATTTACATGAGAATTATGACATTCTATCCCTTAATGCTAAGGCTTGCCCATTACACTAATACTATACTTGATTGTTCAGCTGACCAATCCCAGCATAGAAAGTCCCACCACACAATGTAAAATGAGTGATAAATTACTTATCTCTCAACACCATGATTAACCATTGCAACAAATAACAGATCTCAAGTTATCCAGTTCCTTTTTTTCATGAAGCTATATCAGCCTTATATTTCTCAATATGAATTTATTTTACAGTTCATCAATTTAATTTGTGTTTTGTCCATCAGTCATCAAGACCAAATTCTCTTCTTTTTCCTTTTTTTTTTTAAGTTTTCTTTTGTTTTTCTCGCTTCTTGCAGCCTTGAGCCAACACTTTTAAACTTTCTATCCACAGCAACTGTTGTAGCTTGGATTGCATCCAGCCTTTTACTAACATCTGTCAAGTTCATATTTGTGGTTGCAATGGAGTGGAATAGAAAATAAAGATGGATGGCAATGGATTAAGCCTAACACTTCTTTATTATACTGTAGCCATTTTATATGTCTCTACTGCACTGAGTCTCACTAAAGTTTCCATACGTTATCTTCCCCTACATTCTTTATCACGTAGTAACAGAAGATAAAACTAATTCTTTTCATTTAATGAGGCAATAATTAGATAAACATTATTAGTGAGAGAACTAAAATTCTTAAGTTTGAAATGCAACCTTTTGCCTATTCCACATAATTGTGCATAATCTGTTTCAAACACATTGAAGTTCCTAAAAGTATCTAAGAGGAAAATATTTTTGCCTGTGAAGAGTAAGAATAAAATCTATATATAAAGATTTTATTTTCAAGATTCCAAAAAGTAGTATTGATAATTTTCACTTTTACTATGAATTCCACCCAAAAATCTCACTTTCTTCTATAAAAATTCATTAACCCTAATGAGGCAATTCTAATAGACAGGATCTAAGGAAGATGACACTAAACAACCCACACAAGCCAAGCAGAAGGCAGATCTCCCGACATTTTTCAAATGCAAAGCAAGGAAAAAGAGTGTAGTTCTTTGATGTACTAATGAAAACTATTTATTGCAACAGCGTGTTTTTTATTATTATTTTAATATCTGTGTCTGCAGAGTTTCAAGTGCAGCTTTTCTTCTGGAAAACTTGGTGGTCACTGAATTCAATAGGTGTTTGTATGCAGCCCTTTATTTAATCAGAAAGAAATTCTTCTTTGAGTGCATAGTATAAATAGCTGGGGATTTTACCTGAAGGAGTCATAATTGTGGAATATTTGAAAACTTGAAAATTCATTAGCTCCTATTATTTCCAGTAATGTCTCTAAGCTTTACTTTTCACAAAAGCTGTGTAAGAGGAGAACATTTGCTAAACTTGTACAGGTGTGGCATGTAAAATAGATATGTTGATGGATTACAGCTGAGCTGTTTACTGACACTGAAAAGAAATGAGCTTGGAATTAAGTTTTCTTATTGATTATATTCCATTCTGAGCATAAAGGTAGGAAGTTAGATAACAATCTTGATCACGGAGTATAGCACATGAATAAAATGTCCCAAGAGGATTATTAAAAAGTACTTTGGTGTTTAAAATTGTTGGGTTTCTTCCAAGCTCAGTAAGACACTCTATTACTTTCAAAAAGCGGTTACAGAAATATAGCTTGGCCTAATGTTCTAAATCAATGTATATGAAAGAGAAATTTTACAAGTGCTCAAAGTTGTTTGCTTATATAAGTGCCTACAGGACAGGAAGAACTTGATTAGTCAATATGTATGCCAGATTTACACCTAGAACCAGCTGTTAGGAAGGCAAATTCCTCCTTGAATTTGTTCTTATTTTGTGATTATTGTGCTTGAAACACAGCTACAATGGTTTCCAAAATCTGCTTGCATACAGTGACAAAAACAGACACTAAAGATTATCTAGTTATCATTTGAAAATACAGAATAGCAACCAAACACTACTGAGCAAATAAGGAAGAAAAAGAACATAAAAAAACAAGAAAAAGCTGATTTATTTTAAATTAATTAATTTTGTTAGAAAGATAATGCAGACCTGCATCTCTAGGTTAAAAGCCACTGAATTAGTTAATAAATTCTCCTCTGATTTGGGCTGCATGCTACTTCACTCATTTCTTGCCAGTAAGTAAATGTCATGGATTTAAAAGACTCTGTAAATGAAATGTAAATACAAGTGATGTCATCAACTACTTTTTTAAGCACTTTTCATATATCAAATGGAGAGCTGTTTTTCATAGTGAGGGTTAACCTGACCTTGTTGATGTATTTTTGGAAGTACCAGGTAGACAGGCACAGGAGCAGACTAGTAGGAAGCTACAAGTAGGACTATCCAAGTAGGACAAGAGATCTGAAGCCTATGCACTATGGAAAAACTGGGTGACATTTCTTAATGCTTGCTGACAGTCTGTCTTTACCAAAAATGAAGCAGAATGATCCCCCCAACCCAGGAAGTCATTAACATGTAAGAGCAGTTTGTGGTCTCTCAGCTTACCCACGACACTTCAGATGAGTGCCTCCACACTCTGCAGGAAGAAAAAGTGAAAAATTTTGGTCATGGGCTATGCTAGCTAACCACTATTGCCCATGCAACTCATACTGCCACCAGCATCTAACAAAGCTGTTCTTTGACTGATTTTTAGGAACAATAAACGTGAGAGAGCAAAGGTCCTAAAGAAAACAATGCAGAAGAAATGGCAACGTTAAAAAAAAAAAAAAAAAGATTATTTATTTCCTGAGATGAAAGAATCATAGAATCATAGAATGGTTTAGGTTGGAACGGACATTAAAGATCATCTAGTTCTGACCCCCCTGCCATGGACAAGGACACCTCTCACTAGACCAGGTTGCTCAAAGCCCCATCCAGCCTGGCCTTCAACACTTCCAGGGATGGGGCACCCACAGCTTCTCTGGGCAACTTGTTCCAGTGTTTCACTACCTTTACAGTAAAGAATTTCTTCTTGATACTCAATCTAAATTTACCCTCTTTCGGTTTGAAACTATTGCCCCTTGTTCTATCACTACATGCCTTTGTAAAAAGTCCCTCTCTAGCTTTCTTGTAGGCCCCCTTCAGATACTGGAAGGCTGTTATAAGGTGTCCCCAGAGTCTTCTCTTCTCCAGGCTTAACAACCTCAAATCTCTGAGTCTGTCTTTATAGGAGAGGTGGTCCAGCCCTCTGATCATCTTTGTGGCCCTCCTCTGGACTCAGTTCAACAGGTCTGTTTCCTTCTTATGTTGGGAGCTCAAGACCTGGATACAGTACTCCAGGTTGGGGCTCACCAGAGTGGAGTAGAGGGGCAGAATTACCTCCATCAACCCACTGGCCACACTTCTTTTGATGCAGCCCAGGATCTGGTTGGCTTTCTGGGCTGCGAACCCACACTGATAGCTCAGGTTGAGCTTCTCATCAATCAACACCTCCAAGTCCCTCTCCTCACGGCTGCTTTCAATCTATTCTCTGCCCAGTCTGTATTTGTGCTTCGGATTGCCATGACCCAGGTGCAGGACCTTGCACTTGGCCTCATTGAACTTTCTGAGGTTTGCAGGGCCCACTTCTCAAGCTATCCAGGTCCCTCTGGAGCATCCATCCCCTCGAGCATGTCAACTGTACCACATAGATTGGTGTCATTGGCAAACTTGCTGAGGGTACAGTCAATCACACTGTCCATGGGACATCCACTAGAAATTGTGTTAAACTAGATTTTTCTTACAAATTTTCATCCTGGCCCATAAATGTAAGAGAAAAGATGTCTAAGAAGGACTTGCAATAGTTGTAAAATCAGATTTTTTTCCTGTCAGATACCTCAAAATAATGAAATTGTTCCATCTATTGTTTCACTGAATTGAATTTTACTGAATTTCACTGAATTATTTTTAGAGTTGGAAGGGACCATAGAGATCATCTAGTCCAACTCCCCTGC
>JAOQGH010000077.1:34109975-34151777 GCA_025769975.1 Gallinago jamesoni | reverse complement strand
GGACACTTTCAACCATGCTCCTGAAGAGGCCAAAGTCTGCCCTTCGGAAGTCCAAGGTGGCAGTTCTGCTGGCCCCCTTCCTTGCTTCAGTTTGTGCTTGTATAAATTGATGTTTTTTACATTTTAATTTAATTTAAAAGGTCTTCAATTATTTCATGTGCCATAGCTAAACTGGCTTTTTTTCCTAAGCCTAAGGTACTACTCACAAGACCAAAAAGATTTAGTCATGTCTAACCGTCACTAGTATATTTCTGCCTCTACCACCCCTCAACAGCGTTGTGCCAATTCTACAGTGACCTCTTGTCCTCAGAAGTATGACTCACTCTAACGAAATGATAGATCTTCATAACTACAAAGCAAGACAAGTTATTAAAGGGGACCTCTCACTGGCCTTCATATCAATGAGTCAGCTGTTATCTAGCAGCACCTAACTCCCTACATGTTCCTCCTTCAAACTGCAGACTTGTTATTCTTTCAGTTATTCGCTGTTTAGAATAAGAATATTTCAGCTGCCTACTATAATCTATTTCATTTGCTATAATAGATGTATATGGTAACTATCACTGGTCGTGCTTTGGTTGTAAATTGATGAAATTATTCCAAACTTCGGAAAGCCAGCTCTTCATCATTTTCTGCAGAACATTTTTCTTTTTTACTAAGTTGGGTTACTGCCAGGAAGTCTATCCTCCCTGCAGCATCTGGCCTCCAGGTTCTCTAAACCAAGACCCAGCCAGGCAGAGTTAAAATAAGAAGGCTGATATTTATGAAGTTCTCTGCATGTAAGTATAACTTCTTCCCTACATCTCTGCCAGCTTTAAATATGACAGAAAATAGACCATAGAAAAGCTGGAAATATTTTTCTTCACTGTATTTTTTTTTTAACCAGAATGGGTGTGTCTGACTGTGTTCAAGCAGTTCAAACAGCAGCAGACAGAAGTTTAACCATAGCCATGAGCCAGACCAAGGGTACGCATGGTTTTAGGCTGGCATTATTCATAGTTTGCAGTAATGAAGATTGCTCTGTAAATATTTATCTTGCTAAAAGTACTTTCTGATGCCCTTAGCACCGAATCCTTAACCAAGGGAGACTGCTATAACAGTGACAAAATTCTACCAACTGGTGTGTAATTTCTAGCTCTATACCCTGTAACTCCCCCGCTGACTTACCTATTGATACTAGGCAGTGTCATGCCAGTTAAAAAAAAAAAAAAAAAGCAGGCACAAGATAAGAAATTGAAATCGATGAATATTCAGAAGACATCCTTCCATGCCCAACCATTCTGCCAAAATACTCAGTGAAGCAACACAATCATCATTCATCAAAATTAAACCCTGTTTTTGTCAGTGAGGGCTTTCATTTTGTTATTTTAATTTAATAATTTTAACTTTAAGATGGACTTAGCTTCACACACAGAATGGCTGAAGTTGGAAGGGACCTCTGGAGATCATCTTGTCCAACACCCAACACATATGGCTCAAGTAGAGCCATCTACAGCAGGTTGCCCAGGATCATGTGCAGGTGGCTTTTGAGTATCTCCAAGGCAGGAGACTCCACCACCTCCCTGGGCAATCTGTACCAATGTTTAATCATCCACACATTCAAACAAAACCTCCTGTCTCCTGGGTCACTATTTGTGCCCATTGTTTCTTGTCCTGTCACAGGATATCGCTGAACAGAGCGTGGTTCCATATTTATACCTTTCCCACAGATATTTACATATGCTGCGGAATTCTCCCCAAGCCTTCTTTTCTCTGGGCTAAACAATCCCTGCTGTCTCAGCCTTTCCTCCAGTCCCATAACCAATTAGTGGCCCTTTGCTAGACTCGCCCCAGTATGTCCATGTCTCTCTTGTACTAGGGAGCCCAGAACTGGCAAAGTACTTCAGGTGTGGCCTCACCAGTGCTGAGTAGAGACCACCTCCCTCAACCTGCTGGTAACACACTTTCTAATGCAGCTCAGGATACCCAGGACCTTCTTTGCTGCAAGTGTGCACTGCTGGCTCATGTTCAACGTGGTGTCCACCAGTATCCCCAGGTCCTTCTCTGCAAAGCTGTTTCCCATCTGGTCAGTCCCCAGCATATGCTGGTATTGGGGGTTATTCCTACCCAGGTGCAGGATTTTGCACTTCCCTATCTTGAACTTCATGTGGTTTCTGTTAACCTATTTCTCTGGTCTGTTGAGACCCCTCTGGATAGCACCACAAACCTCTGCTGTATCAGCCACTCCTCCCAGTTTGGTGTCATCAGCAAATCTGCTGAAGGTACATTCTGCCTCATAATCTAAACCATTAATGACAACATGCAACAGCATTGGGGCCACTATTGATCTCTGGGATACACTGCTAGTTATTGGTCTCCAGCTAAACTTCGTACTTGTGATCAGCACTCTGAGCTCAGCCTTAAGTTCCAACTTACATATGAACTAATTTCTGTTACTAAAGACATTATCTAAATAACATTGTAGGTAGGCCGGGTCTTGCTTCTGCATAATCATGCAAAAAAAGAGCAACAGTCATAAATTGCTGAAAAATAAAATTTACTAAACCTTCTGATAGTGCATAAGTTTGCATATTAGTGTTCTGAGATATGATGACAAAGGTATAAAAGACGATGATGCATCACCAGTGATGCATTTTTAGTTTGAGAAAGTTATTTGTCTTTCTTGCCTGGATTTTTAAATTTTCTACAGATCATTTCACTAAAATGCAAATAGCACTTTGGGAATAAAACTAATAGTCACTTTTTTTGCAACCATAAAGACTGGTTAAAATCTATTTTCAGTTACACACAAGTAACCTGGGGGGCTTTTGAATTTCAAACTAACACTTTAAAAGTATTCTATTAGGAGTCACAAATTCTTGAACTGTCTAATTAAAATTAAATAATTATTCATTACTGTTAAAATAAAAATTAGTAATATTATTAGTTGCTTAAATATTTCCCCAAATGGTATCCCTGTCTTTTCAGTAGAACAGGACTTTCATATTCATTGAGATTCTGTCTCCACTAATGACAGTTAATCAGTTCTTCAGTACTGAAAGAATGAGTTAGCATGCAGTGGTAATGTAACATGTAAACTACTTCATTCTGCAGCGTAACTGAACCCAAACTGACCCAGTGGTGCTGAAATGAAAATTTACAGCTTCCAATCAGAGTGGGATTAGCACACACTGTGTGCTAAGCTCTGTTGCTGAGTTTACAGTTAAGACCTGTAAGATTTACCTTTGGAATTAGTTGAATTTCACATATAACTCACATGCCAATAAATATTTATGGAAAGTTTATTTAATTAGCTCCCTGGTCAAAAGAAAGCAAATGACAATCATTATGAGCAGCCCAAACACCAGAAAGTAATATGGTGATAAACAAACTACGCATCTCCTTCTCTTTCATACCAGTGGAAAGTGGGCCAGGATCTCTGCAATTATTCACTTAAAATTACTACAGAAGGAAATACAATTTGCAATAGGCTCTGCTTCAAGCAATAAATAAAAGAAACATTTCATGGCTTAGTATACATCTGCAGCACTAAGAAGGCTATACAAAAAGTATTACTTAGTGAAATTTCACTTTTCAGTGCTTGCGGTGGAGGGGAAAGGAATTTCTGTTGCATCACAACACTTAATGATTTCTTAGTGAAGCAGAAATGGCAAATTCACTTTTGAAGATGCAGGTAACATGCTCTCCCCTTAGTGATGTAGATTACTGTCTAACTAATAATGGCCATTTTATATAGGGCTTTCCCTACTAAATTAATGTAACTATTTTCTGCAGATGTATTGTTTTGTAAATCTTTTACACACAAACACATGGATACATATCTGAAAAAGATTTGAGAATGCAATTATTATCTCTCAAGTGAAGGAATACAAGCCTGAATTTTGGATAGAAGGTTTTTTCTGTCCCTTGGAGATGCAGGTTCTTTACCTTTAAGCCAGACATTAGAGGACAACAAGACTCCAACATATATATTTATGTTCTCCTCCTGAATTAAACAGAACTTAACCTTAATTTCTGATCTTCCTTATAGTCCAAAAGTAATGATGTCAAAACCAAAGACAAATCCAAAATCATTTGTCACCATGGTTGCTTTCTATTCCAGTATCTTCACAGTACTGGGAACTTCATTCATAAAACTGAGTGCAATCATTCATGTTCCACGTTAATAGACAGTTTCACATGCAATGGATAGCATTAGAATTAGACTAGTAATACTCTAATTCCTACTAGTAATTAGACATTACTAGTAATAGTAATAAGTTTTGGGAGGGTTGATACATATAAAAAAAATTATCAGTGACTGAAGAGTATGAAATCAAATTCATGCATAATACTGTCAATCACTAGTTTTGATGCCATATGACACTTTACTTCTTCTCAGTTACATAAAGAACAATAACATGTTCTCATAACTGTGATTCTTTCTTAAAACTCTGTCCTTAAAGAGAATACCACTTTCCACAATTGTTACATCTTCTCTTATCTGTAAATTGTATTTCATTGATTTGAGCAGTATAATTTTAATAAAATGCCTTCCCAACAATATTTTGCCAGATGGAATTCCATTTTCTTCATTACCCATGTCTTTGACTAAGAAAACTGTACTTATCTCTCAGGCCTCATATTTTATATCCTTCGCACAAAACCACTGAAAGTGTGAGAGACTCTATTCATTTTTGAACACTGCTGGATAAATTGTTGCTACACAATTATCAGCACGAGTAAGTAACTTTAATTTATGTTTGGCTATGACATTTGTTGCTTTTCTTGCTCTCCTTAAAAGCCCATGGGTATCTATACCATATGCTCTTTAGTAGGAAGAAGGTATATTTATTTTTTCATATTATGTTATTTTAAGAGATATTTCCTTTCAGGTAGTTTGCCCATTCATTCAAATCTCATAAAAAGTGATGAAAAACACACCACCCATTTAAATATTTTAATGGAGACAGTATTTTGGGGAGAGTGAGTGGGTGGGACCAGAACCAATATATATAAAGAGGTTTTGTTACCAATTTTGTCATAGATTTTTTTCTATTTGAGCAACTAATTTACTACTCTGTGCTAAGAACTGCAAGATAAAACAGATATAAAAGACAAATTAAGAAGTAAGCCTTGAACCCTCATGTGTATTCAAATATTCAGCAGTAGTCATAATGGAAATATCCAGAAAAGCATACAAGGGGCTTAAAGATTATCATATGAAATATAAAGTGTGCAAATTATTCGTATTCTGTTACTGCTATCATTCTATAAAATTTACTGTAGTTCATCCATAGGTCATCAGAGTCAATGAGGAATCGCCAGGGGAAATGGTCTATGGTCAAACTAGATAATCATAACCATTTCTTTTAGCCTTAAAACTCTATGAAACCATTTTAAAGCTGTTATAAATCTGGAGAGTAACATTAAAACCTCATGACTAATAAATACAAATACATACATTTAATTCTCTTTTAATACATTCTAAGTTCTAAAGAAACTCAAAATGAATACGAAGTGAAATAAACAGAGCTACTAATATAAAATTTAGATATTTCGTCATGTTTTCAAAGCACTTTCTTCCCATATGAAATGTATTCCACATAACAGAATTCAGCACTTTTAAGTTGCATGTGCATTTTGTCTATGCTCAAAGCTTTTTGCTTTACTGTTATCTTGTGATCATTTTACAGAGTGGAATGAACAGGGTTCATTTACTGATTCCTATGGAAAGTGGCTTCTATTCAACTGTGAACAAGTAAAAATCCTTGTGAGCCTGATTTCTGGTGCGTCTCTGCCTTTTCTTTTATAACCAATTATTTAGGCACAGCATTTGCATAATGGACCCTTGACAGACCTGTACAAATACTTTAACATGGATACCTTGAATTCCCGTTGTTCCAAGTTTAATCAACACCTTGTCGTGCAGAATCAAATTCATTTTAAAAGGATCTAAATAAACAGCACCATTTAATTGTTCATATTATCAGACAAGCAACTCTGCTTATCTAATAGGAAGTGTATATCTGTGTTCTTACCCTCTTCATTCTGTTAATGGTGATTCGATATATTTAGACCTGGAAGCTACTTCTCTAAGCTTGAACATTTGAATGAAAAATGGGCAATTCAACTGCATCTCCCTTGGCAAAATAATCCATTTAATCAGTGTTATAGTTTGTATCTAGACAGTAGTTTTTAATCGGAGTATCTATCTACTAATTCTAAACAGGAGGAAGTAGCAGGAGTAGAGAAGGGAGTGAGATTCATTGTATCATTGCTGAGTCAGTTTATTTCCTGTAACTATCCATCATAGCAGGAGAAGTAGCAGTCAGATGCACACTTACTTCAGAGGACATTACTTTTTTCCCTGGGGGTTCTAGCGTTGGATCCAGACAACATCTGTTCCACTACTCTAAAAAAGGTTTAGTGTCATATTTTGTTTCTCTCTTTATAAATGTGCAACAATTTTAGTCTGCCATGTTGCTATATGCTCTAAAAAATGTTATGGGCTTGGCACAGAGATGGGTTTCAGAGACAGGTGGAATAAAAGGTGCATGACTTACATAGGCACTTAGGTTAAATGAATATGATGTACAAATACAGAGTGGGCTCAAGAATAAGGGCTTTCAGGATTGGTGTTTTCTTTCTACTATATCCACCATCTCTGATCCATCACTAGATCAGAGTATGTTATGCAGTGATATGGCTATCAGCAAACATACAGCTGCACACACATACATTCATTCATTATCCAAATCTCTGATACTGTAACAAACAATGTAAGAAAACCTAAAAGTTTGCTCCATCCAGTCAACTTTAGATCTAAAGCTTAGTTTCATTCAGTAATCACCCCATGAAAGTGCTTGTCTCTTCCCATTATGTCTGAAGAGACAGTCTAAGTACCACACTCCTACAAAAGCGCCTGAAGTGAGACACTATGAATCCTGTCCAAACAGAAAAAAAAGACTTGGCCTTCTGGCCATTAACTAAAGAAATGCAAATTATTACTTAATAAAACATTTCTAGGACAATAAGCTTCTGTTGATTAGTGGAAAAATTGAGCTAAATTTAATGGAAGACTCTTCCTGAAACTTTATATTCTAAGATCTTTTAAAATAAAGCTTCTTAAAATACATTCTAGACTTCACATATTTCATATTTTTTTTCTGTTGCATGTTGCAGTGAAACTGATTTTGTAATTTCAGAATAGTATTTTGATCTGTAACATGAAAAATTCAACAAATAAACAAGACTAACTAAAAAGTCCAGAAGAATAAATGTTTAATAATATATGTGTTGATGTGTTCACATGTCTACACACATACATACATTTGTAAACACACACACATTAAATGTAAGAATACACAAACTTTTAGTTACAGGACATGAAAGCACTTGGCAGATAATATTTAGAAGCATGATATCTCTGTGGACTAAGTGTTATTCCCATTGTGAATACGTTGATTTTTGAGTTTCACTGGAAAATACTCAAAAGGAATGCTTGCTGTTTTCAGGACAGATTCTAAGAGTAGCCATGGCAGGTTATAACAAAGGTAGCCTGGTATCCTGTTTCCAGCAAAAGGCAATAGTAAGTGTCTAGGGAAGAGTATTAAAACAGAGCAATTATACAGCAATACTTTCCCCGAACATTCTTCCAGCTCCTGGCAATTTGTGAGAGAGACTTCCTGAACTAGAGGTAATATCTGTGTTTAATAGCCCTTGATGGATTTTTCTGCCACATATTTATCTAATTGCTGTCTAAACCAAGGTAAAATTTAGCTTCCACAACATCCAAGGACAAAAATTTCCGCAGCCAAATTAAACTTTTTGAAAATGTACTGCCTTTGGTTTATGCCTATCACTTTGTACCTTAATTTCATGGCCCCTCATTTTTGCATCAGAAGAAACAGTCAACATCAATCCTCATCAGCCTCTCAAGATTTTACAGGCATCTATAGTATTTCCTTTCATTACCTGTGTTCCCAGCTGAAGAATCCTAATCTATTGAGTAATTTCTTTTATTGTCATTGTCCTATTTTACTACTTTTCTGGTTTTACTGTGTGAATTTTAGCTGTAGGGGTCAGAAGTGCAAACAAACATTGAAGATAAAATGGCATGATGGTTTCAACAATGGTTCCTTTCCTAAAAATTCCTAATATTTTATTCAATTTTACCATTACCCAGCACTCAACATATATCCTCATAGAGCTAGCCATCATAACTCTAGTATGATGGAGTTCTCTCTCTCTTGAATGATAATAATTCAAACATCATCTCTGCATTTATAAAGCTGGAAATGCTTTTTTCCCCATCTTAGTTGTTTTACCTTTATCAGCATTTAATTTGATCTGCCATTGTATAGCCCAGTCTTTCAATATCATGTAAACTTTTACTAAGAGATCTCATTTTCAGTAACATGAATAGCAAACTTTTAGCTATGCTTAGCACCACAGACAAATAAGCAGGAGCAGTGCATGAAGAATTTTCATGTTCTTAGAGAGATCAAGCATATGAAAATGAATAATCAAGCCTAAGTTAGATACGGGTATCAAAATTTGAGTGTGTCAATTCTGGAATTTCAGATTATTCTCCAAAAATTGATAATACTTCTCAAGACAAAGCTCTTTATTGTTAATTGAGTTTTGACAGCCAAGGAAACTGCTTCGGTCTGTCCCTGCTTTAGCTGATCAGCATAATGGAACATAAGCTTTTGTAAAACCTAATTGATTTGTATTAGCAGAAACAGATCCTCATACAGACAGGGTTCCCAAGTTCTCTTTTCCTTGCAAACACACAACATTCAGTATTAAAACAATTTACAATTTTAAATATTTATAGCAAATTTCTAACTAAATTATCAAAATTTAATCAGACTCTGAGGATTTGTTATGTGGTCCACATCTCAATTGAGATCAGATAAGTATTTTTTAAGAAATAGATATGGATGTAATATAGTTCTGGAGTTTCTTCAGCAGAATTTATTTTAAATTTTCTTGAGAATATAACCTCAAGCAGAGTAAAAAAAATCCTGATACTAACTTGTTTCTGGTTGTGCAGTTGTTTTTTGGTTTGGGGGTTTCATTTGGTTTGGGGTTTTCATTTTGGTGTGGTGGGTTTTTTAATTTAAAAAAAAAAAAGGTTATTATTCAATATTTTAAAGCAATATTCAGGAACAGCACTTTCAGATTCATAGTTATGTATCTGATACAAACATACACATCATAAATCTAACCTTATCAGCACAATGAGAAAAATGTCAGATGAAACTTCAGTAGCATTTTCCTTGTTTTCTTAGATTTCCTAAAGAAAGATAAATTCCTTTTGCATAACAGTATTTAAATCAAAGCCCATTATTGTTAGACTTCCCCCAGCAGAAAGCTGCTGAGCCTATTGTTTTCAATATCCTATGACTATTTTCTTTTTCCTGTAAATTTAAAGTGTTCAGGAAGTGGTCTCGGAGATTCAGTAAGTGGTTTCTTTCTCCTACAAATCAGTGTTGAAATGACGTTTCATTGCTAGGAAAGCATTTGGCTGATAACGATATCATGATTTGAATTAGACTTAAAACTGATCTGAAGCACTTAAAAGAAACTATTCATTTCAAAGGCTTTGTACCAGGTTCCAAAATAATTCCAACTTTCATAACACTTTAGTGTCCATACTGCAACAATAACTTATTTCTGGTTTTACGTCTGCCTAAAAATGTGTCCCTAGGCATTTACTATTGGCTTTTGCTGTTCCTATAGACCTATGGTACCTATGGACCACTTTGCACTACTCTGTTAATCTAAAGACTTCAAAGGTGAACACAAATGTAAACTGTTCTCTGCTTAGGTTTTCAATCCAGCACTATTTAAACAGTTATAAAAATAAAATGAGAATCTGACCTACTGTGCTGGTGCCCAAAGGTCCTCCTTTTTTCCAAAACACATTGCTGACAGTCCAAGAACGGTTAATTACAGGTTCTGATTCTCTGTTATTATTTTTCTCATAAAAGTGATACAGATATAAGATAAATATTACCTCTTCACTTAACACCGTATTTATCAGTTATGTTACAGAAAAAGGGAGTAGCTTCATTCTTATGAAATGTTGTACTGTAACCATTAAAAAAGAAAGCAGGCCAGGGGAAAGACTGCTCGAGCACTGGTGTTAGAAACATGTCATTAGGGCTAATGAATGCATTGTGCAACGATATGTTATTGGCTTTCTCTTAAAAAAAAATCAGTGCAACCATCCAGGTGAATATTTTCTAACATAACTACATTTTGACCTTGTATTTTTTATTTTCTAAAGGCAGTAAAGAGCCACATTCAAAACACAAAGTGTTTTCTTTTTGTTTTGCTTCCTGAAAGGAATAAGCATGGACAGCTTTTGTAGAAAAGTTACAATTCAAGCTACAGTAAAAAGGTACTTTTACTGTACTTTGATAATAGCGTTATAAGTGAACAGGAGGAAAAAGAGAACCTTGCCACCTGATGACGTCAAATGTCCAATAATTTTATGTTTAATCACTTAGGTTTGCTTTGATATCATCAGAATCAGATGATATGGTCAAAGGGGAAATAATTAGCATCTTAACTGATAAGGGTACAATGCTAGGACAGTAGAAAGCTATGAAATTGGATTGGATTCAAGCTGAGAATTGTTTTACTGTGGAAGTGTAGTGATCTCTAGAGGCTACTCTTCAATTGAAAATGATTTTCCTGTTTATAAATATACACCACTTGCGGTTGGGTTGTTGGGGTATTTTGTTCAAAGTTATTATCTTTTGAAAATTATCTTGGCTCCCAGGAGTTATTGGACTTATTGAAGATGACAGCTTTCTCTTTAAATTGAAATCCAAACCCATTTGCAATTATGTAGTTTTATTCCCTGACTTCAACAATTAAAAATGGAAACACAGGCATTTCATTGAGATGATTTAAAATTTTAATCCTACAGTACCAAGGCATCAGTTTGCTAGGAAAACAGATCTTATTATGGGAAACTTGAGTGTTAACTGCCAGGAAATAGCCAATTTTACATCACAGCTGTTGACAATTTGCTTTAAAAATACAGTAAAAGAAAAAACATTATTACTTATCTGTAAAGATGTTCTATGGCCTGTCATTAAAAATGCAGTAATCATTGAAAAAAAGTGCAGTAATCATTGGAGAAAAATATTTTGGATACTATTGGATAGATTCTGAGTCTACTTACAGAGTACCGTAGTATAGGCATACAGTAAAATATAACATAATAGTCGTATTCTTTTATTCTTGCCCAAATAAAAGTTACACAGTCATTTACTCCCAAAATCTCTACCATTTTCCCCAAAATATTCCATCATAGACAATTACCAATCCAATTAATTACAGGTGCATTAGCTTGTAGTCAGAATAAATGAAAGACTGTATGGTTATTAGATAAAATGAAGAAATGGGGCTTCAGGTCTTAAGAAAAGCATGCGTATACATTTGCTGCACATATACGTTGTGCCTGACAAAAATGTTCTGTTATATATTACAACAGGTTGTTGAAGAAATATAGACTGGATCTGCAATGTGTACCAGAGACAGGACTGATTCAAGTCACCTGTATGCTCAGCAAACTTAGTCTACCCTCCTTCAGACTCCCAGGAGGAGAACAACACGAGCCTTAAAAGCAGACAAAATTTTCAGTGTCTTGTAAGGAGCTGAAAGGATCCTGTTTTCACAAACATTCAAAACCTTGATAAAAAAGAGTGCACGTGCTGCATTCAGAGAATTAACTGCATATTATTAACGCTTCATAGAACACCTACTGGAGAAATGCCCAATGGAAATACTACTTTTGAATTTTAGCTGTTAATATTTTTTCCACAAGATTCTATTTTCTTCATATTCACACACCTAATAACCACAGTGAATCAAATTCAACACCAATTTACATCCTGCACTAATCTACTGAACTGAATGGCCAAGTTCCAGACCTGTTACAACTGAATGTGGCCAGCAGAGTTCCATATATTTCCTTCAGGACTGGATTCAACCAGTAGTCTACAAACAGCTTCTGCAAGACATATTCATATAACATTCAGTCACTATAAATAGCCAGATAAAAATAACTGTTTGACCTAAGTGTCCTTTGTGGATTAGGTTTTGGATAGAAACATTTCCTCCCATTCTGTTTGTGATTGCTTGAAATAAATGGATTTGTATAGTTTGTGTATGCATGCAGAAAACTAATTAAACAGAAACCAAACAGAAATAAAATCTATAGGCTGTTCCAAACCACCACCAACATCGATTTCATCAACAATGAACAGTTCTCATGAGAGAGTCTACAGGTAGCAGCCAAGTTGATAAAACTTGGTGCACAGGGCATAGATCCAGCTGACTGTTACTCGCTGAAAAATATCAGCCTTCAACAGCCAAACAAGACTTTGAACTTGCAAGTTCTTCAGAAACTTAAGTAAAGCCTATGTAATACCTAGAAGCATCCTGATAAGCAGAAAGAATGAGAATTTCAAGTGGGAATGAGAGAAGACGATGAGGACTGAAAGAAAGAACTTCAGATAAATTGTTCCACAGGATCCCTATCTGATTGCACAGTTTGGAGATGCTTGGTGCTAGAATTTTTCATAGACTTTTTAGACTCCACTGCTTCATTTGCTGCAGAAGGCACATGGGTGCAGGTGTGTTCTTCACATGGAGTTAAAGTTTCTCTGCAGTGCAACTTTGCCACTTCGGAGTCCAGCCACTGTCATTGTCACTATCCTTCATTTTACTGAGTCCAACTAAATGTGACAGATTTCAGTGCAGTCAGTTTTCATTTCCAGAAATACCTTCAAGACCTCACAAGTCTCCTCAAATCAGATTCTCTACTTAATATGCTTTCAGTCAGCCATGAAACAAATAACCACTTTAATGATGCCTGGGTTGTTAGCTTTTGGGACATAAAGTGCCATTATCTGAATTTTACAGTTGCAAAACTGAGGCATGTAGAAACAAGAATCAAAACTTGACAATACTGGCTCATTTTTCTGAGTATCTGGTATTATAATAGCACTGTATTATACAATACCACTAATAATATAGTAGCACATTAAAAGCACCATTTCCATTGATTTAACTTTCTCCTGTCATGCATGAAGAACACACATTTGGTGATCACTTACAAAAAATTTGCTTTGAGTGATTTGCCTAGTGTATAAGGACTCTGTAAGTCAGTGATAGCATCTAATTCTTTAAGGCAGGTTTCAACTGCCTTAATCAAGAAATCATCCATTCTGTTTCTACTAACTTTTAATTCTTTTAATTATATCACTTAGCCCACATAATGTAACAAATATTTCTAATTGTGTCATATAAAATATTCTAATAATGTGCTGCAAATAAGTGTGCCTATTGAACAACAAGAAGAAATTAAAATTGCTTAGTAGCTGAGTGTAGAAGAACTATAACTTAGAGTAGGCTGTTTAAAGTGCAATAGAAGGGCCAGCAACTGAGAGGATACTACAAAACTACCCTGTGAAGGATACACCTCAGGAATGTAAGGATCCCAGACTGCAGCCTCCCTGCCTTTCTTTTCAAATGCAACCACTTTAAATTCAAGTGAAAACATTCAAAGTTTTCATATTTCCAAACAAGAAAACACCACACCCAAGACTACTTTGCCTTTCAGTAGAGGGACTCTGGAGAGATGCAACTTCCAGCTGCACCAAGTTAGTCTCTTTTCCCTATTTTCTACATCTGTATTTCCAGAAAATATTGGCTACTGACCAAATCTGACACTTGGATAAGATTTCTACTTATTCTTGAAAACTTGCCAGAAAAACCAAAGCCAGGAGAAAATTTACTTCAGAACTGAATATGGCCTGTAGGATTTATGGCCTGTAGCATTTATAGCCTGTAGGATTGTAGGATTCTATGATTCTATGATCCTAGGATTCTATGATTCTATGATTTGGTGTTAGGCAACTGAAGATTTTCTCACACATAACTTCAGTAGTTTTAAGTTCCCTTTGTGTCAACTTGTTAAAAAAATAATCAACTTCTATAGAACATTTTATATGATTGTGAAGTCAATGGTTCAGGTGGGAGCATCTAGAATCTTGTACAACGTGTAGTAGAGAAAAGGGAAATCTTGTCTCCCTTCTACCCCCTCTACCTTGCACATCTCCCTGCTTCCTTTTCTCAGACCTTCCATGTGACTGAATGGTCCTGCCTGCTCCTTCCTATCAGCTGTGGTGCTTGTTTAATTCATGCCTCAGCAAGGCCATCTAACTCACTACCAGCAACGTGCAGCTCCTCACCAAAAACTATCCTTAGTTATGAAGAGACATGGAATGAGCATTTCAACTGCCACAAAGTAAGCAGTGGAAAAGTACACTGAAGTGAGGAGAAAAGAAGCTGATGTGGGAGAAGAACATATCTCTTTTGACAGTGGTGAACTGGTTTCTCAATTCCTGCTCCACTGTACTTTGTTTCATTGGTATTAACAGCATAGTAGGCTGAAAATATTAGTCTCCCCTGCTGTTAGGCTTCTGGTCACCTCTTACCATTTTGTCTCCACAGGGGAAATTTAATAATATCTGTATGCAAATTTAATTATCTTACGATTAAATGTATTAATAATTCAGATCAAAACTAAAAGAAGCTTAAAACCAAGGTCCCAGAGAGAGAAAACATTATAGAGCAGGGTTTGGCTTCTGTTTTTTGAGGTGGGTTTTTTTTTTTTCCAGGAAAGTCCACGGCAAAACTCCTGTTTCTTGGAAAGGGTTATGACTTAGTTTGTACCAGCAGCTGTGTTACAGTCTTTACTAATAAGCAGATGAAAGTCCTTCCACAACTGTAGGATAATCCATTTCCTGTTCACCTCCATCAGAAGACCCAGAAAAAAAGCAGGGGGGGCAGCAAGTGCTTTAACATTAGTATTAACCCTGTTGCTTATATCACTTGAAAGTGTTCTCTCTAAGACATCATAGCAATGAAGTTTCTGCTATTTTATTTGGGTTTTGTATCTGAATTTCTAGAAATGATTTGATTTTGTATTAAGATATATACATATATGTATAAGCTGCTAACTTCCATTAGTCTACTTGTCTTTCAGAAACTATCACAACTGTTTATATTTGAACATATATATTTATATAAAAAAGTTAGTATTATATTTTATAGATTTTTTTTATATATTATATACATGTATACACAAATGTAATTCAACAAATACTTAAGACTATTAGTAAAGTCTTGACAGTTATTTAGGACAAGAAATAATGAGCTGCATTGCTTTCAAAGGCTCCTACAATATAACAGACAACAGTTTCATTAAACCTTGCCTCCAGACACTAAATAATCTGTAGACAAGTCTAGTCATTTCGTAGCTCTTGATTTGGGAGCTATGAGCAGAGCTTCCCAGTCATGCAGAGCCATATGGGGTTTTTTAACAAAATACAGTGTCAAAATGGATGTAGCAAAGCATTACTAGATGAATCAGCAAATTCCTGTATTCCAGTAACAGAGCTAGAATGGCAAAACAGGCCGCATAAATACAAAAATGTGTTGCTGCCTACATGATCAGTGAGAGAAAGCACAGAAAAATAATTTAACTTAATATAACTCTTTTGAAAACCGGAGGAAATTGCACCTTGCAAATTACTACTGGCCTTAAATTCTTAGGGCTTTCTCCTCACTGCTAAAAAGAACTACTGCCATTGTTTGGGTGGGGGCTGCTCAGGGTAACTAATCCATGTTAACTATACTAAAAAAATATGTGAAAAATATGTGATGTAGGTAAAGTGTGGGGTTTTTTGTTTGCTTGTTTTTTATTTTTGGTCAAGAAAACTAGGTCCAGACAGCAAAAAAAAAAAATTCTGACTGCTTAATTTACCTGGAGTCTTGTTTGCTCTATGCGTCTCTCAGGGCCTTTCACACCTTTTCTCAGCGGCAGATATGAGACAAAACATGTATGATGTTCAATGAACAAATCAGATGTGTTTCAGCTTGTTTCAAAGCACAAAATGGAAAACAAATGCCAAATGGTATAGAGAAGCATAAAAGGAAAATGCCATCTGCACTTGAAGGGGGTGCTGCACTCACCACACTACGTGACTAAAATACTACTGGAAAAAAATCACTAGAAATGATCATGGCACGACCAGAAGTAAGCACAGGAGACTGAATGGAGCTGGATCATCATTGTACTAAGAGGACTTTTGAATATTCTTCAGTTATGTTTTCCTGTCTTTCAAAATGCTGGTTACTCAATGTGGTACATCGTAAAGCCATAGGGCATGATGGCTACAACAGCAAATAGTCGTTCTGAATGTTTATTCACAAATTCTTTAGGAGATCTCTGGGTCAGTGCTAATGTTTCCATAATAGTATGTATCATAAGAACACAGGGCTGTGGAGCTCTGACTCTAATTAAACAAAGTACCAAATACAAAATTAATTTAATTATTTTAACCTGGCTAAAAACATATGAAATTATTTCTTTTAAAATGTGTTTCTAACTTCAAGGTCCAGATTCTAAGCTACATAAATACCAAGAAAGACAACTGCCTTAGAAAAGTAACTGTGATAAACTGGAGAATACAGCCACTAGAATAATGCACCATAGAGCAAAGATTAAAAGAATTATAAATAACAGATACCTATGGTTGGATGAGAGTCACATTGTTAAGTTCACCAGTTCCAGAACCATGAAATATTTTTTCCAGAATTTTAAATTCTATATAATTAGAGATTAAAATAATTTAAATACTCTTGACCTCCACTGCTGCTAATTTGCTATTACATTGTTTGTGATACTGATTTAAATCAAATTCTTTCTATACAGCAACATTAGGAGATAGTAGGATAGGTGATCCTCATTGTAAAATTTTTTCCCTTCTGCTTGGGAACTTTTAACCAACAGTGATTCATTTTTAGTATTTATTCAATATATGATTGTTCTCTTTTTTGTCAGCTTTTTATTGTTTTATGATATATTCCTCAACCACAAGAATTTTTAGGTCTACTGCTACTAAAATTATGAATTCCTGTAGAAGAACAGGCTTTTCTCAAAATATCTTGTGTTGGAGATAAAACTAAAGATCTTTTATGATGAATAAAACAAGACTAAAAAGGTATATCCTCAAAATATGAGAAGGCAAAACATTAAAGATGACATACAAATTTTATTCTCTCTTTACAATAGTACATATTGAAAAGGTAGTCACTAACAGCTGTCAATGATGACTTAGTGGATCAATTCTACTAAATATTGCTAGCTTCTCCTACCTGAAAATCTAATTCCTTAAACCTGCTGTATTTCTTGAAATCTGTAACTATCATTTGCTAAAATATTATAGATTCCATTAATATCTTATATTATTTGCACATAAATACATATATTTCTAAAAGAAAAGGTTGGGTTTTTCTTCAGAAGTCCCAGAGCCACATTACATTCACATATCTATTAACAAGGCTATTTAAAACAAATGAGAAATACTGAAGACATGTTGATTCCATATTGATCTTTGACTTTTTTTTTTAAACATCACAGCTTCAATAAATTGCTAAAATTTTATTTTAAATGTTTGATGTTCACATATAAAGTCAGAATTCTTAGGGTTGATAAGAATTCCTTGCAACTATATGTGTCTTCCAGATTAAGAATTCACAGTACTTTAATTAAGTTTCACTAGAGCCATTCAAGGCAAAGTATCATTACTTCAGCCTTCCCTGATGACATGGAAATTATGTACAGATCAATGGGGCATCTAAAATAATTCAGACACACAAACTCATTTTTCCAGTTGGAGTCTCTCGGCTGAACCAGAGTTGATTCAACTCAACATAGGCCCATTCACTTCAAAAGAAGAGCAGTGATTAACACTATGAAAGGGTTTGGCCATTTTGTTCTACAACAATGACATTGATACATTTGTTAAAATATGTAAGCAGGATAAATCTCCCATTTAGGCATCAAATTTGGCTGGCTATTCTATGGGACATCCTAATCACCCATGCTTGTGATTCTAATAAGAATTTGTTTAGAAGTGAGTGTGAGCTGACTGAGCTGAGCTGGATACAGATCTACTGCAAAACTACTGCAAACTACAGTACCTCATTTGTTTTGAGCTAGTTTTCTGGTTCTATTTTTACTCACTGATTTACCACCAGTATCCTCTGGGTGATAGTTAAGGAAACAGATGCTGGGAATCTCTGTCCCTTCAGTTCCTGAGAGGAGAGCTCTGACTCACATTTCTGCCTAGTCTCTCCTTTGTACTCACACATGCAAAGGGTGGTTGTGTGAAACTTAAATTACTGCTTGATTTCCAGTTTCTCATTGCCAGTTTCCTCAAAGTTTCCACTTACGTATTTTACAGCTTTACCAGTTTCATTTGAGCAGCATTTTATTACACATTTCCCCTTCCAAAACCTGAACTGCATGTTCCCAGGATGAAGTTAAATTCTTTTATTTTGAGGTGCTCTATTTATTTGGGATTTTCCAATGAAATTGGATAGAAAAAAATATCCAAATCTGGGACAAAGTTGAAATTAATTTTTAACAGATGTTTTAGCCTGAATTTTTCCTCTACCACTTTGAACAAATGCATATATAGAACAGATAGAACCACTGAACAAAAATAAATACAGCCTGTTTATAAGGCTATCATGGAGTTTTCCATTGTCTGTGTGCAGATATGAGATAGGTTGCTGGCTTTCATTGACAGACTGCAGTAGTTAGTACAGCGCATGAAGAACACTTCTAGATTGAAGGTATGGGCAAGCCAGAAGCAGTGTTCCTCCCTGGGCCAGAAAAGGTACACATCATCATGATCTAAAATGCAATGGTTATTACTTTGAAAATATTGCCCAAAACACAGCCTTATAGTAATGAAGGAGTTAAATAACATACATTTCATTCACAGAAGATCTCTATGTAACTACAGTTAAAATCATAGTACAGTTGAGAGAAGTATAGTGTCATGCAGCAATGAGTTGCCCTGGTAGAGTTTATAGGAATAATAGTCACAATATAATTAATCTGGTGGAACAGCTGGATACACAGACTGCAATTAATTTTGCTCTGAATATTAGCAGTTCCAGAGCAGTTGAAAAGAAATGATACCAGTCAATGGATTTTTGAAAAGTAAGTTGTGGGCAATAAAGCAAATTATCGTTGTTATTGTAAAACTTGTTTAAATCAACTGAATGATTACAGTAAATCTGTGCACTTAAGAATTCTCTACTAGTACTCATTTATACAGGAAAAAAAAAAAAAGGAGATTCACATTTCAACTTCTAATTACAGAGGCAAGAAAAGTTTTAAATAAACCATCAGTCTCTTCACTCATTAAACCTTACAAATGTGGACTGTTTACTGTTTTGTTGTTCAGTATGTAAATAGCATATCAGAACAGTGCATAAGTAATATCCACACAACAGAAACTTGTTTCTTGATTACCCAGAGATGTAGGCAATATCTCTTTAACGGTTTCTTTTAGGGAATATTTTTCCAATAACAGCTAGACTTACAAGCAGATGGTCACTGCACAAGGAACAGTTGAACAGTGGCACCCAGAGGTGAAATGTGTACTGCTCCTAAAGAGTTATTCCATTTGCTGTAATCTAGTTCTCATCTTTTCCTGCTGTCATTCCCATCTTTTCTTTTCCAAGTAACAAATGCCAGAAAAAAAAATGCTGCTATTTGGAAGAACATACTCTAGAGTTTAAAAAAGAAAGACCCTGCTTTGTAACAACTATTATAGTTGGGAACACATTTTTCCTACATATTTTTCTCTAACAAAGAACAGGATAAAAATAACCATTGAAAAGTAAATATTTTCAGATGCATCTCCTCAGATGGAATTCTGAAGCCACAAAGCCTTGCATTCTCCCTGGATTCAGTAGCTGAATTTATTGTGCAAGTTTATAACAGAAACTTAAAGACCCAAATACAAAAGTTGTTGGATTTTAGGAAATAGACCATTTTCAGGACTGTGCTTAAACTCCCATCCATACCAAAACCACGAACTGAGGTCAACTTCCAACAGTTTATAGGATAGTACATTTCTCCACATCTGCCTTTCAACCAGGATTTTAAACAAATATGTGAAAGCACACAAGGAAAGGAATTATGGCTATATTCAAATTATTATCCTTCCTCTCTCCCATACCACCTTTATTTTCCTATCTCTTTATTAAGATCTCCACTATTCACAGAAGAATTTCCTTGCAGAGGTTGCACAGACCTGAGAGGTCGGGTGCACTGCCACTGAGCTGGGGGCATGGAGCACAGCTGAGCTGGATGGAACCCAACAGATGACAATGGCATTTGAAGCATCGCCACCCCAGAATGACCATTTTATTAGAATTGTACCCAGTGGCCTTACATTTATGGCATATTTCATCTCGCGGTGACTACTCCACCTCAATCGCACCGGTGGGTACAGCTGCCCCTGCAGCTCCCCCTTGTGTTCAATTTGTTCCTCTTCTCGTACCTACAGGCAGGGATTTGGCTACATTGGTTTTGCATTTTAGGTTCTAGTTCCCAGAAAATGTCAGCTCTAAAGTGATCTATCCCTTTTGAAACAAAAGTTACTTGAATGTATGGCTGGAAATGTAAAACTTAACAATAATCTTTAGACCACAGATCCTCTTCCAGGATTGTGCTGTAAAGGAGGAGGTGTAAAAATAAATAACATGTATTGCCAGGCAATAAATAAAGGCACCACTTTTTAATTCCATAAGAGGAAAGAGGACAAACATTTTTGTGAAGGGGAAAAATAGAAAATCAGTACATATTTCCTTCTACAAAATGTAGAGGATTTTCTGTATTCTATAAAAGCACAGGTATGTTATACGGGTGGAAGAAAAAAAATAATACAAAAGAACAAAACTAAAACAGCAAAAAAAATCAAAATATCAGTCCCATCCCTACCAATAAAAGACACTTGGAAAAAAGTTGAAACCAAAACAAATATTCTTGCTTCAACATCTGCATGAAGGTAAATATGGTGCAAGAGATGGGGAAAGGGATTCACCCTTTCTTTATTTATAATTTGTAGACATCCCTTTAAAATGGACTGCTTTTTAAAAAACTCTCAAAGAAGAAGCCTTACTTGCAGCACCCAGGCTGATGAGGCACCCTTTCTCACTCCGCTCACCAGCCCTCACACTGTTAACTAAAGAGATCCTCTCATATTTAATTGCACGTGTTATGCCTCACAGCCCAAACATACATTTTTCTGTTTTGCAAGCTCTGCAGCTTATGCTGCTTGGCTGGGACAATACAAGAAGAAAAGAGATATATAGCTTTGCATTGAGTGGGTTAAACACTAAAAAACTACTGTTGTGAATTTTCCTTTATAATTGTATCTGCTGCTTATGTACGTGGCTAGAAATAAAATATTCTAAGTATCTTTTACGCCCATCTTAAATGCCTTATCCAGAGAGCTAATGTGTAGCCCAAACTTGTTCTGTTGTCAAGGAAAGATGGAAAGCATTAACTGTCTGCATATATCACTGATATTAATATGTGGTAAAGATTTTCGGCATTTCTGGCAAACTAAATGCCAAACAACCTAATTGATGGTCTATTTATCTAACCTAATTTGCCACCACTCCAGGGGCATACAGAGTAGCTTTCCATGAAGCACAATTCTAGAATAAGCTATCCAGCTTGACCTGGCAGTTGGCAAATTTCCCCTAAAGTATGACAGATTGTATCTCCATTTAAAACATTGAATCTGACTTGACTGTGAATGTCATCATTCCTATTGCTGGCTAATATCTTATTTCAAGATTCATACAGGAAGAAGACATTTAGTTCCCATTAGAAACCAAATACTCTTCTGAGAAGCCAGTTGATAAAATGGAACTGTGCAAGAGGACTACCCCAGATAAAATATCACCCATTGCATATGTAGGGCACAGACCTGAACTGGCTGTGCCCTGCACACGCGAGGAGACCGTTTCTCTTTCTAACTTCAGTGACTCTATGACTAAAAGGTTACAGAACACCTGAACAAAGTTATTTGACATAATTAAACTATACCAGCACCATATAAGCAAATTTAATTATATGTCTGTGCATACATGAGCTTTATAGTAAACAGGGAAATTTTACAGGTTCTGTTACTATTTAGAAAAACATATTAAGCAAAAATCATTACATAAAGTCTAAAATTCGAATTTGAATCCACATTGGTAGATCCTCAGCCTATGCATTATGTAAATGTATATAAGTGCATTTATTTAATAAAATCAAATGACAGTAAATAGTCTGCTGACCATCTGATTTTAACTAACCAATACACTTATCAAAATGACAGTATTATTTTCATAGCTGCCTGAATGTAAAAATAAGTTCCATTTGATATATAATGTTTATATTAATCCTTTTAAACATTTGCTGCCTTTCACCCCATAGGTGATCCCTGCAAAATGTGTCAAGTGATTTATTAAGATCTGACCTAGCAAAGTGCAGAGAAGGCTCACATCGCACTGGCTTCAGAAGTAATTAAGGGCTTCGCCATGCACCTTCCAGGATCAAGCTCTGAGGATTTGGCAATCCTTCTGGACTACAGTTCTGTACAGATTCTTGTACGCTAACTTTATCATGTTTTCATTTTGCACTGAGGTCAAATAACAGCTGTATCCAAAACCCTCTTACTGAGCAAAATTTTTAGTTAAGTCAATATGAGTTTGAACAAGAAAGGAATGCAGGCATGAGTGAAAAGTTGCTAGCTGTTACATGGCAAAGATTATTTAACTATTTCATACTACAAAGATTTCACAATCTAGACCTGAATGAAATATAGCTACCATAGTTAATAGTAAATAATTAAAATATAGCAAAAAATATTTCCACTACAATGAGTAGTTCATAGACCTAAAACTAACATTTACCAATTGCATCTGTGTTTCTTTCATGAGAATTTCAGTCTACTACAAAACAACATGTAAATCAATGGAAAATATTGGAAAACATAAATCAATGGTAGTTATTTTACTAATAAAAAGAAAATCTATCATTTAAAGTTTTCTTGTTTGCTGTTTGCCCTTACAGTCCAGAATTTTCTCTTTTATCTTTGATATTTAGAAACCTGGGTCTAGGCAGTCTGTTAAGTAACAGTGGTCATGAAAATCTGCAAGGCATTGGAAAGGATCCAAAGGATTTATCTGCATCTGACTGAATTGATTGACTAAGTAAAATAATAATTCATTTTAAAAATACATACCACTTTTTAGAACACAATGTAAGAGCACACAGTACTATAACAGGTAGTCTAATTTGAACACTAGTAAAAATATAGCACAGCATTCTTAAATTCCAGAAAAAAATGTGTTGTTCTTTCAGTTGTGCCTCTGCTAACAATTTGGAAGCATCCATTGTATTACTACTGCAGTGTTATTGAGCTAGTTTTATTAAGGCAAATTTATAGCAATGTTAGAAATTAATACCACTCTTATTTCCTCCACTGCCTGGCTTTATTGAATGCCATGGGGCATATTAATCAGTAAAGCCAAGTAGTGCATGAAATAAAAGTATAAATTAACCTGTAACATGAATGTAAAAAGGGGCTTAATAAAATAGAAATAAATAACACTTTAATGATAATCAACCCCGCCTGGCTTAACCAAGCACATAGTGTAATAATGCTAAATAAAAAAAAAAAAAGTAGTTAAATAAAGTTAAAGTCATGATGCAAACAACATAATTTACAAAGTAATGCTTCATTCACTGTATTGTTTAAACACACATAAGATAGTACAAAAAAAAATCCTTCCGTCCTGACACTTCTTCATGTAAATTCCTGTCAACTTTGTAAGCAGGCCCAAGGCACAATGACTATGAATATGAGAATGATTTCAGAGCAATTGCACATTCTAAGAGTCTATGCATTTAGATATAACTGAAAAAGAAGTCTTTGCATAGTATACTTTGCATACACCCAAAATATATCTCCAATTATTGGCTGAACAGAACAGAACAGTCTCTTCAAGCCTATTATTTCACACAGGTGAACTGCATACAATGTATATAGTGATTTATTAAGGGTTTGACCTTGCAAGTGTGCGAAGTCATTTTAACCTGTCCTTAAATTTACATTGGGGCTTTTCCAAAGTCAGTGTATTCTGTGGTATAATAGAAGGGGGGTTTGGGGGAAAGTTTTTTCTCTCCAGGGTTCAAAAAAACTCTGTCCAAAGAATTACCCCCTATACGGAAACTGATATATGCCATTTTTGCAAAATCAATGCTAATTTTGTAATAATATAACGATAAACAGCTCAGCTTTTCTTTGTAGTTACAGCACTTCCAGAGCACAAATATTTGGCCACGTTGTCATATATAATAACCACATGTATGAAAATACATGTATTTGCAAAAACAGGGGAGAAAAATAGCCAGAATCTGCAAATATGATAAAACATCAATGTGTATGCTCCCTCTGCTGGCTCTGAGGCAGAAGTTAACTATGAAACACACCTGCTGTAATTGCTCTGCTACTAACACTGACATAAATATGTGGCAGCTTTGCTAGAAACACTGAGTAACAAGAAGAAAGGTAAGATGAGAAATTCTGCATGAGTGACTGCACACATAACAATATAAACATGATACTAAAGCAAAGGTCTTACAAATATAAATGTGTAATACATTTAGAAATACATTGGAGTTCATTTGCATCACAGCTGTGAAATCATTATGGAAACATACTAATATCAAATACAGCCAACATTTAAAAGATAATGTGAGCTATGCTTGAGACACTGTTTGGGTGGACCTGTAATGTTGCAACTAGTGTTAATTTAAAATTTTCACATTTGCAAATTGCATTAAACAGGGCTGCAGGCTGGTCACATTCAAGTGTATCCAGGGTCCAATAGAAATGGTTAAGGATCTTATTTTGCAGAAAACGTAATGGGACTGAACAGGAGACAAGCTTACCATTTAGTCCAAGTGAGGTCCCCATACTCTTGGATGATGTTTGCTGGGAGTTCTGTCAGCTAATGATTTAAACCTTCTGTAGCAGTTTCCTCAGACGGGCCGCTGCATTTTCTGACACAGAGTTCTGTGGGGGGATTCTGGTGACAGAATTCCAAGGGAAGGGCAGAAAATGGTGCCACCAGATACTCAAAAGTGGTAGCTTTTTCTAAATGATAAAGGAGCATTTTTTGCCAAAGGGCCTTCCAAACGCATTCCTTCTGAGTTCAAAAACATTGTGAATCTTTTTTCCCCTTCATTAGCCATGGTATCAAATGCAGGCACAACACAACATCAGTGATGTAAAGGAATTACATGACAACTCAATTTAGGCAGGTTTAAAATCCTTTTTTAAAATCAAGGTTTAGGCTTAAAATCTGGATTCTTCTCAGTCCACTGAGCTTAATCTATTACAGAGATTTTTAAATGCACAAATTTCAGACAGTTTTATCGTAATCCACAAGGGTATTCACTTTAGAATACACTAAGTGTATACTATCTCAGTGCTATTATAACAAGATGTGTTCTACAGTAGTAAAGAAAGCACAGTGTTAAATTTGTATCTTACCCAGTAAACACATGGAAAATAAACTTTAAAATACCTTTTTAAAAGTTTCTTTTTTTAAAAAAATCATTTTGTATCATTTCTGTCTTATGTATGAAGTATTCATTTTGGACAAGAAACACATCTGGAGTATAATACCACGATAGCTAAAGGACTGCCAATCCTAATGGATATTTCAACTTATAAATGTGGCCACTGCATTTAGATCATTGCACTGCACATTATTTTGTTTGGAAGTCAAATACCTTGACAATTTAACCTCAGTGCTGACAGCATTATAGTCATTAGCCTGACTAAGTGACTTTTTTTCTAAGTGACCGTGGAGTTTCAATAAAATAAAATAAAATAAAATAAAATAAAATAAAATAAAATAAAATAAAATAAAATAAGAAATTATAGCATGAATATGGTGTTTTATTTACATACTAATAAAATGTTTATGGACAGTTGTTTAATTTAAAGCACAAAAAAAAAAAACACCTGAAGCTGGAGAATGCCATGTGTTGGTCTCAAATTCAAAGTGTGCACCTAATTTTCTGTTACTGGGCAAAACATGATAAGTTCTTTGAAAAACTAAATCTTTATTGAATCAACACTTATGCAGATTTCAAGAGACTACCAATTTGCAGAATATCCCAAAACATTTAAGCAATAAATTGGGAAAGAGTGTGAAAGATATATAAAAGCTAAAAGTTAAGATTCATACTTGCAATTTAACATTTTAAGTGTATAGGTGTTCTCATTTAAATATTCCATGATATTAAAAGAAAACAACGGTATTGAAACAGCACATGAAAAAAATAGAAAGTGCACAACTGTCACAAACACATTGTCTATGGAAAGTGCACCAAAAGCAAGTGTATGATGAAAATATGACAGTCTATTTCAAGTAGTTACACACAATGAAACAAACAAGGACCATGGGCCCCTGAAATTCTTTCACAGCTATTAGAATACAATTTATTTTAACAACACAAGACTGTTTCTTGTATAGGTTAATATTTCAAGCATCTTTTTTAAATAAATTGCTTGTTTGCCTAGATCAGTTGATTAAATATTATACAAAAGTAATTCCATTAGAAACATCCCTCTATTTTTACGTCAGTGCAGTCTTATGCATTAGACTGGAAGTAAGACTCTGACAGCTCTGCTTACTGCCTGCAGCTGTCACTAACACTAGATCTATCTTCACAAATATTATTACAAGTGTGTTCATCTGAGGTGTCCTTATTCACAATAGCTGACCTTCATGGCTATGTCTGACATTTAAAAAGAAAAGTTCTGCTTTACAACCTTCAGTGTCCCTCCAGTTATAAATTACCAGTAGAGTATTAGTAATAATAATTGATTTTAGCAGTAAGTAATAGAGTTATAAACAGCTCCTACTATTTAATGAAAAAAATGCTTCATCTTCTGGTTTTATTTATTAGTATTCAAGAGCCTTCCACAACCTCACTGAGATCAGTTATTGCTTAATTAAACTAGAAAAGATGGCCTGTCAATGACTCTTTGTTCAAAAAACATAAGAAATATTAATTATTTTTTATATTTTTTTACAAATGTTCCTAAGGTTTGCTTATTTTTGTTTTCTGTTGTGAGCTTATTTGAATACAGATAGCTCATGTGAATAATGAATTGTTTCAATTTTCCTTACATGTGAATAAAATACAGGATTTTCATCTTAGTGTGGTGCATCAGTTACAAGTAAATATAATCAATGAAGAGTTTTACCCCATACTGGCCACACTAGAACTCTCCTTGCTCTTCACAAGTGAATCAATCAATTGCAGAAACAGTCTGAGCATCTGTTCGCTCACAACTAAGCTGTACTGCATTTTTTAAGAAATTCTGTCTTCTAGCAAAGTAAAAGAGCACCTACAGGTTCATAATGCATAAGAACTGCTGTTCACACATGAGAAACTAAGGACTAAAAGACTTCACTGGCAAATGGCCTGATGAATGATGCAATTACTCTATCAATAATGGCAGGAAGGTTTCAAATAAACAATATTCAATTAAAATCCGACTGGAAAATGATAGCAGCTACTGATTTTACTTTGCCTTTTTTGTCACAAAGTAGTGATAACTGACAAATAAAACTTAATGTCACCTTATCATGATGCAAATAAAAATATACTGTACGTGTACATAAATGTCAAGCTTGAGACGCTGTCTATCATCTCTCACCACTAGCTGGCACCATAGCTTTAAAAATGTAGTGATGGGGCTCGTTTATGCCTTGCTAATTAACAAGCCAGCTACCTACATTTTCAACAGAAATTAATTTTTCAAAGCAAACGAGAAATATTTGGGGCTATAAACTAAGATGAGTCTGAAAGCAATATTCTCAATGGTGACTGGTAACATACAAAGGGAAATGGATAATAGTTAACAGACTCAGGGCTTGTTTTTATTAGACGAAAATAAACGGTAGTGTGCACAGATGGGAGAGTCTGATATTTTTGCTACTGGCTAGGAGATTGTAGAGGTCAATATCTTGGATTATGAAGAAGATGAACCCCAATAAACTGCCTCCCTTACCGGGTTTTTTATCCCAGATAAACTCAGAGGCCACTTCAGGTTCATTCCCAAAGAAGCAGCTTTATTGCACCGGCTAATAAATTTCACAGAGTCTGTCTCCTTCACTGGCTTCCCTTTTCTCATTAGAGCCTGCTGCGTTCATTGTCTGCTGGCTGGTTACAGATGCCCTAAGAGACAGGGACTTGGTTTCCATTCTCTGACGGCAGCGATTCTGACATTGCAATAGACTTCAACGCCACGTTCTGCTCTGATTCTTTCAGACTAGTCACTATGAGCTGACCGGACACACGCATTGGCACACACACCCCCCCCACATTCAGACACACACAGAGTTCAAAGAAAGGAAGTTACAAGCTAATCAGCTACTGCTCAGCCTCAGAAACAAAGCAGCCTTGAAACAAAAATTCAGGCAACTGTTGCCAACCGGCTATGTATTTACAGGTTGGACAAAGAAATCCATAGAAGTTCACATATTACCAATAACAGAACACTGTTAATGTACAAATACATTATATTTGTGGCTGATCTGTCAGCTGTGGTCTGAATAGACACTGAAATACTTCTATAACGTTAAGAAAATCTTCCCTAAAAAGAAATTAGAGCTTTCTCCTATTATAGAGCAGGTTCTCTGCAGCTGTCCAAAGTCACTGTGAAAGCTGGGACATACAGACCTGTATCAGGAATGGCGGTCACCTCAAGACAACCCTGTCATTCTGGCCTTGGCACCATTAAACAGTGTCTCTCATAAAGTTACACATATTCTTTTTTACAACCTTCCATAGGATCAGAGAGAAAATAACATACACTTTAAACAATACTGCTATGCATTTTACTGATTCTGCAGTTGGTTCACTGAAATATCTAGCTGATAGCTTTCTCCCTACAAAAATAACAAATAAATCACAGAATAACATATACTGTCAGCTGTGTAGGAAAGAAAAAGCATTTCAATTCTCACGCTGAAAAAGGTTACCTCTTGTATAATATTATAGCAATATTTTTGTCCTACCTAATGGGAAAATGGTGAACCTCATCTACATCTCCGCTATTATCTAGACCGGTTAGATTCTGCCATTTGCATACTAGAGTGCCAGTGCCCAGGCTAGTCTTCAGCCCTCTTTCAGTAGTGCCCTTCCATCCAACTGCACAGCAGAGCAAAAGTGCAGCTCCCACACAGTAGTACTGAGGAGATTATGGGTACAAACTGCACCTATGCTTCCAGGGTAACAACCAATGTCATGAAAGTGCAGTTGTCTAAAAGGACAGTTTAAACAACAAAACCCAGTTCCAACTAACAGATTGATTTAGAAGACTATGCACGGAAGGACATGGGTTAATGAAAACAGTTATAATATATACAAACTGGCATGGCACAAATACCTTCCAAAAGAAAAACAAACAAAATAAAAGACTGAAATTAATGAAAGGAAACCGTCTAGATCAGATTATTTTGGTGTTAAATCTCTTGGACTAGTTTCATATATGCTATAGAATTCTATACTTTCACGATGGAGATATTTTGTGGTTTGTAAAGCCTTATTTCAATCCCATATTGGCCAGTATGTATATGAACACTTCTTTGCTAATTTTATCTTGGAACAGAAAAGAACAATTAAGACCATACTTGTTTCTCTTCTACTTCAAAAAAATGCCATCTCAGGAACACAGATTAGGATCATGTTTGCTCTTTCATAAGAGGAAATTTTACACAGCAACATTTCTTCATTTTATCTAGACTGCTCAGATTCCTGCTGCTGGCAAGTTACACTTGCAAAGTTCACTCTGTAGCCAAAGGTTTTGAGTCTTTGTTTTGTGTAATAAAAACTGTCAATAAACAACAAATTAGCTGCCCCTAGTGTTTTAACAAAGCCATTTTTTGCCTTATGTGCTCCACAGGATAAACATACTGCAAATATCAATTAATCATAATGTAAAGAATGTGGTGAGTTTGCCTTGTTCCAAAGTTATTTTGAGGTCATTTTGGTGGTCCTGCAAATAGTCAACAAGGCAGCCCCTTGTAACTAAGACAATTCCACAGAATTCAGGACAGATATCAATGTGAGACGAAGGATCATAAATTGGGAAAACCTAGTCTTAGAGAATGCAGCAGAGAAGCTTGTAACGGCTGCAGTATAATAAAGAAGTGTTAGAGTTAATCCACTGCTATCTGTCTTTATTTTGCTAACCCACTCGAGTGGACACCACAGCATTGAGACTACATTAATCAAAATTTGGAATGACCTGCTTTTCATTGCAAACTGCAGTTATCTTTCTTTCCTGATTGGCCTTGACCTGTCAGCTGCATTTGGTACTGCTGACCCTGGGGGTTCTTTTGAAGAGCCTGGAGTACTATGAAAGGTTGTCTGACTCTGCTCTTGTGTGGTTTAATTCATATTCTACTCAACATACCAATTTTATTTCCAGTAGAAATTGCTCATTTAATTGCATTGTAAGTTTTATAGGGTATGCCCCAGGCTGCGTTCTTTATGCCAAGCTTCTCAGTATTTATATGTGGAATAGTGGAAATGGAAAAAAAAAGTCACTCACTCACAAAGCTAGACCAGGCTTTGTAACACCAGTTATTTTCACTGCTTTAAATTGTATACAAAGCTGTTTGAGGAATAAAAAAAATTTATATGTCAACATCTGAGGTATATTTGACAAATGCATTGTTTTTAACTTAATACTTTCTAGACAGTTTCACCCTCTTTTTAAGAACTTTGCAACCCTTTCTTCAATGTTAGTGTATATTAATTCTAGTAAGAGACCTATATTACAAATTCATACCTAACCAACTGCAAAGTTGTTTGGATGAGAGCCTTAGTACTACAAACCCAAACCGTATTGTAGTGGCATCAGAAGTATTTACTGTTTTCCCTTGCAAAAGGGACTCGGGTTAGGTATCCCCAATCCTGAAATAAAGAAATAGCATAAATCTACCTTACTCATGGTGTTTGCCAAAACATGCAAGATTTTAAATCTGACACTGCTTCATCTATTTAATTAGTTCACCTGTGTATGAGATGGTTTCAAATATTATGCCGCACATAAACACCACCTTTACTAGTAAAAGACAAATTGTATTCTTACATCTAGCACTTAGGTTCATCCACTTGGACACTGTCAAAATGAAGAGAAAAGTCACATGATTTAGGAATGTAATATCAAAAGAAACATAAAAGGTAAACTTCAATTTTTGTTCATATCTTGAATGAATAGATTATTTCCACAAATAGGCCTGAATTTATGGCTCAAAATACTTTATTCTGCAATAGAAAAGATATAATAAATCAGTATCAATCTTATTCTGAAACTGAAAAATTTAGATCCATCGTTGAGGAATAATCTGGATCCTAGTCACCCAGTCTGCTTTGTAAAGAATGACTCCTTCTTTACCAAAGACCAACTGCACTAGAACGCTGTGCAAGGATTAGAAATCTGAGTACAATGATAAATGTCCAGATTCAGACCTCAGAAAAAAATATTAATGTAGCATTACTAGCAAAATATATTTATTATACTCATTACTTATTAACATTTAATTAAATTTACTTTGTGCTGTATCAGCCATCTCATTTTAACATAAAAAGTAGAGACTAAAGGAAAATACAAATTACAAATATATAAAAAAATTATGATTAACTTAAAAATTTTTACAACATATTTTTTAAAACAGGCAAAACTAAGAAAACTGTAGGATACAAACAAAAATTGAAAATAAAGGGAAGCTACAAAAAGACTAAAGCTGCAGTTCATTCATGAGTAAAAACAAAGTAAAAGACAATCTCTATTGAGAGATCACAAAGCAAACCTGGAAACAAAACATGTCTGGATTGTGAAAATGTGCAGCTCGGAATCTGAATTTTGTGAACTAGGACATGTCACTAGTATAATGGATGTAAGCTTTGACAGAATTCTTTCAGCCTATTACCTAAATATATTTGAGCAAACTCCATATGGACTCAAGTATTTATTCTGTTGTTGCACGTTCCAATGTGATACTAATTCTGGTTGAATTAGTACTGATTACCTTATCTATAAATATATTCAAAGAAGAGTCCAGAGTCTGAAATTCACCAAGCATTTTTACTGAAAGAAAACAAAGGGTCTTATTTGTTTCCATAACCTCCTTCCACTAAGTCCATCAAGCCCCTTCTTATAGAATTTTCCTATGCTATCTACAATTTTTAAAAACAATAGAAAATCTAAAAACACCCGCAAAAGCCATTAAGGTATTCTTTCTGATTAGCTAGGAGCTAATGACTTTTTTTTTTCCTTTCTGTGCCTCACCTTGACATTTTTTTTTCCTGAACAAAGTCTATCTGTTGAGCAGTAATCACTAGGGCAGTATTGCCAAAGTAAAAAAACAAACTGCATTAATAGTTTAACACTCAGCTTAACTGCAATGGTAGTACATACATTACAAAAAAGAAAAAACATACACACTTTCCACTTTTGATGAATGTCACAAATTGCTGATAACAACATGTGGCACCAAAATAGAGATGAGCCAACAGCTGCAGAAATTTAAGCCATTTGCACATTGCCTGTTATCTGGTACCTCCCCTGCTGGAAGATGCCATCTTCAGAAAATGGTAAGGAGAGGGGAATGTGGGCCTATACTTCAGCTGCTTCAATTCACAATTCAACATGTCAAATCATGGGATGTAGGAAAACATCCCCAGTTACCATAGCTGAAGTAATAACCAATCTACCAGTATTAAAAAAAAAAAAAAAGTATTCAAATTCAGCATTATGAAAGCAGCACTTTACCAGATATTATTAGAAACACACAAATTTTTTTTTTTACCAGATTTTATTAGAAACATACAGATATTTTTTTTTCCCCAGGAGATAACAACAAGCAATTATGTATTCTTCGAATTTTTCAAAGTACTCAAAATTCTATGAATATTTATAACCCAGTTCCTTCCAGAATGATTAAAGCATAGCTGGTTCTCACAGCAAAGTTAGAACTCTGGTCTACCTCTCAAATCATCCTACCTAGACTGTGGCCTTTCAAGACTGAATTGTAGTTTAGAAGTAACAAGTGGCAGTCCTACAGAGCTATACAGTCCTCAGCAGGAGCAGGAACACTCAGAGAGATTTGTGAAGGGTAGCAGTGTCCAGGACAGTCTTAGGAAGGCCTGAGACGGTTCTGACAAAGTCTGAGGAGGCTTTCTGCACTGGTGATATCCATACAAAGGTAATAACATGGGTTCTGGCATACTAATATCATTTATGTAAGGCAGACAAAAAAGGAACATGGCCCCTGCTATGAGAAACTGAAGGTTTGTGGGACAGTTATCTAGCTAAGATAATACATAGCAGCTTGTAGTAGGGACACACACATTCCAAAAGAAACTGCATTTAATACCAAAATATTCCTTTCTCCTCATTAACCTTCACAGAACTCATGTAACTCAGGAACAGCTGGTTTGGTCCAGTAATTAGCTTTTGTTCGAGTAAAGAAGCTTGCCACCGCAGACATATAGAAGTCATGTTAGAACTGGCTACAACTTATATTATTCTTATGGATACCACTAAAGTAAAACCCTAATAACAGAGTGAAACATGTACAGACATTTTTCAGCTTACTTACTGCCAATTCTCTCAGCATCCCAGGATGCAAACCACTTGGAAACACACATGCTTGTATTTTAGTGCAAATGGTGTCTCAGATATGGATTTCACATTAAAAATAAATAAATAAATAAATAAGATTTGGGTACAAAAGATGGACTGTAGGCAGATTTAAAAACCAATATTGTCAGATTTAATCCAGAGGTCAAAATAGGAAAATCTGCCTCTTGTCATCGAAGTGAACAAAACAAAAAAAGGAAGAGCTTTAGGCTGGTGGTTGATGTTTCAGCAGTGCTGCAGTCATGTATAATTTAATAGTCCATGACTGGCTAATAATACTCTTCCCTGTGTTCCTATCACAATAATGGTCAAGATTTGTGGTTTCCAGCCATCAGTTTGGAATATTGCCTCACTGCTCGAGGCCTGACATAGTAATCCTAGTTTTCCACTGGGATGTGCTATATAATTGCGTCAGTCTGCTTTCTGAAACTCTTAGGAGGATGTTAAGCCCCCCCCAAAAAATAGGCAAGATAGAGGCTTTGTTTGGGCACAGGACTACAGAACAGAAGAAAAAAATAACTCATTCAGTCAATGCCATTGCTAACTTCATAAGACCAAGGGAATAAAAGCAACAGGTGTACTGGAGGGTTAGCACATGTCCATATGAGGGCATAAAAAGGAGTTAATTCTTGCTTAGATAAAACAGCAACTTAAAATTACAGAAATAGCCAGCTGCATATTTTCTACATTTACATGTTCCAAGAAACTTTCTTGATTTTTAAATAAAATGCTTTATACTGACAGACACAAAAATATGGGAAACTATTTTTACCATTGGAAATTCTGTGGTAAAACTACAGACAGTGTTCAAAATGGTACAGCCCTCTTGGTTGACTAAACTTAAAAAGAAACTCCAAAGTCAGCAAGTCCCAGGTGAGACTTCTTCACGTTGGTGTCACTGAAGTGAAGCAACCAGACCCATTTATCTGCATGTTTTGAGTAACAAGTCTCTGAATTGGCACCCAGAAACAGAATATGAAACACCCAGAAAGGATATAAAAATGGATAATATCTGCAAATTACTAAGGCCTGGGTAGGCCTCATCCTCAGCCAACACAAAGTGCAAGGAATGCGCATCAGGCAAGAATCTGATTTCATAACTCTAAAGCCTTTATCCAGAATTTTTTCTACACTTTGGGGATATTGTTAGACAGTTTATTAAATCCCCTAAACATCACAAAATCCAACTACATTTTAACTGTATCTGGGACAAGACATTGTAACCAAGTCCTCTGACATCTGGATAATATAGATTGATGAACTACATGTTAAATGATACAACTACAACAGCATTATGGTGGCAAAAATTTAAAAGGTACTAGTTTTTCTATTATATTTTGCAAGGAGTGATAGTTTTCAGAGGAAACTCCATAAAAATATTTGTCTGTCATTTCTCCAAAAGCAAAATAGCAGCCTTTTAGATCTGAATTTTTCCTATTCACACAACGCAATTGTTTGAACCTTACAGCCTTAAACATTAATACATTTTCCGAATTAAATAGCTGACCTTATGCGAGCTTTTTCTTGCATAATCTATTTGCTTATATTACCATCCTCTTATTAACACATGAAAAATAATTATATGGCAAAGGAATCTAAACTGTGTGTGTCCTGAAGGCAGAAGTGTCATCAGGTTATATATTGCCATAAATACTTCCACTACTCAGCATTTTCCAATTCTGTTTATTGCACATGACCTACAATATTTGGTAAAAAAGCACGTGCAGCCATTTCTGTGGCAAATATTCCAGCATTACAGAGCATTTTTTAAACCACCAAAGACAATTTTCCATGGAATACAACACTTCATACTCTTGAGGTTTCTGAATGTACGTATGACTAACTACCAGCTGCAGTTTCCTCACCTTTGGCTATATTCTCCCTCCAGTTTCAATATATTTCTCTTTATCAAGTGATTTAATTAGCCACAATAAGTAGATTGGTTCTTGATGCTCTCTAGAGTTTTATTCTAGTCACCCAGCATCTCCATTGAACTACTGGTATTGGCCAGTACAATCATTTTAGATGTAGTGAGAAAGAATATAGGATACTTAGCAGAAACTATTATAATGCTTATGATATTGGTTTAAATTACAATCATGTGCATTTTAGGGGATAATATAATAATAAACCAGTATCTATTTCTAACTAAATATAAAATTTCTGTGTTAGGAAAAAGAAAATTTGTTTGAAATTCATACTGAAGATTTGATGATTTTTTGAAAACAGTTATATCTTAATGTTCCAAATGCAAACATTAGCACATGTAGTATCACCCTCTGGAATTTAAATTCATTTTGGCAGCTTTTGAAAGTGAAAGCCTTATTCACATGTTCCATGCTGTATATAGAACACTGTACATGTCCTTGCATCACAGCAATCTAAAAATCTCAAATACATGTTATAAAATGAATAAAATGTTTCTCCGCAGGACAGACCAGAAAAATAATTATGTAAAAAATCAATTCAACACATTTTGAAATATCTGACTCAACAGGGGAGTGTAATATTTAAAAGTGGAGGACAACTTGCAAACAGATTAAAACATAGCATGCCATCAAAAAAGCATGATCCTAGCAGTTTAAGCATAGCTAGTAGAGTAAGTACAGGAAAGGAATCATCTATGTAGCTGTGTTTTTTAAAAAAATCCTATCTGTGATAGTCATTGGTAAAGCAGTTGTTAGGGTAGATACAGTGTATACCAGATAAACAGTTAAAATTATGTTTAACATAAATCACAGTCTGAAGAATGTGTGCAAATTCAATTTAGAAAAAAAAAAAAGTGAAAGGTTTTCACGTTTAGCAGTCAGAAAAGGCATTTTGAGCCACACAAACCCAGTGCCAGATGTAAGGCTAACTATTGGCTGAACACTGGCCATGTGTTTGAGCCATGCGGATATGAAAACCCCTCCCAGATCCAGATCTGCATTGCAGTCAAGGAAAGAACAAGATTTATTTCCCCTGCCCTACTCTCTTACATAGATACATAGGCAAGCAGGAAATCCGCCTGCAGTTCCTTGCCTTAATAAAATGTATGAAGTAATACCATTTAGCTACTTGTACAATTACTGCTAACTAGTGTTTTCCAAAACCAAGTAACAAAGAACAAACACTAAGATCAAGTATATTCCCATACTACTTTTTACAATTTTGATTTCAAGAATAGCAAATATCACTTACTGTGTCTTCTATTTTCCGTCTCTTCTCAGCAATTTTTTTCTTCCTGTGTAGACAACATAAATCCCAATTAAAATTTATCCTAGTAATCTTTTATTTCTACTGTTCCCAGTTATGATGATCTTATTCCAAAAAATTTAGCACAGCTGACTCCTCATGCACCTCAAACCCAACATACTAAATTTCATTTTAACTGGAGATTGCAACTGTAAATGGTTATCACATTCCTTTTTTTCTCTAGCAATACATATAGTCCTTTCTATTTAATCTACATTTAAAGAAAATGTATGTTTGCTAACAAAAAAAATCTAGTATAAACAATGTATGTTGCTTTTAGGAAAGCTCTAAATTTATCCTAGAGCCCTGTGTAAATCAAGCAGCATAGAAAGTTAGGCATACAATACTTTATCTCTAGTAAGCTCCTTAAATATGATTGTTGACACAATCTTTGTGACATGTCTGACATGATGTCTTTGTACTTTGTCTAATGCATAATTTTGCTACTAAAAGAACTCTCTCTATCCTAAGATCTAGTCAAGAAATGTGAAATTCTTGTGCACAAAGTTACAGAGCCAACTATGTTATAATGGCATCTCAGCAAGCTGACATTCCTTCACTGCTAGAGGTTTTATTGTTCAGTTAGTCCTAGTATCATTCCAAATGAACACTTCTTCCTTTATTTTTTGTCAGTAAATAAAATTTTAAGAAGAATAATTTTTAATTGAGATAAAACATAGAGTGAGCAGGTTATGGAATAAACCAGAGTCTAATATGTTCAGAATTAATTAGCATCTAAAGAAGAGCAGAACAAGTGGGGAAAAAAATGTTTAGGTAACCATTCATTTTTATAGCAATCCAAAATGCTATTATTTTCCATATTACATATCTGGTACAAATATAAAATATTCTAAAGAACAAATATTTTATACAGGGATACAATTTGTAGAAAGAATTCATTCCATGTCCCTGAATGAAACCAAAATATACAAGGGAATGCAGTTTAAAAGTATTTTTAATTGATCTAGTTGCTAATTGTTTGAGAGAGCTCATTTCCTGGATCACAGCTCTGAGATGTAGCTCTTGAGGACTATGTGTCAATGCAAAATTGATCTAAGGTCTCTGACAGATGGAGTCTAACAGACATAGTTGCAACAGTTTGGTGTTAGTTCCCCAAATGTTTGCTGGAGATTATTAAACCTGTACTAAGCTGTTGGACAAGTATATGTGGCTTTGCTTCAAATTAGCTCAAAGAGTGACATATTACTTCAAATGCAACTTTATCAATTATTAAAGTTAATACGTTAATATAAACTTAATAAAGTGAAGCAGTTGATGTATCTAAATACATTCAGTGCCTTCCATGGGGAAAAAAGCAGACAACAAGGGGAAATACTGTCTCAAACCACTGCAACCAAGTCCTTCAGAGACTGCCACAGTTCTGGGGCAGGAGACACCTTAATTGGCACAGTCTGAAGTGGAAAGTCTTCAGGATTTGTTGTTTCTGGAGTGTGTGTGTATGCAAATGTATGTATGTATACCTATATATGTGTGTGTGTGTTTCTGAAACAAAGCAAATACTGTAGCATAATCATATTACTAACTCTGATATCAAGAATCAGGTTATTCGTTCTACGTATTTTTTCATTAATGAAGTAAAAGGGTTATGTGCACCCTGAGCTGCATGCAAGTACAAGAATAATTGCCAAAGTCTTACCAGATTTTACACTAATATATTATCCTGTCTTTGTTTAGCGAAGCTCAACAACTAAATCAAATTCAGAGATGAAAACAATTGTTTCTAAATGAAGAAGATAGCAGAATCTGTAGTTGGTTTTACAACAGTCAAATGTCTGCAATACTACTTGCCCATATTTAAATATACCATATTTCTGTAATGCAGAAAAAAGAGCTGAATGTTAAACAATCTTTCATCCTGAAGCTCACACAAACATTTTACTATACAGCACTTAGGCCTCCTTATCAAAATTGTAGTTTGTGTCTTTTTCAAAGTATGAAACTTAAATATATTCAAACCAATACATTTGCAAAAGTATAATCATAATACTAATATTTAATTAATTATGTGTCCATTTGTTTCTGCAATCTAAGAGACTTAGGGAAAATATATTTGGTTCAGTGAATTGGTTCCATTAACATTCCTGTTCTGAAGACTAAAATTCAAGATCAATTTCATATTTGCATCCTAATCTCTGTGTAACACTGAACCAAGAAAAATTTGGACAATTTCACCAACAATATCTGCATATCCGAAGATTCACTTCACAAACAAATACCATGTAAGAATCAAGTAATAAAAACCTCCAACAAACCCCAAACAAAAAAAGAACAATGAAGAGAAACTGACAATTCAGCCACAGAATTATATAAAAGTTAAAAGCCTTTCCCACTTGTTTTTGAACAAGGTACAAACTACTGTTCCCTTGGCTTGCAAAGAAGTGAGCACACGTTTACAAACACTGCTAGGAAAAAAAGAAAAGCATGTTATCCATCTGCATAGACCACTGATACTGCATCTGCTACATAATATGAAACTATGTCTGACTATGAAACTATATCAGCCAGAATAGATACAGGTGTACTAAATGCTACTTTATTTTTTTCTTAAGGAAATGAGTGATCCAAAATGGGAAGCAATATTCTACTAGATAATGACCAACCTGAAAACACTTTACCAGCAGAAAATTGTTTGCCTGCAATCCAAATTATAATTTTTCATCTAAGACCTCAAACTTGTGGATAATTTTCATCAGCAGCTGTGAATCTTTGTAAAATGTGCATCTCCCTCATTTACTGACTTGTCTTTTATGACAGTGCAGTAAGCACAGTATTATAAAATTATTACATTCTGTACAATTGATTACACATAGGGGAGGGTGATCATGAACTGAAACTATAGAATTCAAATGTGATATGCCCATGGCTGTGCAACCAAATGAGACTGCAAGACAATCAGCCTCCATGAGTGACGCTTACTGTGAAGTGAACGACAACCAAACTAATAAAGGCATAACTAATAAAGGTATTCTTCAAACTCGGTGAGGCGGCTCCTGTGAGAACTACAAGAAACTTTGAAATTAAGTGACATACCTAGCCAGTGCTGATGTCTATCTCACATTATTCTCATCCTGTGGGTAACGGGGCAAGAGAACAAGCAACATAAATAATACATATATGAAGAATTTTATTTGAAATAAAAAGTTAAATTTTGTGGTTTACTTGGTTGGGAGAAGGTAGATGAGAAATTGTTGGTTTTGGCCTCAATGCAAAGAATAACCAGAGGCTGCTGAGATTTCCACTGGGTTTTACTTTCTAGGAAGTCACCTGCCTTCTGACAGAGATCAAAATATAAGAATCTAAAAAACTCATTTCAAGTTCTGTACCCAATAGTAGCAAGAATATTTCTAAACCTATTAGGAATTTATGTACATATTAGGAAAATTCTCTTTATTTAAAGAAATCAAATAGGTTTTGACATTTTACATAAATGAAAGATGCTAATCCATCAGCCAGTTCACTCCTTTATATAGCATAAAGATATTTTTAAAGGGGGTAAGTGCTAACACCTGCCTAGGTTAGGTCATCTTACTGAAATAGCTACTGGTACTGTGAGAGGACAGAGATAACCAAGACTGAAAAAGCTTTAAGTGGAGGCTTTTCTAATGTTTTTCCTGATGTCATTTTCCAGATAAGCAAAAATTTGTTATCTATGTGCTTAACTATGCTTTTTTCTATGCAAAATCCTTGCAGAAGCCCCTTTCTTTTAAGGTCTCTATACTAATTTATGACAAACACCATTAAAAGGAACAGGCAATGCCTCTGCTTAAGAAGGTGTGGAGAAGTCTGTCAAACTTTGCTTTGTTTGTTTTGGTTTTCAACCAGAAATACACTAACCTACCCTCAATTCCAAAGGGCGAGCGCTAAACGGTCTCCAGAGAGCAAACTTTTTCACTGCCTCCTTGCAGTGTCTCCAGGATAAAAACAATACGTGGAGACATATTTTGGAATAATTTCTTTTGGAAGGTCCTGGGCGCCTCAGGTATACCCGGCTACTCCTGCAGAAGTCCTCTGTTAAGTATCAAGCCCCCTCCTTTCCTTTCCTTTTCTCTTCTTTCCTGCAAAGCACTTTAACCCTTCTAGATTAACAGTCTCCCTCAAGGCCGACATCTCGACAGCTCCTCTTTCACACGGCAGCCCCCCACGGCCACAGGCGGCCGAAGTACCCGCGGCCGGCGCTGGTGACCCTGGGCCGGCGGGAGGCGGTGGGCGGGCGGAGGCCGCGGGGCCGGCCTGACGTGTGGCGGGGGGGCGGTGCCCGCCTGTGCGCACCACTCACGGCTGCGCGCCGGCGCCACCACCCCCTCAGCGGGCGGCGGTTAGAGCGCTAGGGCCGGCTGCCGGCGCGGGACCGACCAGGGCGGGAAGGCGCTTAACGGAACGCTGGCACGGTTCTCTTTTTATTCTTCCCCCCACTCGCTCCTTCCCTCTCCTCTTCTGCCCTTCTCGGCTGCCCCTCGCTCCCGGCCTTTCCCACCCTCTCGGCGGGGAAGGGGCCTCTCCGCCGCGCGCGGCCTCGGGCGGGCGGTTATGGCGGGGAGTAGGGAGGGGGGGAAGGAGGGGAGGGGGACTCTGAGAAGAAAGCGTTAACGGCTGCCACGCGCGCGCAGGGCCGCCAGCCCTCCCTTTTTCCCCCCCTTCCCGCGCGGGGCCTGCAGCCCGCCTTTCCACCACGTGACGCCCCCCCACCCACCCCCCCTTCTTCTCCTGGGCTCCATATTGATACTGAAGGAGGCAAGTCTGGTCACAAAATGGAGGTAACTGCCTGCTGTGCTCGGGGAGCGGGGCCTGCTGGGCTAAGCTGAGGCTAAGGGTGGAAGGGAAGGTGAAGCGGCCTACTTCACCCCCTTCCTTCCCGCCCCCTCCCCCG
>JAOQGH010000077.1:33946601-34109875 GCA_025769975.1 Gallinago jamesoni | reverse complement strand
GGGCTAAGCTGAGGCTAAGGGTGGAAGGGAAGGTGAAGCGGCCTACTTCACCCCCTTCCTTCCCGCCCCCTCCCCCGCCGCAATGGAGCCGCTGTAACTCGCCGCCGCAGCCGCCGGTGGGAAGGGGGAACGCTGGGCATGGCGGGCTGAGGGGGAGGCGGCACGTAGCGGTGCCCCTCGCTGCCGCCGCCTCTTCCTCGTAGCGTGTTTTCTGCCGCGCTTCAGACCCGGTTTCCCCTGCGACATGGCGCATTACCCCGCAATGGCGGCTGCTGGCAGGAAGAGGGAGGGTGCGGGAGAGGCTGCGCTTCCGCCGTGCGGCCCCTCGGGCACGGCGGCGGCGGCCGCCATTTCGCTGCGCTCCGGAGCGTGAGGGGTTGTGGGGGGGGGAGGCCTGCCGTGCGGCTTGGGGCTGCGCTGTGGGAAGCAGAGCCCTCCTAGGCTATCCTGGGGGACACCGAAACGCTTTAAGGTGTATTGGGGCGAAAGCGAGGAGAAGCGAGCCCCACACATGGCTTGTGTCATTGTTCTGTCCTCCTCGTGGCCCGCCATGTCAGCTAACCGGAGCAGTGTGCCAGGGTTGTTTGTTTTCCTGGGAAACAGACTTTTAAAGCACGAAGGTCGTTTAATTCAGTATTCAAGTTTCTCGCTGGGGAATGCCGGTACACGTTGCAGCACCTCCCTAATATCCTTCACCCCCTTCCACACGGGACTTAGCGCGTGTAGCTAGCTTTTGTAGCCCGGGGGATGTGGGGAAGGTACAGTGCTAAGCTCTCTCGAATAGTTTCCCATTTCCCTTCGCTCCCCCAGCCACACATGCACAAGAGCCACGACGCTCGGTGGCATCCTGCCATGATCCTAGTGGGGAACACGAAAAAGCGGTCCTGCACAAACCTTGGGTCAAATTTCTCCCAACTTGAATGAAGTCGAGATCCTATGCGCACTGGGTCATTATGCACACCCTCTCCAGAGGGAAATACAATCATAATATACCTTCTTTTCTCTCCTCTCTCCTCAAAATCTATGGGTTTTTGCTCAAGTATTTCAAGTAAAGTATTGTGAGCAAAAATTATGCAGGGTTGGGGATTTTGGAAGGGTTTTTTGTGGGTTTGGGGTTTTTTTTTTGGACTCCTTTCTTTGCAAGATGAAAACTTAGTTGAGAGCAGAGAAACCAACAGGTCACACAAGTTTTGTTGCTATATTAAAAGCAGAAAAGAAACTCGATCCCTCAGCAAAACAGCTAAAAATAACCCTTTTCCATGTAAGCTATTGTTTTAGATGCTTCAGGATTGTTGAATAGTTTTACAAATGGGAGGGATGATGTTCAAAGCATTTGAACATTCTTCAGTAAAGCTTGGAAACCCATCTCATAAGTTATTAAGCTAATATCTTCTTGGGGTTTTTGTTGGTGGTTTTTTTTTTTCCCAGTAGGCATTGGCATTGCGAATAAGCTGCCAACGCATTTAGAGCTGAAAATCTATTGTTTTGCTGCTTTAACTCTTAGGTTTGCCATAATATACTGTATACACGTTAGGTCCAACTTTAGCTATTTAGAAAAAAAGACCAGTGCATCTCCCTAGTAGTCTCTGATTGGACAGGTAAACTTCCTCTTGGGAATGTCTGTTTCACCTCCACTGTCTGACTTCTTGGCTCTGCAAGAGATACAGTAGTATTATAAGTTCCTTTGAGTAATGAGGCATCTCCTAGTGACTTTCTTTGCATTATATCCAACAGATCTGTTCTGAAACTACTTTCATCTCTCTAGTTAAGTTGCACTATACAAGTCTTTCAACTCTAGTTTAACTCAGTTGATACAAACGTTCTGTATGTTTTTACTTAGAGTGGATGCAAAGTATAAAAAAGCTAATACCAACATTGATATTTTTAACGGCTTTTCATGGGGCAAAGGTGGAATAGGGCTGAACAGAGCTGAGTTTTGCTTCAGCTGATGGCATGCAGTAAGAAGGAGACAGTTCTCTTATGACCATCGTGGCCTTTAGAGGCCATTGTGCAGAGACCATGCCTGAGAGCTTTATGTTGGCCAGCATGGAGCCTCACTGGAGAAAGCAGCAGGTGACAAAAATCAGAGAGGGAATTACATACTTTTAATTGTTTAAAAAGAGTATTTAAATAGGCTTATCCTTTTCCTCCCTAACAATTCCCAAAGTTTTATTTTAGCATACAGCAATTTTTAAAAAAGTTAACGTTCTCTTTTGTACCTCCCATGTATGACTTATGGAATTGAACAGCTCAGTTGAAGCACTTAGTATCCTAATACTTTTTAAGTCAAACTGATGTTTGATTTAAAGGATTTCAAGAGCAGGTTTAACATTGCATAGAGGAACTGAAGACACTTTGTTATTACTTCGTAAAACCTCTATAAAGGCTAATGCGTGGTAGTCCTGATTTCACAGTTGAATTTAATTTGAAGCTGGATTTTAACATGGGATTATATTAAATAATTATACTATGAATAACAGTACATCAGTAGACACCTGCTTACCCTTCCCTATACAGAATTTGTAGGAATTAAACTTTAAAGCTACCCCCCGAACCCAAACGATGCCCATAAAAATACACCTAATCTTGTAAATATCAATGTTTTCAATGCAGTGCAAATACAGTTTTACGGAAGCATGTAATTTAGTTGACAGTATTCTGTGTACTGTAAAAAAGTTTCAAGAAACATCCAAAGTAATGATGAATTGTAGCCAAAGATACTAATAGAGTGTAGTAAGAAAGTAACTTAATGATCTCAGAAAACTTGAAATAATAAAGGCTAAAGGGAATGTGATTTTTTTGTTTGCTTGAATGCTCAGGTGTGGGTTCATTCACAGAATTTATGTTGTGAAATACTTGATTTTAGTAACGATACATTAACTTTGATAATGTTTATTTTGAAAAGTTAGGCATGTAAATAGTACAAGGTAGTAATCAAATCTATCACTTGGAAGCAAAAGTAATGCAGACGGCTAATGCTACAGATTGCTGAGGATCAAGTGTTAAAATTTCTGATGTTGCAAGAATAAAATCAGTAAAGGATTCTTACACTGGTGTTAGTGGAAAATATTTTCCAATACAGAAAACATTTAACACATCTAATGTTCCAGTTTTGTAGGCGCTGGGTCACTGATTACAATAGGTTACATATAAGATAATTCTGATAAGCAGTATTTGCAAAATATTAACTATTTTGGGGTTTAAAATCTAGAGAAGTAGAATTTGATTTATGTAGTGCGTTTGGGTATCAAAGATGGAATTTGCTTGCCCTGTACCAGTTGTATTCACAATAGTTATGTAAGACAGTAATCAACATGGGTTATTTTCTAGAGATTTTAGCTTTAGGTTGTATCTAGTTATTCCGACAGTTATAAAAAGACCTTTAATAGGATAGCAAATGTTCCTTCTGCAGCTCTTCCTAATGGTGAGTGGAATAGGCTGAGGATTTTTACTCTACCTTTTAAATACTTTTTTTTTTTTCCTACTTTCACCCCCCTTCATGTTTCCTCCAGTAAAGCCACACCCGTGGGCTGCAGCCAGAGAAGGCCCTGCTGCACAGGAATTGAGGTAAGTACTGACTTATCCAACCTGTTTTCTAGGTTTCCTAGGTCTAAAAGAAAGCCTGAGTTAGAGTTCCCTTCCAAAATGGCTGCTCTTAAGGAAGAGAGAGACGTGGAGGACTACAAGAGAAAAGGAAGACGATCCTCACAGGTGAGAGGATTGCGTTTTATTTTTTATTTTAAAAAGTAGGTTTAAGGGGAAAAGATTAAAAAAAACAACCTTTACTGTTTCTATCTAATGTATTAATTCATAGATGTTTTTCTACCTTCTTCATCCCCATATTAGTAACTTTAAATTGCACTATTTACAGTTTTAAGGGGTGGGGTGTTAAGCATAATGAGGAAATTTTGCTTTACTAGTGTTTTGTCAGAAGACTGATTAAATGTAGGTTTGTGATTATAGCAAGGTGTAATTATTTTTTTTTTTAAGAAATTCATGCATCCTCAGAGTATCAGCAGAAACTTTATTCCATCCTATCTTCAAAATCCTGTTTCTAGTGGGAATGAAGACAGGTTTTGTTTTGTTTTAATAAAAATGGTTGCCTAAAAGTCACTGCAAATGAAAGTGAGGCTGTACTAAGTGAAAATAACTGTTTTCTTTTGCTTCTAGCAGAAATACCGTAGACTGAATAAGGTGCGTAGTATAGAGAAGATGTTGGGGCTGTTCTGGGAGGATGGGAGCTAGTTACTTTGGGGCAGGGTGTGGAAATGGGAGGGGGGAATAAAAAGTCTTGACACCCTTCAGAAAGTAAACTCAATTTTAAGATCAGCAAAGAGGGTGTTCAATATGTGTATGTAGCTTATAACAGAGACATTTTCTGATTGCTTATTTTTATTTGCTTGCTCTCTAACATTACTTTCCCAGGGTGCCTGAATATTTTAGCTAGTTCAAACCACTTTTGTGTGGAATGGCACGGTGCTGCAGTGCGGGAGGGGCTGTAGGCGGGAGCGAGGAGCGCACCGTGTGCGGGCTGCATGTACCGGGTCGCCTGTGGTTACTGTGTAGGGAAGCACCGTGTGTGAAGTCCTCCTTGCAGCTCTCTCGCTGCTCTTGGACTTTGGATAGAATGTAACTCGCCTCGCTCTTGTAGTTACAAAAGTATCTTGCCCCGGAATGTACTCAAAAGCTATTAAGTTTCTAGATGAAAAGTTTCCGCAGGGAAAGTTTGGTGCGGGCCGGGTTGCAGGTGCGTTTCCCGGCCTGGCCGGGCGGGTACAGCCGCAGGTGCGCTCTGGGGACACTCGCCGCCGCTGTTAGCGGCGCGATGCAGGGCAGCGCTCCGCCTGAAAACGCTTCCTTTGGAGGGAAATGCCGCGACTCCAAAGGGCCGATCATCCAAAAACCCGGCCGTAGGGGGGAGCCGGGCGCGCCCCCGGCCGCTCCCTGCCCGCCCGCGGGGCCGCCCATGGCGCCACTGCGGCTCGGGGACGTGGCCGGCGCTGCTGCGCGCCCGCGCCTTCCCGCTCCTCCCCCCGGCCCCGCCCTCCGGCTCCATATTGAGGGTGGAGGAGACGAGATCGCTCACAAAATGGAGGCGACCGGTGCAATGCAGAGCGCTGACTTAAGGGAGGAAGTCGCTGGTCAAAGGTGTGGATGGACACACCTTAGAGACTGTTAATATGTTTGGGGAGTTTCTTGAGCTGCTTAGGGGCAGAAACAGAGCTCGTTGCTGGCTGCAGGCAGGTTGGGCATTTTTACCGCTATTCTCCCTCCTACATCCCGCCACCGAAGGAGTACTGCAAAATGGCGTGCTGGCCCGCAGCACCAGCTGAGTGGGAGAGAGGGAGCCTGCAGATCTTGTTGAAATAGTGTGGTAGCTAGGGAATAAGGAAGAGATGTGTGGTGCAGAGTTTTCTGCCCAGGAGAGAGTGCTTGTTAAAACTAACTTGGAGCAGAAGGACTGAGAAACAACATCTTGTGTGATAGAGAACAGCACTCTGTAAACCCTAGAGATTCTTATCCCCAGTGAGAACAAAATGCCTGAAAAAACCCCAAAGAATTCCCTAAGAAAACGTCACCTTTTATTTCTGTGAAGTGGTCTATTGGAGGATAATTTCTCTCCAATAGAAGAGAGAAGATATAACAGCAGATGTTTCCCTCCCACATGAGAAAATCAGTTCGCGCTCACATAATAAAAATAAGCAGAAAAGGACTTAACTTTTCCTTTCAGGAGTGACCTGAAGAGTTCTGTGGTCATTCTTTGAAGGTAAAAGCAGTTGCCAGCTGAAACCCTGTAACCTTGAGGGATGTCAGAGAACAGTGAAAAGTCTGTCTAATTTTTCCTTATAGGTTTATTGTTTTGGAAAAGTCTAAACTTTACAGTTTTGTGTAATAAATTTTCTCGTGGTATGTGCGGGAGGGTTTGAAATGTTTAATGTTCCCAGTTTTAACACAACCCAGCTAAAAATTAATTAGTGTCAATAGATTAAAAACAAAATGCAATTGGCAACAGAAGCTAATATTTCACTTAACCTAAAGCAGTTTCTGGATACAGTAGGTGTGTTATCCTGTAAGATTTTAAGCTTATGTATAGTTAGAGGGGAATCCAGACCACTTGAAAGACCATAGCAAGGAAACTTTACTTTGTAGTCAGAGGACTGTTGACTGTTAGTCACTTAGTATAACACTCCTGTAGTGACAAAGCTAGTGACTTAAATAGAGAGTTGTTACTAGAATGCTAGGGCTCTTCCTTGCTAGTTTTAGCAGGTGTAAGAGCAGGGTCTGCTTCCCAGACAGTTTTTAATAATCTAGTAATTTTTTCCTATAGTACAACCTGAACATTATAAACCAATGGTTTCCTAAAGGAGTATGTAATTCAGAAAATCTTACTGCCACATATTGCTTCACAATATTCATTGCTCTTTAGGGTGATTGTCTTGCACTCAAAGGGACATACGCTTTTCTGACCTAGGACCACCTCCCACTCTGTTTAATCTGGCAGAGGTTAAAGTAGTTCACCTTTGGGTTTGAAGCAAGACATCTACATGTAGAAGTCTGTGGCTGGTTTTATGTAGTTCAGCTCTCAGGCTAATGCAGCATCTTGTCTAGGTTGACCCACTGCAGCAGAAGCAGTGAAGCCTGTTACATGTTCATGCTGCAGAATTGAAGCAGTCTGCAGCATAGCTAGCCAGCGAATTGTTCTGGAGTGTTCTACAGGCACAGAAGTACCAGCTTGCTAAATAAGATTTTTGTTTGGTTGTTTTTTGTAAGACTTCTCTGTCTTAGGGATGAGAGAAAGTTGTAAAATAGTTTTATTTAAACTCCTGTCAAATGTACAGGAGAATATTCCCTGCCTAACTAAAAAAACATGCAACACTGAAAAAGCAGAAATGCTAACACACTTGTAAGCTTGCTTACTTCATGCTATAGAAAACTGGGCTCTGAAAAATAGCACGTTTTAAAACGTGGCTGTTCGTATATAGGTGGTACTGTCAAGAGCTTCAGTTAAACTTAGGTTTGGTTCATGATGCATGTTAAGGTACCAGTCTTATTCCAGTAGTTGTACTTACTACTGGTCATTGATTCTTTGTTATTCAAGATGGTTTTTTTATCTGTAAGACAAACGTCCATGTTGATTCACACTTAAGAGCTATTTCCCACAACACTGAAAACCTTGTCTGTAATTCTACTTTCTTGCTTGTATGTATTCAACTTAAAAAAATATCCAAGTACAAAATACAGAATTTTAATTGAAGAAATTTATCGGGTCTTAAACAACATGCTTAAAAATAACCTTTCAAAATATCCCAAAATATTAGATGCTCAGTTTGGACAATAACCTCTTTTTCTTGTACACTGTGTTCTTAAAGTGGTTTTTTTTTTTTATAGTTCCTCATGATTGTGCTTCATAAAGTGTTAGAACTTCCCTTTATCTAGCAGCACTTCATTGCTGATCCCTACAGAGCAATACACAACTCAAACATAAGATACGCATAAAATGAATGCACTTCCGGAGGGGGCGGGAAGCAACCAAATTATTTAGTATAGTAAATCTCTTTACTGTTGTTTGCATTTGAGCACTTTTAAGTTGTTAGTGTTTTAATTAAAATCACACCTCATTAAGTGTTTACTGTGCTGCTGTCTTAATCCATTAGAAGTCATTGTTTTTATGTAAATGTGTTCCACCTATTTGTAGTTATAATGTGCACAGATAATTTTTAGAAATTCTGTGAAATTTCAGGTTTGTGATTTGTATTCAAAATATGGTTTTGATTTTTGATTTTGTAGGGCCATGAGCCAAAGGAGCCGGAGCAGTTGAGAAAGCTGTTCATTGGAGGCCTGAGCTTTGAAACAACAGATGACAGCTTGAGAGAGCACTTTGAGAAATGGGGCACACTCACGGACTGTGTGGTAAAGTGTCAAATATTAATTTGTGCCTTTGGAAGGATATAGGTACTTCATCTACTACAGAAATGCAGAGTACCCTCTATGTTGTTGCAGGTGATGAGAGACCCACAAACAAAACGTTCCAGAGGCTTTGGCTTTGTCACTTACTCTTGTGTGGAAGAGGTGGATGCTGCCATGAGTGCTCGACCACATAAGGTCGATGGACGGGTGGTTGAACCAAAGAGAGCAGTTTCGAGGGAGGTAAGTTAAGTATCTCAGTTAACATTATTTCCTAATTTTTACCTAATAATTTCAAACACTGAATGTAATTTTTGGCGTTGTAGGATTCTGTAAAGCCTGGAGCACATCTCACAGTAAAGAAAATATTTGTTGGTGGAATTAAAGAAGACACAGAGGAATATAATTTAAGGGAGTACTTTGAAAAATATGGCAAGATTGAAACCATAGAAGTCATGGAAGACAGGCAAAGTGGAAAGAAAAGAGGCTTCGCTTTTGTAACTTTTGATGATCACGATACAGTTGATAAAATTGTTGGTACGTAACTCTTTAGGGCAAAATGTCTTGCGGGATAAGCGTATCGTTAGATTTCAGAACAGCAGAGTTGTTCTGATGTTGTCAGTATGTAAGATGTTGTCATAATCAACTGCTTGGCTAGTGTAAGAGATGGGGTAGATTTAATGTTCCTTTTGGAAGCCTTACAGTAACTTTCTATAGGAGTTTAGAACATATTGCTCAATGACTTGATTTTCTAATTCTTTCCTATTTCATGATTTTCTTTAGTTCAGAAATACCATACTATAAATGGACATAACTGTGAAGTGAAAAAAGCACTCTCAAAACAAGAGATGCAGACTGCCAGCTCTCAGAGAGGTGAGTTTGGAGTTGCGCATGGTTATTCTATGTAACTGGCTTTCAATTGATGTAATTAAAGCAAAATATTTTGTAGGCCGTGGGGGTGGCTCAGGCAACTTCATGGGTCGTGGAAACTTTGGAGGCGGTGGAGGGAACTTTGGCCGAGGAGGAAACTTTGGTGGAAGAGGTAAATGACTGGAATGTTTGTACAGAATGTGATTTCTATTTTTTTATTTCCCGTGTCAGTTGGCTTAAACACTTAATGCATGTGTTCAGGAAAACGTTCTCATCTGTTTTGTGTTCCAGGAGGCTATGGGGGTGGTGGTGGCGGTGGTGGGAGCAGAGGAAGCTTTGGGGGTGGTGACGGATACAATGGATTTGGTGATGGTAAGTGTATTGTTCACTTTCAGCTTTTTCACCCAATGTTATAACCAGCTGTAAGTCTTGTCTTCACCTTGGAAACCAAGTCTACTTTGGTGGTGTTTTCTACACTGTAGGGCTGTGAAGAGTTAAAGGTTTTTTGTTTTCCCCACAAAATAATGGGTGGAAAAAAATACTCCTTTATATGTACACTTCAAATAACTTCATCTCATGAGTTCATGCAGGAGCTGTTTATGATGATTGAGAACTAAACTAATGTCAGTTAATTAAGATGACTAAAACTGAATAAAGCAGTGACCAACTAACATAAGATATCTTTTCAATCAACTGTAAGACTTTTCATGGCTTGGTAGTGTCTTTCTCATGAAGTTTGAATGAGTATCTGAAGTGCATCTGAAGATAACTGTGAACTGTGGAGATTACCAAATGGTAGTGGAAGTAGCATTTGGGGAGGGGATGGGGAATGAGGGAAGTGGCACGTAGTTATGTCCTGATTCTGTAAGCAGATAAGGATGTTGAGTTTTTTGGAACTATTTCCTAGTTTGGAGTTACTCCAGCAAAATATCTGAGACCAAGTCAGCATCTGGAATACTAAGTCTTTCAGATGTGCTTTACGTGATCAGAAAAAAATAATGCCTAGTAGCTTTGACACACATGTAAATGAAGCTGTATATCTAGATAAAAACTGTAAAACAGAATTTTTTTGAGGGCTTTGCCTAATGAGTCATTTCAGTTCAGAGGAATAGAAAGGATTGTTCACACTATTGACAACACCATTTGTGTAAAGAGGCAGTTATTACATGTAATGGGGGGGGCGGTAGCAGCATGTCTATGTATTTTCTGTGAGTCATAATGAACTTTTAAGTGTCATGCTTCAAGGGTATACCTGAACTAATTTTTATTTTTTTTTTTTTTATTAAATAGTTTAGATAAATGATTCAGCCCCAAGGAATATAGTACAGGGAAAACATTGTGGGAGATTTTTTTTTTTACTGTGGTTTTTTTTGTTGGGTTTTTTTTTAAAGGGACCTTTTCTTACCGATATTTAGCTTGGATATGATCAGTTTGATTCTTCTTTTATTCAAAGGTGGCAACTATGGAGGTGGTCCTGGGTATGGCAGCAGAGGAGGTTATGGTGGTGGTGGAGGACCAGGATATGGAAACCCAGGTGGTGGATATGGTGGTGGAGGAGGAGGATATGATGGCTACAACGAAGGAGGAAATTTCGGTGGTGGTAAGATGCCAGCTTTAATTAGACTTCTATTTTTTTTTTTAGTAAGGTCTGAGTTGTACAATGCCTGAAGTATGATACTGCATGAAATGAGTTGTACAATGAGGTCTTAGCAGAGTGCTGTGTTCCATAAGGAAAGTTCTTTTCCCTGTGGATCAGCTTTAATACACTATATGCAACATTGTTTTGCCAGGAACTTATTTTTCAGAAAACAACAGCTATAAGTCTGTGTGTGGAGGGAGAGAAGAAGGATTTTTAATCTGACCATTCAAAGTAACGCCGCTATTGTCAGACACCAGTTCACGTCATGTAGATCACATCCTCCTTTGTGAGGACTGTACATCTGAGTTTCTATAAGCTTTTTTATTGTTTGCCTGTGAAATGACCTACTTCAGTTATTTTTATAAAAACAGTTCTTCTTTCAATTACACACTCTAATTAGACTAACTGGAAATCACGCAATTGTAATACTGTTTTAAAGTCTTAACCAGTGTAGACCCTTGATGAGTATATTTAAAATGTAGGTTAATATCTAACCAAAATACATCTAGCTACATCCTGTTGTATGATCAGTTTAGCTGTGTTCTACGTTATCAATATTAATTTCCCTGTAGGGATTTCTGAACAATAAGATTAATGTTTTAATCTGGGGTAATTTCTATGGAGGCCTTTAATGATGGAGAGGATGTTTCTGGTAAGAGTACCCCACAAATACCAAACCAGCTTAGATGCACGACTAGAATTGTTGGAGAAGGAACAATAAGAATGTGCCAAGCGCTAGTGCAGGTTTAGGGAGTTAAACTGCAGAATCTCCTGCATATTTTATTCTGCCCTCTGATGTGTATATGCAGCATGCCCATTACAGTTCTGTCACTTTTTGGAGCAAGTAAGTTGTATGTAGTTTACATTATTGTTGTACATGCAAATCATTGGGCAGCAGAATAATGATAGTGGAACTTGTGCTTTTGCAAGTTTGAATGCCTTAAATTTGGCCTACTGTTTAAACTTCAAAATTGCTTAATCAAATCTGTGTAAATTTTCTAATGTCATGTGATGTTTTTCACCTTCAGTGAAATACTGGTTTCTAATCTTCAAAATGCTAAGGGTCTTCTGTCACTTGTGCATTGTGAGTTAAAGGTAGTGTGCAAAACGCTTGCAATTCTATTTTAAATTGTTTTAAACAATTACAATTTACATTTACATTGGATGTCGTAATTTGGCAAGCTTCATGTCCTAAGTGTTGAACATAAATGGCTTTATAAATCCACATTTGTTTCAGGTAATTACGGTGGCAGTGGAAACTACAATGATTTTGGCAATTACAGTGGACAACAGCAATCCAACTATGGTCCCATGAAAGGTGGTGGCAGCTTTGGTGGCAGAAGTTCAGGCAGTCCCTATGGTGGTAAATAGGATTTTGTACAGCAAATATCTTGGGGGTTAAATTTTTTTACTATTCTTGTATTTCAATATCCGCCATGTTTTTTGTAGGTGGTTATGGATCTGGAAGTGGAAGTGGGGGCTATGGTGGTAGAAGATTCTAAAAATGCTACCAGAAAAAGGGTAGGTGTAATGCATATTTATAATGATGATTAATAATGTACAACTGTTCACTGAGAGTAATAATTTTCTTATCCTGTATTCAACAGGCTACAGTTCTTAGCAGGAGAGAGAGCGAGGAGTTGTCAGGAAAGCTGCAGGTTACTTTGAGACAGTCGTCCCAAATGCATTAGAGGAACTGTAAAATCTGCCACAGAAGGAACGATGATCCATAGTCAGAAAAGTTACCGCAGCTTAAACAGGAAACCCTTCTTGTTCAGGACTGTCATAGCCACAGTTTGCAAAAAGTGCAGCTATTGATTAATGCAATGTAGTGTCAATTAGATGTACATTCCTGAGGTCTTTATCTGTTGTAGCTTTGTCTTTCTTTTTTCTTTTTATTTTCCCATTACATCAGGTATATTGCCCTGTAAATTGTGGTAGTGGTACCAGGAATAAAAAAATTAAGGAATTTTTAACTTTTCAATATTTGTGTAGTTCAGTTTTTCCACATTTAGTACAGAGAACTCTATAACAGAAATAAAATGTAGTTTAGGGTGTTTCCTTGTTAGTTAATAGAGAGGATTAATGCATTTCTCAATTACTATTTTGTATTAATTTAAAGTTAACAATAGAAACACCTATTGATTTGCAGTCTTAAGGGGTCTAGTCTCAGTGTATATATGTAACTGTCATTGACATGAGTTACATAGGCATACAGAGGGAAAACATCTGTATGTTGCATTATAGTTTGTTTAGATGTATAACTAGGATTGAGTTACTCAAATTAGTGTTTGTGAATTATAGAACTAAGCTTTACCTTAATGAAAATTTCAAATTACTTTTTGGTTTGTGCATATTTTTTTAATTTGTAGTTCTGTATTAGTACTAGCGCTTCAAGAAAATAAGGCATGATAAATATTTTAACAAGACCAACTTTAGACACATTAAAGCTGTCTCCCGTCTCATTTGAGATGTCTAAGGGATAACCGCAGTTGCTTAAGTCTTGGGTGAAGAGAAAAAGAAACTTGCTTTTTACCTTTATATTTATTGTAATTCCCGAGAAGTTAAGGTGGGGGGAATCAAGTGCCTGTTTCCTTGGGATATACAATGGTTCTGTTTCAATAAAACTATACTTGGGGGAGGGCGGCTTGGAATTTTCATCCCCTTCCTTTGTCCCCGTTTCCCTCTCCCTCACACCAGACTGCGCTGTTTCAATTAAACGAGGCGTCATAGTGAGAGTAATAGGTATGTTCCTCAATAACTTAATGGCTATATACTTTCTTGCATGCACCCTAGGCAATTTTCTGGACACATTCTTCTGACTGGGAGCCAAGGGTAGCGCAGGTGTAATCACTGACAGTCCAGGTAACGCGTTCCAAAAGCCCGCTGACGACGGGCTCTAAGTAGTCTAGTTCTCAAGCTTTTTTCCCTTGCTAATGTCTGCGCTCAGCTAAGAGCTCGAAGAGAAAACCAAGCGCCATCTAGCTGTACTTTACCGACTAGAAACACTGCCCACCATGTTGGTACAGTCTTGAGTTTCCACAGGCAGAACGATAGTGTGTTACGACTGGATTTGATGCACTGGAGTAGCAAATCTTATCAGCACATGTGGCTAGAAATTGTACTTCATTCTCACTTCTGACCTCCAAATTAAGGCACTGCAGTCTGTCCTTTCCTCAGCTGATGCGAATTCTCTCTCGACTGTTGCCAGGACAGTGCTTTCTGTCAGCTCAGACTCAGAGGAGTAGGGGCCCAGGCAATAGAAGAAATAATCAGACACTTGACAATGTGGTATTGGAATTACTCACACCTGTTTCACTTCTGGGTCAATGTGCAGTATAAGGTAAATGCGATTCCAGTGTAGGAATGAATCTGCAAAGATGTATGGAATGGCTCAAGGCATAATCAGTCATATATAATAATGAATTATAATTTTAAGAAGTAGTAGAAAAATGAGTGTGTTGTTTGAAAAAAAAAAATTAAACATTGTTATTTAAACACTGTTATTGGAGTGTATGTAGACCGCAGTACACTAAACCAAGGAACCGGTGTCAAGATGGTAGCCTCCAAACTGGATTTCAAAGTCTGCTTATTCTTTTCTGTGGAGTTTTAAAATATCTCTAAAGCGAAAGCGAGAATTGGTGATTTAGTGAACGCTTCTGTTGTTGTACATATTAATTTGGGCTCGGGGGGGGCGGGGCAGGTTGTATTTCAATAAAGGCGTTTTTTAAACAACCCATTTGGAGTTTGAAAACCTCGGAAACTAAAGCACAACTCCCTAGGGAGCGAGCCACCCAGCCACCGACTTGCTTTGTTATGCTACTGCGCTTAGAAGATGTGTAGACTTGTACCTGGGGCCTGCACCTGGTTGCAGGGACAACTGGAGGATGGGGTTGATGTCCCTTCTGACAATTGATCTGGTGTTCCTAAATTTTTATATATTTTTTTTAGAATGTATTGACAGTGTTCTTTTTAACAGGGCCTCTTGTAGCTGTACTGTGACGACAATGTTAACTTTGAAAAATAGTGTCATAATAAACTTTATGAACAAGATCTGTATGCAACCTTTTAAGAGATGGATGTAAGTGATGGCTGTGTAGGTGGGTGGGGTAGCTTAGCTGGTGTTTGTGATGTGGAAAAGCGTGAGGACAGTGATTAACCAGCTTTAAAGAACCTAGGATGTACTTCTCTGACCCATACTTTGCTAAGGAGACTCATAAGACAGGACTTCAGCAGCCTATTGAGTATGGAGAAGTCAGCCAGCATAATTGCAGAATGACAAGGCAGCAGGAGCAACAGCTTCAACTTCCAGAAAAGTGAAGGCATAAGATACTGTGGCTGATAGTGAGCAGCTTCCCAAAGGCTAGTTAATCTGCTGGTCACAGCTGAAATATCGAAGAAAGTCTAGCAAGAGTTCTGCACCTTTTGGAACCTCCTTGAGTGATAGCTACTTGAGTTGACTCAAAATCAATAGGTCTAGCATTTAGACCTGAAAGGAAGGGCAATGAGCATAGGTAAGGTTTGCCTTTAAAATTTTTCATGAATTATAAAGAGTAGCGGGAGGTTTTTAAACAAGGTAAGAGTAATTTCTTTAATTTTCAGGTTGAATGAGAAGCTGCTGCTTGACAAAATGGGGAATGTCTTGCACATCCTCTTCAATTGAAGGTTTCTGACTGGGTAAGATCTGTAGTGTTTAGTAAAACACTTGTTTAACCCTTATTTCCTTCTAGGCTTTCCTTTGCCAGCCTTTTAGTGTGGAGGGGAAAGCCTTAAGCGCTAAGGAGCGGGTATGGCCGCAGGGGCCGTCCAGCCTTCCCTGCGCTGGCTGGGGGCTGCTGCTGGCGCGGTCGCTACCCCAGAGTCTTCTGTTCCTGCCAGGTACAAAGTGGCTGTGTGTCTGAGATCGACAAGACATGTTTTGAAATGCCTGCCCCTCGTTGCCACTGGGGGGGGTTGAGAAATTGTTGGTTACCTTTGTCGTACAAAGAGAAGCCCCGCAGAAAGCCAGCGGTGAAGACACTGAAGCGGTTCCTCACGGTTCTCGGTAGCGTGTGACGCGCTGCTGCTGCTGCAGAAAGTCTGTAAAGGCGCTTTGCGTTGGTTAGAGCAGGGGCTTCCCTCCCAATAAATGAGCCTTGGCTTACCAGGTGGGTTTGGATTTATCTCTACGGATCTCAAAGAGTTGATTTTCAGATGTTTTGGTGTTTGGTGCTTTCAGGCAGGGTGGGGTTGTGGAGCCTGGCCCTGTCACGTGGTGCCCAGCTGAAAGCATATCTGCATTTATACACACAAATGGCCAGAAAAGAACTTTACATGGAATCTGCTTTTCCACACATTTGGTTCTTAACTCTTGGAACATGTATTTCCCTTTCTTCGTCTTTGATTGTTACGGGTCTGTGATATTTTAAACTCCTTTTGCATGGTAGTAGTCCAGTACCCGCTTACGCCTGCTGAGAGGTTTTTGAGTCTGTGTGTTATTTTTGTGAAGTCAGTTTCTATTTTAGTGTTGCTTTTGCTTCAGTTACTCAGAAAATGAAGTGGAATGGAACTGCATTTCAGCTTAGGGATGTTCACAGACGGGTTGCAGTATTTACACTTGTCACCTGCTGTCTGTAAACATCTAAAAAGTAAACTCTTGACATTGTGACACACAACTGAAAGTTAATTTGGAAGCAATTTGCAATGGGAATGTTGAGATTTTCATATGATCGGGAGCTACTTCACGGTAATCTCACAGTGACCACATGGATTTTTAAAGAAAGTTGACAAACGTTTTTGGTTAGCGGGGGTTGAGCCAAAATGTCAAGGTGCTGCAGTGAGGTGACGGTTGTCCCACAGGTCTCTGCTCACAGCTTGGTGCCGAGGTGACGAGCTTTCTTACAGCCAGGGGTGGAGACCTCTCCTCCTCCGGCTCACCTGGGCATCCCCCTGTAGCAACAGGGAACAGGGAGGAGCATCCATGTGTCCTGGGCCTGCTCCCTTGAGGGCAAATGCTGTTGTACTTGACGGGAGGGGGAATGGTACAATTTTTTTAACAGCAAAATCTTGAAAATGTTTTAACAAAAGTAAGTTTTAACAGAAAGCTTTCTGGTTTGCAGCTGCTGCTAGGCCTGTGTAGAGCTTTGCTCTGCCTTCCCAGGAGAGGATTCTGCATTGCTGCAGACTGGTTCTGTGCTCTGGAGGGGGCTTTTTGCAGCACGGTCAGATCTAGATACTCACTGTTAGAATTGTTTTCACTCTTGGATTTATAACACTCTCGTTAGACTAATTTGCTTTATTTCAATTATTCATACCTCAGTTGATTCAGGAATTAACCTTGTCAAAGCTAAATGCATCCTTAAGGAGTACTTGGTCGAGCGTGTCTTTGTCCAAGAGGCAGTTCCAAGAGTTAAGAACACTGTTCCATGGCTATGTCTTTCTGTAGCGGCTGCGGTTGGAAATAGCAGCTGTAAATGGAGATGGAGATGGGAAGATGTAAAGTTAATGAAGCGCTGGTCCCTAAGCTCCAGTTCTATGGAATTTTGTTTGATACCTAAACCGGTGTCTTAATTGAAAAGTAAATGGTACATCCAGGTAGTAAAAAATGTATTTCCCCAAAAGGGGCCAGGGTCGGTGCAGATGTGAGAAGTATTTTGTTTATATGGCACTGAAATGAAACACGACGTCTTCACTTTGATGTGCTTTAAATACGCAAGGTGGGAAGGGGAATGCTCCTGGTCGTTCAAGCATTGATTGTGTGATGTACTGACGTGCTCTCTGTGATTCCCGTGTTTCAGACATAAACGTGTTTTCATATACTGTCTGCGCTGTGGTGGAATATTCCCTTATGTACCAATCTGTGGTCTCTGACAAGTTTGTATCTTAAGTTGTGTGGAGCATGAAAGATCTTGAGTGTCACCAAAATTCAGATATCTGATGGATGATTCTTTTTCTGCTGTGGGTGCTACAGGTTGACATCTCTATCTAAGATTAGCTTTTTCCTGAACTAAAGTATTCCAAGTATCTCCGTAGAAGAAAAATGGCCTTCATGTAGAAGATAATATCACAAGATTGGAAACAGAATAATATGTTAAAATAACTGGCAAAGACTTCAAGAGCAATGGTGCTAGTGTGCGCTGCGATCTTAGAACTTGTGGTTAAACAAGTTTGAAAACAGCATGGAAACTAAAAATGTCGGTATAGTCCATAATGGATGGAAACTTGTTAAAATATTTCAATTTTGTATCAGAATAAAGTGTATGTTGTCAAATGACTTACAATCTCAAACGCGTTGCCCTCACCTTTTCTTTAGTGCTGTGCGGAACAGAAATCCCTCTCCAGTTACTGCAACCCAGCCCCAGCTACGGGAGCCTTTCCAACTCGGGACTGCGAGGCAGAGAACCTTGGCTCTGTCCAGCTCCTCAGCTGTAATTTTAATGCCTTTAAAACCTGCATGTTTTGATCAAGGCATAAATGGTCTCCAGGGGGAGACGTGTCAGTGTATGAGGTCTGTGTTGTGATGCAGGAGACTTGGCAACGTCACTAGTCACGCTCGGGTTTGGGAATGTACTCTGTACCTCAGTAATAACAATAAAATGCATGACATCATTTGCGAGCTGATGTTTTCACATATACCAAAGTAATCTAATTTTTATTCCTTAATGATGTGGGGAGTTTTGATGCGAGGGCAACCGTCACCATGTGCCTGGTATGAGAAATACTGGTTTAAACTGAATGCGAGTCGTTGTGGTCCCAGTTAACTTCAGGCTGATGAAGTGGAATTCAAAAGAGGCTTCTGCATTAACTGCAGGGTGTGCTTGGTGGTGTTCATCTCGCTCGGGGACTAAGTAGCCCTCTAGGAAGCATGAACGCGACAGCCCCTGCAAAGGCTGCGAGCTGCTGTTTGCCTTGGACTTTCCTCTTAGTGCTAAAATAAGGACGAAATTGAAGTGAGGGCAGGGGTTTACTGCGGTCTCTGTTCTAGAGCCAGTTTGTAATTCAAGTCTGTGTATTACAGCTAGAGAGAACGTTTTCTCTGTAGGTCAGAGACATTTGATAGCCTAGATAATGGAGGTGGTGGTGGGGACCCAGGAGCTTGTCCTCTTTAGGTTCCCTGTGCTTTGCCCTCAGACCTCCCCCTGTGTTAGAGCTGCTCTCTATTGCTGGGGAAACACTGTCCTGGGCCACAGCTCCGTGTGCTTCCTCCTCAACGCTTATACTCCCAAACTGCCATCCTTAAATATGGATTAGATCCTCGTGTTTCACATGGCACCGAAGTCTCACGTTCCCCCTGTGTTTCACCCGGCTGGTAGGGGTGTTCCCTGCCCTGGGCAGTGCTGGTGGCAAAGCCCACAGAGACATCTTTGAACAGCAGCAAGAAAAATTTCCCTCACTGCTGCAACAGCTTAGATTTAATTTAGCTGGTGCTTGCCTGCGCTGCCTGTTTAGAGCAAATAAATAAATCTGCGTTGTCCATCACCTCCAGCCTCTAGCTTTTCAGCTACTGCCATTTTTTGGTATTGGCTCCAAAAAGAGGAATGTTCTTGCCTTCACAGCCTGTGGAGGGACAGGCCCTTAGCAAGGAAGGAGGTCAGTATAAACAAGGTAAGCAGGCTCAAACTGCAAGCTGGCTCATCTGGATTCCCGTTTCCCACTGTTTTCTGCAAAAAAATGCAGCTGTTACTATTTGATGTAAGGGGCAGGGCCTTGCACTGCCCTGGGGAAGCCACCTTCCTGGGGAAGCCACCCCTGCTCCCATCTCCTGCGCCTGTGCTGCAGCAGCAGTGGGAGACGAGAGTTTGCATCAGGTCCCAGAGCAGCTTCTGCCACTTGGAATCGGTACACGAGTTAGCAGGAAAAACGAGTGACAAAGATTAGAAATAAAAAGAAGTTACTTGGGGTAATAAAACCCAAGTTGATGGTGAAGAGTTACACTGATGTTACTGTGGCCAACTGTACAATAACACAACATCTGAAGTTCTGCACACAGGGAAAACCAAAACTGGGTCTTACCAAAGAGCAGGCTCCAAAGTAGTTCCTGCCGTGCAGGTGAGGGTGTGGAGTCACTGGAGAGCTGCAGGAGAGCAGCAAATGGCACAGAACAGCTGAAGCCAGGAGCCCTTCCACAGCATCCCCTGACAGAGGGATGGCTTTCTGTATTAGGCCCCGAACTTTCCTCTTCGTGCCTTTTTTAAGTACACTGGGAAGGTCCATAAAAAGGGATATGGTATGGGATTGGGATTATGGTCATCTAAAATTGCTTTGTTGGCTTCCATGGCCAGCCAGGAGCTGCTTTCTGCTGGGTAGGCAACTCCAGCATGGTTCAATGGTTTGAGAAAGAGGAATCTCAGGACTGAATACCAACAACCATATAATTTTATTTAACGTTACTCTAACTTTGTGAATAATGAGCTAATGGAGGGCTGGTTTTCTAATCTGATGTCTCTCTTAAAATTATTTTTCCTACAACATCATTAAACAATCCTTGTGGGGCCCTACTTCTACGCTTTGTCAGCATCTCCAGTCCCTTCTTTTAAAAAATAAAAAAGGTACAGTAAGGTCTTGCAAAAGAACATGGTGTTTATTATACTAAATGAAGTTATGCATAATGTTGTAATAGACTAAATATTCCTAAAATGATATAGAGCACCAATGGCAGAAAAAACCATTTTGAGATTAAACATGCCTTTAGAAGTTTCATACGGAAGATGATGCAGTTTTTATTGTTCAGATCAATGTGTATTTCAAATTAAAAATTACACATTTTCTGTATTCAAAAAATCCATAATGATCAAGTACAGAGTCCCTTTGAGAACAGTAAACAAAACAATGCTATTCATTCGCCCAATTTTTATTCTCTTATAAATCATTATTTAAACACCACACGTTCTTCAGTTAATCAAGCCCAGGTTCCAAATAGTGCAGCTGCTTAGCAGTAGGTGTGTGCCTTTTCCAATTAGCTCCAAAGTAATCACAGTGACGAGCGCTGCTTCCTGATCAGAGTCAGAGACACAGTGTGTTTCTAGAACGATTTCTAGTTGGAAAAAAACATAATTCCAACAATGTCTGTCTGAACAGATTTTAAAGGCTTTTGGAGTAAAGATCTCATCGTGAATTTAAGTAGTGTTCAAAGAGCGAAACAAAACTTATGTAAACTTAGCATAGACTTGAAACTTAATTTATTACACAATCCTTCCAAATAGCAGTTAAAATTATGCTGCAGGAAGCCTGAGCAATGCTGACAATGCTGGGGGATACATCTCTAGTTATTAAGCATATTTGTTACACGAAGACTTAGCCTTGGAAAACTAGTCAGGATTTCCCTTCTATAGGGAGATAAATAATATGAAGTAGAGTTAAAAAAAAAAAAGTTTAATGAACTGATAAATCAAAATCAAACAACTTTTATACTAAATTAAAATCATATATTAAATATAAAGCAAGTATAAATGTGTAAGAAAAATGAGAAACAAACATTATTGCATATTTATAAAAAAAAAGTATCAGAAGCCGTACTGTCTTGCAAGAAGTTATATTTAGAAGGCTAAAATCTTTTTTTATATATATATATCAAATAAATCTATGAATATAACAAGAGATAGGAACAGTATATAAATATGGTATCTTTAAATATTTACATGTATATAGAAACTAGTCAAAGCGGTGCTATAAGAAGAAAGAGTCTGTTATAAAAGTAAGATTTCAAATTTTGCATACATCCGTCTGCACTCCACTATTAGTTTTAAACTTGCATCTTCCATAAACTAATTATCAACTTTGAAATTATCATTGCATAGAATTACTTGAAAAAATATTACCTAATTCTGCATTCCACCTCACAGTGAAAACTATCAGGATAACGATACAAAAATAATAACTTGGAGAACAGTAGCCAGCTGTGCTGCCCTTCAAAGTTTAGTCTCTGACTTCCTGCTTTTAGGAACAAGAAAGACGTTGCCATCCCTAGTTTGCTGCAGTGAATATTCACTGGGAGAGTAAGATTTTCCATCTTCGTCACGTAGCATGCTGAAGACCTCAAGGTATAAGGTGGTTAGTTGCTTTTTCATTTGACGAAGGCTTTTGTCGTGCTCTCCTTTTTCCTTCAGCAATTTCTCTTTCTCGTCTTTTAGGTTACTCAAGTCTTGCTCCAGTTCCACTATATTTTCCAGTTTTCTTTTACGGCAGTTTTGAGCAGCCACTTTGTTCTTGCCTCTCCTGCGGATGTCTCGAATAAGCGCAAGCTGGGCTTCGTTGAACTGCTCCTTAGACATCATTTCGTTGAAGTCATCAACGGGGAGGTTGATGATTTTTTCGACAGGAAAAGGGATCTGCAGAGCTTTTGCTCTTTGCTCATCTCTTGTGAGATGAGCTTCAAGGCGGCTTGAAGGTTTATCTTTTGTGAACGGAGCTTTGGGGTGGCCCGGACTGGGAGGGGGTTCTTTCTTTGGTGTGTTTATACACTGCAAACTGGGCCTTTGAGTGCTTGGCCCCACGGAAGAAAACACTTGATCCTGGAATCGCAGTGAGTACACGCCAGCGTTGCTCTGCGGCACACTTCCAGGAGCACTATCCATGTCTTCCATTTCAGAATCGCTACAACCAAAAGTCTTATCTCCATAGGCAGACGATTCAACAGAGTGTTCGGGCGACGCTACGCTAGAATTTGCATTCAGTGAAATGCCAGAGTCGGAATCATTACACTCTGGTGCGGTTCCTGAGTGGTTGCCATTAAAAGCTTTACACAGCGAGAAATCAGAAAGATCAATAGGTTCACTGAGAATTTCCGCGAGTGATTGACTGATAGTGTTTGTCGTTGCTGCGTCACCGTTCGCTTTTGTATCAATAAATGTGGTGTAAAAATCCTCACAGAAATCAGAGTTTGAAGGGGATGTGTCATTTAAAGAGTTCACACTCAGCTGGCTGGTATCTTCTGGTGGCAAAATGCTGGAAAAGGGGCCCTCGATACTGTCCAGGAAATCTGGACCGCAGTTAACATCTTTTCTCATGATGGGTAATGAGCTGTAGTAATTATAGCTGTTGTGCAGCTCTGTTGGCTTGGTTTCAGGGCTTGTGATCGTGCTTACCTCAGCCAGGTTATCATTTTCAATGTTTAGATACTACATGGGAAACGTAAGAGAGAAGTTGAGTAACACATCACCAACTGACAATAAAACCATTTTCTATAACTCACAAACATTAAATATTTTAGCAATTAACATGCATATAAAACGGGTATTGCAACATTGCTGTAATCTAGATGGCTACAACACACTTTTACTACAGAGATTCAGTCTGGGAAGAAGCAGAGTAACTCGTTCTGGAGAAAGCGATTCAGACTGTGACAGCAGAGCCTCTCGGGCTCCGAGCAGGATGCCATCCCAGCACACTCCCATGCTGCACGGAGCCCTCCTGCTCTGCTGAATTGCTAGTGGGGATCCTGGAGCTGCCAGCTCTGAGCATTACTAGCACACAATTACATTTAGCAGTCAATTTCATGTTATGTGGTAGATTTCCTCAAGAAACAAGATTCTTGTAGGATTTACTGAACAAACGAAGCAGCTGTTCAGTGCAGAGAAATGTAATCCTCAGTGAAGTAAAAAGAACACTAACGTGAAGCCTTGCAAACATTAACTCACCCCACATACTTTTAGTTAAGCTGGTGAACATCAGTGCGAGCAAAGACTATTACATTGATGGGCTTCCATTGGTTACAAGACCAATGTTCTTTCCAACGGGGTGGCAGTTTCTTAACTGAAGCTGAAATAAGCGTGCCTGCTGTCCCCAAAGAATCAGGCAATTACCAGAATGATTCTGTTTCTTTTAAAGAAGGGATCATGCACTTATTATTTAACCAGAGATCATTCAAGGCTTAAGCTAAGGTTTTGAATGACAGTTTCTTTTTTTTTCTTTTCCTTCAAACGTAATTCATAAAAGGCAATGCCCTCAATTTAATTATCTCACTTGTTTCAGAAGATTATTCAGTTACTATTCAGAATTACTGCAATAGATAACTTTGGTTTGGTTTCTTAATTTATTTTCAGTGTCACTGCTGCCTCTTGCACAGCCAATTGCCCTTACTTATGTAAGGGCACAGCCACAGCCAGAGCAGTAAAGATTAGGAAACCAGGACAATTTTGAAAAACAAAGGAGAAAAGGTAGAGTGGGAGGAAAAATGCAAACGTTTTGTTTTAAAAAGCAGTTTAAACAGTTTTAAAAGTATAAACTTTTAAAAAGTTCCTGCAAACACTTTGGTTTTTTAAAAAACTTTTTTTTAAAAAAATGATTCAGATTTACAGGCATTCCACTGAGCATTCATCTCTTGTGTTAACAGCATAAAGCAGAGCAGCATCATGCTGAAGCATGACAATGTTCTACACTAATATATATGAAAATAGATTTACTCAATTTTATAGTCTAATCTAAATAGACACATAAGGATAGAAGAAAACAAAAACCTAGATGTCCTCTGTAATGCACAATTTAGTACTATAGCAAAATTTTGTTCCTTTGACTTTGAAATATTCAGTTCACGCACATTACATAATTAGTTCTTACTGAATATATATAAGCAAGTTACATATACCTGACTCTTTTATGTATCTAAATATACGTTCTATTACCACCTTTATAAAACCCTTTCCTCAGATAAAAGTTGAATACAAAAGTAATCATAAGTGATTGACACAATCTACTTAGAGAGAGCAAAAAAAGAGCATACAATAATCCTAGTGGAAATAATCCCTGCTGCAGAACCGTAAGTCAGAAGCACCCACTTTTCAGCAGCTAAAATTTTAACCAATATCACGCTGTAAGAAGTTGCACATTAGCAAACAATGATTTGCTAAACATGGGGAAGTTCTGGTCTGGAAGACAGATTGTGTTTTATGAAGGCCTTCTGATAAACAACTGATTTCTTTCCTCCTACATGTTTTTCAATATTATTTAAAAAAAAATAAAGCTCATATTGAGTTACAGACATCCTACAGTCATAATCGCCATCTGTCAAGATGCTCTTGCACTTCATTTTCCGAAATACCATACTCTTCCAAAATATCATGCTATCATACTAATTGTATACTAATATCATGCTTATCATACTAGAGCTTTACCTGTAGCTCTGGAAGGGACAATAATTCTTCCCAAACTTGCTCTATGTTCTGCATATTCTCTGCATCAGTAAGTGGAACTAGAAGAGGTGATTCAGGCGGTTGAGTTTGATCAGAGGAAATGAAGACTGGGTTGCTATCAATCTGAGCAGGGACCAGTGACTGAAATGCAGCTGAAGAAGCCTGGAGTGTTTAAAAAAAAATAAATTAAAATAACGATCTCACCAACAATAACAACAAAAAATTCCACATAAAAAACCACCACCCAACCGCCTCCCCAATTTTCCAAAGCAAAATTCTGCATTTTGGTGTCAGACAGGTATTTTTTAACAAAAACATTTTTTGTAAATAATGGAATGATACCAAAATATTCCCATTAAAGAAGTTTTCATATTAAGAAAAGAAATAGGAAAAAAAAAAACCCAAAACCTAGAAATCTTTACACATCAAATAGTCTGGGTCTGAATGTGGAAGTAAAGCACCTCAAATGCAGTAACTCCCGGGAGCTGCCCTAAGCTCACTGTAGCTAACCGAGGAAGGCCACTACCGTTATTTGCAGTAACTGGAACAGCTGCCATCAGCTGGCATCGTACGCTGAATCCTGGCTGCAGGATTCAGTAAGCAGAAGGAACACAAGAGCACAACTCCAGTCCCTCTGGACACAAGCCCTAGTGCACTGCTTTATTCCAGTTGGAGTCGGCCTGGGGACAAAACTCAAGTCGTATCACAAACTATTATATTGGTGAAGACAAATCTTAATAAGAGAAGACACAAGACTGACCCCTTAGAAGACCACCCGTGAAACCGCTCTGTTGAGCATTTTTACCTCATTGTCATCTATAAATGGGAATGCTTCTGCCAAGAGCTGCATGCAGTCATCAAAGGACAAGGCCTCTGCTTCTGGTTTTGAAGTCTGTGTGGTCTAAATAGGAAAGTTATGAAAAAATGTTACTGCATCTTTGAATAACTGAAGAATCTTCCATTACAGCAACGAATGCAAATTCATTTTAGGTAACCACCAACATTATGTCTTCCTGTGAATGGAAAATGGTTTAAACGCCCTCACAAACCCATATGAGAATTTACCTGTGAAAAATCGATTGATGGCTCTGTATTTTCTGACTCAATGCGCTGAGCTGGCTGAACAGGAACAAATTCACCTGTCTCTTCGTCTAACTCCAGCTGAGCCAGCAAGGCTTTCTCCTGCTCTTTTTGGAGCTGCTCTTGTCTTTCCTTTTCAAGTTTCTTCTGTTTCTCGAGTTCATACTCCTTCTGCCGTTGACTAAAATCAAAAACTTCACGCCTTGCCCCAAGGTCTATATCTTGCCTCCAAAGGATGTCAATCAAGTTCATGTCCTGTAATAGAAATGCTTTTTTTAAGCAAGCGTCCTCCCCAGCAAAACTGGTTTAGAACAAAGCTCTTAAGTTCTGTATTAAACAGGCAGACTCGTGTAATTGAAGCTTATTCTCTTAATCCTACAAAATTATCTAAACAAAACATGGCTCTGTACGACCTTTCTGAAGTGTGTGAACTGATGGTTTGGTTGCTGTGACCCACACACAGGCTCATTGAAACCAAGCAATTTGTTACAACTGGTAAGGTAATACATGAACTAGCCAGAGGATAAATATATTCTTCTTTCCTAAACTAGCTCAAAGAAAACTTGAAGCTATGGAATGACTTATGTCACAGTAAAGTAATTTTTAGAAAAAAACTGAAGAGAAAAAAGAAATTGAAAATAAATGGAAATAAATTGAATAGTTTGCCCATGTAAATTTTTTTTTTCAGTATAATCTTATAAAACTGTAAAAGCTGACTAAAACCACGATGGGGCTGTCTGAAGTAGCCATAATAGCCATACTGGAAAATGTATTTTAAAATATTTATGTTCCATCCTGATATTAAGCATTAATCTTAAAGATCTGCAGAACAGGGCTTCAGGGTTGGAGCATAACCTGGTTTCAAAATCACTAAGTGACAACATCACTGTAACACCAAACACAATTATTAAAAAGTTGTAACTTAAAGCTCAGTCTAAAATGATGTTCTAAGTGCAGTTGGTTTAGGGGCAGCTGAGTATAAACTAGAGGTCAACAGGTGTCAAATTTTGGTAATCAGTTGGCCTCTGGCTCATCAGAGTCAGTCATTAACAGACAGCTAACAGTGACCTAAATTTCTTGGAAATAAGCTACCTCTTGCACCTGCAGTGTTTCAGAAGACAAATTAAACTCTGCTATTTAGGGAAAACTACACAGTTAATATTATTTGATTTGGCTACAATTTCTTTTAATTTACTGCATTAATTTATTAATTATTCTATTAATTTTTTATTAATTTAATTTATTGGGGTTTTGGGGGGAGGGGGGAAGGAGGGGACAGGGTAGTGGATTGTTTTAAATTTTTATTGTTCAAATATTCAGTATTTTTAAGGGCTAAAGATTAGACTATTTTCTTCTGTGAAGAAAATAGTCTAACACTCAAAAATCATTAATTTGGATGTCAGCTGATACAGAATTTTAATACTTGGTAGCCACATTTGTCAGATGGGTAAATATCAACAATTTCTTTCTGGTGCCTGGGAGTTTTGATTTCATGGCATGTTTCATTATTCTTAAAATTCCCCTTTAGCAGCAGCACACAAAAATGATGTTTAGAGTCGGGCATGCTCATCAGGCTGGCACACTACAAATAATATACCTGACACTACATTTCATTTGAACGGAACTTTACTCATTCAGTTAGCAGTTCTACGCCCATTTATTTTGCCATCATATCACATTAAAACACTCATTTATCTCTAAAGACTGTTTTCAAATAGAGAAGCAAAGTAACCTGAACACCCAGTCATGTTGCCATTCAAAACCATCACTTCTTTACAACAGTTATGGCAAAAAGCTTTAGGGCAAGTCCACATGAGAACCAACCAATTCAGTACTGTCATTTCTTTGTTAAAAATGCTGTACCATTAACGCTCATATTTACACATGGCATGAATTATTTCTACCAGTTACTAAAAAAAGCACTTTTCTCTAAAAACAGGCAGTTCCACAAAATATTTATGTGTAACACAATGCAGGCATTCCCAAATCTAAGATATTAAATATACCTTGCTGGGAGAGACCAAACTCAGCTTTAATGGCCAGCAATGAAGAAGCTGAAATAATTATAGTGACTGCCCAGGACAACGTTTGGTCTCTGCAGATTGGCAGGGTAAAACGAACTAATTAAGTTCTGCAGTAATTGGAGATATTGCAATATGGTATAGCTTCATTAAGGGCCAGTAGTTTACCAGCTGCTCACTGTCTCCTTCTGCGGCAGATTCAAAACTGTTTCCTAGTCTCAGAGCATTTGCAATATGTTCTGGATAAAACTGCAGGATCTGGATTGTAGGGCTCACTTCTGAATTATTCATTTACAAGGCACCATTAAAAATGAGACTCAAAAGATCTTTCTCTGTGTGTGTGTGTGTGTATGTAATTCACAAGACTGTGAACTAACAGAGCTGTTTGCCTCTCCAAGTTGCAACAGACTACAGCACAAAAATAGCAGAACTGGTGCTCAGTTTCAGTTTAAATCACAAAAAGCAAAAGCAATCACAAGAAGAGGTACAGAAGGCATAACATGTTTTCCTTAGAAACATGTTATGAAGAAGAAAAACCACGTAGCCCTAATGCAAAAACTTCACATGCAACTATTAAAACTTTCACCCATGCTATTGGCTACATTTGTTACCAAAATAAGTATCTTTCGGTGCTAATTCGTTTGTGGGATGAGAGACCTCCAAAGACACCAGCTGGCCAAAAAGAAACCCATCTGTGGCTGTACCCCACCACCTCTGCCTGTGTGTGGCAATCAGTTCAGCCAGGAGGATTATTTTTTGAATGAATATGCTTGCACAGTTTTCAGGAATTTGGGCTGTTGTTTGAGAAGTATGACAGCATTGATTGGCTCCTGTCACCATTTTTCAAGGGACCATATTTAGCCAAGTATCTCATATCTGGCAAAGGGCTGAGCTTTGCAAAATGCTGTTGAGCCCTACCCTGGAGAGAGATACTTGTCAGGAGCACCTTCTTTTAATTTTATATAGTTGTTGCATTTGTAGCACTTAAAACCAAAAGAGTGTTATCATATGGTCGGAAATAAGCCCTCCTATTTTCAGTTTGAAAAGTTCTATACAGCAATATTAGCCTTAACTTCAAATAATGTTTCAAGTAATTACTCTTCACATTAATGGTTTACGTGGGGGAAGTGTTCTTCTGTTCAATATGCTAATACGTAACATCATCAAACAGCCCACTGATTTAAATATTAACCTGCCATTTTACACTTATCTATAATTTCAGTCAATGCTTTTAATAATTCTGCCCTTTTCAAGGAAAAAAAATAAAATATATATATTAATTCTGGGCATTAGTCCAAAGCCTCAAGTCAAAGTTAATGGAGTCAACAGTTAACCAGTGATTTAGTAAGGAGTGAATCACAACCCCCAGCACAAGATGATAGCAAAGAATTAAAAAAAAATAAAATAAAATTAAAATTGCAGCCTAAAGCAAATATCAAATATTTTGCAATTTTGTTCCTTCAGCCTCCCCACAGCCTTCCTCTTTTTCTCTGTTGAACACTATCACAGACATACACAGAGGTACCAAGAGACACAGGCAGGCATTTTATTTCAGGTTTATTACTGAAGTATCTTTCCCCCTTCCACTGTGAAAGTGCCACCAAAAATAACCATGTATTTGATGCCTGGAGTGTTTAACTAAACTTATTAAAAGGTATTTTACTTCTTGCTTGTGCAACAGCTACCCTCTGATTTTTAGATGTCTTAAGGTGATGTGCTGGTCTTGGAAAGATTCGTGTGGAGGGACAACCGAGCGTAGGTTCGCATTCTAACTGGAGCAAGTCCCCTGAGAGTCCTGTGAAAGATTCATCTGACCCCAGGCTCCTTGCTGCCCTCCGGAGCCACGCTAACCACTTCCCTTCGTGTCAGACGGATTTACTGTAAAGGCGCCAGCGGTCCCTCATGTGACGGACTCCACAAGCGCCCGTTTGTTCTTTCCTCCGTTGTGCAACTTCTTGAATTGCATCAGAGGAAACGATGGTTTTGGCAGAGCCAAGAGGCGGTGCGGGAAGAGCCAGGCCTGCCCTGCAAGAGGAAGGACCTGCGCCTGGGAGGGACTGCAGCGATGCTTTCCCTGTCTAGAGCTCAGCTCCTTCCCCCTGAACGCCAACTCCTCTTTTGAGAGGAAGTATATTAAGGTATATAATGTGTACCACCATTGTGCTTTCTGGAACAGTAACATGATTTTAATGTTTCTCCCAAGCAGACAAACACCGATTTGATTTTATTTCTAATATTTTCTTCACAATTCTGGAGATAGAGAAAGAACTTCTCTCAACAGATAAGGACATGCTTTGCTTTTCCATGAGCCACGTAAGCAGGAGGTGCCTTGTACTCGTTGTTTGATTTTATTTTATTTTTTGTTCATTTAGCGATATGCTCTTCCAACCACATTGATAGCTTAGTTTGGACATACAAAGGCACTTTTAATAAGATAAACATAAATGTTAAACAATTCACATTAAGCCACCATCTGGCCCGCAATGGAAATTTTCATGTTTTAGATTTACATATCAGCATTTGCCATCTGGGCAGAGTCTGTTATACATTTTATGCGAAAATCTCTGACTACATTGTAAAGTTTGACAATTAACTCTTATTGCTCCTAAGCAAACATATTTGCAGCAGGGTAAACAAAGGCAAGAGACCCTGTTTTCATGTTATTTTCACAGACTGACTTTTGTGCTTTAAACAAAATTCTAATCTTTCAATTTTTCCTTGTTTGCTTTATCTGACTTGTGTTGGTTTTGTTTGGAATATAAGCCACTTACAGGTAGCATTAGTAAAGTGGAAACATCCAGCCCAAGTGTCAGGAGAGAAACAATCCGGTATCTCAGACAGCACTTTCAACCCATTATTAGCCATCCCCTTATTAACACAGAGAACATCGTGGGTTTTGCACATTTACTTCCTCCAGTCGTGCCTTTTGCAACATAAATTGGGACAATACTAGCAGAATCTCTCACTAGACAAGGATTTATTTTTCTTTTCCAGTATCTGTTAGCACCTAACTCCAAGAAGAGAGAAGATTTCACATGCCAGCATGAGTAAATAGTGCAACAGAATCAACAGATATTGCATCCAGCAGAGAGCTCAGACTGGGACCCCACAAGCAGCTGCAAAACACTCCTACAGCCTACTCACAGAAAGAGATGACAACAGTATCCCCAATTCCTATTTGTTTTCCAGAAAGTGAAAGGAATGAACAAAGAGCACCTGAAATTTTTGCTGTATTAAAAAACCAAAAACGTGTGGGAAGCGAGGATCAATGACCTGAGATATTCCAAGGCAAGAAAGGGAGGGGGATCAACTAATAAAGCAAGTGCAAGAGAAGGAGCTGGAAGCATCTCACCACTTCAGAAAGGCACAGGCAGTGGTAGCAAGAGCTGAACATCTTCCTGAATGTTTTCTGCTCATTATCCTCAGGAGCAAGTGATTTTGCTCAAGTAGGTTTTAAGAATTATTTAAAAATCATTTGATGTTTTCCTATGATCTCTGAAATCACCATAACTAGTGGCTTGTTTCTGAAATCTTTGTCAGGTAAGTTACTAATTTAATTACAACTTGTAATTACAGGAAAAAAATCCCAGACATGTAAGCCTCATGCTTAAGAGAAAGCACAGAGAGTGGATGAAGTTAGCTCAACACCATAACTTTTTAAAAAATAATTGAGTTTTGAAAGCTGACCCGCAATTTTCAATCCCTTACAACTGGAAATTGAAGAAGGTAATTTAAGAATGTGGAAGGGACAGTGAGGACATGAAAAATGTGAATGAGCAGCAGCCCTTATGAGAAGAATAGGGAAAAGGGAACAGCAGAAGCTATTTATGCTGGAGGGCAGGGGGGTACAATAGCAATTTTAGATGTCTGCATTTAGGATTTGGAAATGTGACAGAACAGACAGCTGTCACGCAAACCCTTGTGACAGCAACCTGACTTGTGAATGCACAAGGTCAAATCCCTGACTGCCCTGTGGAGCTGCCTGCTGTCCCATACTCTTCACCAAGATCTTCCAGGCAATCTAGGAGGAAACAGGGTGCTTGGATGGATGTGAGGGGGATTTCTTTTTTGTTGTTTGTTGGGGTTTTTGTGTTTGCTTTTTTTTTCCCTATCAGGTCCTATCACAGGTCATAGCTGTGCCACTTACTACCATGTGGCTGGACTGACACTAAACCAGCCTGCTTCTGCCTCTTGATGCCCATTTGCTCTTCCTGGCCCAAAACAGTCTTTGGATACCTGCCATCTTGGTCAGTAAACTCTTTGCAAGTCCTGGTAGACTAACTTACCTGGAAAAGGACTCTGAAAGGGTCAGAAAGACATAGCTTTAAAGAACTGATGTTGCAAGAGAATGTCCACTCTATGTCTATATAAATAAGCCTGTTGAAAAATGCTGACCTTGTGCTTCAATATTTCATTAGCTAGAAGTGATTAGCCTCTGTTTTCTCCTAACATACATCCGTATTTCAAACTGTACCTCCCACTGTATTCCAGCAGGCTCTCATAATAAACGCCAAATTGTCAGGCTCTACTCTTATAAATTAGATCAGTTGAAAAACTCCATGGTTGGATGGCTTAGCATTCTTAAGACAGTTTCACTACAAGCCAGGTCTGGGCACTATTCTGACAGACAGAAGGAGGCTCTGGCTGGCTGGAAGGACAATCTTCCCCTGTAAGTGCAAGTCTGGACACTAACCACCCACTCCCCCAAACCTCACTCCAGAAATAACTCCTCTGAGAAATGCATGACTGATATATTTCACCTGAAGCGTCATCTTCCAGAAATGGTATCAACAAAGGCTATGACTGCAAGGTCTGTACAGCTTCCAACATGATGGTTTTCCCATATGATACATCCTATGGCAAGTAAGCTTTTCAAACTGCCAGGGAAAACATATACCTCATATATTCTCTGGTAATGGTGAAAAGACAGGAGAAAGAGTGTAACTGTAATAAAGAATAACTGATGTAGGCTGTTTATGGTCATTAATGTACTAACTTCATTCCAACTTCAAAAGCTGCAAAATCTTAATGCTACCAGCAAGACCACAGCAGGTAGAGAAAAAAACCCTCATCAGAAAGACAGCGAAGAAAGGAAAAGGAAGAATGTAAAGAACACTTCTTCACTTTGACAAGTTTTTTTTTTCTTCTACAAAAATCAGTCCCCACTTCCCTGTCCCTCCTTAAAACACTGAACGTGTGTGAGCGCCTCACAGCACTCCCTTCCAGCCTGGGGCACAGCAGCAGGAGCGACATTCTCCTCTCCGGCTCATTAATCTCTGGAGTCAGAAATACATATATATATATCCTTTTCCCACCACATTTGGTCTGCCTTGAGGTCACCATTTCTGGTACAACAGATCACGGTATTCTTGCTCAGTGCTGCAGATCTTTTCACAGATTATTTTTTCCTGCTCCATCTCAGACACTCCAGAAGTAGCTGTGTTTTTCTAAGTCATTTTATCAATACATATTTTATAAGGTAGCTTTAAAATAATAGAGTTTAATATAGCATATATGGTTTCCAGGGGTTGAATGGTCCCAGGACCAACCCTGCCTCAATGTCCTTTAAAAAAACAAAACAAAACAAAAAAAAATCAGGGGGAAAAAAAAGCCCAAATCCACTGTCTCATTTGCTTAAATCTGACATTGGTGTTGATTTTCTTTGTATAATACCTGATTTTTCAGATGTTATTCTCCAATATCAATGGCCAGGTCTGTCATGCATTGTATATGCTCAAAATTCCCCTATTTCTGCTTTAGCCTAAAGGAAAAGACAGAGTGGGGTCTGATGTTGTAAGCTAATGATGACGAACTTTTCTTGAATAAATTTAACTATGCCTATATTTACAAGCACTACCCCGGCTCCTAAGCACAAGCCAAAAATGGTCATGGGTGTCATCCCGCTTCTTCAAATTTAGTCCTAAATCTCCTGACATCCCAGAGTGCTTCCTGGAACATAAGTTTCTAAAGCAACAAATCTTACATCTTCTCAGAGCTTTGCTGTTTCAGTTAGATGGGTTCTGTTCTTCCCTTTTTCGGTCTTAATTATATTGTGTTTACCTAAGACTCACTTTTCCACAATATATTTGGCTGGCATGAAAGCGTTGTCCCTTCTACTCAAGTTCTGAATCCCTCTTTCAGCATATCTGTTTACTTGCTACTTCTTTATTTTGCACGAGCAGCATTACAAAGTGATTAAGTCAACAATCACACAAAGTTAATATGTATTCAAGTTACAATCTATTACACAAGTTGCATAATGATATTGGGAGGCTGGCAAAAATACAAGATTGTTTTATAAAAGAATAGGTTAGGCTATTTGTTTTTACATGTTTGATACAGCAGCAAAACTCTGCTGTGTTGCCCCAGCAAGTAAACTGAGTGATTCGCTTGTGGCTGACTTTCTAGCTGTTGTCTCATCATGATGTGCTCCACCAATCAACTCCATTTTGAAAGGTATTCAAATAGCAGACATCTCAGAAGTCGTCTTCATTTCAGGAAAAGCTAATCCTAATGGCTTTATTTGTGTTTGTTGTTTTTTTTCCTCCCAAGTCAAAATTGCATCATAAAAAGCCCTGGCATTTATACATCATTAAAAACAAAAATAATTCCTTACCCTACATGTAAACCAATAATATGAAAAACCCCACAGCATCTGAAAATACTGCTGTTCTTTTAACAATAGGAAAACAATTCATTTTATATATTGAACCTACAGTACTTGGAAAACAATTACCTGTTAAATGATAATCTTCAAGCTATCCTGCTGTACCCAGCCAGGCATGTACTGTGTGCGGACATTGCCACGGGCTACTCATTAGTTTATCTACAAGAGGATTTGTTTATAATAATGGCTCAGTCATCTGCGAAACACAATCCAGTCAAATTATAGCATGCTCTTATGTCCAATGAAACAAATCAGGAAGTAAGAAGAGGTGAGCATAGAAACAGAAAAGAACCCAACAAAACTACAAACAACATACTTATTAGGTTATATTAACCCTGGGTTAAAACTTATAAGCCACTATTTTGACTTCATCAGGATTATACACTTTTTGGAAAAGCTTGTTTCAAACCAAACATGAGAACAACATGTTTAAGAGTCAAAATATTCTCCAGGATTATTTAGAATCTTTCTTGTACTACACATTTTCACTGCACTGGGATCTTCCTGTAAAGCCCCCATTTTTAGCTGTCGCTTTGCTGATGGCTGGGCAAGCTATGGGGACAGGCACCAGACAGTTCATTACAGCTGCACTACAGTCTGGCTGTGGAAACAACATGCTCCAGTATGTCAAACAACATGTCTCACCAAGTTCCACTTCACTGATTTCACAAGCAACTTTGTTGTTGTTGTTGTTCATGGGCCAAGCTACAAATACCAGCAACAGGAATTATCTGTGTGGGATAGAAAGCCACGAGGCTCACTAACTGTACTGCCAGCACACATCCATCAGCCCTCCTTTGGTAATGCAGACATCTACTCCATAAGGCCACATCAAGGAAATTTTTCCACGCTTCCAAGCCGAGTTGACAAAGAAAGAGTAAGCCTGCTATCCCAGAGAACGTGCCACAAACACCTGATCAGCCCAGAACTACTATCTAAAGACTAAAAGCTTCAGAATATGGTCACATTGGAGGGCATACAGCTTGTTCCAGAGGTGGCCAGCTGTGACATGTTCTATAAACATCACCCTACATCTGGCAGAGTACCTAGGTAGGTACAGTGGGTACCAGAGCCTTGCAATCAATGTGTACTTTTCACATACTTGATTTATATAGGTAGTGCTGGGAACTTAGTGTCAGTGCAGTTTTGAATAAATAAGCAGGGCCAAGTTTTTTTACTTTTTTTTTTTTTTTGAGTGTTCAACTTTAAATACACTTGGAAAAGTTTAGTTTCTACAAGGGAAAAAAAAACACAGAAATTTACATGAAACATCATAGAAATTGTTATTTAATTTGCATGAAAGGAGCTTGTACAGCTTTTTCTCTTCCTCCAGCTACACCAAGATATATGATGAGAGTTGTTTTTCCATAGAATACGGCAAGGATAGATTTTACTAACTTCATTAAGCATCTGTAATTCCTGTATTTCCGAGCAAAAAGCAATCCTCTAAAATCCATCAACCTTCACAAAGGTTTGCAGGACCTTCAAGAGCTTCCTGAAAGTTAAACAAGTAAATCAGAAAGCTCAAGAAGGGCCACCATGTCAAGCATCCCCATGCCAATTTATTGGTTTTGTACACAACAGCCTTTGCTTAAAAAAGGTAAATCCACTGAGGAACTGAACAACAGTGTGTGCAAAACTAAAGCTTTGTTTCTGTGTGGTGCAATCCATTCCTTACTTTTTAAAGTTCTGCATAGTACTCAATTTATAAATTCTGAAAGCAAAAGGAGCTAATTCATCTTCCAAGGCATGAACCAGAGTAGATAAATGGTTTTATACCTCTTACCAAATTATATGAAAGCAGCAATTCTAGATATGCTCAAGAGAACAACAAAACCCCCAAATCTCAACTATCAGTAATTGTGTCCTTCCATCCAAATCAAGCACCTCCTTTGCCCACCACTTTCCTTGGGGCTTCCATGTCTGTCCCACTGGAGCACGCAGGAGGCTCACAGCCTGTACCCCTGGTTATCACAGGGACGCCTCTTTCAGCCTTCTGATTACACAGCTAGATATACCTGAGAAATCAAGGTACAGGACAATCCCTGACACGTGTCCCCTCACGCACTCTATCAGCACCTGTGATGGCCAAAACAAGACTGTTTGCCACAAATAATAAACATGTCAATATATTTCTTCCATCCATAAGCAGCAAATGTACTCCAGACATGTTAATATGGTTGACAAGCATTAAATATTGGGGGAGGAGGATATCCAGATTGCAAATACATTACAGTACACAATATTTAGCAGACTGTTTCTGAAATCAGCATTTACAACTGATTTTTCTAGTAGAAGACATTACAGAAGATTTGATTGCTTTCCATATGTAATTAGAATTAATTTGTGGTTGATCACTTGTAAAATAAGAAAATATGGAATAAAAGAAAGTGTCAGGTCTGGATCTTAAACAGTTTTCTACTTTTTATCAAAACACTTCCTTATGCCTCACTTGGGGGAAAACCATAATCAGATTATGGCAAATCATCAGTAAAAACTGCAAGATTCTAAAACTTCTCTATAGCACATAAATTCAGACAGAGTGATAGAGCATCTTGTTAGAGTAAATCACTACTCAGAGTCAGCTGTGAACTGTTAATTCTGTCATTACTGCTTGCATTTTAGAAGACCTTGTTCATCATCTCAGCCACATATACATACAATTTATCAAGAACTCTCATGTCAAGCTTCATTTTGAATTTAAAATAATTCTATTGTTCTGACCTTAGTAAGACTTTTTTTTTTTCAGAATAATTTAAAGCACTCTATTAACAGTTTCATTATTTAAGTGGCTTCCATTCTTCATTTTGTCAGCAAAAAGAAACTCTGAGAGATGAGAGATGTCTAGAGATACTCGCACTGGTTACCAGCTGAGCAGGGATTCTGGACAATTGTAGGTGCAGAATAAATGCCTGTTGTGGCAGATGAAAAAGGATCGCAAATCAAGCTGGAAAACATTCCACAGAACTACAACATTCCACTGTCACAACAATTTATACTGGTCAATTCAAATACTAAAAGCAAATTAGAAAGCACAATATCAGAAGGCACTGTGCCGTAATTCTCTCTGTTATAGCATGCACAGCTGTGAGGCATCTAAACATGATGTGTATTTCCATAGCCCAAGAATTCAATTTAAATAATTTGGAAGACCAGCTGTCAAAAGTTATGACAGTTTCAGAGATAAATTCTATCACATTACACTATTTTAATAGTGCCATTTTTGTTACTGAAGTACTTCCATTTTCATCCCTAGGTATCTTAAAACATGCTTGTTTCAAAAGTATGCTCAGGTTTGATTTATTCCACAAATATCAGTGAGACAATCTTCCAGAAATTCCTCAGCTGACACATATCTGCTCAAGACCAATACATAAGGCCAAAAAAAGTGCAAATATAATTCGTTATATAACAGAAAATACATCCACACACCTCATGTCAAATAATTCACAGAAGATTGCAAGAGGGTCTATAGTACGCTTGTTCCAAGAACACTCAATGAGTATACTGCTTGCACCAGTGCATACCTACGAGTCACTACTTCTGGGATACCAGCAAAGACAAGTGTTAGTGTATCAAGCTGGGGTAGAATACTCCCATTGACATGTCTCAGGTGACCTCTGTCACTAAAGCCTCCATATTCTTCTTCCAGCCCCAAATGTTCTGAAAAATTGTCACCAACCTTCAGAGCTGCCCACCCCTGCCTCCCTCTTTTGCCCATCACTGTATTACCCAGGCAAGCATGGAACATGTCATCTGGTCACACGATGGCACGCAATCTAACTGGAAATACCCAGTCTTAAGACAAAATTCAGCTGTCTTACCCAATAGTACATCACTCAAACAAACAGTTCCTGAAGACAGAAGAAATGACTGAGCTCCCAGGCCCAGGTGGCACAAAACAGACATGCCAGCTGTGGAGCAGACAGAACTACTGGCCACCTTACATGGGAGCAGGCAGGGCTCAGAGTGGCAGACCTGCATTGACCACATGCTGCCTGGGGATTCAGAATGGGGATTTTCCAACAGCCCAAGTAGCACAAGAATCGCTCCACTCTAATTATAGAAATAAGTAGCAAGGTACTAATTTTACCACAAGGGCTCAAACATACAAATTTCCCCAGGATTTTTCTATCACAGCTCTTTATGGCCTAAGAGTGGTGATGCCCTGAGCAGGAAGCAAATCAAAGTCACAGCAACTTTTCACATAATTCAGCTGTAGAAAACGCAATGCTTCAACGCTTAGTTGGCATTAATTTCAAACACAGCAAACAGGCACACTCTTAATCATAAAACAAACCTCTTCTTAAAGGCAGGCTATCAACCAAGCTCCTTCTGAGTCAATTTCTCAAGTATGCAAACTTCGTTTTGCAAGCAGTCTCCAGGACTGGCTTTTCTTGTACTTACAAGAGACAGCACATAAAACCAATACAGCAAACAGCAATAAAACTTTGAAACTGCAAGACAGAGGTGGGAGCAAGGAGGGAAAAGTTGATATCTTTATGTTTCATAGTCATACAGAACATACTTCCTTAAAAGGTTTGAAAGAGATGGTTTCAAACTAGTCTTACATAACTTGTTGCTGCAATATCAAACTTAAAAAAGAGAAGAGAAAGGAAAAGAAAGTTCCTTTAATTGCATTGGTCACAATAATACAGCAGAAGTTGAAGTGTCTTAAGACTGCAAAACAAGTACAAGGTTGGGTGGTCTCAACTCCCTCAGTACTGCAACAGCAACAAACGTACGTACTTCTTGAAACAGTTTAGTTTAACTGTAAAGATAGGGAACATTAATAGTAATTTACAGCATCTTCAAATTAACTTAGCTAAAAGTAAACACTATTTTATATTCCTTCTTCCCTATATAAAAACTGCAGCTTATCAGGCCAAAATCAGAAACGTAAACTGACATAATAAAAAACTTCAAGCAGTAGAATATAGAATATAGTAGAATATAAGTATTATTTTTTAAGCTATACCCATTCTATTACAGTCTTGCCAATTAGTACTTGTGCTCAGGATTAGTAATATACCAGTGAGCAGTGGTTATACTCCACTGGTAAAACAATGAGTTATTAACACTCTTACTAACTCCTATTGGCTTTCCATCATCACCATGATCAATGTATCAAAACACTTGAATTAATTCTCTAAAGTGAACGTTAAAGTAGAAATAAAGAACCAAAACCAAATCCCATGTATGAACACTTAACATCAGAAAAATCGATGTGCCAGTTAAAGAAAACCAAACAAATATTTTACCTAGAATTCAAACCAGCTAATGACAGAAAACAGAAGAATGCTTCATAAGATGAAGACAAATTCTCTTCTCCAAAGGAGTCAGATAATTAAACATTTTTATCTTTATTTGATGTTGTTACAGACTGCTTGGTTATGCAAATTAATATTTAATTTAAGGGCATGGTTCTGAGAGACTTTGCTTTTATTTGAAACAGGCACTGTTGGGCTATGCATGTCAAGGTAGAACACGGTAAAACTAATATTAAAACAAGATACTCTGGTGGGGAATGTATTTTTTCATTTCCTTATTTTAAAAGATGGTAAAGAAATATTAAGAAATACATATCTAAAAATCACCAAAACAAAGAAATCCTGAGACAGAGCTGTCCCTATGCTTGCTTCAATGCTGTGCTGCACAAAAGAGTAATACTGTTCTTATACTTTAGAAAAACTTAAGTGCTATAAGATCAGTTAACTTCTTGTTACTGTCAATTAATACGTGACTGTCACTAGCTTTGCTTTTCCTGTATAGAATGCAGTTACTGAGTAGGAAAGATAAAAGTACACAATGCCTATCTTTACTTGAAATGCATTTGCCAGTATCTGTTTCAGATAAGCCTTCCCTGGTTTAAAGTAGTTTTATACACCGCAGATAGCATTGCTGCCTTTCATTGCTTACTGGCTGGTTGAATTGTTCACCTTTATAAAACAAATATGCCATAAAAGTATTAGCATTGAGCAATCCTGAGCAGGAGTTCAGTTCCCTGTATATCAGTCATCTTTGGATAACATGAATTCGAAGTCATGACTTCCAACCCCTCCCACCTGACTTCTCATTGGTCTGTGCAGAAAGACTTGCACAGGTAGCAGATTGTTTCCAAAACCAGTTAAACTAGATTATTAAAAAAAAAAAACAACAACCCTAATCTAGCCAATCCATTGTATTCTTTCCCCTTCACCTAAAGCTGTACTCTGTGGCACAAAGTCCAACTTCAGTATAATACACCGTATCAGAAAACTGAACAGACTTCAAACCCTTTCAAGTTCTCTAGGAATGTGCTCTATTAAAATAATAGGTTACTTAGGGCTGGAATGAGATGGAGGCCAAAACAAACTTTAACTAGGTGATTAACCTGGAGACTTTGGAGGACTTTTTGCTGGCTGCAATTCAAGCACAGCAGCAGGGGATTAATATTTAATTCATGCCAACAGGTTACTGCCTGGACTTGTACTGCACTAGCCTCAGACAACACCATCATTGCAAATACATCACACTTTCACAAATTGGCCTAACTTTAGTGAATGGTTTAGTCATTTTAAAGCTTATCTTTATAATTTCAAAGGGGAAAAAAAGGAAAGAAGAAATATTCTAGATACAAAAATCAAACAGATTCCTTCTTTCCAGTGAAGCACACATCCAGTGTTGCAGGCACGGGCACAATTGGTGTCATTCGTTCTCATCATCTGAGCTTTCTATATTTTCTCCTTAAGCTTCCAAAGTTTTTCCATGACAGACTCTGATGGCTTTTGCTGTTCTGGGATTTGTTGGTTCTATTGAAGGACCAAATATAAAATTAAAATAAAATAAATTACAACAATACAGGAAAAATGACATTAAAAAAATAGCATGAAATGATTTTACTGAGAAAGTAAATGAATGAATATTTCACTTGGCTCCTTCCATTTCTAGCGTTCCTCGTCATCTCACAAAGCCCAGCATATTCCACAAAGGTATCCAAGATTTCTCTAATGAAATAAATATATTCAACATATTATTGCTACATTCATTTCAGTCAGGATCACAAAGGTAGCAATACATATCAAACAGCTCTGTTTCTGTTTTGCAAATTTAATATATAGAATTTGAGGAAAAGAAACCAAATCAAAAGGGTATTCAGGTACAACATTAGATATAATAATCTGACACATTTTTTACAATATCCTTGTCTTTCAGGATTATATATCAACTGCTCATTTCTTATTCAGGATAAGTACTATACCACCTCTATTTTTCAATTTAAAAAAAAAAAAAAAAGTAAGGGATAGAGTGCCAAAATTTATTCTCGCCCATGAACATTAGTGGGAAGTGTACACAAACCTTCCTAACCACCCACACAGTGCTGTAAAAATGTCTCAAGTTCTTTAAAGCACATGAGATCATCCAGCTCCCCTCTGCTTACACTGAATGTTCTTTTTTGTTCCAGTTTGGTCTCATTCAAATATTTCCCAACACACTTTCAAAGCCACACTCTTCTCCAACTTTGAGCCCTAACCACAAACTTCTTCAAGTCAGATTTTCAGAGGCAATTAACTTATTGCACTGCCATCAATTTCCAATATAACTGTAAATTCTTAGCACATTTTAAAGACAAACTACAGAACAGTGTTCATATGATGGATATTTACAACAATAAGAATAATATCCAATTAGCTGTTCTCCTGAAGGGATTAACAGGGTCAGTTCCTATTAATCTACGCCCATTTCAGGTAAACATACTACTTTGCGTTACATTTACCACAAGCTTAACTGAAAGATACTCTTTTGTGAGTTCTGAAGGAAAGAAATCTCTATCAGTGAAGCCTGATACCAAGGTGAGCACAGAAGAACCAAGAGGGTCAAAAGAAAAACAGACCTTGTGACAATCTCTCATCTACTTCCTCCAAACTTATCCATGATTATAGTAAATAACATTTTAGAAATGTGGATGTTTTCTTATACTGAAATTTATCTGCATACATAGATATTTCTACAGATATCTTGCTCTGTATATTCCTATTCAACAGGGTTATTAGACTGCATTATCAAGAAACGAAAAATCCCAAAACAAAAACCCAACCAACTCTAAAAACAAAGACTTGTTGCCAGGCCTGAGCAACACACTTGTTTGTCTTTGCCTGCAGAATCTACCTCATGTGTAAATGATAGGCCATTAGGGAATAAAAAATAAACCCATTCACTTGACAATTTAATGCAGCATGTCATAAAAAAGTACATGTAATTCCTCATTAAAGCCCTTCAGATTGAAGGGATCACACTAATTGAGCTGGAGACTCTTAAGGGCAGTTCTCTAGGTAGAAAAACCCTAACACTCACACAGGCACTCAATTATTTGCTTACACAGCTTTGCCAATTGTTACAGTTGGTCTTATTTCACTCTGAGTGAAAACCCACAGCTTTATTCTTTGTGTTAGAAAGTGAATTCTTTTTGCTCTCTTCTTGTTGCGAGACTCAAAATTTAATAACTGATGATCCCGTTGAGCTGTTTTACAAGGTTACAAGCAACCATTTCAATAACTTCAAATTTACTGAAGGAGAGAACAGCTACTATGCGAGTATCATGCTTTCACAAGTACAATTTGAAACATCTTGACACTTGTTCCATGGCATTCTTTTCTCTTAGGTCTTTTGATGTCTGTGTTATTACCATGTAAAAGGCAACATCGCATTTCGCCTCTGCATACAGAGGTGCATCCTATTTCCAAGCAGAGAAGTATAACAAAGGAATACTTTTTTTACAAGAATAATGCAGGCAATGGCACTTCTAACTCTCACAGAAGTATGTAGCAGAAAGTGTCAATTTTACATTCTGGTTAAGGAGCTAGGTGAATGCCACTCCTTCACATTCACCTTTGCTGCCCTGACAATTGCTACCAGGCACATAAAAGACTAAGTGCTAGTACTGTATTTGCACAACTGCATACCCTTCCTATCCACTGGCTTACAAATTCCAAGGGTCTAAATGAAGACAGTGTTCCCCGTCTCTCATTTTGAGGGAACAGTTTATGGGAAAGGCTATTTGAATTTTCCATTTAATAAATATATTTAAAACTATATGTCAAAGATGGCAATCATCTACTATATGAAAAACGCAGTGTCTTTTCAGGCTAGCTCTGCAAGAGAGGAAACCAGCAGCTGTTGAGCTCAGGCAGGAAAATTGCAACAGGTGGTGTGGTAAAGTGGGTTTGACAAAGTAGGGAAAGCCATAACAAAAGCTAGGTTTACTGCTGAGAAGTCGCAGTGGACTAGGCAAAAAGGTACAAAAGCAGGTACACAGGAATTAGTCTGTCCAGATTCTCTCAGAAATGAGAGCATAAGTGCCACAGCTGGATACTACAGGCAAGAAGAAATTCACAGGGTGTTTATGGAGCTTGGGGCTAAGAGCCTGATTTTTGTTGGAGTATATTCCAAGAAACTGAATAGGCATGGTGGAGATCACAGACACGTTACCCAGGGCTAGAAAAACAGATGAGCCAGGCAAAGCCATAAGTAGCCTAAGATAGAAAAGCAATAACATTCAATGAACAGTATAACCAACACTGTTAAAGAGATATACCCATAGGAAGTACCCACTTAAATATCCTAAAGGATAGATAGACAATGTTAAAAATAAACTGCCGCATAGCATATATTGTACTGACATACACTGAAAGAGCCTCAAAACTCTCGAGTCATAGATTTCTGGAATTAAAAGAATTAAAACAGCTCCAGATGAAGTTTCAAGTATTACTTCTTTAAGCCCAGTAGTTGGTTGATAAGGGCATGTTTTTCATTTAAAAGCCCAAGATAAACACGTAGCGATTATATAAATTTAAAATGCAGCTCGGTTATGTTTTCAGTTATTCACCCCCACTCTCGTGCAGCCAGCTTGCAATCCAAAAGCATTGAACTTGCTCAGGCTCTTGGGGAAGAGCTTCCGCAGCACAAGAGCGCGAAACACAAACGCACCCAAACGTCCCTCAGCCTCCAAGAGACTGGTCTCCGAGGAGACCACCGAGACCTGACCTCCGCCGGGGTGAAAACCGCGGAGCAGGGCCCAGGCTCAGACCCCTCCAGAGGCCTTTCCAGCCGGCGGAGGTGGAGGGGGAGCACCCCGGCGACAGCCCCTCAGGCCCAGGCCAGACTCATCCCGGGCTGCGTGTGAGAGGCTGCGCCAGACCCAAAGCCGCCTCAGGGAAGTGCATGATTGTGCAACAGCTCCAGCTTGGCTTGGCCCAGCCCGCCTGGGGACAGGGCCCCGGCGGGGCAGCTGCGACGGGCGGCCCTGCTACGACCGAAGGAAACCTGCGGTAACTCACCCGAGCGAGGAGCGCGAAGCCCACGGGCACGCCGGGGGCAGCGACGCGAGGCTGCGCCCGGCGCGGGCAGCCCCTCCGGCAGCGGCGGGCACCTCTCCAGCCGCTCCCTCAGGAGCCGGCTTCGGCCCTCTCACCCTCCCCAGCTCCTCCGACCTCCTGCCCCCACAGCAGGCAGCAGAGAGGCCCTGACTGACCTTTCCGCCACCGGCCCACCCCCCCCCCCAGCGGCGGAGCGCAGCCGGGGGGGGGGGGGCTGCGGGGGCCTCAGCGGTACCGCCCCCACCATGACTCAGCGCCTTGGCAGGGGCGGGGCGGCGCCACGTGCTTCGCCGGCCTCGTGACCGCCCGCCCCGCCCCTCGCCCGGACACCCCACCGGGCCGGGCCCTACCTGGGGGGACACCGGGGGCTGCCACCGCCCCCGGCCCCTCCCGCCGGGCCGCTCTCTCACCTGGGCGGCGGGGGGCAGCTCGATCTCCATGGCGCGGGGCCCGGGGGACACGGGGAAGCCGGTACGGCGCGGTGTTGGCTGGCCCGGCACCGCCTGCCCGCTCCTTCAGGCGCTGTTTGGGGACGGGAGGCGGCCCGGGTCGGGCCGGGCCGGCGGCCGCCCCCGCGCTCCGCCCCGCCGCCGTCCAGCCACTCAGCGGCTGCGGGAGCGCACGGAGGCGGCTCCTTTCCCGGCAGCAGCGGCGGCCGTGCCGGGAACCTCGTCAGCCCCCGGGGCTTCCGCTGCCCCCCGCCCTGCCCCCGGTAACGGCCGGCCGCGTCTTGGTCCGGCCGCACCGAGCCGGCGCTCCCCGCACCCCTCCCCGCTGCCTGTGTATCCGTGAATCGCATATTCGGGCAGCGAGCCTAGCACCGGTGCAGGAAAGACGGAGGCGGCGGCAGAACCCGTCGGAGAGCCGCGGAGGATGGGCACTGCGGAGAGAGAAAGGCGGGCGACACGGTAACGGCCCGGCAGAGCCGCCGGTGCGCACACTGCCCGCTGCCAGGCGGGAGAACGCCAAACCAGTGCCCAAACTGCCAAACCAGCCAATACGAAGATTGGGGTTCAATACATAAAAATTGTATGGAATTTATACCTTCAGACAAGGTCCGTCCTGTCCCATCGTCCCTGTTACTTGTCCTAGTAACTTTTTGTCAACCCTTTGACTTCTCCAACTATTTAATACGTGTCCAGCAACAGCAGCACAGCATGTCCTGCAGCTATAACAGTGAGCAGGTGGTCCAGGAGAGCCCGTTCCCATTCCAAAGGAGGGAATGCCATAGAGCAGACAGGCCACAGGCCTGGGTGCCTACCCCTGTGCCATAGTTACCAAATTATTGGAGTGTCTTACCTTAAATCACTCATTATTTGGTAAATGACGTTAACTGTAGAGCAAGCTGAATTTCACTTGGAAATTCGAGTAGCAATCAAGTAGTTAATTCAGCGCGCTGAGTACGGCTTGGGAAAGGGTTTGACCACTGCTCTTCTGTCTGTAGACTGGCTGACAGTATATGACAATATGGACCTTCCAAATGATCCTTTGGTCACCCCTTGGGCCCATTTTTGTGGCTACTTTCAATCATCTAATATAACCAAATAGCATGGAATTAGGAGACCTTTACTAGCCATAACAGAAGACCTAACTATTCCTCTGTGGGTGCTTATTTAGCTCTGTGGCTTGCAGCCAGCCTGCTGCTGTAGCCACTCCCTGGCTGGTGCACTTTGGCTGCTCACAACCATCAAGCTCTGTTAGCACACCTTGCAATTTAAACAGGGCTGGTGTGAAGATCTCATTTTCACGTTTGCCCAACAAGGTACAAGAGTGTGACCTTATAAATTAAGAAATAGCATGTTTAAAAATTTGATGAATCTGTAATAATTTGAAAAATTATTTGCACCATCATGTTGCAGGTGGTTGTCTACCCAAAGATACTGCTTGCTGTAATTACATCAAATTGATATATCCCTTTGAAAGAAGAAAAACCTGCAATCTAAGGAGAGTTATTATATGTATGTTTGATAACTACTATGTACAGTGGGAGCACTTGCCTTACAATGAAGGTTTACTTAAAACACGTCCATAGAGCCACTAAACATATTATGGAGCTCTAATCAGAACGTGTGCTCCATCACTGAACGGACTAGCTAAATTGAAGGAGCTCTTGGGATGCTACGGCTTCAAATCCATGGAGGTAGAATGCATGGGAACAATCAGTCATTTGCAATGGAGAATCGGCAGCAAAATTTTAAGTATATCCCTGTGTATTACTTTTGTAGTACCACTTCATTCTGTGGTCTGAAAGTGAATCCAACTGAATCCAGCTGAAAGGACTCTGCTGGAGACTGGAAAAACTGAAGTGGGCTGTCGTAAGTTAAAAAACTTTTGAGTACAGCTGCTGCCAGCTCCTTGCAAATGATGCTTTTATTAAGTACCAAAGCTTTTGACTTTTTCAGTACTATAAAAGAAACAGCAAGCACATCATGCTAGCACAAAATGAGTAATACACAATGTCAGTTTGTGAAAAATGGCCCTGAAGCTATAAAGGTGTCTTTTCTACATGCTTTATTTAATAGAAAGCAAAATAAAAGCAAACGTGGAACTTAGGCATTGGCATAGATTGTATCATAGTGCAGAAATAGTCTGCAAAGCTAAGCAGCTTTCTTGGAGTCTGGGGTGAAAAAGAAAGGCAAGGACACTTTCTGGCCAGGCCAGATAAAAGAGCAATGACTATATATTTCATTTGTGTTCCTTGCTTAATTTCTTTTCTCCTTTCCTTATCTTCACACCTTGAGCTCAGGCAGACCAGCGCTCCATTCTGATGAGTAAGGCAGCCATCCAAAAATCAGCTTAGTGAAAATGCTTTATATCACTGCACTATTCCCACCATGCAGCACCGTACCACCGAACGAGGTGTATGGCATTAGGAGCTTTCTGAAACAAAGTATGAGCAATACTTTGGCAATATTGTTATTTTCATTTGAATAAATAGCCTGAAACACCTGGACACTCAGGCTTGTTTGTTAGTTGCCCTTTACAGCTTTTTGTATAGCAAAGTTTTGAAGAAAATGTTTTCAATTTCCATTGCATGTTTCTAATTCTGGAGTTTATTTGGGATATAGTAAGATTGCCATATGGTATATGGCACATAGAGGAATATGGGCCCACATGTAATGCTTTGCTCTTCACTTGCAAATCTGAACTTTTGGCCAAGCAAAATAAAATCAAATGTTTTTCCATTTGCTGTATTCCTGTTAGTATACCTTCATTTACCTTATAAAACATAGATACCTAGTATATATGTATTGACATCCATTATTGCAATATTACAGCTTATATGCAAATGATATACATATAATTTCCAGGAAATTTGAAGTAGCTGAAGTCGTGTATTCAAGAACAACCCACAGCATTCTTTAATGAAAAGTAACAAAGAGTATAGAGAACTTTTTATGACACATATAATTTTAAATATTAGTTGCCTATTTTTATATTAGACAGTCTAATTATTCCTATTCTTGTATTAGACTTCTTGTCAATTGTAATATTTAGAAAAAAAAATATTTTATTATCAGAATTTATTCTAAATTTGTTTCATGCTCTTTTTAAAGTGATAGGAAAATGGAAAGATCCATACTTTCAAATAATGTGAATAAATTTGAAAGTGAAATAATGTGAAAAAATCTGAATGTGAAATAATTTGAAAGTCCATACTTTCAAATAATGAATTATTGACAACATTTTGAAAAAGTTCTTTATAATGTATCTGCATTACATTTTATATTATTTTATATTAGAATAATTATGAAGATAGAAACTTCATAGTGCCACCTGCTGCTGAAAATACACATTTTTAAAACTTTGCTAGTTTGTGTACCTACAAATACAAGGGCAGTGGAGGAAAATAACTGTTGGAATAAAATCTTTCAAACCTCTGAAAAGTCTGGGAGAGAAGTCCTAACTTGCTGAGTGACTTTCAGTCACGCTGAATTTCTGAGCTTTGAACCAGTGACTATTTTGTCTGAGATTGTAATGAGAATGTGTCTGGAATTTTGTCTAGAAGTTTTTTCAATGTTACATTTTTAATAAGAACTTTGATTTTAAAATCATTCCCTGTGATGCCACTAGAAAGACACTGATGAAAGGAGGCAGTGAAACAAAATTTATTTTTCACTCAGTGATAAGGAGATAGCCTCTATTTCACAGACAGCTCTGCATCAAATGAAAACCGAGGGCCCTGGAATCAGCATCACATGCAGCACACACTCTGTTCTCTTCTTACATCCCAACATCCTGAGATGGAATCATGAAACCCTGCTTGGTTGTTGGCATAAGATGGCATGCCCTCAACCCTCGTTGTTTGAATTCATCTTCCCTAACCCTTACCATCTAAAAGTCAGATGAGATTAACATACAGTCTAAAGTACAGTAGCTGATTCCTTCTTCACTTCATGGAGAAGACCCTGTCTCTAGTACTAGTGAAATGGTAACTGCAAGCCTGCAACCTTGTCCCACATCCTGGACGTTAAATATTGGTTATGATTTCATTCCCTGGAACCACGAAAATACATGAAGTGGTAGGACTTTGTACCTGAGCGTGAACAAGTAGAACATAGACCCTTATTCGTCCTGAGGAAAGTTCAACTTTAAATTTGGCTCTGTGGAATCAGGAATGGTTTATCTTCTGTTGGTACTTGTCTCCTTCTGTAGAATAAACTGACACTGAAATGCTTTGAATGCATGACCGTCAGAGTTTCTGTCTTGTTATTGCTTAATGACTTAAACTGAGAAATTAATTTCTTTTCAAGTTGAAAAATTCTTGAGAACAGTGCATTTAAAACAGATAAAAGACCTTGTAAGGATGATTTAGCCACTTCGTGGCAGCATGTTAGAAGCCTTTGGAGGAATTCTGCATGACCGCCCTTTCCATTCACAGAGGACTGCTGTCATGACAGCATCACTCAGCGGTACTTTGTTTTGCAACAGCAGCCTGATCTATCAACAGATAACAAGTTGAAGAGCTTTTTGTAATGTATACAGAAGCTTATGTTCAGGCACTTCTGGGACACACATTTTATCAACGTCACTCATTAAGAATTCACCTCCTATGAGGTTAGCTTGATAAAAAACAAGATCAAGGACATTTCTTAGTTGTTGAGCTTATTGTGTCTTTCACACAGTGAAAACTCATGTGGACTTTTTGGTCAATTATCTTTTTTATTTACTGAACTGGTTTTTGTTGGGATAGAGTTAATTTTCTTCACAGTAGCTTGTATGGTGCTGTGTTTTGGGTTTGTGATGAAAGCTATTGACCACACAGGGATGTTTTAGGTATTGCTGAGCAGTGCTCATACAGCACCAAGGCCTTCTCTGCTTCTCAGGCTACCCCAACCAGAGTTGGGAGGGGACACAGGCAGGACAGCTGACCCCAGCTGACCAAAGGGATATCCCATACCATATGACACTGTAGTCCGCAATAAAAGCTACAAGGAAGAAGGAGGAAGGGGGAACGTGATGGCATTTGTCTTCTCAAGTCACCATTAAGCATGATGGAACCCTGCTTTCCTGGAGGTGGCTGAACACCTCCCTGCCAGTGGGAAGTAGTGAACAAACTCCTAATCTTGCTTTGCTTGCATGCACAGCTTTTGCTTTACCTACTACCTACTAAACCGCCTTTATCGCAACCCACAAGTTTTCTCACTTTTACCCTACTGATTATCTCCCCATCCCACCGGGGGAAAGTGAGCACGTGGCTGCATGAGGCTGAGCTGCCCACTGGGATTAAACCAACACAGTCCTTTTTGGTGCCCAACTCGGGGTCTGAAGCATTCAAGGTAACGACAGGTTTGACTGGAGTTTGCTAGACCAAATTTATAGTTGTTACAGCTGTTTAGCTATTAATTGGCAGGCTCCTGTGCTTGCCATGGGGCTTGCTTGTCTTATTGTATGTTGGAGTCCAGTGCTTGTTAGTGTATGCTTTTTGCTCTTGCTGTTTGCTGTTGGGTTTATCATCTCACCCTGCTGTGCCTGGGAGCATTTTGGTAACAGCAGTGGCCCTGTGCCTGGGCTGGCTGATGGCCAGGGCATCACTGCTGTCTGTGCTTCTGTGCTGGACAGGTTGGAGCTCCAGTGTCAACTTGAGTCAAAGGGACTGTGACCTGTGGATAAGTCCATGTGGGAGCAGGACACCCTGAAGTATCTGTGGCTGTGGATGAGTCCATGCTGGAGCAGGTACACCTCAAAGCATCTGTGGCCACGGATAAGTTTAGGCCACAGTTGGCATAACCCATAAGAGACTGTGGCCCATGAGTAAGTCCACACCGGAGTGGGTGGGCATGTGGTTTGTGGAGAAGTTCACACTGGAGCAGAGGCTAGAGGAGAAGAACACTGCCATGTCCAAAGCAACCAGAGGTGGAGACTGTAATGGATATACCTTTGAATTGTTGTAGCCTATGATTTGAGTTGCATGTTACAGGAAGTACTACAGCAGGAAACACCAGCAGTGGAAGACAAGCCTTACAAAAAGCAATGCAAGTGCAGCAGTGACCCAACCTAAGCTGGGGCCCAGTAACTCCATGCAACTCACCACCTCTCCTGTCCTGAGTGACCATAATAATAGATAGAACTCAAGTCATGGACTAATGAACTCAACGGACATTTCATGGACATTTCATGGACATTTCATGGACATTTTACAAGGGTGGTCCACAGACTAAGGGAATGATATCTCTGATATATCAAAGCATGGGAAGAGAGAAAGTGACTAGTAAGGATCTATTGGATACTGTGGGACCTGAGCGTAACGTAAATGGTATGGAATAAGGTGTGGAGATCATACTGGTTTTGGCTGGGATAGAGTTAATTTTCTTCATAGTAGCTTGTATGGTGCTATGTTTAGAATTTGTGACAAAAACAGTGATGATAAAACACTGACATTCATGATTCCCGGTATGATACAGGGGATGCCTGCACCGTGACAGAGGAGGAAGGATGAGCTGGGTACCCTCACGGTTGGCTGGGTAATTATTTTGCTCAGAAGTCGATGAGTTACAAGTTAGGAGTTAATGAATTGCAAGTTATGAATTAGAGAACTTGTGAGAAACCTCATGACTTAAGTGATGAATTAGTGAATTAATGTGCTACACTAGCCTGTACGAAGGGGATTGAGCCCTTGTTTGTTGTGTTCGCTTTCTCTTCTAATGAGCTCATAAAATAAAGTTTAATTTACAGAGTACCTTGTAAATTGGACAGATCCAAATGGACCGTGACACCTCCCTTTTACCTGTCCAAATACTTTTAAACTTGCTTTCCAAAAGAGCGAACAGGCAGTGAATAGGGACACTCCTCTAAAAGGAGCAGGGGAAATCCTTCACAACGCCCAAGGTCTGTGTCGGTTGTCTACTCCAAATTCCCAATTTTCTGTAAGGGCCTTGCCAAAGACCTCTGGTGTCTGCTCTTCTTCCTGGGCAGTTTCAATCCACCCGGTCCTTCCCTCTTGTTTCACTTGCTATGGACTATGGACTTCTAGTGTTAATGGGTGAAAGACTAAATCATTAAAAGCAATACAGACTGTATTCCAGCAAACTAGAAAATGCCCTTCTTCCTTCCCAAAGAAAGGTGCAAACTCAAATCACAGTCAGCAGGAAAATGAATAAGCTATTTAATGATACCATGTACAACAAAATAGCATCATAAAAATTAAATTCTTTAAAGTAATATTCAAATCACGCAGTCATCATTGATTTAGTTTCCAATTATACAGAGGTAATTGTATTAACGAACTGCCTCATTCAGTTTGGTGGGAAAACAATTGAAAGTTTTTATGTCCTGGCATCTGCAGATAATAAATGATGTGATCTGTACTCCTAACCCAACTAGAATCCTAATTCTTGTTTTACCCAGGGCATACTACAATAATGGCATGTCTGATGAAAGATACTTCTATGACCTTCTGGAGCCAAGACAATTCTGGAATGATTCTAGGATAGCATAACTGATCTAGAATTAAATATTGAAATAAGCTAAAATAAATGAAGGAGCTTATTCCAGAATTAATGACCTCATATATGGAGAAACTTAAAATCCAAGTTAAATTCTGTGAATAGAAACGTTTGCAACCTGCATTGCACTGAATATACTAGGAACAGTTTTAAAATACATAGTTTTGTGAGTTCAACTGCTGAAGCCAGACTAACTCTAAGTAAACATATTATAAAGAGCCTGAAGTCTATCATGTGCTTGGAGTCAGAACCCCATGTCTGGTATGCTACTGAACTCCTCACCATCCTCTAAGTGTTGGAATATGTTTATGCCATAGGTGACCTGAGCCAGCTCCTGCCTGACTATCTTTCTCTTTAAACTCTCAAGTGTTCCGAGGAGCTGAGAGAGCTTAAATATTTCTCAAATGTATACCATAATTGTTTATGGATTTTTTGTTGGCCCTTCCACCCCCAAAAATTCCATGAAGTGTGAAAGTGAGAATGATGCTGAGGTCTCTTTGAGTTTCATTTTCTGATGCAAGAGATAACCCAAACATTGGGTAGAGTATCTGTCCTCTCTAAGTATTTTAGTATACTAACAGTACTTATATCAATAGAATTAATAACTCAAATAGTGTTAAATCTATGATACATTCATAGTCTCTTCTAGGAAAGACCATCCTTATCCTCTAACTCATTCTGTACATCCTCTGCTATAACAAAAGTGTTTGCTAAATAGGAAAAACACAACGTTATTTCCTGTTCTGATTTTCAAAGAGAAAGGGAGAAGTTTTATTGGCACTTTTTTTCCTTTCATTTTCTCTTTTTTTGAGATTTTCCTCCTGGTAGTCACATGACATGGTAATATAATATGTTGTTTACTTCTTCAGCATCTTGTCATGCCCCATATATTCTGCAAACCCAGCAAGCAGTCCTTACTTACCATGTTTAAAATATAAGTAACCTGCTGCCTCTATTCACACTATTCTGCAAGAGCTGCTTGTGGAGCAGCCGCACACGCAGGATGCTCTGTTTGTTGTCCACAGGCCTGTTATGCAGGCAGCCTGTTAGCTATCAGCCACCGTCAGCACTGAGCCTGTCCTGCTGTATCTGGTGGGGTGCTGACTTCCAAATGTGCTTGGGGTTGTGAAGATGGGCACAGGCAGGAGGGCAGATGCCAGCATGGCGTAGGAATGCTTGTGCAGTCTCGATGGTGGGTAGGTAGCAGAGGTAAGACCTCAAACAAATTGCACAGACTGGCTTACAGTGCCAATGTGTCCTCTATGCCTCAGTCAGAAATGCAGAAACAGTCAGAACTGCAGAAAACCTGGAGTCACAATGTTTCTGTTGGTATTTTGCCTGGTTCTTCCTTTTTCTCTCTAGCTTAACTTGCCTGTCTTTCTCCTCTCCTAAATACACCATTATGTACTATTGGCACCATTATGTAATGGGTGTGGTCACCCATTTGCCTCATTCCTGATCTCATCCCTGTTGGAGTGCTATAGGGAGAGGTAACACATAGCCCTAGAGACGAATGAAGACTGTATTTGAACGGGAAGCAATATCAAGCCATTGGGTGTGATCCTCAGCGCTCTGCTGGATTGTGTGCCTACTTTATATTTGAATACGTGGTAGAAACTGGGAGGTTTGTTTCTGGAAGTGAGTTTCTGAGGAAACAAAAATTAAGCCTGATTCTCAGAATATAAATGCAACTCTTATGCATTTTGTTGGGATTTGCTACTAGAGTAATTTGGCGGCCGCTCAGCAGCAGGAGCTACCAACGCACTGTTGGGATCTCTGGCAGCTCGTGACCTGCTGACCCTTTTTTCCCTACTTTGTATTTCTAAGTACTGTGTTCCAGAAGAAGTCATCCATTATGGGTTCCCCTTAATCACCCTTAAAGGTTTGGACAAGTTAAACATACACAAGTATTTCCAAATAAATCTGGCCTCCAGCCGTTGATGGCTATTCTGGCTTTTTTCAGAACTCTTTCTCATTTATCTTTTGTCTTTTTTGATAGTGCTGCGGATGGAACTGAATATTTTAGCGAAGATCATAAAGAAAATGACTTAACCTGATGCTGTTACAGCTCTTCATGGGGAGTCCAAAATGACATCGCTCTTTTGCTCTTTTGCCTTGCCATATCCTTTGCAAACTTGCATCTAGTTGCCTGGGGAGAAGAAAGAGAGTTTCCCATCATTCTCTTTTCCAATTCATGCTTTTCAGGCTTTTTCTTCCATTGAAAAATTATTTGGATTATTTGTACACTATTTATCAATTTGCCTTACTCTAGATCAAAATGATTACTTTTTGAGTGTGTCATTTCTTTACACCCCACCTATAATTCTCTCTTCATTAGCATTTGCAGCTTTTTGCAATGTGCGGTTGTAAATGTCAGCAGCATGCTGAAGTTTACGTTATTTTCCTGATGAAAATACTAAAAAAAATAGCCGTTGTACTTGTATCTATCAATCCCCAAACATCTCCTCCCAGTTCAATATACTGTATGTCTTTGCAACACTGTATTGAGGTTCCCAGTATGTACTGGGGTGTCCAACGTTCTGTGAGCCATGTTTGAGAGGGAGAAGCCTATGTGGGAGCCAGAGCAGCAGTTTGGTAGCTGGCAGAAGGAGGCAGCTGGGCTGCCAGCAGCCTGGGAGCTTCCCAGGGAAATCGCTTGCTGCTGGCAGTGTCATTAGTAGCAGCAGGAGGACATAAGGAGGGAGGAGACACAACGAAACTGCTTATGTGACTGGCAGAAGACTGGTGTCAAATGGTCCCAACAAGGCCCACCCCATACGATTACAACCCTCATTTGAGATTCAGCTGCAGGGCTGGTAACATTGCCACTGTTAAGAGTTAATTGTGCTTAAGGGAGTTGCCGTGTTTGTTCTGAGAAAGCCATACAGCAGTCACATTACTTCTGCAGACCCTGCGTGTTAAGCAAGGACAGCCTGGTAACTGGAGTCTGCAGGACCTCCTGCCTCCAACACCTACAGCACTGGGCGCTGAGTTGGGGGACCCCCAGATCAGAGGGTACTTCGGGGGACAGGTGAGGTCCTCCACAACAATCTCACAGCTTTCCTAGCAAAGCCAGCTTGAATTAATTTTTCAACTAAGATTTTTATGAAATGTTATTTTCAACCTTTAAAAAATTCTACTCCATTACATCTGCTGCCTTCCCTTCAGCCATTCCTTTTATAAATTTGTCCAAGCAGATCACTCAAATTTGCACAGCAGGATTTTTTTAATAAGGCCACGGTGTTTGTTGATTGTGGCCCTAGAACCTTCCAGATGTTGAGCAATTGCTGGGTGATGTTTCTGGTATTACTCACTAGGAACAGAAATTACGCTCAAGAGAGACTGATGCCAAGTATCACTTTTTTCTTGTGAAAATTGATGTTTGGTTAATAAATGTTCCTCAGTTTCCCACATCTACTGAGATGCTAATTTATGCTGTTACAATAAGTGTATCACACGTATTCGAGAAACTGTAGCAGAATGCAGCTAGCATCCCTTGACCCCTGCAGCGAACGTAAATGATTTCCCGTATTCTCTTACAGTTTCTTAATCAATTGATTAAGAATTTCTCTTTCAATCAAGCTATCAGTTTGCAAGGTCACAAAGGCTGTTTTTACTAGTGTGTGATGTGCGTTACGTTGGCTTGCAGACTGTTTGCAAGTACAACAGGAGAGCTGGAGGTATGTTGCTTGATGAAAACAAGTCTGCTTGAACATGTATGTCTTGCTTAAGTGAGCTGACAGTACCAAGCAGAAAAAGCAGACCTGTAGTAGCCCATGTGCTCTAATTTGTGACGTTCAGGAGCTCTGCAAGTCTTTTTATGTTATTATGTAAACAGAACAAGAATGAGAACTTTTCGGAATATGAGATTTTTACTGCAGTTTATGCATGCAGATTTTTCCCTGCTAATACAGACAGTTGGCTATATTAGTTGCCTAGCTTTTCAAGAAACTAAATTCCTGGGATTCTGCCTGACTTCCTTGGAAAATTTGAAGCTGTTTTTAAGAAGGCTCTGTGAGAAAACACAGCACAGTGGATTTCACTAACTTGGCTGGCTTAAAAAGGAAAAGCTTGCAGTTGCCCTCAGGCATGAACTTGATTACATAAAGAGTAAGAAAATACAAAATAAATCATATGCTTTAATTCTAAATTACATTATTTGGTGTAATAAGAACTTCCATACCAGATCAAATCTAAATTAGTTGTCTGCCAATAGTAATTCCCAGATGTCTCTGAGGAAATTGCCCTATTCTTCAAGCTCCTTTCCCCCACTCCACAAGTATAATGGATAATTGTATAACAATCTGACTATAGGGGAAGTTATTTTCTAACCTCAGGCTGGTGGCTGATTTATGCCCTGAACTGTGAACATTTATATCCATTATGAATTTTTATCAGGTCCAATCTAATTCCCCACATAAATGTATGAATATGTATGTATAACCTTTTACTGAATCCTGCTAAGCACTTGGCCTCAATGATACCATTTGCCAGCACGTTTTGCAGGTGTATTACCTTTGCCAATTTTAAATATATTGCCTTTTACTTTCATTATGGCAATCAGTGTTTACTTGGGGAATGTATCAGTGGTAACAATAACCCTGAATATCCTTTTCCCCAGTCACTCCCTGCCCTGAACAGCTCTGAACCCTGCAGCCCAGGTGGAGCCTGGGTGCCTGTGATGGACCAGGAGGTAGCAATCTCTGGCCTGCTGACATTTCCTGCTCCATCCCCTCACAGACCAGGCCTTGCCTTTTACATTATGGAGTGATGAAAGGCAGAGAGATTATGCTTGAAGTAAATGAAAAGATTAAAGTGCCTCTAGTACTACTATCATTCTGCTGCACCACAACTTCCTGAGTATGCAAGTGTTATTAGAATTTAATGTCAGGAGAAGTGTTTATTTTGGAGGGAAGTTGTTTTGGACTATTGGAAAGCAAATATTTTTTATTTGTTTTGGGTCAGGTCAAAGAGGGGCTTTTGTGAAATACTAGGGAGGGAGAGATTAATCTTGAGGTGGGCTATTCCAGCTACATTTTATTGTGAGAGGAGGATAGATGAGCTTCGATTATGGAGAAATTGGTTATATCTGGGAAAAGAAGGTTGGATTAGGACTGATGCTGAATAGAAAAGTAAGAACTATTTTACTTAAAGAAGGAATTTCACTGTATGTCTATGTGAGCTGACTACTGACATAAAAAAGCAGATGGGTTTTGACTAGAAGCAAAAGAAGGTACAGACTGTAGGGAAGACCAGGCAGAAAAAGCAAGAAAAAATGATGGTTTTCTTTCTTGTCCCAAACCTGGTCATATCTGCATTCAGAGAGATTTGAAAGGCAGGCAATTCCCAGGATTGCCAAAGGCAAGAGGCACCCTTGCAAATCAAACCTTATATAAACACCTGTAATGACACGGAGACTGTAAGTCCCACTTCAATAGTTCATATATGAAAAGCCCTGAGCTTGTGAATCCTTGTAACACACTCTCAGTAAGGAAATACCAGGCACAAAAACGTTCATTTACAGAGAGTGGGAATATATAAAACCCAACAAAGACATTTGGAGTGGTTACAACAGACAGAAGAATTCAAGAAGGAATAACTGCATACAGAACTTCGGTGGTCAGGGTTAGTACAGGACATCTGTGGACTAAGCCACGAAGTTCAATTTTGGTGTAAATTCTCTAGTTTGGGAGTGATGAGACATGGTCTCTTGTTGGTTCACTTAATTATATAATGAGCAGCTGTGAAGTTTTTATTTGGATTAAGATTTCCCTGGAACTCAAGGTAATTTAGAACTGAGGTTTTGGCTCCAGTCCCTTCACAGCTTGTACTCAATATAAATTACTTCCCTAGAACCATGACATGTTCAATTTATCCTCCATTTTAGGTGGCTGAAAAATGCATGCATTATTCTGTACATACTACACTTTCTGTAATCTACTGTGACAAATAGACCAAATGACCAAAACTGCTAGGTAAGACACTTTATTTTAGTCACGAGCCTACACCCAGTCTTAGTTTAAATACCTGGCAAAAATGACATTTGAATTATTTGATTGGAATCAATGCCAAATTCAATCTTATGCAAACTCAGAAAAAGAGAGGGAAAAAAAGTATTGGAATAAACCCAGTGAATTATGTGTGGGAACATAAGGGAGTAACAAGCAGCAATTGATTAAATCATAACACGAGGAGTGGATCACCATGAAAAATCTGACAACTTTGCACTGGAGCTACTGCAATTGAGGGATTTTTACACATGAATAGAGACTACAAGAAAAGTAGACGTGGGGACCAGCATTCTCAATTCCACCTTCTATCAAAAACATTGGTCAAGTTCTGGATGCCCTGCTCCACTCACACTGCTGTGAGTTTCTCCATAGCATAGCACAATGCAAAATGACAAATGTTCTCCTTCTGGAGAGAAAAATAGAAAAAAGTTAAATCACACCTGTCTGAGAGAAATTATATACATTTTCATAATCTAATTCCAAATAATAATGTTAAATTAAGAGCTGTATCCAGAAATGGTTAATCTTGGCATTGAGTTTTGATCTTCTGAGTCAGTCTGATTTGCCTGTTAGTGCCAGGAGTTCGGGTGCAGGGAGGCAATGTCATATCAACACCCTCCAGGAAGAAAGCAGGACTGCCTAGAATTTTGTCAGCATTACACTTCTCACCGAGACAATGTTTTTCAGAATTACTTTATACTCTGAAATATTGCTATTTTCCTTAGGGCTTTCTTGACCACGTAGCAAGCCTTTCTAATAAGGCCATGTTTGCATAACCAAATGCTAGGAGTTCAGTTCAGAAAGGCAGCCAAGACGACTTTGTGGCTACACCTACTAATTCCAACATTCGGCTCAACCCAAGAAAAGGGACCAGTGAGGTAGTTGCATAGAAAGTTTCTTACTGCAGTTCTCTTTGGCCACTTGTTCCCAGAGAGACTCTGAATGAGCTCTCTCTGAAGTTATGCACAGAAAGGTCCAACTCCTTGTAGTTCTTTAAGCAATTTTGTCATCAGCCAGAGACCTATAGTCTAATTTGATGCCTCTCAGTTGAATTTTTTTTTTTCTCTGAATTGTCATGCCAAACAGTTATCTGCTTTCCTGTTTTTTTCATAGGAAGGCACCTGTTCAATTTTAGATATTGCTCAGCCTGTTCCACTTCAGTGGTCTGCACTACTCCTCTGAGAGCCCTGAGCTTTTCACATATTTCAGGCTGCCAGCTCTCTTACGTGCTTTTCCCCAGCAGCCAATTTTGTTCTGAAGCTCTTATGACTGAGCCAACTTCCATTCCTTCATAAAGGGATACCCCCTTGTTATTGCAATTGAGGAGTTCCATAAGAGGCTTTTAATGTCTCCAGAGTGTTGTTATGTACGATAAAATCTTAAATTAAGCTTTACCTAACACTTGTTCATGCAATATTCATTTACTGGCAAATTGCATTTGTTTCTGCTGTTGACAAATACTTTTAGGTTTATTTCTAATACCACAAGTACATGATCAGATTAATATATGACTGAATAAAATGTTACATGCTCTGTTTGAGTAGGAGGAGCAGCTCAAAGCCTGAATTCACTACAATGTACACTGCCATCTTGTGTTCTGAAGTTCTAGATAATATAAAAATGCATGCTGTACATATAGCTGTTCACAAAGTAGGAGTTGTTTATGTGAGTGAAATATGCAAAGTTATCAAAAGATGCTTACTGTCGTTTTTCTTTTCTTTCTTGTAAAATGTAAAATAGTCCTTAAAATAGTAAGTCCCATCGGTAACTCTGAATTCATCTGTTCTAAGGATCCATTCCTTTTAATTAGTGATTTGTGGGTAACCCAGTCAAAAAATGAAGACTGCAGAGAAAATTCTGTTACAGCCAAGCCATTCTCTTTTTTTCAGCAATAAGGTCCAATATGGACTCCGAGGACCAGCTCTGTTGCAAGGCAGTCTCTGAGCTGGTTCCCTAGAGTTCCCAGAGGAGTTGTATTCCAAATGCTTCTCCCCTGGAAAAAGGGGATATGATAGAAATGAGAGAAGACTTGTTTTCTTAGCTGGAATCTCTCTCCTTTGGAACAGCTGAAGTCCAAACATAACTAGATGATCCCCAAGGTTGTTCCAGTATGCTCCAGAGTACTGATCACTTGGTTGAAAGAGGACCTAAAGTGACATTTACTTACAAAATGAAGAATGTGAATCTCACATCTCTGCCCTGTGGTGTTTATTCAAACCACAAAAGCAATGATGGTGGATCAAATAAATACTGCATGCTCTTTCTCTAAAAATGACTGTTCCTTCATAATGTGCTAATCAAAGAAGTCTTTTTGTACATGCATACTTCCAAATGCTTTCACTGTACTTAGCTCTGCCTTTTTATTATGTTTTTATTAATTCCAGCTTCTTCCTATAGTTGCTTATTATTGCAAATGTGTAGGAGCACTCTTAAACACAGCTTTGAACAATGTCTCTATAAAACACAAAGGATTTATTCCATGCAGCTGCTGTTGCCTGAAACAAGCGTAAACACAAAAGGGAAAAGGGTGCCAAAAATCCAATACTAAGCTTAGAGACACCTGGGGCAGGGCAGGAAATAGTAAAAGCATATCAAGGTAACAGATGCCAAAGTAGAAGGGCAGAATGGCAGAGAACATTAGCAGGGGAGAGAAGTACACTTGGCCTTTCTTGCTCAGAAGTTCCCCTTGCGTTAGTTGCTTTGCATGCCAGAAACCTTTCATTCCACCTGTTTAGCATTTCTTAGCCCATTCGCACATATTTTTGTATGTGAACTTATGGTATCATTTGCCACCTTGGAAAGGCAAACTCTGGTGGCACCTATTACTGACTGTCTTCAAGGTTGCTTTTTATGGTTTACACACATATTATACCACAGATCTGAGTTTAAACAACCTCCCTCTCTTGTGTAATGAGCAGTTGGAATGACTCGAAAGAGCTTTTGCTCCTGTAATGATATTTTTATAATACTTTACTGCTTTTTAAACTTGTCTTCAAAAGGCAACGTGTGTATTGTGGTCTGGTTGCGTAACCTCCTGTGCCAGTAAGAGGAGAACATTAAAACTGTTTGCGCAACACAGTGCAGTCAGTGTTTAAGTTATGCAAAAAGCTTATTGAAAAGGACTTTGTCATTTCAAAATCTGGAATGCTTTGCTAAGGTTCTTAACACTATTTTATTTACTTTATCTGCCTGTAAGATTCCTGACAGTTTTCTTAGTTTTCCAGCATAGAGTCATACTTTCTTAATTTATATTCTTTGCTGTGTTTCCATCCGAGATTTTCAGACAGAAAAGCTAATTGTCTACATATGAGAAATAATAAAATAGTAACTCAAATTGTGCTAGAAATTATATCAAATAAAGCAGGAAACTGTTTTCTGTAATCTCTGTACTACAGTAATCTCTTGTGGGGCGTACATATACCTCTCTGGTGATTGAATAGCGCTGGCTGTAACAGTTACGGGAAAAGCAGAAGAGTGCTGCAAACAGAGCTGGTCTAGGAGGAGAACTGAGGTCTACTGTGTCCTCAGTTCCTAGAGATGTGGGTTGACAAAGCCTGTGAATGTGGTCAGTGTAAGCCTCCTAAGCACTCCATGCTCCAGCTTTTGAGTGCTTGCCAACAGTTGCCATACTGCGTTAGACTGCCTAATGTCCTCCAATGGATCAAAGTTTGTTGTTTCCACTCCCAGCTTGTTTTTCATTAGTTAGTTCATTTTGGCATTGTGAGACCTTTACTGACGCAAGAAGGTGCCTGTCCATCAGCCTGCCCATGCTGCTAACTACCTACCTACTTTCTAAAAGTTAATGGTGGGAGACAAAACATTAGGGATAAGTCTAAGCATGTGAGTTGAACCTGTCCCCTCCAGACAAGTAACTGTATGTTGCAGTACCATGTCTAAGCTGCTGGGTTAATCTTGAATGTGAACTTTGGAGAAAATACTAGCTCAAGTTTCACGTTCCCATCTAGGAAGACCCTCCAACCACTTAAAGTCACAGGCACTAGGCAGAATTGCAACCACTGGGTGCAGCCGGGTCCAACTAAACCTGCAATGCCCTTGGGAACAGCAATGAACTTTCAGAGAAAGAACAAGATTAAGGAATGGCAGATCGAGTTTCATTGAACAAAACTTCAAAGCATTTATTTATATTTTCTCCTGTAAGTAAGCTGACTATTTCTAAGCTTTTCTAGTGATACAAAGCCTACTGTTTCTGTTACTGCAGCCTCTCGCGCTGCTGGTAAAGTCAACTACCACACATCCCTGGAGCACACATGACACTTCCCACAGGCCTGGCATGTATTTCACTACTCTAGTAGAGCTGTCTCAAGAAAAGGAAGATCCACCACAGCGCACAAAATAATCCGGCCTTGAGTTTAAAGCTATCAGAGGTTTTCCTTTTATCTTTTAATGAAGCTGCCTTTCCTTCAAAGTGTCCATCTGCAGGGCTATAAATGTTAGTGAGAAATCCTCTGCTTAGGTTTATTTTCTGTTACCAAGAGCAGTTGGCCATCTGCTGGGTAAAAGGAAAGCTGTGCTTTGTTGCATTTGGAAGCAAAGGTCACAAATAGCACACCCCAGTCCCTTGCCAATGATACGTTTAGGCTGTATCTGATCAGAAAATATCTTAACCTACTCTGCTCAGTTTACCACATCTCCTTAGATCAGAACTCAGTATTGTGCAATTTTAAATGGCTTTCACATAGACATGCTGTCTATATAAGATTCTTACTCTCCCCAGATGTGGATAAATGAAAAGATGTCAACAGATTTTGAGGTACAGCTTCACTCTCTATATTCCAGAGCATGGGGTGGGGATGTCTGTGCTGGCTGGGGACCCAGGACCCTCTGCCTGCTTTGTCTGGCCTGTGCTGGGACTACCTGCAGGGATTTGCAGGGATGAGGACACTGTATCGCAGGCTTGCTGCAGAGGCACCAATTCAAATCAGCTTGTCACAGTTCAGCACTCCAGAAGTCTGGGCGATCCTTGTGTACAGGGGTTGCTGACTCCAGAGTCTTGCTCCAACGCTTAGTACATTTTAAAGAGTCCTGGGGACAGTTCTGGGATACGTGGTATCACCAGGAAAAGAAATCTGAGGCAACTAATTTTTCCTTTTTAAATTTTTAATGGTGGTTAGAAACTACAATAAAATATATTTACACACTATAACAGAAGTGTTTAGAAAATATTGTGCTGATAAACAAATACATGCTTCAGTTGACTACAAAATAACTGCTAAAAAGCTTTCTGTGGAAGGAATGTGCTATATCTCTGCATTCCTGCACCAAGAGCAGAGAACCCTCGACTGAAGATTCAAAAGCAGTGTTCTCTGCTCTAAGAGTTGGAGAGTTTGAATGATGCACTGAGCAGTAAATGAGGAATTTAAACAGGAATGTAAGTGAGATTGGAATGATCTCTAGCCATTTAAGGAAAAATTCAAACATAGAAGGAAAACACTAATTAGGGACTAAAGAACAGACATTTCTGTCTTGCTTTCCTGTGTACCAGGAGTCTCACCCTCTCCATTTCAGCTGAAACTTGGTATTTAAATAGGGGTAAGGCAGTTTTAATGCTCTTGGCCCAAGCTGCTTTGTACCAAGATGTCCAGGGTAAGTACTACTATTGTCACAGCAAGACAATCGTCCTGATAAATGTCTCAATTTTCTAACTCTCTCTCTTGCTGATTTATTACAATGGTTTTTTTCTTCCTTCAGTCACCAGGTTGTACTATTATCCTTAACTGCCCTCTTAAAATCGATCCATACATTGGCCAGGAGGGAGTGCTCTAGCAGGGGAGCCAACACTATTATCCAGAGTCTTGCTGTTCCAGCAAGCTTGGGAATGATTGCCCTGAGATTTCTCACCAAGCTCACAAGAGCATGAGGAATCACTCAGTACTTCTTTTTACGCCTGGTCATTAGGTATATTTACAGTACTACTTTCTCCCTCAAAGTTTGGCACTGCTTTCTTTGCCCCCACTTTCTGTTTTACAACTGTTCCTTTGCCCCTAAACTTCCAGTGCTGTAGTGCTGAGGAGCTGTGAACACAAGGACAGTTTGTTTTTTTACTTCTCAACACACAAAGAATGTTGTGTTAAAGAGAAAATAAATTCTGTTTTTCTCTCATTTGAAAATGCCTATCTTCTTCAGCAATAGCATTGCATGTAATGGAGCAGTAAGCTGGTCCCCTATCGAACAAAGAAAGCAGTAGAGATTAATTATCTCACAAATATTTTGGAGAATCAAGCAGTTCACCCATTTGTGCTGCTCCATTTCCCATGTTTTCAGCTGAAAGAGCAGGCTGCTGTCTAAATTGATGGCATCCTTTTCAGCTGAGACCAGCTTAATCTATTTTGTGTTCTTCAAAAAAGGAGCTGCCTTTGTTATCCCTTGTATGCACCACATTTCTCTGTTGAAACAAAGCACTGGGTGAACAGCATTGGCTTGACAGTGCCGAAGACTGGAGTCCTCAGGTCTGGCAAGGCAGCAGCAGCAGGAGGAGCATATAAGGTATCCTGCTGGTGCAAATTCCTCAGGATAAGCTGAAGTTATGCTTTAATTTTATATACTTAATTAAACTTCTACAATACAATAATCAAATATGTAGATGAATTCAAATTATATCATCAGCGGGAAAAAACCAAAATTTTAAAAACTTAAAATCACCAAATAACCAGTAATTAAAAAAATGAAAGGGAGAAAGACTGCCAGGCTGCCTGCTAGCCACTCTCAGGATTCAGTCTGCTCTAGCAGTGCTCACTTACTTAATGATGCTTTTTAACGGTTCCTACCCGTGGCTGTCCACTCTGCCCTTCTCCAGGAGGCTCTCGCTCTCATCACAAAGGCAGTTTAGCTGCCTGTGGAGCAGCTGCTGAACTGCTCTGGTTTATAGCCTTGCATATTCAGATAAATTGCCACTCATTCCTCTTAATATACTGCACTGTAATTTGCAAAATCCCCCAAATCATCCCTTTTTACTAGCATCTCTGATGTTAAAACTGTATTTTAAAAACTGCAACAGATTTGCATCTGAGCAGAAGTGTTGCATTTACTCATACAAATATTCTGTTCAGCTGCCTTTGACTCCTCAGTCTAAACTATAGTTGAATCAACATTTGTTTCACAAAATGCCACAATTAGCTACATTTGTTCGAACTTCCTTGATTTACTAGTTGATCTCAGTATTATTACTTAAGCACATCTCCTCTTTCGGATTTTTGTTTCTCAGATGGTGCAACACTGAAGATCTTAGATCCAGGTCCAAGGAAAAGGAGAATGAAAATGAGGTGCAGGAGAGGCATGCTTCTGCCCCAACAAAGTACAAATGGTATAGTACTGGTATAATGATAATTTATTTGAATATAAAGCAGGAAATCACTCCCTTTCTGCTGTGGTTAGCCACGAGCGCAACAGCACATGGTGGGTGGCACTCCCTAGCCTGTGGTTAAATCCCCTGTTCACAATTCTGTGCCTCCAGTTCCTCTTTCACTGACTGCAATTCCTCCTTCCCATTACTCCATTCCTTGAGGAACAGCAGACGTAAAGAAACCTGGTACGAGGACACAGATGATCTTGTGCTCATGGCATTGGCAGCCTCCTAAAGAAGCTTTCTGTGGCACAAGCACATAAAAAAAGCCATTGCTGGATGTTCCGTTTGCCTGCACTATCTTACCATATGATCGGTTTGGGTGCTTGACTGCCTCTTGGCATAGCGCATGAAGAGACCATTAAATGGCAACATCCAAACCCACCTGTTTCTGTCTACACTCTGACTCTTATCTAATTTACTCGCACTATCTTAAATGTCTTTCTAAACTTACTCTCCTGAAGCGTGCCTCTAAAAATGAAGGTGAATTATTATTGCCCTATATCTGATTAGCACATACAGGGAAAGCACCTTTGATTTGTCAGAAGGCACCTCTGATTTGGCAATGCAGAGGAAAGCTGGGCCACACTAGAAGGAATAATACAGCATTACAGGAAAAACTGGGGGAACAGACTGAGAGGGAAGTATCATCAAGGGCTAAACAAAGGTACAAGTACAGTGGATTGCGAGAATGGTGGCTGTTTGAGGAAGAGTGCATGTAGCTGTACACAAACTGCAAATCTGTTGCAGAGGACACCTTAACCTATGCCCCCAGCAGACCTTAATGGCAGGGATAGTATTCACCCTTGGATCTGAATTATAAGAGGATATGGGTGTCTGCATATATCAGAACAAATGCAGAGGCTTCAGAGTAGTTGTATCCTGTCTACCGTTTTCACAAAGCACTTATCATGCAACGGAAATTCAGATGTTTAATAAAATTCTCTCTTGTTAGGTATAAAATCTGAACTTTCCATTAGCAGCTACCTTTATAGACAATTGCACTATTGTATGGGAGATAATTCTGGAGTAATATAAGATCATATGTGGATAATATAAGTATTATTGAGACAGTGATAACGGTTTTAATTTAAGCTGTAGATGTTTCATTCTGCTTTGATATCTATTTCCCTTGAGATCATGGAAAAATCTATTGTTTTAAGCAAAGAAAAAAAAAATCGTTTTGCATGAAAAGTGACCAAAACAATGGCATTATGTGAAGGAAAACCCTAAAAGCAGAATCAAACACTTTTGTCAAATATAACTCACATTTAAAGAGTGTTTTGTTCATTTTAAAGAGTCATATGATTACTTGTCAGCTCCCATTTAGCAATAGTTTTTGCATGGTCTATTCAAACACTCTGCCTGCCTCAAATATGGTGTTTACACAATTACATTGCTTAATTGTGTGTCTGATGTTGCATACCTTGGTATTCCCTAGAGCACACTCAGGTAATTGTCTAAAATGTAATAGCCACTAGAAGAAATTGTTCCTTCTCATTAAACTGTGATGAAGGATTTGCAATAGCCGATTTGTTTGTTATGCTGCCTTGCTGTCTGACCTAGGAAAGAGGTTTTTTGAGATAGCCACCACAGCTAAGTGATACAGCTTTAACTGAAATATGTCGAACACTTCTTCTAAGTTGTCTGATAAATGTCCTTTCTCCAACAGTGAGAAATTCTTTAATAAGATTCAGTCAAAAACTCCACAAATATACTAGGCTTTTCATCAGCACCTTTTTTGTATTTTAAGCAAGTGAAAATCTAGCAGACTTAAAACACAGTCAGGCACAATCAGCCCTCTTTCAGACCCATGTATTTCTCCTCCTCCTGAGATGCTCCTTCTCACGCAGAAATTGTAGAGCTCTTGTCATACCCTTAATCTTCTCAAAAGGATACACAGGGATTGAGTTCCTAATTAAAACCCAAGCAACTTTCTCTTCCACAATACACTTTATATGTTCTATACCCTTAGGAGTAAACCAATGTTTATTAGAACCAATAACATGTTTAGGGACATAAGCCAGGGAAACACTGAATTAAGCAAATGCCATTATTAGGTAATTTCTTCTTCCTTCTCTAAATTCTGAGAAATTGTGGCAAATTGTGAGAATTTGAGTGGTAGAATTTTAGTGCATCCAACTGCAGACTTAGAATGGATTATTAAATAAAATGCTATAATACAATTTCCCTGGAGGATTGGACATAAATAGAGATCCTAGCAGTATCCTGAGTTGATCTCACACTCCATACACATTAGAACACGGGGGACAGAAGAACACCAGGATATAGATTATCAGGACAAATTGTTGAATTTGATTAGTGTTTACTACATCCAACTTCTCCTGCCTTAATTCTACATGGAATGGTTCTCTGCTGTCTGCTAGCTATCAAGGCAATATATTTGGGGAAAACATAAAAGGGCATCTTTCTTTTCCAAACACACATAACTATCCAAATGAGGAGGGTATCATAATTACATGAATTAAATGTCTCAAAAGGAAATTACCAACTCTATTCAGGAGAAATTCCTAAACTGGGCTGAGAAAGGCAATGCTCCTTCTCAAAAGGGGATTTTCAGAGTTGCAACACTTCCTGCCAGACTCCTCCACAGGAGGAAGTAAAGCTGGAATGAAAAATTGAGGTTCTGAAAGTAAACACAGAGAATGGAGAATAGTTATGAGATGGAGTCATCAAGACAAAATGCAGGTATACAGAAGCTGCAACAGCCAGGAAAGTGTAAAGGCGAATAGTTTCTACAGAAGCTCCCTTGTCATGCTGGGCTTTCACTTTAATTGACAGCTATCTTTAAAGGGAAGAAGATAAAGTCTTGGGACACTAAAAAAGAGTGTGCAAACCACACAAGCTCCTTTGGGATACACACCTTGAAAGCTAACTGTCTGTAAATGTCAAATTATGTTTACTCTCACCCACAAAGTCATGGGAAGCCATATGAGGTAACTACGTTTGGTTTTACTGAATTGCCTCAATAAATAAATATGAAAGCTTTTTCTCTTGACAGGCTTTTGACATATGTTGTGGAAGAACTGAAACTGGGCAGGGTTATACATCTATCTCTACACAGAGTTTTCTAGGAAACTTGCCTTTCTCCCCTTCAGTTATTTGGATGCAGCAGGACTGTCATTGCAGTAGAATGAAGAAGGTGATATGAGTTCACTGGGAACCTGTGAAGCATCTACATTGATAAACATATCTGCCACTATTACTGCCAGTGGTAAGAGTTTAACTGGTTTTACTACCAGAAGTAAACAGAAGAAACAAACAGAAATGTGTCTTATTCAGTTTGCAAAGGCCAGCCTTGAACTGTTTAATGCACAAACTCATCCATGCATACAGCTGACAACTTAGCAAGTATTTTTCATTCATGCAAAATGTGATATACAGAAAAGTCAGAACTGGAGTCATTACTAGTACGTAGATAATAATAATATATTACTAATTGCTCGGCCTTGATGTACCAGTGGAAGGCTTAGTGAAGTCACAACACTTTCACAGAGGACTCGATATGCATATATTAATGTATTATGGACAAGGATTTAGCACTTGCTTCTCAGTGATTAGGTCTTGGTCAGATACAGGCTTCTAAACTCTAGCATTTCTAAGCTGTTCAGATCATCTTGTTGACTGAAAGCTGAAATAGTTGATTATCTTTGATACTTTCTTGTTGGAGAATGGCTATGTGAGCGCGGTCGTGGCTCCTTTAACATAAGCAAGCCAGACTAGGCCGCAGTGGGAAAGTTCTGAGCCAGGCTGACAAGGAAGAAATGAAGGTCGCGCTGACCTTGCACAACTCAGATAAAATAACTTTGAGGGAGTACATCGTGGGAGAACAGGAGGGAGCCTGGACCCAGGCACGTAGCGGTGACTGCAGGTGGAAGGAGTATGATAATGAAGTAGGAGGAATATGATAATGTAACTTTTAGCACTTAGCCAATAGTTATAAGACAGGTGTGCATAATTATCCGTAACAGTATAAATGTATGAGTGTATCGTAATAAAGTTGAAGCTTGCTGATTTGCTCATATTGAGTGTCCCTGTCTTCCCTCCATTGCGACACTTTCTCTCTTTACCAGGAGAGAACTGACCACCATGTATTAAAAATCTGTCTTTTTTTGTATGTTTAAAGAGAGAACATGCTGCCCACTAACTTTTTCCATATAAAAAAAAAGGACAGATTCTAGTTGGAGATCCCTAGATAGGAGGTTTCATTCCTGGCCCATGTTCTGCAGGCTTTTATCACCTTTTTCCTAGTTTCAGCTCCACCTGTGCTTGGGTAACCTGTCCAAAACCAGGCTGATCCTTGTCAAGAGCTTGAGGCCCTGCAGACTTCTCCTGAGCTGTAAACTCTGAGAGCTGGGCCTCTCTCATTCTGTGGCACTGAGGTCTGCAAGATGAGCATCATATTGCCATAAGCTGGTGATGGATGGATGGATGGATGGATGGATGGATGGATGGATGGATGGATGGATGGATGGATGGATGGATGGATGTAGTGCCTTTCCCCGAGGGCCTCTGCTGACTCTATAAAAATGGCACAAAGCCTAAGTATGTCTTAGAAAAATTGGCTGGCTCCTTTCAAGAAAACTTCTTGGCCCATTCAAATATCAACAAAACTCCTCCCAGAGCATGAATTACTTGGTGTTGAATGACATGTTCATCATTGGGTGTAAGCTTTCCTTTTTTTTTTCTCTGGTGAAAAAAATGACTAATCCAGAGGTGATCTCAAGGGCTTATCCCCTTTCCCCCGTTTTATTGCATCATCAGCTTCTTCTAAGCCCATGATTCAGCTGTGGATGTCCCACACCCATCCTGTACCTAAGGCGGCCAAAACCCCACCTTTTCTGTAGGTGTTGGCTTTTTGTACAGGGCTACAGAAAAAAAGGTGCTCTAATATATTAGTGTCAATCATACCTGAATAACACTTGAAGAAAACAAGAACATCTAAACCACACCTTATTAAGAGTTACCTCACAACTGAAAGCTGTGCTACTTTAAAAGCAAAAAATAAAAAGAAATTTAAAAATCCCACAACCTTTTTCTCCTATTTAGTAAAGGAACAGCACAGGCATGTACTATGACATTGGCAATTCCTGCTAGTTTCAGCTGGAGCCAGGAATTTTCACAGGTTTCAATAAAACTTCTTAGAAATTTTTCAAAATTGTTTTTACAGTTTAAGTTTAGTACTCTACCTTTTCTTCTTGATGTGTGTATCGTTGCTATTTCAACAACTTGTAAGTTGCTGAAGCTTCCAAGCCTGGATGTGTACCCATCAATTAATTTTCCAAATCTAATACCCTACATCTCCAGGGCTCTCATGCTACATTAGGTGATTTTCAACAATCTGTTGAAGAGCTTCACTCAAGGCAAGAAAATTTATCAATGAGAAGAGATTTTCCTTTTCACAGCCTGTATATGGATTGCCCAAGAGTGTAGCATTTGTCCTGAGCAGCACATTCCCTCTCTGCTCTCCCATGGGACTACTGCATAAAAGAGCTCTGAGACACGTTGCTATGAAGACCTCTCTGAAAGTTTAAAGTATTTTGGCTACTTTATTTTGTATTATGCTGTAAACTCTTTAAAACTATGTTTCTTGAAAATGCCAATGTTCAGAAAATTCTGAAAATGCAGGTCTTTCATGACATGAGGAGTGTCACGTTGAGCTGGCATCTCACTCACACTTGCCGATACGCTCAGGTATGTGGGAAGGACAGTTCATGGAAAGGCAAATGCTGCCTCTTTAGCTCGGCAACTATTAGCATACTTCAAACTACCACATTGTAGATCTGCTGGTATTTTTACTAAAATCAGTTCTCTTTGCTGTCATAACCATATATCACTTCCGAAATTGTGTTTCCTAAGTTTTCTTTTCAGCACTTCTACTTACCAGATAGACTTTATATGAATTAGACATATATTTTGAAAATATGCCAGTGGTTCACTTCAGACAAATGATAAGAAACAGTGATCTCACGATCTGCCAGCACACTACATTACTGCCTCTTTTTATGAAGATTGCCATCCTTCCAAGGGAGCTAAGGATTGCATTCAGAGCCCTGGCAGGAACTCAGTATTCTAACTGTAAGCAAAGACCCTTCTTGCACAAAAATGAGGTGTCACTTACCTGTGCCTTTGCTCTGTGTAAGACAAGGACTCTCACTGGTTTCCAAACCATACCACCATGCCTCTAGTAGCAGCTACACACACACTTGAAAATTAATTGGGAACTTTTTGGAGAATTAAGTTCTGAGATGGTGACAAATATTGCTTATCAGATACCAGCAGAATTCAAGTTTTACTGGGAACCTCTATGATTAGTATCAAATAAATGAGCAATGGGCTCATTATTGTTCCTTACAAGTGACTGTGAGACAAAGAAACATTCTAGGAAAATCTGAAGCCTACGACAATGAAACTAGTATCTCTTTGCCAGCATTCAGCAATGTGGAAAGATTTAGGTAACTGTGACTTAAAGTTCCCCCCAGGTATATCCAGAACTTCAGTAAACAATGTGAATGGAAACTCAGTCAAGAGGCCCGTGTTTGTTCCCTACAGACCGCCTCCAGAGCAGTAGACAGTTAAATGTGGATATGCATGAGTTAATCCAGAAAGTAGTATACAAATTATTCACAGGGGGGAAATCTAACTCCATAACCAAACTATCAAACTGCCGGAACAGCTGTTTATGTTGTAGTAATACCAGAAACCTTACCTAAAGCTGAGACCCCATTGCAACTAGTGAAATTCCTGCCCTGGGAAAATTACAGAGTATTTTCTAGTCAAAGTACACAAAGGGCATAAAATCAATTAACAATGGTGAGAATAAAAGCAAAACAAATAGTAATAATACCCGAGTGGCTTTTATGTAGTGCTTTTCATCAGTAAGTCTTATAGGGGTTGAACCTGTACAGTCACACAGTATCTAGTGTATTTATCTTCAAATCAGTCTCTCCAGGGAGATGCTGTTATCCCTGGTTCATATATGGGGAGCTATGACTCAAAGAGGCACCAATATTGCATGTGAAGTAAGGAACTGAACCGAAGTCTCACCACGTGTGCAGTACATACTGCTCCCCGGAGAACTTTCAAGCGAGATGCTGTTCCCTGCAGAACTTTCTGCTAGTTGCTTAGCTAATGGAAAGGTGTCATGTTGAAGTATCATGAGAGAACTAGATCCCTAAAAGAGACAGGAAAGAGGGTAAGGTAAGAGTTTTATGAATTTTCATGTGATTTTATCTTATATATGTGACATAGCAAGCATAGGGACCTATGAGGATGGAATGAACAAATAAATCAGCAATCATAGGCAAAATGTCATTTGAAAGTATTAGTAATCACATAGATATTAGCATTGCTTCTAGCTGAGACTTCCAAAAAACTGATCGGCGCCACCAAACTGCAAAAGCTAATCATGGAAGTAAGTCCTGTCTGACAACTGAGTAGGCTTCAACAGTGTAAGGTATTTCACATCACAGGAAAAAAGTTGGAACTACTCTGAGTACGTCAGCTAGCCCATCACCACGCCCTGAGCAGAACTGCTTATAACCATATCATCTCTGATAAACATATGTTCTCTGTTCTGAATGCTAACAGAAGTGACTTCATTTTCTATTTAGGCAGACTACAACAGTTTTTCATTTTCACTGCCATTAGAGTAGCCTAATGCTAATACTCAAGTTGTATCTTGCAGTTTGAGCTCATTACTTCTCACCAACATAGTTGGGACATGAAGGGCAGATTGATTGCTCCCTTTCACTTCCTAGCAATCTTTTACATAGTTGAAGACTAATAACCTATTTTCCTTAGTCTTTTTTCAAGGACCCAGCTTGTTCAGCCTTTTTTCACTCTCTGATGCAAAAAAACCCTCTTCTCTTCTCCTTTAAAATCTTTCCAGTTTCCACATCATTTCCTGAGTGGAAATTCAAAGCTGACCAAAGCATTCTGGTGCATGATTGTAAATTCCCAGTAGCAGAGAGCACCTGGGGTTGGCATCACAGCTGTATCGTCCCTTAAATCCCAATTTTTCTCCCTTTTCCAAGTGATGCTAAAGGGTGAATCCCAGCTTGTCTCACAAGGCTCACAGTCAGGATTGACAGTTCTGTACCCAGGTATCGTTGTCCTGGCTAGTCACAGGATAGTAGGAACTGGAAGGGACCTCTGGAGATCTTCTAGTCAACCTCCCTGCTAAGGCAGGTTCACCTAGAGCAGGTTGCACAGGATTGCATCCAGGTGGTCTTTGAATATCTCACCTCTGGGGGCAGCCTGTTCAAGTGCTCTGTCACTGTCAAAGTAAAGAAGTTTTTCCTCATTTCGAGATGGAATTCCCTGTGTTCCAGCTTGTGCCTGCTGTCCCTTGTCCTATCAATGGGTGCCACTGAAAAGTCTGGCACCATCCTCTTGACACCTGCCCTTTAGATATTTATAAGCATTGATGATATCCCCTACAAGTCTTCTCTTCGCCAGGCTTAACAGTCCCACATCTCTCAGCCTTTCCTCATAAGAGAAATGCTCCAAAAAGGGCTATGTTCCCACCAGTCAGTGTTCATTTCATAGTGAGGATTTACAATGTATGGCGTGGAAAGAACTGCCAGGTTACACAGGCAGAAGCACCTGGCTCAGCAGCTCTCCACTCACCAGGGCCTTGTGTCCCTGTCAACAATGATAGCATCTCTATGTCATGTAGGATTGTCACCTCATCAACCTATGTCTTAAGTAACCCATCTATGTTATTGCCATTAATTAGCATTTCATCACAAAGTTAGGCAATCCTCACCTATAAAGAACATGCACCTTTGTGCTCCCTCAAATCTGTTCAGAGATCTAACGGGGCGATAATCATAGCACAAGATGGGAGAAATCTCCAATAAAGCCTTTTTTTTTTTTTTCCCTTCCTCTCTCTCGTTTCCTCACGTAAGCCCCGAACTGCCGAGGCAGGCAGCTGCTCTGGCGGGACTCTAACCGGCCGCGGCTTCGAAGCTCTGACAGCAGGGGCATCCCCCGCCGCCGTCCTGAGGGAAGGAAAGCTGAGCGGTGGGGGGTGGCAGCACAGGGCGGGCCGCGCATCAGCCCCCGGGGTGCCAGCCGCCTCTCTCCTCAAGGGGCCGGCCGCTGCCGCCTCACAGGGCCGCGCGCCCAACCGCCGCCTCAGGACGGGGGGGGGGATGGAGGGGGGGGGAGGTGCGCGGGCGGCGGTGCATGCCGGGAGGGCCCATATTGAGGGGAGCGGCGGGAGGCGCCTTCCGCTCCCCCGACCTCTCACCCGGCGGCGATCAGCGGCACAACACGGAAGTGCGATGGCGGCAGCGGCGGAGGAAGCAGCGGGAAGCGGCGGTGGCGGGTCGCCGTCCTCCGCCCGGCGGCGGCTGCGCATCATCTCCGGGCACCTGCGGGGCTCGACGCGGGCGCCGGAGCGGGAAGCGCTCTCCCCGAGTCCCTGCAAGGCGCAGGGGGGCTCCGGCGGGCCGGCCTCCGGCTCCATCCCGAAGAAGCGGTGGGTGCGGGCGGGGGTCCCCGCGGGGCAGCGGGCCCCGGGCCGCGCCGAGGGGGGAGTCCGTGCTGTGCTGGGCGGGCTCCCGGAGCGGCCGGCTGTCGGTGCGGGTCGGCGCTAGGGCAGGCTGCGCTGCGGCGAGCGGTTCCTCTCCCGCCCGGGGACGGGTGTGGGCTGACGGGGCCCGGGGGAGGAGGCGCGGGGTTGGGGAAGGGGAATGTGAGGAAGGCAGCGCCGGGGAGGAGGAGGAAGAGGAGGAGGAGTAGGAGCAGGCGAAGCTCAACCGCGGGTAAAATGTTGAAGCGATTCGCCGTTCCAGGGACTGGATGAAACGAAAGAAAGGAGGTTTGCAGCCTCCTTCTGTCTGTACTGAGTGGGATTATGTTAGAATGGAAGGTCGTTCGTGGGGACTTTAATAACCACAGGAAAGGTTCAGGGTTTGTAAAATACTTCGTGGCTGCTATAATGAAGAAACACAGCACGTGTGAGAAGCAAGGTTTGTGTATGGGCTTTCAGTCCTCCTCTGTTCACAGACACGTGAAACCTTCACCTTTTGTGAATGCTGCCAAAAACGTACACATATGTTAGGCTCTAACTCAAGTTTCTTAGACATGAATAGCTTTAAGTATGTTAACTGTCTTTTCTGTTCCTTACCACATTTAGTAGTAAGGAATCTCAAGTCACCTGAGACCCAAGCAATACAAATAGTCAAATTGTCTAGTTTAAAATTGTTTCACTGTTTCTTTGTTTTATTTTTCTAGTAGATTCTTTTGAATGCTACAATTACAATACCATGATAGTTTCATGTATAGTAACATCATCACGAGGCCCACCTTTCTGCTGGGGCAGACTTGTGTTTGTTTTGTGATTTCCCCTTTTATAGGGTGTGTATTTTCTATGTGTATGTTGTCATGCTATCTTGTAAGAACACTTTAGGGTTTAGGTTATAGACAACCTACTGCTCTCCATGGAGCTGTGTACAGGGACTGGTATGTTAGTGCATCTGCATTTAAAGAGGCAGATAGGGCAAGTAGTAGGTAAGAGAGTTGTTCCCCTTTTAAGACCATGATTTACTCTCACCTTTTTTCAAGAAGAGAACAAGGGACAGTCTGAATTATTCTAACAGGCCATTTGTGGCTCTAGGCCACAAGAAGAACTTGCCTGCTTTGGGAGGACTGGGTTGTCATGGACATATAGTCAGATTTTAACAACTTTGAAAGCCTTTAGTTCTTAGTGAGGAGGAATTGATGCTCTTGTGGGAGGTGTGTCGAACAGTACTGCTTGCTGGAGAAATGGGTCATTCCAAAATTTTTGCCTTCCATAGTGAGCTTTTTCTTTTACTTGAATTCCGGAGGAAATCACTGTTTCTGAAAAAAATATTAGTTTAGCTAATTTTCAGGGATTTATTTTAAATGGATTATTGTGTAACTTCTACAGCTAGTTATTGCATTCTTGAAGAGCAGGAGAAACAGGCTTTTGTGAAGATGCATGTGACCTGAAGGAGAGCTTCTTTCTTCATGGAAACATGGGCATAGTGAACTTAACAGCTGTACTTCTACAAGTTATTGACATTGCACTTCTGTATTAGGATTTGTTATAGGATCATAATGGGTTGCTATTTTTACTCTAAGTAATTTGTTCTGGATTAAGAATAAAAATTATGCTGCCTCAAGGTGCTTATGACCAAAATGATACAACTGCAGGATACTTTGCTGTTGGAAAGCTTGGTCTGCACCATAGGTACAACTGTCTGTGTACCTAGAGCCAAGTTTTTTCATATGTATAAAAACAAAAGAACCTTGGAGAGAGCTGTATCTCTGTTTTAAGGTTCTCGCTAAACATCTGAGATGTGATTGAAGCAAGTTTGAGAGATTGCATGTGAAAATTCTGATACATAATATAGCTTAGAGTTTGTGTTTGAGGATAATACTCAGATTTTGAAGTGAGCGATGAGTAAGAAAGGCGGTTCTGTTGTCTGTACTGATTTGGAGGCGGCAAGCGATGGACATCTGAGTCCTGTTCTAGTGACTTCCAGCTAATCTGGAGCTTGTTGATCTATTCATGAGACCTAGAAGGTTGATTGAAAAATCTGGTAAAAATAACTGACCTATAGATGGGTACAGTGATGTTGCATGGCTTTTATCAGCAGTCTTATGATGATGATTCAGCTTTTCTGCCTCTTGAACTATTTCTTTAATTTTTCATAGAAAAGCTGCAGCCAAAAGTACCTTAAGCACAACTTTCATTCATTATGCCTGTTGCATCTTTCATGTAGTGTTTGAAATGGTGTTAAAGCTACAGACACTATTGTACCAGATCTAGGTGCAGTCTCATCATGTTGCATTTCTTCTGCAAAGTAGAAGACTTCTATGACAAGAAAACCCCTTTGTAGTGCTTCAGGTGTATGTCTCTGATCACAGAATACTTTTTTCCCAATTGTCACCAGTCACCTGCAGAAACATGGCTTTCCTGTTGATTGTTTAAAGACCAAACTGCTTATCCAGGCATTTCATCACTAGTCAGGGGAGGAAGGAGTGTGTGTGACTGACTGAGACTGTGTGTATGCTTATTTAACTGTCCCTGTTTACAAATAAAAAATACCTCTGACAGCTAAACAATGTATGTGCAAGTAGGTTTGTTAAAGATTGCAATATGCTTCCTACTTTTTAAAATTTTGGTTATAGAGATGGAATAAGTCCTTAAAAAAAGACAAGCAATGCTATTCTTAGATGAGTGTCCTCTTGAGGGAAATCTTAGGTACTGTGAGAGTGGACAGATGTTATTTCTTGGTGGCATTGCTGGCTTGAATTTCATATTTTAATTCAGTGTTGTAGTGGAACGTGGGGATTGTAGTTATACAATGTGTGTTGATGCTTTAACAGGATGGCTGGCATGCTGGAAAATTTAAAAAAAAAATTGAGTTAGAGAAAACTCTTCCTTGAAATTACTTTTTCTGAATTTTCATGTTGATTTTTGTTGACTGGTTATTAGTAAGCTCACTTTGCTGGCAAGTCTTGAGTTAAAAACTGACATAGAGTTCTTTTGAAGATTAAGTACATGAAGTGTTCAACTTGTCCTGCTTTGAAAACAGTAAGGTGCTACGACTTCTTAGAACACAGTTGTACTGGAGTAACTGTTATGTATGCTAGAAAGTAAGACAGCCTCAGAGGCTGAGCATGCACTGATCTTAATCTAGCCATAATAGCTTGTACTATAACTTATTCAAATCAAACTTTAAACAATTTGGCTCTAGTTGAAAGGGAGTATTGATTGAGTGTAACTAAATGTTGACTCAGTAGCCCACAGGCTTAAAATTTTTCTGTCCTGGAGCAAGAGAAAGCAGGGCAGGATTTCCTGATTTTCCTATCTCGTTGTGGAGATGTGTCTTCCCGGTGGGATGAAGAGAGGCTTGTGGAACTCTTTTAATTATTATGGGCGTACTGTTACAGAGGGTAAATTAAGGATGTAGCTAGCTGCCTGCTCTGTATGAAATTCACACCCAGGTTAATGTGTTAATGTCACCATACCTTTTTTTTTATACTCTCGCATTCTTGCTGTAGCTACAGGTAATGATTATGACTATATTGAGCAGCAACATGAATTAACTCCTAAAGAGTTGATACTACTTGAATTTAACAAGTAATGTCAAAGAGGCTTCCTATCTTACCACCAGTACTCAGGCCAGACTTTATTAAAAACACTTAACTCTTTAGACAACAGTGTTTAAGTTACACTTGACACTGAATTGAATCTTCACAATGACTTTTGAGCTTAAGGTGGCGGAAACTTAGGGCAATGAAGGAAAGGACTAGTGCCCCTACAGACCTAACAAATCTGAAGAGCAAGTGTCTGTTGCGTTGAGGGAGGTTTGGCAGTTCACAGGATACTCTGTGATTGCATCTAGGCAGTTAATTGCTGGTCAGGGTTGATGCTTGAAGTAGAGGAATGAATAAAGTAAGAAGACTCTCTTATGGAAACATTAGCCTGATAAAAGAAAATGTCATAATCTGAAGGCAAATATGACTTCATTTGCAACAGCAATTCCTGTCTGTCATCTGGCTCCAAGTAGTTGAATGTTAGGCAGATGACATGTCAAGAAATCTGCAAGAATGTAATTAATATAATATATGTTGTTAGATCATTTGGTACAAATTTTATTAGACAAAAACCCCTAGATAAAAGATAGAAGTGTAAAGTATGTTTAATATATACAGTACAACATATTATGTGGAAGAATTTTGTAGATCAACTTGATATCTACTGAGATCTGAACTGTTATGTACACGAAAATGAATGTGTGTGTACAGCTATTTATTTAAACTTGATTATTTAAACTGAATAGGGTGATCTGTTAATTGCAGTAGACTAATTACTTGTATTTTCTAGAAGCTAATTTGAGCTGGAGTAAAGTAAGGATATCTGTAGTGTAACAGGTGGCAGCCAACGAGACTTTCCTGAAATGTTGCTATACCTTTTGGTAGAGAACAAATAATATGAAGCATTAAAGATCAATTGCAGGCTGAATGTGATGGACAAGCATATCAACAAGACTGTAGTGTTATAACCAAAATTGGGCTGTTGTGTACAGGGCTTCAGGGTTGATGGTGTAGACCAAAAAGTGTTCTTCAGCAGTTACTTGATGTATTTGCTACAGAGCATGCTAAAAATTCTCCGTGCAACAGGTTAAACAGTGTTGTCCAGGAATTGATATTATTTTGCTTGAGCAAATAAATGGCAGATAATTGATTGCTCCATTAACTCTTTTTTTTTCTTTAAGATAGCAAAGGAGGCTTTCGAAATATACTTGTCAAAGGACTGATCTCTAGTGTTTAAGTTAAAGTGCTTTGTTTACTGCCTGGAAGTGGGCATATGCATGCCTTTTTTATAGAAGACCAGTCTTCAAATATAAAAATGAAACTGGCGTCAACTGAAGTGGTATATGTAATAGAGGTAACCTCTAGTAAGGTATTCCATTGAGTGAGAATCATAATTTGGCTAAGTGTATACAGAGAAGCACAGGTATAATGTCTTGGCTTTCTTGAATCTTTAATTCACCCTAATTGACTTAAGCTTTCTATGAAAGAACGCTAGAGGAACACCAATTTCCGTATTCCTTGGGGCTTTGTTTATTACGATGTGTTGAAATGAAGAGTAATGAAATAGAAGAGGCTAGGAACATGTGTAAAGACAGTTAGCACTTCTTTTATCAGAACAGTTGTTTAAAAAGAAAAAGGCAGCATGCTACTTTGGCATACTCAAACCCTTACAATCTTATTTTATGCCTAAAATCTTGTCTGTATTAACTGCTTACTGTAGATGTAAACTGTAAATATGAATCCAGATTTGTGTTGCCATATCAGATACCCAGCAAACAGAATAGCAACTGAATTGGGTGTATGTCCACCTGCAGGGGTTTTAGCAGCTGAAGGTGTGGGCTACAGAACCTGAATGTATCTAAGGTTATAAAACAGATGTTATTTGACTTCAGACTTGAGAGTGATTACATTTGGGTTGCTTCAGGGAAGATCCCGCAAGAGGAAAGAAGCGTAAGAATGATAAACACAGCAGATACTCCCTGCCTGCAGCATGACGTTCTCCAGAAAATAATGCTTTTGCAAAATAGTTCCTGAAGGGATTCCTTGGGCCACACTCTATTTCTGAATTTCGGGACACCTGATACTAATTTACTACTGGCTTAAAAAAGACTCTGTTGCTTGGCTGAGAAGTGTGACCATATAACCCAAACAGAGACACTGCTGCAGAGGAGAGGGAGAATGATATTCTAGTGTCACCTGTGGAAAGAATTCTGAATTTCCAGCTGAGGAGTTACTGTTTGGGTAATGTCATCTTGTTGTAACTCCTTAGCACCAGAATACTGCCTCGGTCTGCATCCATGTGCTGAGTTTTGCAGGAACTCTACAACCTGCAAGTCTTTTTTTTTTGTATTGTTACATTAGGCAAATGCTGGTGCATTAGCCCATGTGGTAGCCCTTAAAACTGCCACTTTAAACTCATTTCCAAGAATGTGATGGTTCTTGGATCATGGAACAGGAGTGTCTGTGAGTATTTTATGTATCCATAGTTCTAATGCTGAGCATCAGCTGGTGATTGAATTGAAAATGCTGGTGGTTATTGTGAGGAAATTGATGTGAGCATCTTGGCTTTGCTCCATCTGAGTCGCATTGATTGAGCTTGGTTGAACTGCACTTTCATCCTGCTTCTCTGGAGAAAATACATGAAACTGTCACTTGTCCTTTGAGTAAATTAGCTTGTTTGTCAAAGTTTTGTGTGTAATGTATGTAATGTTTATAATGTACCAGATCTTCAGATGATTTTGGAGATGGTGGAAGTTCTGTTGATATTTATGTGCTTAAATGGTATGTTTGTGTAATGATGTAATTCCATTCTTTGCTAAGTCACTAATATTTGGTGTTCATTCATTACTTGGTTCTGATATTTCATTGAACATAATCTCATGACTTCATCATAAGTGAAAAAAGTTTTGTGTTTACTTTTGGTGTTATAATACCAGTATGCTTTAGACCTTGGAAACTAAAAGGCTTTGTAACTACTGGTGGCACATTTCTTTTGCCATGTAAAACTCTTCTTGACTGGCAGTTGTGTATATTATGTATGCAGATGTCTGATATGCACTTGTGATGTGAATCCAAAACTACTGAAAAATTATATCTGTGGTGTTATTTGAACTTCAAATGCTGAGTATAGATGGCTGTGGAAGACTCTGTGCTTATTCTTCAATTTCCTAGGGAAAGACAAGAACTTTCAGCCAGTCACCATGCCTCTCCCCAAAACACGAGATTTGGGAAGTGCTGACAAGTATAGCTGTGTTGAAATAGTGTAAGTGTGGAGGCTTCCACCTGCCCAGCTGAGTGACTGGATGCCTTGGGAGGACTAGTTCAGCTGGTGGGTGGGAGGCCAGCCTCTGTCATGAACTTCTGCCTCATTTGTAGGCACCTTCATGGTTGGTTGTGGGCTTAATGTAGTTCCTTGTGCTGTGACCTGAATAGCATCTTGCCCAGTGTCTCCTTAATATTCCATTGCCACTTTTCCACATAAATGCAGAAAACACTTGACTTGCTGAGCAAATATTTTGCTGTAAAAATCCTTTTTGCATTGAGTCAAACCTAGTATTTCAGTGCTGGGCATTGTAATGAAAGTGAAATGTTTAAATTCACTTAACCTAGTCACACTGCTTTCATATCCTATTGCCACTGTTTCCAAGGCAATTTGTTTTCTTCCATTTTTTTTTCACTTCAGGCAATATAATTTTGCATGTGTGTATATTTAAGAAGTTAAGCAAGCTTTGCTTTATAGTAATTCATATATTTCATTAGTGGCTTTTAAGTTAGAAAGCAAGAAAGAACTGGTTGTTTCCTACTATTTCTGGTTAAAATATTCCATATTTCTGTCAAAGATGAAAGTAGAGTTAGTGAGCTTGATGTTTTGTTGAAGCCAATGTAATGACTAGGAAAGGTGTTATCTTTAAATGAGACAGTTTGGGTACGATACAGAGCTGAGTAACATTGAGTTTAAAGCATGAATAATACCAAATGTTCATGAATCTCTTTGCTATGTATTCTTGGCAAGGGCCCTGGGAAGGAAAATGGAAAGGTGTGTAAATCATGTCTTGCTACACAATAAAACATGCTTAGCCTGAACATGTCAGTTGACTAAACAAAACTGAGCATCTTTCTTTTTTTTCAGGCTGGAGCATGACACTCTTTAAACATGTTTTGAGAGATTCAGGTATTACACAGGGTATTCAGGCTAATTTTGTTATTGTTTTACCATTCAGTAATCAAATTCTTGGATTTTTGAAGAATGAGGATAAAACTATTCATGCAAGGGAAGTCTTTTTTCAGATGGTACAAAATATTGAAGTGTTAGAGGACACATAATTTGTAAAAGTCTAGGTAGGTATAATGATGGTACTTAAGTTGCAGATCAATGTGGAGTTTGAGTCCCTTGTTCTCAGAGTTGGGACAGGATCCATTGAGAACCTGTACATGGAGGGGGCTTTTAATGTGTGGTTAGGCCTGCAGATGCTCAGCAATTCTTTCTCCTCTTTATACTCTTCTGGTATATGAGTTTAGCACTGGGATTTTGGGAATGAAAACTAGAAGGCTGCGTTGATTACTCAATCACAGCCTGGGTCATTTGTGAGAACCAAGGTAAACATGATGTGTGGTGCTAATCTGGCAAGCAGCTCTAATTGCTCCAGCAGGGCATTACAGAGAGCAGTGAGAGTGCTGCACTGGAGCTGGGGTGTGAAGAGCTCTTTCCAAGGAATGGTGACTTTATAAATAGTGCCGCAAAAGGGTGGTATGAAAATGAAGAGGGAGGAATGCTGCTATAATGCTTATGTTTAGAAAAAAGACTTTTTTTCCTTCCTTGCCTTCTGTTTCTTGTTATGCTGTCAAATTGCAGTTTTAATTTCCAAATTTAAGCTGTAAAGACAAGGAAAGCAGAACAGATGTGATATAGTGTATTTCCCATAGTGAGGGGGCTGGAGTACTCAGGCAGACCTGGGGAAGAACAGCACGCTGCCCTGGCCTCTTGTCTAGCAAAGCTGCTTGTGTGTCTTCTGAGTTGTATGTCAACTAATATGTAACATCCTTCCAAAAAGCTTTTCTACAGTCTTTGAATTATATCGGTATGTCGTTGCCATTGCTTCAGTAGTCAAGGAGGCTTGCAGGTTTCCTCTGGATGTATCCTGCTTTCCTCTGTGCTGAGGGTAGTTCTTGTTGTTTTGTTTATCTGTCACAGGATGTAATATTGCCCATTACGTGGGGTTGGGGGGGGAATCTCCTGACTTCATGTTATGAGGTAGCTGAGATGCTTTAGAATCAGCTATTCTTCTACAAGCATGCAAACTATTCTTCTACAAGCATGAATTTAATTATTCTCATCATGCCAATAACAGGAGCTATGTTGTCTGTCAAAGTAAACCTGTGTGTATTCAGGAGTAGTTCAACCTGAAGATAGACTCTTAAGAGTTAAAACTCTTAACCTCTGTTTTGTATTTTAAAGCTTGCTAAAAGCATCAGGTAGTTTAACACCAACCTAGGAAAGTAGCATTTAGAAAAGGCAAACAACTGGGAATGCAGAAAGGCCTTATACCTAGGTCTTTGTTCAGAGCCTTAATTAATAGTGCCTCCCTTGGATTTTGTGGGAAGTATTTATCTGTACAGACATCAGGACTAATGATAGTTTCAAAGCCGTGCTTTATCAGTGTATCTCATGTTAACAGTTCCTTTCCAGCCTGGTCTTTTTTGTCTGGGTCTGTTTGATTATCTCCAGTTTTGCAGCTAGTTTCTCTAGTCTGTTTCATGTATCATGCTTGGCATATTTATTTGAAGACTGCCTTGCGAGAGAACTTACCTCCCTAAATTTGGGGGGAAGCTGCTGGAGCCGCCTTCTAATTTTGCATATTAATGTCAGATCTGTTCTAACTCCACAGGATTCAACAAACTGCAGAGATCAGTTGTATAGAAATACTATATTTAGTCAGCAGAGGGAGAAATCTTGCCTTGAGCAGGACTGTACTGGTGGGGATTTGAGGGGAACAGTTTGTTTAAAAAAAAATATCACTTTAGTTGGCCAATTTTATGTCAGCTGAGAACAACAGTTCAGCTGTGTATAACTGGTTTTGTGGAATATCTTATATACAATATTTATTAATATATATATAGAACATAGGAATACATGTAAAGATAGGCAAGACTCCATACCATGCATTAAGAACACTTTTTCATAATCTGTTGTGTCAGTGCAATAGCACAAGTTACTCCTGCGCTATTGAACATGCGCGGATCCTTGCCTTTTTCTGAGTGAACACAACATCTGTAAGGATGGAGTCTATTAAGAGAGGAGGCAGCCAAACAGAGTGGCTTCTGTGTCTGGGCAGCTGTCTGCTCAAACAGGTTCATTTTGGCTGGAATTTCAGAATTGGGTTCCTCAGTGTGGAATAACAACATAGACTGGCTGTTTCACAAAACCGTATCAGTTACTGAGTACTGAAACTGCTCTATAAAGTTTACTTAGTGCTAAATTTGTCAAAGGCTTGTTGAAATATCCGATTCAAACAATTGTAATGAAGTACATGTCCATGTTTGTTTTTTTTATTTGATTAATTAAAATCTTGTGTACAGGCAGATGAAGAAAGTGAATTTTGATTAAGCCAAGTCTGTTTAATTACAACACTGACAGTATGACTGTCAGTATGTTAATGTTATCTTTATAATGAAAGCCTTTGGTAATCAATCATCACCTGGTTATCTTGCATGTAGTGCTGGAGTTAAAAGTGGCTTGAGGCAGTGCTTTCTCTGAATCGTGAGGTCTTTTTGAAATGGTCACCACTGATCATCATCTTACTCTTACATTATACAGCCAAAGAGTAAGATATAGATAGATAGATAATGGCGTGAGTTAAGTCATCTGTTTCCAGACTGAAAATGTTTTTTAACTAAAATCTACTTTTTAGGTTACTACTTTATTTCTAATGTAAATAAATGGCAAACTTTTTAAGCAAAATTAGATTGATGTGTAATTACTCTTTGTGTATCCAAGTCTTAGATATATTTACAGTGATATACTTCTGATGGCTTTATCATATTTAAGAGATCCTCTGTTTTGGTATGATTGTGCTTAAGGTATTTAAATTTTGTGGTTGTATTTTGGCAGTTGTGGGTTTGTTAGTTTTTCCTTTATATTCCCATTCATATGGTGGCATGCTCTGAAGTCATATTCAGGTTGTATTTGCTGTGTAATTCCTGCAGTTCTTGGGTTGTCTTTTTCTTTTTTCTTTCCAAAATGTATTTTCAGTCCAAATGCGTCTCTGACAGTAATGATGTCAAACAACTAAAATTTAGCATTATTATACTCTGTCAAGAGAATAATTTTGTCTTTTTCATTCTGAAAATATTTAATTACCTATTTGTGTGTCAGTATTTATGTATAGATTTAAAAACAAACATCTTTCAAATGTTCCTCTTGCCAATTTGAGAATATCATCATCTAGGGTGCATTGACTTAAGCTGTTCATTTTAAAAAAAACATCTTGTCTTCCAAGTCTTAGGATGCAATCTGAAGAAGTAATGGTTGTGGCTGCAGAATAACTTTTTGCTCTATTAAGCTATGTACTTTTGATATATACTTGATTACTTGAATTGGTATCTGATAAGACTTTTTTCCAAAGTCATAGAACTGCAAAACATTTTGGATTCGCAGTATACTAACACTCTCCCTTAAATGTTTTTTTTTCACTCTTTAAGGCAAGAACTTCTGAAGTGGAATGGATGGGGATATAATGACTCCAAATTCATCTTCAATAAGAAAGGTCAAGCAGAATTCACAGGAAAAAGGTAAATTGAAAACTTACAGAACTGAAGTATCTTGTTTAAAGATATTTTTTTTTAAATGAATTAGAGACAATGAGTTACATAAGACAAATTATGTCAGTCTTCTCTGTGACTTGATATACTCTCTACATTAAACTTCCCTTGGAGAATGGAATCAGACTGAGAAGCTGCACTGTGTTCTAAAGCTTTAGATAACATGCAGCAGGTCAGAGCAGTTCTGTCAGTTCTGAGAATCTCTTGAGTATCAACAAGTTGCTTTTTTAAATTTCCAATTTGTTTTGGGTTTTTTTAATCATTGTGCATGGAGCTACTATATCCTCTGAGCTTAAAAATAAAAACTGCTCTTCAGTTGTATGTTCTGTTGTGGTAATGCTTCTGATGTATTATCTACTAGCCCTTTGTACAACAAACTTGTTTTTCTGAGCTTTTTTTTAAGAAAAGACATTAAAATTAAATCTACTTGAGGATCTCTTCACTTTCTTCCGAAGGTATTTAAGCCTGTCACTTGATGTCTTACTGTTTGTTTTTTTTCACCTCATTGGAAAGTAGTCTTGTAGTCTCTTCCCTAATTTAAAAAATATACTTTCTGTAAGAGTAAAGGAAAAGAATGGGGAAGAGAAATAAGCCTGAAATAAGTACTGTCCTTCAGAAAAATTCCTTTCTGTTCTTTGAGCTAGTTTGAGTAAAAGCTGCAAAAATCTAACTCGGATGTTGAGCCCTTTAATCCTTAATTTCTTGATTATTTTATTTCTCAGGCTCGGGTTAAAATGTGAAGCCTTGTCTTAAGCACTTAAGTTCACCATATAATTTTTAGGGAGACCTTGGTAGTCTCTATCCTCTTTCCAGGATTCTCACTTTTGTCACTCTGTCATTCTTATGACAGAGTTATGCTGCCTAGAAAACTTACGCAGTGTGCTTTGGGGAAAAAAAGTTGAAGAGCTGGACTTGGATATATTTTTTTTTTCCAGGAGGAAGCATCAAGGCTGCTGTTTGACTACTGAGTACCAGTCACTGTTCTAGAATGGGGGTGTGGGGTGGGAAGAATGGTGTTTTTTCCCCAAAGTCTTCATTCTCTAACTGATAGCTATTATTCAAAATGTCCTGCTGGGCCACAGCAGTGTATTTTCTATGGAGTAGTTCATCACAGTGAGAAAAGGAGAGTGTTTGAAGTGAAAACAGAAGAATAGGCATCTGCAAAGATGTTGGTAGACCCCCTGTCCTTTTAGTATCCACTTACAGATCTGTTGTCTGTAAATCTGACTAGTAATTTCAAGTCTGCTGGTACTGTCTGCCTCTAAGCATCCTGCGGCAGCAAGTTCCAGGTTGCTGTTGTGTGAAGTACTTGTGTTTTAAACCACGTAACCCTTACTGTGTTGTAGGATTAGGTGAATTGTAGGTCTTTAGCTGTCTACTGCTTTGTTGATTGTATAAGGCTCAATCATATCCTCTCTTCCACTTTCTCTCCATGTTGAGGAGTCCTGGGCCTTTTAGTCTCTGCTTAAACGGCCCCTTGGTCTTTACAGCTGCTGTTTTCTGAACCCTTTCTAGCTCTACTACATTTTTTTTGAGATACAGGGACAAAAATTGCATGCAACACTCAAGGTGTAGATACACCAGGGTTTTACAGAGCAGCAAAAAGAGATGAACTGTCTTTTTTTTTTTTCTTGTATCTGCCCAACTGATGTGTAACACTGTTGGCTGCTGTTGTCTTGTCAGTGAAGATGCCATGATTTTTCTTGCACTGACTACCAGTCTGATTCTGCCAAATATGCAAGTAATGTGGGATTTTATTTTTCTCTCTTGCAAATATCTTCCATCTTCATTTGTCTGCTCAGGTTTTTCCTTGCTATCAGTATAGTATCTGTCTACTCAGAAGAGCTTAATATTATTCACCTGATTGGAGAGTCCAGGTCACTGGATGGCAACATTATGTAAAACTGGTCCCAGTATCAGTGTGCAACCCCTCCTGGGTCTGTCTCGGACAATGACCATTAAACTGCCCTCTCCTTCCTATCTTAACCTTATCTTACCCTTCAGCCTGTAGAAGAACCTTTCCTTCAGTATTGTAGCAATATATTTTCTTAGATAATTTTTGGGGTGAACACCTGTGGAAGTATAAAGGAGTGTGGAATGTAATGTTCATTTATTCACTTTCAGTTTTCACGTCCTGATAGAACTAATGAAACAGGATTTCCCTTTATGAAAGTCATGTTGACTTTCCCAACATACCTTTTGTTTCCATGTGTCAAATTATTTTTTTTTTGACAGACTTTACCATCTTACCAGGGATAGATGATGTTTCCTAGTCTGAGCAACTAAACCTGTTTCTTGTGAGGGGGAGGTGTGGGAAGAGATCTTCTGGGATGCTTCTTGCACCATGAACATACATGCGTCACTGCTCAAGAAGCAAGCTTTGTATTACATTATGTGCAGGGAACTCACTGACTCTTTCTATACTGTGTCTTTTGTCTGTGCCTTGACTTAAAAGTTTTTGGTTTTCAGATAGCTTTAGTTTGTCCTTTGAATAAGTAATTAAGGTTACCTGCAAGCTAGCTGTAATAATGGGTCGGCAATACCAAAAAGTATGTCTGGAGAAGAAACCACTCTGAGCTAACTTGAGTGTCTCTGTACTCTGTACCTTTGTTGTAAACTCCTGATACAAATCCATTAAAACTCTCATTGCTTAACGTGCTTTTCTTTGCATAGAATTCACTTAACTGTTTCGTATGGCTATGATGATGCAATAACAGCTGTCACAGGAAAAACGACTGAATGGTATCTTCCAAGAGTCTGGCTTGAGTTGAGATAGGGTTGTAGTCTTTTATCTGTAGGAATAGGGTAGGGGTGTTTTTGCAGTAGGGGAATAGGGAAGTAGTTGACATTAGGAAACAAAAGGAATTGATCTTTCTGTGTAATAGGGATCTTAGTTGTAGACTTAGTTGCAACAGCTGTGAAGGACAGGGCCATAACTGGATTAATGGTGATTGAATAATCTTGGAAAGAAGACCCATGAGGCATATTACAGTGACGCAGGTGCAAACTTTAGTAGGAATTTTCAGGTGCTGAAAGCTCTTGATACCAAAGAAAGGTCTCTTTTCTCCTCTCAGAGAATGCTTGTGCATACTTAAACATGCAGGAGGTGTCTATATCTATACAATTAATAGCAGTATCTTCTACCTGTTTAAGTGTGTCCTCAACCTTATTTGTTTTCACATGTGGTAGACATGTTCACAAAAAGCTCCTGTGTCCCTTGTCTGTAAGTCTTCACCTGTCACATGGTTAAGCTCTTGCCAAAGAGTTTGCAATAGAAATAAACTTTTACATTGCTTGATGGATTCCGTTGATAAGGGAAAAAAATTTAACACTTTTTCTTCAAAGCACATAAGGTGTACTGAGCTGGGTTTGCGTCTGAGACTGCTGTTTACATTGCAGTGTGTCCATACACATGGCCTTGTCCTGTAATTGTCATATAAAATGTGACACTGCTTTTTGTACTGCTGAAAAGGGAGGAACCATTCTTAAAAGTAAAGATGGAGGGGTGGGATATCTGAAAAGTTTTATGCCACAGTTCCCAAAGATCATGAAGGAAAATAATGCTTAAGGTGTTGACAAATAATTTGATTGTGTGAAGTACGGAACAGTTAAATACAATAAAATATGCAGTTGCATGAAAACTAAATATGCAGAACCTTTGCAGGCTTGTAGGTAAAGAATTTGATTTAAAACTTAACTATTTGTGCATACATAGAATCAAAAGAAGTGTGTCTGACATACAGTATTTTAATTTAAAATGACCCTATGTAATATTGACTTTTCAGGTACAGATTAGGTGGTATGGTATTACCAACTTTTAAGGAATGGATAGAAAAAACCTTTGGAGCAAGTCTGGAGCACAAAACTACCTCTAGAGTAAGTAAATAGCTGAACCAGTTCCTTTTAACATTAGTCTTGGTGATAATCAAGGCCACATTGTTAAAGATTACTCAGCTGTTGTCCTGAAGGTCACGTTGCACATGATTTAAATAGCGTATTAATACCTCGGAGTTTTTGAAAAGGTGTTCTATGTGAAGGGTTTGATGTCTTAGCATGACTTGTGGTTCCAGGTTAGCTTGTACTTCTGTTGGAACAAAAGTCTCTAACACAGGGAGGTTTTTTGTCCTTGTTTGTTAAGTTGCTCTTCAAGATTGTAGAAACTGTTTGCTTAGAGGGAAGTGTTTATGCAACTTCAGTGTTGTTCATGATCACAAAGATACAGTGAAGTTAAATCATGCTGTGTCTTCAGTGTATTTAATGATATCCAAGTTCTTATTTGACAATAAGTTTTTTACATGTCTGGGTGCTGAAAACAGGCAACCAGAACTGAACTGAATGTTTTCAGAAAAAAAAAAGTTTCTGCATGTTTTCAGAAAAACAACACTCAGTGTGTTCTTGGTTTTGTGAAGCATCCATGTTTTACTTTTCTTGAAAAGTAACTCATGTCAGTCCTAACTGCCTGCTAAGAATTCCTTTGTGGCTGCAGATTCCTGACTAGATACCTGCTTAAGCAGTGTTGGAAGCAGGCTGTGCTTGTCCATTGACTATAGCAACCCTGCTTTGCATAACAATTTTGCCAATTTCTTGGGTGAGTTCAAGATTGCATTTTCTCTGAAGTAGATAATCTTATAGAGCCTGAAAACTCAAACGTTTATTGGGTCATCTGTTGATCAAGACATTCTTTCATCTGCTATGACTTGCAGGATCTCTATCTGCCAATATATTTTGGAAAAAATAATCTTGATGTGTTTTCCTTGACCAGGATTGGTTTTAACTGGTAGCTGCTTTAAACTATTAGCTGCTTTAATTTGCTGTGATCAGAGCTCCTGAGAGACATTGTTCCCTCTCTACATGTAGAGGAAATGCAGAACAAAGTAGAGTTGGAGTACAGGAGCAGATTATTGAATAGTGTCTTGATTCCACAGCATGTCTTGCAAAACAGCTTTTCTGGATATCTGCCAGCAATGTTGAATGCTTTCCTGTTATGTTGTGCCCCTCTGGTTCTGATGTTCTTGTTGCCCTCTGAAACCGGCTGACTACCTTGACACGCAATAGGACTCTCTGGAGTCTCCAGTATGTATCTGGACTTCTTATAGCTATCCTTAATTACTACTGCAGGTCCTCCATTTTCATGTCTCTGTCATAGTTCCAAGTTGATATTTCAGTTTGTTATATTTGGTTTGTCACCTTCTACTATAATCGGAGCATAAAGGAATTCAGGTATAGGAACAGCAGTAGGAGAGGAATCTCTTGGTCCATTTGTCTTTTTGTCATCTCTTCCTGTCTCTGTTCTATTAGACTGGGGGGTTCCCTGTGGCATGCATTTTTTCTGTTATAATTAACAACAGTAAATGTACCTGCTTCTCTGCTCATGGACTAATGATGTTTTTTTCTTTCAGACTCTGCTTACCACAGAGCAGTATAGACCTAGTTCATATGGGCTTCCTGTCTAGCCTTTCAGTGTACAAGTCTTAAAATATTTCAGTCCCATAAGAATAAAGGCATATTTTTATTTGTCTTTGTGTAAGATTTATATGCATGAATATATGGATGAATATTAATTTATCAACCTTGAAGATGGAAACTAAAGGATTAAAATACTTGTGGAAGAGAGATAAGAAAAAAGATACTTAAAACCATCTACAAGAAATTGTTATAGCTTTAAATAGTTTGTGTTTCGCTTATGGAGAATAAAGAGCTTCATGCATTTGATATTCTTGAAATGATCTGAAATAGTTCTGTCTATGGAAATCCATGAGGAAACCAAAATTTTAAATAGAAAATGTAAGCACACAGCTAGCAGGGTTTTTTTTTTTAAATGGTTTAAAGATCTTTATTTAGTACCTACTTGTTTGTTTCTCGTGTTTCCCAAGTTTGTCAGAGCTCTGCTCTTTGTGTTAGCAAACACAACTGTGTGAATGTGCATTAATAGCAGAATAGTAGGAGCTAAGGGCAGCAATCCAAGACCTGACTTCCTCTATGCTTATTGTGTCTGGCCTCTAAAATTGTGATAGCTTAGTGGCAGTGAACCTCTTGCCTAAGCAACACTTAATCTCAACAACTGTGTTTGTAGGTGTCAAAGTGAGTATGTTGGAGGGAAAAACCTTTTTCTCAGATTTCTACCACCTTATTTCAAGAAGTTTAATATTATCCTTTAAGCAAGTCAGAACAGCACACATCCTCTTCCAGAAATCAAGTCATTGTTAAAACTATGTTTTTACTAAGTCATATGTTCCATATGAAAACTCTGAAACAAACACTTGACTATCCTTTTGAACCTCTGAACATTGTTAGCTATCATTCATGAAAGTATCTCACGCAGATACTACTTTCTGACTTATCCCTGTAAGTACTCTTTAATTTCTACGCAACCGTATGTAATTTCTGGTAGAATCATAGAATGGTTAGAGTTGGAATGGATCGTAAAGATCATCTACTACCAACCAGTCTGCCACAAGCAGGGTCGTCTTCCACTAGACTAGGTTGCTCAAAGCCCCATCCACACTGGCCTTGAACATGGGCTGGACACTTGGAGGCAAGTTCCATCAACATGGATCTTTTAACTACCTGAAATCTTTCCTGTTGAAGGTTAAATCTTCGCTTCTTCACTACTTTGAGGCTCAACCCATGCAGAATGTACTGCTGCTGTGGTGGCATATGGGAGACCATTAACCTCTATTTTCCATGCTGTTAACTTGGTAACTGATGCTATCATCAAAGCTTTTATCTTAAGATGCATGTTCACAAAAACTATCAGCTATTCTGGAGGTCATGTAGAGCAATGATAGGCAAAACTGCATTCCAGGGAAGAAAACTTGGATGGGTGGGTATACTTTTTTGTAGGAGGCTGAAACTTGAGAAGGTAAAAGAAAAGTGAATTCAGTGTTGCTGTTTTCTCCTTGTACTTGTCAAGAACCATAGGCTCGGCTTGTCAAAGAAATGTCTTAAGTTTCTTTGACTATGCAGAACAATTAGTACAACATGTGGTTTGATTGTATGGCTGTAAGTAAGCTCTTTCTGGCATCATTAGGCGGGCCCATAGTCTTGCTTGATGGCTTTATAACAAAATTGCAAGAATGTTCTTCTGTTTGAGGTGAAGATAATTTGTCAGCAAGGTATTCATGAGAGATACCTGAAAGCACTGCATTATGTTTTAACTAATTTTTGTGCAACTCCTAATTTTTAAAAGCGTATTTAAAATAAAAGATGGAGTAGTGAAAAATTTTCAGTTGTCTTGTTCTTGAACTTGAGGAACTTTGATAATCAGAAATAAGATTCTTGACCAACGTTTTCTTTGAAAATAAGAGTTGAAGTAAAAAGTTAGGTTTTGGTCATAAGAGAAGCTTTATAACTAATTAAAGAACTCCTTAATTAGAGGCCATCTGTAACGGACATATTCCTTTAGGGATGTTACCCATAGAAAAGTATAAATTAATTTATTGGCTCTATTTTTAAGGAGCAAAAAAGCATGTTGTTTTTTGGAACCTTCAAAGCACTTGAGAGCTTTACATTTAATGTCTGCAAAGATCTTATTTTTTTGGAACTGGATCCTGTGAAGAATCCTCATTCTCTAAGTGGGGTTAAAAAGTCAACACATGGACTATGTTTTTATGTACCTAAAGTGGATGTCAGAAAAGAGGATTAAATGGCTACGTCTGCACTTTGAGAAGCCATAAGAATACTATATGAGACATCAGTTTTAAGGAACTGGAAGAATAGTTTATTAGAAAACTTTAAGCAGGGGTTCTCCCTATGAGCTTAGAGACACTTGATTCAAGGCCGGTTGGTAAACCGGAATACTAAGTGTAGCTTCTCTAAAAGAAAAGCTTTTTTTCCTGTAAGCATTGTTCAGGACTTCTAGCTAGAGGTTTCTGCATCACCTCCATGTTAGTGGCTGAACATGGATTTTATAAAGCCTTTCTGATGTGTGAGGTCTGCTTAAAGTATGCTAGTTATATTAAATCAGTCAAACGTAGTCTTGCCTTGCTTGGGAATTCTGATTAGGCTTTGGCCTGAGATGGATGTACGTGATAGGAAGAGTGGAGGTGGGTTGGTAGAAACAGAACTGTAACTAGAGGAATTTGCAGAGTGATTAGTTGCTTCACTACATATTTCTCTGTACCACAGAAGGAACTTATATTCAAAAAGGAGTTATGACCTTAAATCTCTACCCATTTATCAAGAGGAGACTTTCTAGTTCTGTTCAAGCAGCTGTTTTTCTTGGATCTTGGGAAGAATTAAAAAAGATATTTTGTTCAGTATGTACTCATAAGCTAGAGTATTTTTCCAAATTTCTCAGGAGGAAAAAGGATAAGAATGTACTACTGAAATAAAACTCCCTGTGTGCATCTAGTCAGCTGAGTACCAGGTGGGATTAGTAATTGAAGATGAGGAAGAGGACTTCTATAGTTCTGGTCTTAAATGATTGTGTTTGAGTATAAGTTAGCATTAACTTGTCTTACTATTTCTGTTCTACAGAAGTGCTGTAAGAGTGAACTTACCCTTAATGGACTTATTTTCTTATATTGTAGGCATCCTTAAATATTAATGATGTACCTCCCTCCATTGCAAATGAAGAATTTCTTCAGGATCTTAGAGCCACTAAAATCTCATATTCGCAGGATGCAGAAGATAGGGTATTCAGAGCTCATGGTAAGAGAACTGCATTTAAGTAACTGCTGCTTTTGATGCTTCCTTGTTTGAACTTGTTAACTTGCTGTTTGTGTTTCAGGTCACTGCCTACATGAGATATTTGTACTCAGGGAAGGAATGTTTAAGCGAATTCCTGATATAGTTGTATGGCCTGGTAAGCTTTAATTGTCTTATTCTCCCTTCTGATCTGGGAGGCCATTGATTACTGATCTCCTGTGCTTTCTTGTTATGGGGAAGCTGTCTCTTGGTTCACTGACTTCACTCATCTTTACAGAAACTGAAGGAATTTTCTTATGAATGGTAGTCATGATTATTTAACATCTGGATTGCAAGTTGTGCCTGTGAAATCCTATCACTTCATGGGGAAGTCAAATTTATTATTTAATGTAGCTGAAGTTTCTATTGACAGCTGAATTCATGACTTAAGTAACCACGGTGTAATTTGAACTCGTATGTTCACCAAAAATCATGTCTAAACAGCTGTCTAAACCTTGTTTTTTAAAAGAGTATGTGATGGTAGAAGAGTAGTGAAATCCTTGTACTAAAGAGCTTTGATTTGCGACATGCTGTACTTTAACAAAAAAAAGTAACACCTATAACTCCTATCAGAACACTTTACAAAGGGTCATTGACTTGAAGAAAGAGCAGTGCAATCTGAGTACAGGCTAGGCCCACTTTAAATAGAGTAATAACTAATGCTGATGTAGGTAATGTGTAGCAGAAAATATACTTGGTTCTATCTAGTAAAGGTTACAAATATTTAAATTGATAGGATTTTATTTGCACACTTTGTGAATTTTCTACTTGAGTCATGTTTCTATGATCACTAGGAACTACTTTCCATGTGCTGTTCTTCAGTAGCTAACCAAAAAGTCATTTGATTGTCAGTTTCTGTTCAGCTGAATGAATCCAACTCTTTCCTTACCTTTAACTCCTTCTGATACTTTAATAGCTGAACTGCATTAGGAACCCCAGTATTTCTGACAGAACTTAGCTTCAGCTCAGTTTTGCTTCCTTTTACTTAGGGGGGAAAAAATTCATGTATGAGAAGTATAAAAAGAGGCACTATAAGATACATCTCATTACTTGAGGACAGATACTGACATGACAGAACTGGTGACTATGAACACCACTTGCCGCAGCTTTATTTTGTGCAACTCTAAAAGTAACTGAAATTAAATGATTGACTACCTTTGTTCAAAGCTGCTCTGTATAGAAAGAGCAAAGTTGCCAGAGTTCATAAGCATATTTATTCAGTCCTGCTCATTCTCTGCTGTTTGCACAAACTCATGTATGTACTGTATTTGATCTATTTTTGATACTTTTCCTTGCCTGTGCACAAGTATTTCTGCTTTCCTCTTTGACCAGATACAGAATGCATTCTGAAAAAGTAAAATTTCTCCAGCAGCTCTACTTTTGAAAGAAGAAAAAAATGTGTTGTTCAGCTCTCAGAAGAGACTTATTTCTCACTTAAACTGGACGGCCTATTTTCAATAAAAGCTTTAAACTTGATTTGTTCTTCAAGGTACCTAGATTAATTGTGAACTGTTTGGTGGCTCATCTTGCCCTGAGAATTTGCAGGAGATCTCAGTCCAGTAGAGCAGGAGTCTAAGGTTGTAGTTAGTTCTTCAAATGTAGAATTGTTTCACATCTAAACTTTGCTCTGGGACTCTCATACTTCTGAGCCCAGCTCTTATTTAGTGCCTGACTCTTTGAAATGTTTTCCTTGCTCGTGTCAGAAGAGGAGCTGCTGCTTATTCCGACTGCAATATTTAGTACTAAGCACAAATAACAGTACTGAGCACAAATCATGGTCTTTTATTTTTAACTCTTTGGACTTTTTTAGTTTGCCATGAAGACGTAGTTAAAATTGTGGAATTAGCCTGCAAACATAATCTCTGCATAATACCATTTGGTGGTAAGTGTTATGAAATCTCAAATCTGTTTAACATTATTAGTGAAAACTTATTCTACTTGAATTCAATTTAAATATATGATTTTAGTAATATATTATACCAGTAATCCAATAGATTTTTATTAAATAGTGTTTTAAGTGTGGTCTTAATTTTTTATGATCTTGCAATATTAAAAGCTGCTATATTCAATTTAGTGGAAATCATTAAAAGTGTGTCAACATCTTGAATATTTAATGTGTTAGAGGAGTGATTATATGAAACTGAAATCTACCTCTGTGCCTTGGAAGTCTTTTAGGAAATAAGAGATTCAAATATCTCTTGTTAGGGTATCATGGTTTTGGATGCATTACTTGTGCTCTGTTCCCAGAAACATGTATAAATTAGGGTTTTTCTGTTGTACTGTTGAAGCTTATACATCCAGGGAGGATTGTGGTCAGAGACTTGTACTGCAAAATCATTAGCCATAATTCTAATTTCCTCTTAGACATTGTTCAGTTGGAAAATTAGAGTAGGGACTCCTGTGGCAAGGGGTTTTCAGGAAATGTTCCAGGTACAGAGTGCAGGTAAAGGCCTGTATAATCTGTGTATTCGCAAATACTCAGATCTCTCAAGAATTTCTAAAGGACATTTCTAAAGGTTTTTTTTTTTTAATTGTGGATGCTTATTCCTCGAAGCCTGCTGAAAGAGTGGCAAGCTACCTCATTTTGACTTAGAGCTCAGGGAGTGCAGGATGTTGTCTTTCATGACCTCATTCTGTGAGAAGGTTTTTCTTTAGAGTTCTTAATTTTGTGGGATAGATCTGTGTGGTTTACGTGGTACTTTCTTATGCTGTAGGAGTATACTGCCTGTAGAAAGGATGTTAATTATTTGAGAAGATGAGCATGTCATTTGAAGACAATACTAAACTAATGGAGCTGGTTTCTCCCCGAAACACTCTCACCCTTATCAGATTCTTGTGGAGAGCTGTAAGACTGCTACGAGTCACTTTTGGTACCAGTAAATTGATATAGCTGAGAGCAGCAATATTGGCTATCTCTTGTTCACTGACCACAATACAGAATGATCTTCAGATTGTTTTCCAAGTCTGTTTATACTAAACGACAGTCAACTTCTGGAGTTATTTCTATAGGGGTTGGTATGTAAAGAAAATGACACCTTTCCTATCACTGGAAACAAAGGTGATGGGCTTTACTGCTCTTGGAGAGTGTTTTATTAGTTAGCACTGTCTCTGTACTTGCCATTGGTTGTTCTTCTGGTGGCCTGTTGTGGATCTCTTTAACATCCTTAATCTCTTGTTTCCTACAGTTTTTGTAGTCTGAGAAGCCAAAGGCTTCTTGGAGGCTATTCTGTGATCTCCTATAAAGAATACATTAGAAAACTCCAGAGAACTTTGACATTTGCTTTTATACTTTTTTTTTTTCAGTTATACCCTTTCAGTTTCTTTCTTGCTTTCAGATAAGTATTGCTGAATTAGGTAGATTACTTAAACCAAATTTAGGGGTAGAAGTGTAGTGGCTTCCATAGTGATCTCAAAAGAATAGATCAAAAACATAGCTATCTATGTTTCTTGGATAGCTTTGTTATCACTTATCATTCTTTGTTTTAAAACTCTACTTTGGACTTAACAGAAGTGGCTGAGATGGTCACAGAATTTCATGGTCTGTTACTGAGTACTGTTAAAGCGTTGTCAGCTTCAATGCTGCCTTGATTTTGTGAAATCCAGTTTGGGAGAAGCGGCAGCCTTAAAAGGCTAATCACTAGCCTCAAATAGTTAATAAAGTAAAATCACAGAAGTTCAATATCGGGAAGGAGGGAGAGAGGGTCAGTATTTGAAGAAAAGCTACTTGAGAATGTTATGATCATAATGTCACTCCCATATTTGCAGGGGGGACAAGTGTCTCTAGTGCACTTGAATGTCCCGAAGAAGAAAAAAGAACAATTGTTTCTCTGGATACATCACAAATGGTATGTCTCTCAATTTTTTGGTGTTTTTGTTTAAAGTTACCTTACAGTCATTAGAGAATGACATTTCTTTCTTTGCAAGAATAAAGTAGGAATGCAAATACATACTGTAGATGATTAAATTGGTATTTCTTCAGTTTAAGTGATATTTTGCTACTACTAGCCCTGTACTACTTCATAAGACCTGTATATATTTAATAAGAAAAAAGTCACCATTAAGCCTTCTTATAGTAGCTTTAAGTGAAAATCAGAGGAAGCAACTATTCTTCTATGTTGGAACTTTGTATGTGAGGTTAAATAAAAGGCTAAGAAGTAGTTATTTGTTATTGCAAATTTCACTAATTTTTGCATACTTAAAAATACTTAAAGGTTGGTAAGGTGACCTAATATCTATAAATCAACTTGAAGGATCAACTTTAAGGAAGAAGCCCTAGATTTTTGTGTAGATAGCATCTTGAGAATGTGAAGTTCCTAGCTTTATGGCAGTCTAGAAATTACGTTCTGTAAAATTTAGTGCTAATGTTCATTTTCCAATTATGAAGGACCTTTATACTTTGAAATTGATAGTTTTATGGCTACATGGTAATGAGATGCTTCAGAAGCAACTCTGTATCTACTACTTCTGAGCAGTAGCTGAGCTTAATAACTCCTTTAGCCTTGAAGATAAGACCTCTCTCTACTTAGTGGTGTTTCAGTTAAACTTGTTGTTTCTCAGTGTTCTGGCAACAAAGTGATCTTCTCTGCAGAGGTGGCAATTGGTTTTTGAAGCAAGCTCTTTGGGTGTCTATGTGGAATGAAATCCAAAGAGTACAGTACTGACTCAGACCTTCATTTGAACTCATTGATTCATAAGGAAATAAGCAAAAGTCTGTAATTTTGATTCTTAGTTTTGATTGGCTTTTCAACAGAATCGAATTCTCTGGATAGATGAGAAAAACTTAACAGCTTGCGTTGAAGCAGGCATTGTTGGACAAGATCTGGAAAAACAGGTATTTTTAACTTGTCAAGTGTCTAATATTTCTCCATATTTTTCTACCTGTTCCTCATGTCTTGTCTAAATCATTGAATTCCTGCTTAACTCATGTGTGTTTTCTTGCAGACTTGTGCGGTAAGCTTTATATGTGTGGCTATGAACCGTATCACACTGAATGTTGTATTTGACTCTTAAACTTTTTTCTTTTTAACTCTAGCCACAAAATACAACTACAGTAATAAGTTGACAGTTCATAGGACGTAATGCTATGCTTTCTATTTCAGACCTTAAATACAGCTTTGTGGTTGCAAGGCATGACGTTCGGTACTAATTACCAGAAGTTCAAATTGCCATTGTGTTATGAATGCTTTAGTCATTTTGGCCAGAGGCAGTTTCCTCAAAGCTTAGGCCATGTAGCAGACCTGCAGTTGTTGCTGCTTCTTAAGACCGGCTACAGGAGAGTAGCAAAAAATGATGGAGAGTTGCCCAACACAAGAGCCCAGTGGAAGATTAGATGACCTTCACTTCTAAGTGACCTCTAGTGCCTTTTGGTTGTAGTTTGAGATGAGCTACAACACCCTTTTTGGGGTCTCTCTTGATGCTTCTGAATAATCAAGAAAGTTGTGGATGTTTGTTACTATTCTTCAGTATGTGCTGTTCTGCTTATTTAAAAAAAAATAAAATTCTAGAACTTGAATTGTTTGATAGCCAGCAGTTGTCTAAACATTTCTAGTGCCAAAATGCACTTTACAAATATGCAGAGATCTGAAGGGTTTTTTGAACTTCTATTTCCCAGACCACTTTTTAGAAAAAAGCTTGTCATACTCGACTAACAGAGCTGTATATAATGAGAAGGATAGCCTTTCCTGCCTCTTATTTTATTTTCCCTTTTATCATTTGATCTAATATTTTACCCTTTCCAGATATGTTTCTTTAAAGCTTGGGATTAAAATGCAGAGAACATGTTCTATGCATTTAATTGACATTTTTCTAGGGTAGTAGTTTGATATTTTACTACTGTCAAGCCTTTAAATGGCAATACTTTTTCCTTTCACTGAGAGAAAGGGAAATATTCCTATGCTGCTTATAGCTCTCATAAGCTGAAATACTACTGTTGTAGTTATTTATTCTGAATGTTTTTGATAAAAAAATCTTTTTTTTTAATCAGCTTTTTGACTATGAAATGAGTACTGGTTGTCAGTTTGTTCAATATGGAGTATAAACTAGTGTTCATGCAAAGGTTTTAATGTACAGAGTGACTCTGAGTGCATGAGGGCTTCTATGCAATTCCTTCAAAATCAGATCATCCTATGTAAAGTGTGTGTATATATATTTTAAAACCTCTTATTACATATACCGGAATTCTAGTATTACTAGCAAATGGAATGTGATTAAAGCTGGGACTCGAAGTTGTGCTTGTTTTGTGTGGTACAATCTGAGCATAGCTATGATTTAATATTATAGTGAATCACAGAATCACTTAGTTTGGAAGGGACCTTTTAAGATCATCTAGTCTAACCAATGGAAAAAACAAACAACAAAAAAACCCAACCACCAAACAATAAAAAAACACCACAGACAAACAAAAGAACCACACAAACCCCACACCACACCCCAAACAACACTAACCCAACACTAATCTAATGCAGACTTCCACTGAAGTACAGATAGAATGCAGATATATGTTTGGTCTGTGCAAAGAGGAAACTGATTAAAAGGCTTTTTGGTTTGCAGCTTGCTAGTATTAAGCAAGCTTTGGATTGGAGGCTAATCCAACTTCTCAACTTCTGTTGCCTTAAAAGACTTTACCAGCATTATTTAGGAATTCTTCAGTGAAGAGATTTGGTGCCTATTACTCTGTTCTTCATTTTTTGGGTGCTGAAGTTACTTAGCAGGCTATCTCATTTGCACGTATCATGAACCTTATAACAGGAAATAAATTTTAAACAGATCTGAATTCTAAACAAGTAACAGATTTGGAAAACCTGATATTTGACAAAAGATAGACTGTGTTATGAGGCATTCAAAATTAATATACACTTCACACATTTGTCTGCCTTAGCTAGTGTATCTAGGGTGATTAGGACATTATTTCCTGTGGGATGAGAACTCCAGATATTAGTGAGCTCTATAGAGAAGCCTTAAGCTACTTGTTTTTATCAGAACAGAATATGGAATAATAGCTGATAATGAAGGCTAAAGGTGACAAATGGCTAATGAAGATACAACAATATTTGATATTGGGTTTTGTAATAAGCATTATCGATCAGATCATGATTCTATAGGAAAAGCTAGTGTGTTCATATTTTCTGCATGAGGCTGTCTCTTGCATCTGCAAAGTACATAGCATTCTCTCCCCTGTCCTGTGCTCTTAGCACATGCTGTTCATGCACAGGATTCAAGGAGTTTAGGCCTAGTGCTTTGTATATGCACAGTCAGAAGTTTTCAAAACCATGGTCTTCTGCTGTGCTTGTATTAATGCAACTTCTAGAAACTGGTAAGTTGTAACTGAAGTCAATTTCTTGTCATCTTAGGGAATGAGGGAGGTGCAGGCTCCAACCCTTCCCAAATATGTGACCAGTGAGCATCTAAAGCCATGAGCTTCTCTGGTATGAGAGGACCGTGAGCTAGATGAATCACCATAGACACTGTGTCGAAGTGACTTTCAATCATTTTTAGTTAGAACTACTTTGTACAACAGAACATAGTTAATGATCCACTTTATGTGGTATACTTGAATACCTGTGTCCACCTGGATTGTTATCAGTTGGTCAGTGCAAATTGATCATCTCAAATACATTAACACAGTTATCACTTAATGTGATACTGTTGGGTCTTTAATCCTTCCTGTCCAACAGCTTTGGTGTTGCGATTCTGAGTGCATCCAATCAACCTCAGGTGCTGTGCAGATGGCAAAGCCAAGCTAATACAGAAAAATGAGAAACAAGTGACTACTTAACGTACAGGACTGTGTGAGCTGCATCACAAATAGTTGACAGTGTTGCATACAGGAAGCCCAACCAGATGGCTGTATATTAAAATACATCACTCCTTGAGAGAATTAAGTACAGGCAATTTGCTTACATTTTCTGCAGACCTGCTGCGTATCACATTAGGATAGAAAGAACAGGAGATTAAGTGCAGCATTTGTGCAAAGTTGGCAGTTACTTAGTTATAATTTTTTTCCATATGTAATTGACTTCACACCTTCTTATGAACAATAGAGGTCTTAGTTTTAAAATACGGGGGAGGAGTATTCTAGCTTGATATGAAGCACAGTGTCTGCACAGTAGAAACAGAATCAATTTGTATTTCACTTACACATCAAAGACAAAACTTGAGCCTGAATAAATGAGGGTGTGTTCAGCATATGTAATTTTTTTTAAAACAAAAACCAACCCTAGAATATTGATATTGAAATGCAGGCTCTGTAGAATGTGTTTTTTCCTTTCTTTAGCTTGCTGAAAGTGGCTTCTGTACAGGCCATGAACCAGACTCCATGGAGTTCAGCTCACTAGGAGGATGGGTAGCAACACGGGCATCAGGCATGAAAAAAAACATCTATGGAAACATTGAAGATCTGGTAAATAGTCCTAATACTTTTCCTAATTAATTGTCTTGTTCAGAGGTTTAACTTTTATAGTGATTTGCAATAAGAGGGGAAAAAGCATAGTAAATTGTGGGTCTTTTAATTGATACAGTTGTGGCATCAAATTTTTGTTTGCTTGCTTTTGTTATTAGTACTAATAATCCTTATCACTGATCTAAAAGTCACTTTCATTTTGGTTCTGTCTAGCTTAAAGAGTTGTGTTACCCTGTCCTGATTCTGGTGCCTTCTTCCGCCATTTCGTGCTCTTGATTAATTCAATGTAATAATCCTGTCATATTTTTAGAGTGATTACAAAAGACCCATGTTCTCTCCTACCTGTTGTGTGTTCCTGAAGTTGTCTAGTTGGGTCATCTAACTAACAGCAAGCTAGCTCTTTCTACCTTCCTACCTCCCTGTAGGCTAGCAGTTTCTTCAGATCAGTAGCCTCATCTCATTGACCATGTGGAGGTGAAATCTGATGCCACCACATGGTCTGTAGGAACCCTGAGGAAGGAAGGAATGGACTGGGTGTGGCAGTATTCTGCTCTTGAATATGTTTTAAGCATTTAAATGGTTCATCTTTATATTAATCCAGATAATTTGTTTTTCAAAGCATACTTCTAGATTTAAATATCTACCTTTTCTGTTATAACAAATTTATTGAATATATTGAAGTTAAATCATCACTGTTCAGGCTTTGCCTACCTTTTTGCTTCAAATTTCAGCTTTCATAATTTGTACAATAGCCCTTCCACATGTGGATTTTTTTATCTTATTTCTTGCAGCACAATCTAGGTGTTGTATCTCCATCACCTCAGGCTTCTTCATCAGCTCATAGTTCACAGATATGTTTGTTATGTGCGCAGATGTGATGCTTTACTATCAGTGGCTGAGCTTGGCAAGAACTACACAGGTTTTATTCATTAGTCCTGGCTGAACTAAAACTACTAGTACTTAGAAAGTGTCATCTGTCCCTTACTGCCTGAAGTGTTACTGAATGGTATAGTTTTGCTTGTACTGGGAGATGTGAAGCAGAAGGCTTTTCTATCATGCAAGCATACCTCAGGCTAAAACAGCTTCTGAAAATTTCATTAGGAGGAAATAGGATTGAAAATTGACTCAGAACAGTTCATGAGTTTCAAAATGCCACAATGAGAGAGTTTCGGGGAAGTGTTTACCTTCTGAGGAAACTTTATATCTGGAAACGGTGTGCTATGTAAGCTGCCTAAAATTCACTTATTGCAGAACCAACAGTTCGTAAAATATAGTGAAATTCCTGAACCACTCAGAGCAGGATGAAAATTACTTAGCTACCTGTGCTTGCAAGTTTTAAAGCCATTAGTTGAAACTGTGTAATTCTGCTTCATTACAGGCTTCACTTTAAAAAAAAAAAAAAAGCCCCAAATCCACACTTCCTTGGTATAAAATAATTGAATAAAGAATTAAAAAAAGTGTCTGGTCTCTGTATTGCATGTGGATGAATAAAGCTGGACGCAATACCACTGAAAAATATTTTAAAAAATGAACCTTCTAGCCTTACATAGTCTTATGGCAGATTTAATAGTGATAATCTATTTCAGAAATCTTCTGTCTTTCTTCCTAATATAAATATTTATGTACCAACTGATGACTGAATTATATTAACTTTATCAATTATCAGTTCCAAAACAAAACTTAGGAAAAACCTAAATTCTTTTTTACTCTGAAGTACTATATAATCCTGGATTAAAATCCTAGTACTGATAAAGTACTGTCTACAGTAAGAAACAGAACAATTTTAACTGGTGCTGTCTGCATGTAGCCAATAGCTGATTTGATTTGGCATAGAACTGAAAACAATCTGTTGTGTGGGAAACCATGCTATGTTAGAAATAATCTGAGGACTGTTACAACAATCATCTCCAAAGTTCTTGGTGCTGCCTAGAAATGTCCAAAGTCTACAAAGCTGAATAATATCAAGCTTATTATACATTTTGTTGAAAATAAATATAATTTTAAAAAATCTGTGCTTTGTGCTAGTATTTATAGTCATTGTATATTGTTTGAACAGGTGATTCATATAAAAATGGTAACTCCTAGAGGAATAGTAGAAAAAAACTGCCAAGTACCTCGCATGTCAACAGGACCTGATATCCATCACTTCATTATGGGATCTGAAGGTATAAACACAGTAACTTCACACGACTACATCTTAATTCAGCTTCTGCTTGACTTGAGCATCTCTAATTCTGTGGCTTCCAGTGTGTCTATGGGTGGTGTTATGCAGACATGAATTTCTTGTGTTGAGATAATACATCGAGACCTTAATTAGGACTGAAATTAAGTGACTTTAAACAGTGCTTAAAACAGATCTGTGGAGTTAGCCTACAAGTCTACTGACAAACATCATGATTTAGAGGCTATCTTGTAAGAATTCACCACATCAGGTGGTGAATATTCAGGAGTAAATCACCTGCTACTGTGATACTGAATTCTTGGTATTTCTGATTTATATTAATTTACACAATCCTGATACCCAACTTAACATTTAACTTGTTGCAAGTAGATCTTGCAACACTTACTCACTTCTTGTTTGTTTTTTTTTTTTCCTGAAGGAACTCTGGGAGTGGTTACTGAAGTTACGATAAAGATTCGTCCAGTCCCTGAATACCAGAAGTATGGCTCTGTGGTCTTCCCCAACTTTGAACGAGGGGTGGCCTGCTTAAGGGAAGTGGCAAAGCAGGTAAAGAAAGGCTGGATATTGACTTCACTCAAGAACACAGATTCTAGTGTTAGGGATGTGCTGATGCTCTAGTCTGATTTCTGGCAATTGACAACCAAGGATTGGGGATAATGAGTCTTGTAAGTGTATGTGGTCCATGAGGCTTTTGGAAATGAAGCAATTGAGGATTGAGCACATCCTGAATTCATTCAGTATTCTGAGCCAAACTGTGGATGTGTCTTTTGATGGCTTTTTTTCTTTCAGTGAGACTTATTTACATATCTCAGCACAGAAAACTTGGCTTTGCATCTCCTTCAGTGGAGAGCTTTATTCTCAGATTAATTCAGGACTACGTGAAAGGGACCAGTATTTAAAGGAATTAAGTTGCAGCATACAAGTAAAAGGCAGTTGAATTTATAGCTCTGAGGTGGCAAAGGAATAAAAGCCACGTAATGGAAGGGTATGGCCTGTGTTTAAAACATACTTCCTGAAGCACAGAGACATGTTCAGGTGAGCTGGCTGTTTTGAGGTGGCATTGTGCTTACATTTTATTATTTAAATAGAGCCTTCTGAATGGTGTGGTCAAATGGTTTCAGGTAGCAAAACTGGAACATGGGTATCCCACTTATGTAGTGCTTTTCTTCACGGCTATGCTTCCGGACAAATTTTTACACTGGCTACCCTCTTTCTTCATGAGCTAAGACTAACTTTTCTTTGCTCTGTGCAAACCATAACAAATCATCTCTATGAATGGTGGAATATACCCTGAATTGGGGAAGTAATTTCGGAAATGTTTTAATTAATGCCAAACTAAACACAGCTTTACATTTTTTCCAGTGATTGGTCTAAATTAATGACTTAATGTTCCAAGCCAGATGTTCAAACTGGTATGTCAATGACATGTATATGCTAGTCAGCAGCACTTGCCAGTTCTTCTGTTGTGCTTCTACTGCTAGTGCTTGTTCTTCCTGTTAAAGGTACCTAAGCAGACTGTTTGGAAATGCTTAATCATATGGCTGATCAACATTTTAAGTCAATTAAGGAACTAGTGTTTTTCTCTAGCTATGGGCTTAGTTAGAAGAGGAAAAAAAGCACTATTAGCCACTTAGTGTTGCTCCATTTCTAAGCTTCTGTTGCTGCTGCTGCTGTTTCACTGCTTACTTGAGCCTCAACTACTTATTCCTCTCTTCTTTTGCCCCTTGCATCAATCTTCATAGTAATTACAATAATTCTTATCTGAAAAGCTGTTTCTTGTCCATATTGGTCTAATTTAATGTAACAATAACCAACCTGTCAGTGATGGGTGGGTTGGTTTCCTTTAAAACCACTCATTCAGCCTTCTTATGCCAACCTGCATGGTGAGCTTAGTTCTTCTTCCTTCTTCCTATTATTTGATATAATATATATTTATGATATGATGGAGAGTGGACGTGTCAGAATGAGTCAGAGGAGCCCTTCCATATCCATGTGATTAGATGAAGACGAGCATAAAATTTGGGCTCTGTCATATTCCTCTGACCATACATTTCCAATATGGCTGGACATGGCCATCACAGATTACACAATGTAGGTGTAGTTATGAACAGAAGTTTGCTTAATAGAAGGCAGCTATTATTTTCAGATTTCTGTATAGTGCAGAATCTAGATTAGACCCAGATATGTATTTTAATTACAGTCTGGCAGAGCATTAGTTTACTGGGTCTGGCTGGAATGGAGTTAATTTCCTTCGTAGCAGCTGTGTGGTGCTATGTTTTGTACTTGTGACCCAGTGTTAACACCAATGTTTTAGCTGTTGCTGAACAGTGCATGCACAGTGTCAAGGCTTTCTCTGTTTCTTGCTCTGCTCCCACCAGCAAGTAGGTTGGGAGTAGAGAAGAGGCTGGGAAGGGTGGCAGTTGGGACAGCTGATCCGAATTCACCAAAGGGATATTCCATACTGTATAACATCATAGTCAGAAATAAAACAGGAGAGGGGAGCTTTCCAGCAGTTGCCATTGCTTGGGGACTTACTGGATGTTGGTTGGCTGGTGGTAGTTGATTGCTTTTGCATCACTTTTTGGTGGGTTTTTTCTTATCTTGCTTATTAAACTGTCTTCATCTCAACCCATGAGTTTTCTCACTTTTGCTGTTCTGATTTTTCTCCCTGATCCTCCCTCTGGGAGGGAGTGAGTGAGCAGCTGTGTAGTGCTTAGCTGCCTGCCAGAATTAACCCACAACAATTAGACTTTTAAATGGATTTGTAACTTTACTTACATAGCAACATAAGCTTGATATTCTAATCAAGTATGGTATCTTTAGCGCATTATGTTAACTTAGAAAGACACTTAATACTTGAAAGTCAAAGATTTTGGTCTATTCCTTTGTTGGCTTGAGGTTAAACTGAAAATCCTCATTGCATTATATCTAGACATATCTAATAGTTCTTGCTATTAAAGTGAAAACAAGCTTATAGGCACCCCTTTTTAATTATGATGATGGTCATAGGGATCTGGTATCAAAGTGTGCTTTCTTGTATGCTATTAAATGAAAATTTGATTGTTACAGATTTCAGCAAAACTATGTACATAATCCTTTTATTCTTCCTCTCCCTCATTCCCCTGACTTTTCCCCCAAGAGATGTGCTCCTGCATCAATTCGCCTTGTTGACAATGCACAATTTCAGTTTGGTAAGTATGTAGATCTTCTTGGATGGATGCCTGCTTCCAATGGCTTTGATTTTTTTAATAGCTTAAGTCAGTTTTAGGTGGTAATGCTTTTGCTCAAAACTAGACAGAAGGCAGTCTCTGAAGTTCGAACTCCAGATAGTGCTGTAATGGGTACTTTCAGAAACAAAAGCCTGTCTTTGTCTGTGGGGAAACAGTATCGACTATAACATTCAGTAAAGAGCCATGCTTTAAATTTCATAGAAGCATCATGAGTGGCATACAGATTCCTTAGAGGTAGCAGGTTTTTTGAAGATATTCTGATGTGGGAATGATTGTTTGGATGGGAGAGAGACAATGATGTACTTGTCCAAAGTGAGCTGTCTGTTTTTAAAAGAAGCTCAGATGTAGTAAATGCCATAACAGTATGCAAATAAAACTAAGCTGTAGGCTTTAAGTATAGAAAGTCATTGAAGCTACTAGAACACTACTGAACCCAAAGATCCTGTGAAATTTCAACTAGTTCAAATACCTAAATAGGGCAATGCAGACATGCATCATTTTTGAGCACTTCTTACAGAAAGCTGTCATTTTAAACTGCAAGAAACTTGGCAAAATGTGAGTTCTGATTCAAGACACTCTGGAGAAGACCTACGGTTCCACTAGCCAAAAGCTAATAGTTTATAGAACTTGAAGGTCTTGCTGAGACTGTGCTATTTGGATTGTACCCTGAGGATGAAAATGCAAACGTGACTGACCTTGAAAACCTCTATTTTAATATTACCTGAACAAGTCAGAATTTCTGAAACTTCATTTGGACAGAAGCCTCAGTGATGAATCTTGACTTCAAATATAATTAATATGCACATATATTAATAGGCATATAATTAATACAAAAAAGTTGAACTCCTTTTTTTTTCTTCCCCCCTCCAAACCAAGGAAATCAGGATCTGTAAGACCTGAGAGGCCAGCAAGCCTTGCTGCTTGCTCTAGTCATTCTTTTGTGTTAAACTATTTCTCTCAGACAAGTACAAGAGAAGGCAGATACATTTGTCTTTCTCTTGAATTGGGATGAAGTTTGATCAGTTACAAGCTTTAAAGCCAGTATTGAATAAATCATTCTTCTACTTTTTAGCTTTAGTCTGAGGTTGTAGCTTATATGGTCACCTGTAAAACAGTGTTTCAGGTGTGTCAGTGTAATGTTGTTGACATTATAGGCTTGTTGACAAATAGGCTTAAATCCAATAGTTTTTACAGATTGTGACGTAATAAATTAATGTCTTTTTGTTACCTGGTGCTTTTTTGTGTGCTTGCTTAAGTCTGCTTGGAGCTGTACTCCTTGGTTTGCTCAAATCTGAGGAAAGAGTCTTTACTGAAGAGGGAAGGAGAGTAATCACTTGCTGAAGTTCATACTTTATTCAGGAGGAAATACTTTGTAAAGTATTTTAGAAGGAAGTATCATGTAAATGGTGCATAACTTTTTTTATGAATTGGGCTCACAGCGTGTAGGCCAGATGCAAGACTGTTAAAGTGAAGCAGTAATGGGAGTTCAGAAGTAGCTTGTGACTGAAAACAATGGAACAAACAGTAAAAGGCTTTCATCTCAATTAAACCCAGTCCCGAGGCAGAGATGTTAATTTAACAGACTCCAAGACACCATTTATATATCCTGGTAATTTTAGTTCCCCGTATGTGATTAAGGAAGCAATTACTAGCTTTATGTAGAAAATTTTGCACAAGTGACATAACCGTTAAGGAAAAAAATTGCTGAACTCCTAGCTTGCACCAGTTTTAGCTATTGGTTTCAGTGGTTTTGGCATAACTTTTTAAAAGGCCACTGATTTCTGCTTAGTTTTGTAGTGTAAAAAGTTTTCAAATTTTCCATGTGCCATATACTTGTGAATATATAAACTAGGGCAGCCTTAGTGAGTGTCAAATGAAATATTTGTGCACAGTTGTATGTTTGCCTTTTAAAAATTAATGAAAACCTTTTCCTAAATCAACTTTTAAATGATAGAAGTCTCTTTAATTATGATAATCAAAGTACTCCAAGTGATTCATGCAACTTTGACTACTAAGGTATTTTTTATTTGCCCATTGAAGTAGGAATTTTAAAAGCATTGTTTGCCTTAACGCACCTTTTTCCACTTTTTTGCCCAAGGTCATGCTCTTAAACCACAAGTTGCTTCCATATTTACATCATTTTTGGATGGACTGAAAAAATTCTACATCACAAAGGTAACTCTAGAGATTTAATACTGTTTGGAATTTTGCGTGTTATTCATAAAATTCAAGGTTTCTTGGTATACTGTCTCTAATGTAGCTGAGTTTGAGTGTAACAGATACTGCATTATATTATCAGTTAACTGGAGATTCTCAAGGTGGCTTAATCCAAAGTGAGATTATCTGTTTGGGGAGTTACTCCATGAGAGCTGTTCTCACTGGTCACATCTGTAGATGAGATTAATGTGCCTTGTCTAACAGTGTGTCAGTGACAGAGCAAGACTGAAACCAATTTATTTAGCTTCCAGTCTACTGACCATCAGTTAATGATGGAGCAAGGCTAACGCTTCACTATCTTTTCTTCTTCCCAGATTTTGTCAAGGTATGATCTACCTTGTTATTACAGTGAACTAGAATTTTAGGAGAACCTCAAAATGTTTGTCTTGAATTGCCCATATAAACTGGTTCTTTGTCTTTCTGGAATTCATCCCAATGAATACCCTTTTTAATTCAGAATTATCCAGTGCTAAAATGATTTCACTTAGGCTTTTGTATTAAATAAGTTGTCTTGTTACTAATTTTTTTCTCCAAACTAGCTAAGTAGACAGTTCCTGCAAATGTGGGTATTCAAACCATAGAGTGATATAGAAAATTGCATCATCCTAGATTTAGAAAGCTGTTAGAGGAGGGGGATAAACATTCCATTCTGATCTGATAATTTTGAGTTGTCTTCAAAGAGTCGGCTTGCTTGAGAGACAGTGGCTGGTGTTGATTCTCCTGCTTTTTCCTGTGCTACTGAAGTAGAAAATGCCATGTTTCTTGAGACTTCTTTTGCTAGGAAACATCTATTATGTATAGAGAGAACCTAAAAATTATTTTGCCTTCCCTCCCTGATCTGGTGTAGTGCAGGAATATCTAAAGTATCAAGCAACAAGATTGGTGTCAATTTAAAACAATCCTTAGCAATATCTGCCTCTTCTGTAGTCAGCAACAACCATCGCTGCTTTTTGGGATTTTGTATACCAATTCCAATTCTTCCACCTCTGCAGGAGAAAAAGAATTTGTGGAGAAACGAGATAAATTCTATGTAATACTGATGCAGAGATTCCAGGTTGGTGACCCATGTAGAGCTCATATGTCGGGGCTTAGTCCCCTGGTGTATTTGAGCAACTGCTACTTGGGAGGAGCTCCCAGCTGAGACGGGAGTAGAGAAAGGAGCAAGTTTAGTGACACTGAGACCAAGATACTCAAATCCATTTTATACTTACTTCCCCATAAAAATAAATAAATAGTCATCAGGATACAGAACACAGTGAATACTCTGTTCAATAAAAGAATGAACTGTTAGTTGTTGAACTGATACCACTTAAGAGAATAGGGACAAAGCCTTTCTGGTTTACTCCATGTAGTTTGGAAGCGTTCACTGAGAGATGAATGCAGTTGGTATTGTTTGTCTATTAGTTCACACTGTAGCTAGTTCCTCCAGTGCCTCTTACAGAAAACTGGAAGGCATTACCTGAGCATTACAGCCAAAAGGTGGCAGAATAGACGAATGGATTTATACTAGATGAAATACAAATGGCTCTAGAATGAGAAGGGACAGTAAATAGCATTTTACTAGACCTTTATTCCTGTGCTTGAGGTTTATCACTGTAGTAACTATTTATTTATGTTAGCAATGCTGGTTTTATACAACTAATGGATAAGACAGATCCTTTGCCCAGGGAAGTATATTCTGTTTTGCAGTAGTTTTCATGGTGGAGTTTTGTTGGGGTGGTAAGATGCAATATCTTTTTCAGAAATACCAATTTACATGTCTTTGGGAAATCACCATGCGGATTTGAGCCATTTTGAGATATTTTGCTTCCTTGCTGTTTTGTTGGTGTTTTTTTTTTGACCCTCTTGGTACCTTCAGTTATCTTCCAGTGCAGTTAATCTGTTCAGTTAAGGGAATAATAAAAGAATAGCAGCTAACTGGGATTTTTCTCAGCATAGCTGTTTTGAACTCTCAACTATTAATGTAACTTCATATAATCTTGCTTGTTACTTAGTAACAAGTTGCCAGAAGCAGAATAGAGACTGGAAGAAACAAACACTGCTGGAAAGGCAAAGGCTTTAAAAAAATAATTGCTGGTCAATATACGTAGTAAGAATAAGTTGTTCTGAACCATAATTTTTGTTTACCCTTTTTAACTGTGGTAAAAGTCATTAAACTTTGCAATTTTATATTCATCTCCATTCCTTCTGAAACCTGCTTAGTAGTACTGGTTCAACGGAGCTAAGTAATAATTTAAAAAGGTATGCAGAAAAAAAATAAGGCTCTTACTTTTTGGACTAGTTGTGAAGATACGACTTTTGACTGTTACTCCTGAAACAAAACCATACAGACAGCCTGACTATTAGTAAACTTGTAATAGTTTACAGGTAACTCCCTGTTACAAGTTCAGAAGTTATTTTTCTTCCATAGTGCTTTTCCCAGCACAGAGATTTTCTGTGATACACTGCTGATACAACTATTTTGAGAGCAGTGCTGTTTATGGACGTTAGTTATCTTCCTGCTTCAATGCAGAAAGAGTTGATAGACTATAAATGTCTTCCTATTGCTCAAAGCATTGAAGATCTGTTCTTTCTTCAGCATAGGTAAACAGTTGCTATGTGTATCATGCTTTTTAACAGGAGAAACAAGGTGACAAGTACTGTTATTTCAGTAAATGTTTGTCTTGTCAAGGAAAAACTTTATTGTTTTGGGAGTAAATTTTTGAAAGATGTTTTTTTCCTAAACTTTCCTTTTAGTTGCAACAACACTTATTAACCAGAACATGTGCTGTGCAGTATATTTGAAAGGTAAAAACTTGTTGCTTGCATTCTACCACATGAGCTGTGACACAATACAAAGTTTTCTCTCTTTGCAGTTTAAAGGATTTGATCCCAACATACTGTGTGTGGCTACATTGCTCTTTGAGGGTGACCGAGAGAAGGTTCTTCAGCATGAAAAGCAAGTTTATGATATTGCCACCAAGTTTGGGTATGCTTTTCAAAAAACTTTTTCATGTGAAGCTGGAAGTGAACTGTCTAGGAAAAAATAGGATGACTGTATTTTTATAGTGATTACTGTATAGATATGTTCTCAATTTAGTGGTTTGAAGTGGCAATAATTAGTTTCTGAATGTTCCCTTTGATAAATATGGCTTGTGGTGACTCTTAATATGAACTTTACTGAAAAAATTAAAGGGATGCAGTGAACTTCTGTTCCACAGACTGTTTTCTATTATTACAAATGAACAAAAAACATACACTGATGTGGTGGACTGAGTAGTGATCAGGTCATTTCTGTCCTTCACTTTGATTAAGCATGATTGATGAAAACCATCACTACCAGTGCGATTTGCCAAAAATATACCTTTTTCTTTTAAGTTATTGCTGGTATTGTAGTCTCACCTATTCAAATATACCTAAATATTGTTTTATCCATTTCAAGGCTATCCTCTCTGAAAGTTGTGCTCTTATTCTACCTTTTAAAAGAGCTTATGAAAGTGGGATTTCACATTCAATGATAAGAATAACACTGCTCTTTATCTTAAAGAGCATTTCAGTAATTCTAATGTTATATGCAAGAAAAGGCTTCAACTGTGAATCGCTTTGTGTTTTGATATTTCAAAATGGTGTATTGATAAGGGTGGGAACTTACCTGTTAGAAGATGATGCTGTCTGTGCTACTCAGTTAAGGCTATTAGTTAAGTGTTTAATAGTTTAACTTGGTCTAAAATGCTAACCAGTGTGATGGTCTGAAATGCTTTAATTCTGTCCTTCTGGATGTCTGATAACTTTTTCCCACACACCTCTTTCAGATTTATAGCAGCTTCTAGGAAGATTGTTTACAGATACATAACACTTTCCTGTTCTTAGAAAGCAAGAGATAAAAACAAAGGCTTTCATGATGCTCCTGACTTGATAGATTAGTGAAAGCAAAGCTTTCTTTTTCTTTAGTGATGTGTCGTCATCTTCTTTTTTTTTTTTTTTTATCCATTCACATCACTTGCACATTTGGGGTCTTAAGTCTTGCTCTCATGACCTTGTATGTGAGCATAGAAGTGCACAAATCCAACACACTAAGAAATGTAGTTAAACATTCCTGTAAATGAACATCAAGGATATATTTTTAGTTCTGTTTCCCCTGTTCTTTTGAGATGCTTGAAAGCTGTAATTATTTTAAGATCTACATCAAATTTGTTAATCTCTTCAGATTATGCAATGAAAAGAGAAAAGCAAAAAGTTAAAGGTGTTGTCTGGAGTAACTTCTCATTTCTAGTGAAGAAAAGACCCTACTACTTACAACTATTGTAACACAGCTTGGAGACAGATAAACTTGCACATATGTTTGATAGTCGAAGTATTAGTTTTTTAATTCTTTTTGGAAACTAGTGACTACTTTGGAAAGTTAATTAAATTCTTGTTAATTGCAGTGGCTTGGCAGCAGGAGAAGATAATGGACAGAGAGGATATATGCTGACATTTGTCATCGCTTACCTTCGGGTAGGTTAGCTTTGTCTGCCTGCTGAAAATTCTTTTAATTAATATAAAAAAACAGATGTCTTTTTGAAGATGCTTTCTCTGAAATCTAAGTGCAGGTTGCATCGGATAATATCTGAAACTTCTCCCAGAGGTGGTATCTCTTCCATTTCTGACTAGTGCTTACTCATGGAACTTCATCTGCAAAACACCATAAAAGTATTAATTTATGTGCTTGTTAAGAAAATAATTTCTAATAAAGGGTAGAGAAAATTAGATGGAAGAATTTACTAGCAGTTACTAACTTAAACCAGATCAGATTTATAATCTACTGGTTGAATAATTGGAGACTGGAGGCTACTTGAAATACTCATGTGCTCACTCATTTCTTACTCTTCTCTGGACATCTGCTTATGGCTGTGGTTCAAATCAGAATTCCAGGAAAAATAGACCTTTAGGATGAATTGCTGCAGCTGTTCTTATGAATCTAAGTCTTATCATTAAAGCAAGGTTGTTGGGTTTTTTTGCAGAATAGTATGTACACCGGAACGCTATATTTTATTTGACTTTTATAGTCAGGGACAAATCACTGAATTTCCCTTTATTTTAGCAGGCTCTGTGTAAAACGGGCAAAATGTTTGTCTTTATTCTACCTACACAGGATTTATGTTCCAAGTCAATATTTCTACTAGATATTATATTGGCTAGCACAGTGGAGTTCTTGGCTTGATGCTGTAGTGATACAAATATTTGATTAGTGTAGGCATACCGACAGTCTGACAGGTTGTCTCACTGTAGCTCAAAATGTTTATCATCTGTGTCTTTGAAGAGCTACCCTACTTCCATAATTATAAAGTAATGTCACTGGGACAGATGGGTGTTTTTGCTAAATAGACTTTCTGGTTTTCTCATACAAACTAACTAAAGTTGCTCAACTGTTAGCTGTGTAACATACAGTGGAATCCCAGATGTTGATGCAGAATGTTACCGATAATTTCCTTTCTCTGTTTATTAGGACCTGGGCCTGGATTACTATGTAATAGGAGAATCATTTGAGACATCTGTTCCTTGGGATAGGTAAACTGTGATTATTCTTTAGCCTTGCTTAAAACTTGTACTTGATTTTTTATTTTTTTTTTTTTACTTCTAACTCATGCTTGCTCATGGGAAAACTTAATTTAATTTAGGCCTTATGTGTATTGGATGCTATGTGATGTGCCTCAAGCCTTGAGCCTAGGTGTTCTGGCTAAAGTTGGTAGTAAATTACATGTCAGGATTATGTAAACACAATGTATTCAGGCATTCAGTAATATTTCTACTTAGGTTATCTTACTGTAACAAATTCAGGACTTGAAATTACCCAGTTTAGGAAGCTGGGCAATGGTGACAGTAACTGTATTGTGCAATGAGCAGCCATGTGTGGAATCAGCAGTGTATTTCAAACAGAAAAGTTTGTAGTGAAGACCAAAAAAAGCCAAATTTAAGTATATTTAAATAAGCTTTTTCTTTCCCTGGTGTTGTGGTTTGATCCTCCAGTAATGGAGGGAAATGAAAGAACTGGAAAGGTAACTTCTGCCCAAGATAAACCTTTTTCCTAAGCTCATTTTATATATTAGCTATGGTTGAGAAACACTTGACCACAACAGAGTTTAATGTATGAAATAATTTTAGATGTTTCTGTCCTTTTGGTAAGCCAGAAGACTCCTATGCAGGATATTAAGTTAATTGAATCAAAGCTTTACAGTACGTAGGGCAAAGTGTGATGATTTAAGCTGGCAAGCCTGTATCCTTGCTATGGAATTTAGTGGCAGTGGTAAGTTCCAGCCTCTGCTTTTAAGATTGGCATAGTATCTTAAATGGGTGGAAGAAACTTGAGAACAATTTTAAAGCAAAACTACTCTTTATTTTACTTTAGCTATATAGATTTTGAAGTATGCTAACTGCTTAGTCACCAACTTGTTTTGCTTCTCCCTCATTTCAGGAGAGAATGATTTTGTTTAAGAAAATACTGGAAATTGTTCTCACCAAAGCAAATGCTTTAAAAAAAACTTTTTCTACCTTGACTCACAAGAACTATGTAATTTTCCATAAATCGGGCAGTTACCTTGATGCTGACTTGTTGAAGGTAGTTGAATAAAATATTTAGCTTTACTTGCTTTTTCATTAGATAGATAAATTTCTACTGTGTATTATTTCTGTCAATCTGCAAAGTAGTTTTCAATATGTGTAAAATGTCTTAAAAATCTGAATTGTATAGTATAGCACTGTAAACCTTCATTGAAGAACCTGTAACTGAAGAAATGGTCATTTGAAAAGTGTTCTAGCACTTTGGTTGCACCTGGGTCTGTCCTGGAAGGAGGAGGGGGATGGGGGATAAAACAAGTATGGCTTGTGACAAGGTTTAGTAGCTCACTGCCATATTAGAACTGTAACATTTCCACCTGGCAAACAAGTGTACCGCTGAACTATCTCCAGTTTTGGCCTTGCAACATGCCAAAGGTATGGAATTGGAGTATACAAAGCCTTAGAGTTCTCAAGTGGTGTACTGTGAGCTGTATTTGTCAGCTACTTTGCCAAAAATTTCAGGCTATTTTCCTGAGAAAGTAAGTGAAGACATACAGAAGTGGGTAACCTCCACTTTCTCTTGAGCACTTTTGACTCCTAGTCCTTCTGGAAAAGAGCTTTCTTTATGTAAACTTGCTGTTCAGGAGAAGTAAGGAAAAAGCAATACCACTGAAGTCTTCGTGATGACTACTTTATTCTTAGAACAAGATCAAAGCTACTTAAAACAGAAGATTACCTTCTAAAACCAGTTTTATTAGAGTATACCCTTTTATATGAGAGTACCAACGCTGAAGTTGGGTTGTTTAGGAAGTTGTATAAAATCCTATACAAAGATTTTACATTTTAATGTGTTTTTTGTTACAGGGTTTTGGACCTTTGTAGGAATGTAAAGGAAAGGATAGTAAGAGAATGCAAAGAAAAGGGTGTTCAGTTTGCTCCTCTTTGCACCTGCAGGTAAGCTGTGCAACAACTTAAAAAATAATTTTTCTTGAATCTTTGATTAGTAAGAGATTTAAGGAAGAGGACGTTAAACTTGCTAGCTTAGGTAAAGTGCATCTATGCATTAATTAATGACATTACAAACACTAATAGTCCTGAACTTCCTCTTTAGTCTGCAAATGGATTACATGTAAGAGCAACTAGTTCAAGGGACTAATAGCGCTTGATTACTCTTAATACTTATTCTTTCTTGTAAGTGGAGACAAGTGTAACGACTTATTTAAGAGCTTCCCTTCTCATTCATAGTATTGTCACTCATTAAGTATGAGCAAAACGGATACAAAACTATTTTTAAAAAATGATACCCTTTAAAATAAGACAAGTAACCTTATGAATTGTGTAATGCCATATAGTGGCTGACTTAATACCATAAAACTTTGTTTGTAATGCAGTTCTCTTCAACAGGGTGACACAGACTTATGATGCAGGTGCATGTGTCTACTTCTACTTTGCCTTTAACTACAGAGGAATTAGTGATCCTATTCATGTCTATGAACAAATTGAGGTAATGTATCTAAGAACAGTAGTTAAGGGGGAGAGGGAGAAGCTTATGTCCTGTAGTAAAATATAGTGGATCCAATGGCTAAGATAACTGAATTTTGTAGGAAAGATCTCAAAAGTCTATTTGTAAAGCTCTGATCATTAGCAGGTAGGGAAAAGGATGCATTCTAAAGTGCACCAAGTAGAGGAAAAACTGCAAGGTGACTCCTTTAGACATCAGTAAATGAACACTTATTACTAAAGTACAGGAAAGCTTGAACTGGAGTTGGTTCTTGGATGGCAGAATCTATCAGCCGCAAAACCCAAATCCATGGGAAACAAGACTTCCTTAGGTCCATTAGTTACAAAGTTACTACTTTCACTTAATACTCAATTGGTCTTTAAAATATATGCAAAAACTATCAAGACCATATCTTATTAATAGTGCTGCTTTAGGGAATAATGAATGTGAGGGTCTGTGTCATGAGATTTCAGAAAACTGCTCTGGTTATTTCTGTTTAGGCCTAGATAGGTGCTTGTCACAGTCTGCTGTGTTAGACTAGTTGTAAGCTGCCTCGACATTTACCAAAAAGCTCTGGAATAACTCTCTGCTTTAACGCTTTTGGCTAGTGAAACACTATACTTCCTAGTTAGAGGAAACTTAGTACCTTTGTTACCTTGAAGAGGTAATACGTAAACGTAGAAAGACTATGGCCATAGTGGTTTTTATCCTACCTTTTCATATGCTAAAGCTTCAACACCAGAAAATTTCTATTAGGACTGTCCAGAAATAGACTGTATCCTATAACTAGGATATCATTCTGCTTATGCTTATTCTTTAGAAATATCTCTTCAACTTGACAATCAGATGTAAACTTTTGTCTACAAGTTCTGGGGCTTCTGTGCTATTGAATCTAGGGCTCTGGAGAATGTAATACTTGAGTGCTTATTTAATAGAATTAATACTTACTAATACTGGGATACTGTCATTTATTGAATTAGTTAAGTGTGATCACCTGGATGCATGTGTTCCATTGTCGGTGACTAAATTTAACCTAACAAAGTGAGTTTGCCAACCAAGTACATGCTCTCTGTGGCAGACTGAAAAATTCCTTAACTGCGTAGGTATGGTTATATACATTAGTCCTAAAAAAGTACACTTTTTTGGAAAAACAATGCTTCTGCTCAGGAAAGCTTTCTTTGTTACAGCTTTCTAAGCTGTTTAATTGTTCATAATCAGAGCTGGATGGGAAAGAAGATTCTAGAGCTTGAAAATGTTAAAATACTACTTAAATAAAAATCTAACTTCTGTTTTCTGCCACAAACTTCACCCATGAAAGAGTTGTCAGTTGTAAAGAATCTCACTTTCTCAGCTAGAATCTTGGGGATCTGGGTCTACACTCTGGCATAGATAAGGATCTTGAATCACTCTGAGGAGCCTGTTTTCAAACTTTATTGCCATTTCCTTTTCAGTAGATGCTTAACCATCTTCCAGATGAGCATCCCAGCCACTAGACTATATTGGTAAAAGGGAAGTGATCCAGAAAATTCCATTCTGGAATAATAGATATGTGTAACAGATGCTGGTTTAATGGCTTGGTTGTGATGTTTCTTTATAAAAACCTCACTTACATTTATCTGTAGACTTGAATGAAAATGTTTACCTGTATTCTGTACCCTAATTACTTCTGAAACTTTCTGTACAACTATGTAAATGAGTATGATAGCAAGTATTTTACTAAAACCAAATATCATCTGCATTTGCTCTGGAATAAATACCCCATCTTTCCAATTTAGAGGGCTGCTAGAGAAGAAATACTTGCCAATGGAGGAAGTCTGTCACATCATCATGGAGGTAATGTTCTGAGTCTAATATTAATCTCATTGATACTTTGATACTGCTAAATATTCATAAGTGAATGAAGAAATTTGTAATAGAACTTTGGAAAATATTTCACAAGCATTAACTGAAATTAGTGGGGAGTGGGGTGGGGTGGGAATTTCCTGGCATTTTTTCTAGAGACTTCTCACCTCTTCATCAGAGTTTCACGGGGAAGTATCCCTGGATCTCACACATGGTCTATTTATGAGCATCAGCTTCAAACATTTGATAGGGAGTCTACAGGTTGATCGGTTTGTCTTAAGCAGCTTCTACTGAACTTTGTGTTGAAGATGTATTCAGTTATGAAGACCTGAATTGAGTTCATAGTTTTAAGACACTTGAGTGTCCCTTGTGGCTAGGTGAATGCTGCTAGTGCCCAATTCTGGAGCACTTAGTGAAAGTATCTGCATAGAAGGGCTAGTGACTTTATATTGGGCTGTGTTGCAATCTACCATTTGTTGCAATAATTGATGTTATTACTGGCTTGCTGTCTGCTAACTTCTGGTTATTCAGTTTCCTCTCTTGGAGTTTGGGAATTACTTGTCCTGGGTTACTGCCCTCTTTGCAAGTTATTTTGTGCTTTAATGTTAAGAACCGATGTCATGTATGGGTGATACTTCTTATATCTGATGCTTTATATATGCTTTTCCCAAATATCCAAATAGCAGAATTGGATTGCAGGTGTCCTATATAAACTTGGACGTCAGGAAGACTTGTTGTGAAGTCAGTTTGATTTGTGTAGCTAGCTTCTTCAAACTTGTTAACTTAATGCATTTCTTCTCTCTACTTTCTTGAGAAATGGTCTGGCCACAGAAATAAGAGCAAAGATGAAGTCTAATGGTTTCAAACTAGATGAAAACTTTGTAGTTCTAAGGAAGCTGTGTGTGTGTAAAACTGAAGGGCATAAACCATGCTTTAAAACATGTTGGTGACTTCCTGTACTTGGAACTCTTAGCTAGGGCTGTTCTCAGGCATTTAGCTCTGTGATACAAACTGAAGTGGACTCTGCTTTAGCAATATCAGGATATTGAAAGATGTGTAGGTGACAACATGAGTGAAAACAGTTTCAGTATTTTTCTCTTCTTATTGTCCTCTGATTAAATCTGTATTATGGTGGTATAGTGGACCGGTCAATTCTTGCACATGGAATGTAGAATTACCCCCTTGATGCACTATTTCACTCTCCCCTGCTGTGGCAGCTGTATTTTACTGTGACTAGCATTTCACCTATTAACTCACATGCAGCTGGAGCTTGTCACATGTTTGGATGTATTTGCCCTCACCGTATGAAACCTTGCTTACAGCATATGTTGAACAAGAAAAAAAAATATGGAGCATTTTCAAATCCTTACACACTTGAACTTTCTGACTCCACGGATAGGAAAACTTGATTTCTGTTAGACTTTTTTTATGCTTCTGTTGTATGTATGACTGCCTACTATACTGAAATATTTTCTGCTTTGAGTGGTTTTGTCTGGCAGATCATTGTGTACAATATTAAAGATCCATTTTTTCCAGTGCTTAGTAGACGTGCTGCTGAGAATTAGCCAAATAGTATCGGTTTTATTTACTGACCTTCAGGTCTTGTCACTCTTAGCACTGCTAAGACTGGTCTATTGTGTGGGGTAAAAGAAAACACTGCTGTAATTTCTTTTAGTATTTGTCTTGTAATTGTGATTAATAACAGTTGTTTTCACTATCTGGAAGCAGACAGGCTGGGTTGTCTGCCTACAATCACACTGTGATAAATGGAGCTATTTTAACTCTGGTTTTGTGTATCAAAGAAAACAGATGTAGTCTGGGACTTGAGGCTATAGGAAATACAAAGCCTGCTTATGTCAATCTCCATACACTACTTGAGTGAAGAAGTGGTCATATATGACGGTTTGAGATGCACAAAGCTTTAAATTATTTAACATCTGGGGAACTATTAACTATAGATAAACACGTAGCTACAATCTACAAAGACAACTGAAATCATGATACATTTAACTTTATGAAGAATAACTTCAGAAAGACTTTACTTTGGATTCTATTTTAATCTCAACATCTCTCCTCCCCTCCCTTCAGGCTAATGAAAAATACGGTCACTTTTAGGCAAGACTCACATAAGGTAGCAATACTGTGAGAAGATTCCCCCACCCTGATGACATTTGAGATTTAAAACTAGTAAGAAGTATAACTTTTATTTATTAATGGATTATACGAAAAATCGCAGCTTGCAATATGTAAGAACAACAACATTCCAACAAAGGAATTGTAGGAGTGTATCAATAACACCCTTGTACAGCAAGTATCTCATGGACACGACAAGCTGTGGAAAAGCCAGGCATACGCATCTGTGTAATTAATTTATTCTTTCAATGTAACAATTATCTTGGGGTAGAATATCCAGATTTTTTGTGTTTATAAATCTGGATATAATTTCTCAGATACTTCTTAAATTATTTTGTCCATTTAATCAAATTGTCTTTTTTTGAAGTCTTTCTCACTTGTGGCTTTCAAATATTTAAATCTAATTGGTAAGTGTCAGGGGGAATTCAGCCATTCTCCAGAATTCAGCCATTCATCAGAAACTGATCTTTTAGAAGAGGCTATCAGGTTTTTATTTTTTTTTTTATGATCCTGGCAGTCCACTATGTCCTACACTTAGGGGTAGTGCATATCTTTGAACACAGTTTTGATCCTTCTGCTTTTCTGGCCAGTCACTGTAGATTTGAGAATCATGTAAGTGAGGGTTGCTAGAGCCATGGTTAGCTTCTAGAAACTTAGCATTTAAAAAGCAGCATTAGGAAGGATGATTTCTTGAATTCCTGTTTCATAAAATATATGCTTTTTTGTATAAATAAAATAATATATGCTGAGGAAGTATAAATAGGTATGACTGATATATAAATACAACTATGACCCCTTTGGGGTTCAGCATCAGAAAGGAGGTAGCTAGATTTGAGCCTGAGTCCTTCTGTATTACCAAGCTAAGCCCTCATCTAAAACAGTATAAAAATTAATGATAAATTATTTCCCTTGCACAGAATGTTCTAACTAAAGCTGGTTACTTAAGGAAACAATTACCAGCTTGTAGGTTTGAGGAAAATAGCTCTATTTAGCCACTTAACATAATAGAACTAATTTTTTTCCACTTTTTAGACAGGCTGACTAGAATAAAGGTTAACGTAGCCCAGGCTCCACAGGTATATTATCAATTTCCTGGCAGTTTTTTTTATGTAGGAAAACTTTAAAAAAAAACAAAACCAAAAAAACCCCAATAACCAAACAACAAAGACAAACCACCAAAAAACCCATCCTAAAAAAGAAACCACCAAAACCACAAAATACCTTACTAACAACCAACCCTAAAAACCAAACACAACCAAAACTCCAAAACAAAAGCAAAAACAAAAAAATCAAACACCATAGTTTATTTGCATTCAATTGCATGCTTGATATTGCAATTCATTGCAGTTATTTGACATCATTAAGAGCCTGTGGCTTAAGCTATCCTCTGCAGTAATTAATTCATACAAACTACAAAATCAGGAATTATAAAATTCCCTTATGGTGGGAATTGGACACGTTCTTTTTTCCTCTACACAGGAAAAGTATCTTCTTACCTTAAGCACTAGAGACGGATCATACTTTCATCTTAAAACTAGAGCGTGCTCTACTGATCAGAATGAGTTTAAACTGAATGCTTATCAGATATGGAGTAACTTTATAGAATCATAGAATAAATGGTTTGGGTTGAAAGGGAGCTTAAAGATCATCTAGTTCCAAGCCCCTTGGTGTGTGCAAGGTTGCTCAAAGTCCCATCAACCTGGCCTTGAACATTTCCCAAGTCTCATCGCTGGGTGTTATATTATTTCACTTAATATGAAATAATAAAATAACAGTTGTATTTTCCTCTTTGGTCTGTTAAAAGTCTTAACAGAATAGTCATCTTCAGTGCCTTTTCCACGAAATAAATGCAAAGGACTTTCTGATTCATCAAAGATACTTAAATTGTTTAGATATCAAATGCAAATGTGCCAGATGTTATGGTGATGGTGTCAATTAAGTCATAGGCTACAGGTCCACTACTCCAGTACTACCATAGTATTAGATTAATGCACTGACCATTCTCAGTATTGCAGAGCTCTCTCTGGAAGGGTAATAACATGTCAAGTGATTTCTAAGAACAGAGAGATGCTTTCCATAGAGACAGCCAGCTTCAGGAAGAGCATACAACAGCTGGAAGAGCCCCAACCTGCTTATGACCCATTACTGCTTCTGCTTTTGCCAGAGCTATTGTTCTGTAATAACTGCTTCTTGGAGTTGAAAGGCTGAAGCAGAGGAAGTCTAGGCCCATCTCCAGTGCCACTAGAGCCTATTTCCCCTGGGACCACACACTGCTATAAATCTGTTCTGCATGGGCGTGGAGTTATTCCCATCAGCTGCACTAAAACTTCCTTTACAAGACTGTTCATATGTGCCCAAGTACTTCATATTCCAAAAGTGAGAAAACCAACTGCTGCCTGCTGTTTGCTAGCTCCATCCACGGCAGCCAGATTATTTGTAACCATACGTGCATTTTCAAAGATGAGCAAGTGTAGCCTTTATGAGCTAGGAATGCTGTGCTCCCATTTTGTCTTTGTGGCTAGCAGGTATGTCCTGTCTGTCTAATGCACTTCTCTTTGAAAATTTGTGCACGTGGGAAACTGTTGTCACTTTTTGTCAGCGCATGTTTGCTTGGTGGTTGTTGTTTTGGGTTTTTTTGGTGTTTTTTTTTTTTTTTCAAAGGGTGAGTTCTACAGGAGCAGCACAGAGTATGGCTGCACTTCACCAAAGTGTATTTGATTCCCTAACAACTGTTTCTAATGAAACCAGCTCAGGGTTTGACCAGCATCTATCAGAACTGGGGAAAAGTTACTTATTCAGCTCATACCTTTGTTTTTCTTTCATTCAGGGACTATAATGATGATAAAGCTTGAAAATACTGCAAAAATAGAATAGGTGTTGGACTGTCTTTGAGAAGTTCTACTGAACAAGATTCTTGGCTTTCTGGTCTGAAGTACTTTGTGTGAAGTAGACTCTCTGTCGTGCGAGGGTGTTTGTACCTATGTAATGGCTGGGCTTCAGGTTGAAGACTTCCTAGTAATGGATGGTTTAAAGCGTTAGACTGCTCAGCACACCTCAGGAACAGGGCATTTGCAGCTTGTAAAACTTGAAAATTATTTCTGTTGTACTTCATCTTGACAAATAGTGACTTGTTAAGCTACTACAAATTGATTGTACTATATTATACTGATTTGAGAACCTTACTAATAATGTTATTATGTATCATATAGAATCGGGTGAATTTGATCTCAGATTTTAATTGAGAAAAGTATATTGGGTGGAGAATCCGTAAGTGGTAGGTGCTTGGATAAAATCTGATTCTGTGTGCTCTTGTGCTTAGAATTCTAAGAGCAAGATTGCTTCAAAAATCCCTGTATATCTTATTAACATGAACAGCAGGAGCAGGGGCTTAACCTACTGTTATCAAAGGGTTAAAAATCTTTTCATTGAACATGTTTGTGAAGGACTTCTGGTAACTGTAGTACAGCTTCTTTTTATTTCCAGTTCACTAATCAAATGTATGTTAGATTTATTATTGCAAAAGTATAAACCATAGAAAATTTGACAAGATAGATGTGTAAATTATCACTTTGACAGAACTAATGATGCACTCCAAGCACCTTCTGTTTTCCAGCACTTGGTGAGCGACTTCATTAAATATGCAACGACTGTTTGGTGCTGCTCAGACAGTAGTTCAGTTCCTTGTGGAATTGCATTATTACTGGAGGTGTAAAAGAGGCAGGCACGCTAGCTGTTGGGCATCCTGCTGTGATTCTAATGTGCTCCATCTTGTTGGAGCAGTTGTTTGCAGTCTTTTCAGGACAATTACATCCATAACCACAGGACACATTCATTGAAACTATATTACAGATAACAGTTGAGAATGGTAATGACTGTTCTTCAGCTGCTTGGGTTAAGAGCTAGTGTGAGTGACTTGAGGTGATGGTCAAGCCACATCAATGATTCTTTTCCTGTAGTAGTATTAAAGTATCCCCAGATAAAATTCAACTACACCAGCATGTTCAGACAGTCAAACTGTAGTGATGGTATACTTACAGATGGGGATTTTTTTTCTTGAGCTGGGCTGCAAATACAAACACAGTTCCTACCACATAACAAATTCTTTTGTCCTTCAGTTATGATCTTTGCGTTTGACATGCATGCTGCTAATAGTTGTTTTCTAGCAAACTGCAAATTTCATTCTTTCTCACATTATTTGCTTTTTCAGTTGGCATTGTGACTAGCTCATATTCCTTGAGGTATAAACAAATATACCCTGTTCTCCAGGGATGTCCGTGTAATTTATTATTCTGATGACAGTTTGATGGTTACCTTGAGAACAGGGCACAAAAGATGGCTTGAATTTAGCTTCAGATACTCTTAAAGCATCTGTCTCTCAAACCTTTACTATATCGTGTGGTACTGACAAATGGATTGTGTTTAAGGCTGACAAGTTAAATGCTATAGTGTGTTTAATGAAAAAAATGTCCTTTATTTTGAATGATCTGTTAAATCAGAGTTGATCACTTGGTTAATTAGTATGTGAACACTAGGCCATTTAACAGGACTATTGTGAGTCCAGTGAAATGAGTTCTTAAATGGCTGGTGTTTCAGCTTTGCTTTGTATTTGGTGTGTATTGTGAATATCTGTTTTTACATGGGAAACTAAGCTCTTGTGTAATGGTAGGAGCAATTATCAGCATGTGTAAAAGTTTTTAAATGAAATAAGGTGTTTTGATGACTTAAAACTAGGCTTTAAGCCTTCTCCTTGGAAAACAATTTTTTGCTATTGAAACCCATACTGTTTTAAGTTTTGGTTATGCTTTTACTTTAAAGCAATCAGGTGGTGTGGTGTTCTGCTTTTTAGTAATCTCCTCTTCAGCGTCTTACTTAAAATGAGTTTGGCTTTTAAAAAGTTACCACCAATTCCTTATTTTAATAGAATATGTAATTTCAGCCTAAGCTTCATCTACATTTTGTAGTTTCTAAAGAAAGTAGACAGTGTGGAACACAGTCTTCCTCTGGGAGTATGCTGAGCTTAATGAGCTTGATAGTCTGGTGGGCTCAATAAATCAAATAAAGCAAAACATTTCTCATTTTTGAATAAAAACATTTATCACACAGTGTTTATTCATTCATGGTCACAAGATTGATTGGCTCCCAGAATCCTGTCATATATTGAAACACTTTGTTTTTGTTTTTCCAGTAGGGAAATTGCGGAAGCGCTGGATGAAGGAGAGCATCTCTGATGTTGGCCTGGGAATGCTGAGATCCGTAAAGGAATATGTGGACCCCAATAATATCTTTGGAAACAAAAATCTTTTATAAAGCCCAACATGATGTACTAAAACTTCTTCAAAATTACTGTTGAAATTCCTCCACTTTCATTGTATTGATATCCCAGTAATCAAATATAACATAGACTAAACCTTAAAAACTAGTAACTTACATTGATTTCTTTTTTTTTTTGCCACCCCCTCCCCCTAATAAAGTTTAAACATCACTGTTAATGTTTATGGATTTTTACTTACAAAGCTCTTAAACTCTTAAACAACCCTCTGGGCACAAAGTGTATTACCAACCAGGAAATGCGAATTTGATTTTTAAGTTTGGTTAGGCAATACAGCTGACAGTATTTTCAATGCTGGATACTGCCAGATGTTTCTCACTAAAGCATCCCCTGCAAGGAGAACAAAGACTGACAACTGTTTTCTACAGAAGCAGCTGCTCAACCCAGCCTCTTCCTAAAGGAAAGCTGCCAGGAGACAGATGAGAGAACACCAAGGAGTATTTTACTCTGCTGAAGGATCAAGTACATAACAGACTTGTAACCAGTCAATACCTAAAGTACAAATGTAGGCTTTGATCAAAAGAGACAATGTAAGTCAAACTACTTCTAAAAACTCAGTAGTCCCCCCCTGTAGTACTGTTGGGAAATCTTACACAATTGAGCTGTTCTGAGTTGTATTTGTATTGCTGGGATAATCTTAAATTAATTGTAGGTCAGTCACTAAGTTTTGTACAATGGACATTTCTCACTGTATGTTGAAAAAACCGGTTTGTAAAAAAAAACAACAAAAAACAACTTTGCATTCATCTGTACTTCAGTCCTAGTGCGTATGGTTTTTGCTCCTGTTTTGTTTGTTTTGCAGAGACGCAAAATATCTTTTCCAGTAAAAAAAAAGTTTTGGCTATTCAAATGAAACTGCCCAGCACTGTCTTTTGAAACAGTCTCAACAGTTTAATAAAACACTTAAGTGGACAACATACTGTCATCCTGAAAGTGATATTTCCCATTTTAGTTTTGTACAGTTTCCTATGGCCTTTATGAATCATTTATTTACTTCACTAATAGCCACAATTTTAATTGTCCGTTTAAGAAAATGAAATATTTTCTTGATTAGTATCGTGTAAGAGTAAGCATTTTTACATTGAAACTTGAATCTTAGCCAGTAAAACAATCAAAGTATTTGTCAATACTCATGATCCATTTTTAAGGTGGGTTCTTTTCTTAAAGCAAATTATCCAACTTTTTGATAATTAATGTATAGGATTGCATAGGATAGAAAAAATAGACTATCCTTTGAGGACACTGTCTCTAGCCAACTGCCTCACAGCTCTGTAGTGTTAGTTTGGACACCTTTTGTATTGGTAGTACCCTTAATGAAGAGAAAAAGATAAAATTACATTTTTGTTTTTAAACTATTTTAGAATACTGTCTAATTAGCTCTATTTTGGTCATATGCCAAAAAAATGTAAAATGCTCAAAGTGCAGCTTATCAGACAACTTTGAACTAGTCTAAAAATTTATTTCAATTCTATAACTTAAATGATCAAAAAATTTGAAGACTCAAAACATCACTTTAAAATGCATGCTGTCAGGGTACTCAAGGAAGACTCTTTATGATCTGCAGGACAGAATGTTAATGTGATATTTGTAAGTGCAGCTAGATTTATTTCAAATGGTCTTTGCTTCACAACATTTCAACATAAAAAGCTACTTTTTTGCATTTTTGGTTTGTGCCCTCAGAGTTCATTTCAGCAGCAACCAAAACAATAGGTGTAGTCTCTTTTAGGAGAGTTACTCTTCACACTGGTTAAGTGTTCCTTAAGTACACAACGGTGTCTCAGCAAAGTGAATCTGTACCTGTTTATGCAGAGGACTTCCTCAGCTCATGTGCTGCGCAATGGTGACTACGTGGCCACAGCTGGCGTCTTGCTGATGACTTGTATAGAAACCTTTCTAGGAGCTGGTGAATATGAAGGGTGTTTTATGTGCCTCAATGACAGCATATGTCTATCTATGAAGAATCAGTTTTGAAGGAAAGTATGTGAAGCCTTTTTGCAGAATGACAGCACAAGCAGAACCAAAAGAAGTAGTCATAGCTCAGTAATACCAGTCTCTTAAGATTTTGACTTAAAGTACTACACAGCTCTACATTGTCCGTCCCAGTTCTTAAGTTTCTGACTGTGGTTTCCCCATTCCTTTTCTTGTATTGAAATTGCACAGATGAAAAACTCTTACACCCTCTGTTTCTAACCTTTAAATAGCTGCTGGCTTCTGAAGTGATGTAAAACGCAGTAAAGATTTTTACTGTGTGTCAATTGTCCTATGGGAAAGTGAAACAACAGGCATAAGTGTCCGAAAGCAATCCCTCTGGATAGCTCTGAGGAAAAGATTAACTACAAATGTAAGGGATATTTTCTTCTAATGGCTACCCTATTGCTCTCTTCCTAAATATTTTTCTGTCTTACGGACAGGTCAGAGCTTAGTGAAATTGCAGTTGAAATGCATTACTGATTGTCTTTAATTTCACATTTGAATTCCTAATGAAAATAGAGAAAAGTGTAATGCAAGTTCAGAAGACCTAGATACACACAGATCCTTACCCCTTTAAAAGAAATCTTCCCTTTTCTAATTCAAAAGTCTTCTATCACTCTTCCTTCTGGATTCTCTACTTTCTAAAGACTTCACTTCCCATAGCTCTAGCCTGAGCAGAGATGGAGTTTGACCTGTGCACATCAGAAGCATACCTTGGCATAAGACATTACTTTTTCACTTGCTTGATTATTTTTGCTGTAAGTTACAAGAAGTTTTAATTAAGCTTGTCATGACTCCCAATGACAGTTTCTGTTCTCTTTGAAGGAGGAAAGGTGCAGAGTGAGTAGGGCTTGACTGCAAAAATGTATTTACATTAGAGAGGTTTTTATAAAAAATTTTATAAAAGAAGAAAATTTGTTAGAAATTGATCCAGAGTCTAAATCTTACAGTCAAAGAAAAATGTCTCCTCTTGACTTGACTTGCGGTATATTGATTGAGTTAAAGATGTCATCTTTGCCTTACAGCTGTGAACAGAGGCCAGGCCAAATAGTTCTTCCGTAGCAATGTTAATTAACTGAAACCAATTTCAAAGGCAGGGATATATTAGCACTGAAATCCAGAAAACACAATTGCTTCTCAATCTTGGAAATGTATGTTTATCAAGGTTGTAATCTAACTTTCTGCAAATAAAGCCAAACAGTGTTTGTCATTTTAGTGTGAGATTAACTGTAAAACCTCAGTTGTAATGTTAAGAGATTATAGAACCTTATATTATTAATAAAAAGAAAATGGGCCTAAACAATTGTGTTTCTGTGCTGAAACTAAACTACTAACTTACCATCTTTAGTTCATTTTAATTTAATTATAAGTGAACTCTTACCTAAGGAAAACCACTAGGAAGGCTTTGACACTTACAGAGAGAAATTAGATTAAATTTGTAAATGTATGCTAAAACAGCTCTGCTTTTATGTCCCAGGTAAAGTGAAAAAGGAATATAAGAGGATATCAGCAAAGGAAGGGCAAAACAGCACCTGAACACCAATCAACTCAGTTCAGAAATTTAGCTTCCTCAGTATTGCCTGTTTGGGCAGCAAAGGGACCACGATCAACTATTCTTGGAAAGTTCTTGCCATGTAATACAGGAGCATCCATTACCTTACTTAACTTCCCCTTATGTCAAAGACCCATTGCATTAAGCTACTCCAACAGGTATATAGTACCCTGCTGCTGCATGTGCGTCTTGTTTAAAACCTTGTTACAGGTTCTGGAATCTGCTTGAAAGTTCTGTGTGTGAGAATGTACCACATGGGAGCAGAAGAGATTTCTCAGTTATCTGCATTATTGCTGTAAAGCCTTTATGCCCATTAAGCTAAAATGGCTGAAATTATATTTTGCTTGAAAGAGCTGTTGAGTTCTCTCATGTTGATGCATTTTCCTCAATGAGTACTATTCAAAACTGCAGAAGTCATAGTATGCAGGGGATAGGAGAAGTAATGACATGGTTTAATTTGCAGAACGATAACCATTTTTCAATATTACACAAATATTTTTTGTGTGTGTTTGTTTGCAGGAAGGAGAAAACTAATCTGACAGTCAAACATTTTATTTGATTCTCTTCAATTAACAGCATAAAATTGCAGTATTTTTATTTAGATCTAAATTATCTCAATTTGAAGGAGATCTTGTATGATGATATACTTGTCTCAGGATGACAACCAGATTTCATCAGTGTTCCCTTTGTCTAAGTAAGTTTTTTAAAAAGTTGGACCTGAATTCTCAGCTGTGTAAACACTATGGGCTCACTATTCAGTAGTCCCAGCACTGACTCTGAATTCTATGTTACCTTTAAGATAAATTGCTGTCTTTCCCTAGGCTCTTTATGGAGACCAGAATTGGCAGGTGGTTGCTTTGTTTGTGTTCAGCTTCCAGGTCTAAGCAGAGGTGGTCAAAGATATTTTTCAAAAATGTTTACTATACTGTCTTTTAAAAATACTATTGCACCCATTTTGAAATTATAAATTCAGTTTTGAAAATCTGAGGGAGATAATAACTTTATATCTTATTGTTACTTGGAATATTTACCAACACAAGTTGAAACAATAAGTACCTCTACTGAAATGCAGTGAAATGTTTCATTTGTGAATTTACTTTTGCACTTTGGAAAAACAAAACATTGGACTTCTTATGAATGTTTAATTTTGCTTCAGAATAAAGCTAAATTTGTTTCAATTGACTGTTCAGAAACCCCACTATAGCATTCCCATTTCTAGCTTCGTGGTAGTATGCAATAGTCCTCAGGTATCAGGAAATAACTTTTAAATGAATTTTTTTATTGTAGTGCTATAAAGTATCATAGCAGTCTTCTAAAGGGTAAAATGGAAGTGTTGATCACAGCAATGAAGTCGTAGATAATGCAAAAAGATGATAGGACATAACCCTATGATGTGATTGTAATCATGCAAAGTTTAAGCTGATGCTTCTAGAACTTCAGATAAAAACAGGAAATAAGTGAAAAATTATTTTGTTTAAAAATCACATTGTAAAATTAAACTAATCATGAAGAATGTCAAATGCTTGTCACAACTTTGCAGTATCACATGGCTTGTGCGGCTGACCTCCCACGATGCTTCTACAAAGCAAAATATGAAGCGGATGGTCTCAAGACGGGGCCTTGATAAAGCTGCTCCCATTTCGGGCTCCTGGCCGGGCTTGGCTCTGTTCCTGCGGGTGGCACAGGAGCGTGTGGACATCTGGCATTGCTATTGCACCAGCCACTGCTAGCTTGGCAGCGTGATGTCCAAAGCCATTTGAAGCCAAAGCATGGCATCGATGTTACCTAGTCAAATTAACTTCAGCAAGTACCTGAAAACATAAAAGGGCAATTTGGTAAGTTGTTATTCGTGAGTCGGTTACCGAGAGTGGCATTGATAAATGCAATCCTCACTAGACTCAAGCCCGAGGACGTGGGAGCAATGAGAAGGCACAAAGACAGCCGCTGACCTCTCTCCCTCAGCCCCTGGCAGCAGCCCGCGGGGTTTCCTGTCTCGCTCTGTTCCTGCTGCTGCCGAGCAGGAAATCCTGGCTGCCCAGAGGCGAGGGTTAAAAGCCCTTCTGAAGCATGAAGTGACATGCATGCTCACCTAGCAAACACAGAGCAGCTGGGTAAATACGTGTAGAGATGAGGCCATAAAAGCTGGTCATTAAGGAAAGTAAATCTGGCTAATGTTAGAAGGCAAGTGCAAGGAGGATGTGGGTGAGCTCAAGGCGGCATGAAAATCTCAGGTTTAGAATGGCACGTGTTGACAAGACTTAGGCACAATACTGACCACACTATGGGCTTAGAGCATAGTCTCAGGTGTATTTAAAATTTGTTCCTGGGCTTGCTTAGGGCAGAATTGTGGGTTTAGCCTTAATTTGCTAGGAAAAACAAAGCAAATGCGATCCCTGTGCTGCTTAGTTTGCTCCTCGTTCTTCTTTGTCCCCACCAAACCTTTTGAGCTTGGTTGACAGCTTCAGTCAAACTCAAATAAGGTGGAAGCCTCAGTGTATTAAATTCTTAGAGGTTTTTGTGGAAAATCCCAACCCTATTTTGGACTGGCAAAAAAGATAAAAGCTGAAATGTCAGCTCGACCCTTGTTAATATCAGAGAATTGACATGGTAAAACCCCAAATGTTAGTTTGGTTAGTTTTTCAGCTGGTTGGTGTGCTCTGCCCTGTGGTTCTTCTTGGTCCCCTAAAATTCTTTGATGAGTGGGTCAGCCACAAGGCAAACCAGGCTTGTTAGTATTGCTGCTTCTGGAAGTGCAAGACAACACTGTTCTTCCAGACAATTTTCTTTTTGATTGAGATTTTCTTAATAAATGAAGGGTTTGTCTATCTCTGTTCGTGCTTGTAACTATGTTATGGCTAATTTCTCAGGTGTGCTCAGTTTTAGAGTTTAGCACATAGTTCAGGAACATGAAGAACAGAAGCTGCTGGCTTGAGATTGCATTGGAGCTCAGTTTATACATGCAGAAGTGCCTCAAATGGACTGTATTTGGTAGCCTTCTCCTTAAGTGGTAAGATCCCTTTAAAGCATAGTATTAAAAACAGTCTGCAGGGAACAAGAACCAGCTGTGAAAAGAGGTTGGGAAGAGAGAGCAGTGGAAAGAGCAAAGATGTTGGAAAAAGACAGCAATAAGCTGGGTCTGTACAAGTGTTAACAAAGTCCTGGCCGTCTTCCTCGATGAAGAGCCACTTTACCTTTACAAGCATGGATTCCTTCCATGTTGGTACCCAGTGTGTGGTTGAGGAAGCCGGGCTTGCTGTCTTAGATGGAGGAGAGGAGGGCAGTGGAGAAAGCCTCTCAAGAGGGCTTTTCCTCCTGCGTGGTGTAAAGGTTAGCATTGCAGCCTGGAAGGCTGTCCATCTGCAAAGCTTCAGCCGGCAGCGCAGCCCATCAGCACGTTTAATAAAAACTCCTTTGTACAACTTTACCTGTCTGTTGCATGACTTATTGCTAATGAAATAGTGACCAGGAAGCAAAGAGAATTGCTAACAGGGAAAACAGAGCAAGGGCAGTGCAAGCCAGTGTCTTGCGTGTATGACTAAATTACACTGAAATGAACATCTGGCAGCAACAGCCAGGCAGAAGGGACCTGGTTGCCATAGAGAAATGATAAATTTAGGACAGTAACAAATCTGCTGCCTTGGTTACAATTTAGTACTTTTTAAAGGCCAATGAGAGGAAATCACTATCTCTTCATTTGTAGAGCTGTGTGCTGCTCTGCGGACATGAATAAAATATGACATTATTTCCTATTCTTTTCGGTAGCTCCTGTAAGACTCCCCTACGTACCTGGGCTTGAGTTGTCAGCCTTCAGGTGTTAACAGCTGAGCATTTATGGGCTGCCCTGCTCAGCCACCCTGCAGTGCTTTGGGTCCTTCCACCCGACCTCTATCACAGCACGATTTACATTACCAAAACTATCTTTGTTGCTGTTGCAAGAAGAAGTGGCTGACTGTTACCTGCTCCTTTGGAAAGATGGCAGAAGAACAAAAGTGTTGGGTTAGTTCCCTTTTCTTTCATTTGTTTCAAATCCGCGTGCCAATATGCTACAGCTGCGTGGCATACAGCAAAGTCAGAACAGCTGTGAGGGGCAGGGTAGGGAACCTTGTGGTAAATGATGCATTTGTGATGAGTTACACCACTGCAGAGGCACTACAGCCATCAGCAAGACCTTCAGCACAGGTACTTAACCACTGGTGTTAAATGCAAATTCCTTGAACAGCGAGCTGAGCAGGTTGTATAAACGCAGGGACCAGGGTCCAGGAGTAAGCGTGCTTGCATCCTTCAGCCTCTGCGTGCAGAGCTGTGTTTGGTGCTGGTGCATCTTTGAGTTGTAACCCTGATGCTACACTTCTATGGAGAGCCTGAATGACAGGATTTGCTCCTCTCTTGCAAGTAAGCCCTTCAGAGACAAAATGGCTGGGGAGTCGGATGCGGAGACAGCAGGGGGTTTGCTCATCTGCTGCCGGGCTGGGCTGCCAGGGTTCAGCGGGCAGAGAGCCTCACCGCCTCACGAGGGCTGTGTTCACCCCCTGCCTTTGCAAACGCCTGCCGTTTTATGCCAGATAAAATGCTTTTCTTGCTGTGCATATTCCGGGCCTGAGAGAGGCAGCTTCAGTCCTTCGCGTGGTTTCCAGCCCTGCCCCAGCAAACCTCACCTGCACTGGCCCTGTCATGGGCAAATGCGGCCCACCTGTCCTAGCAGCCACCAAGGGAAGGCGCTTGCCTCCAGGCAGGGACTCTTTGGGCAAAGAAAGGGGAAAGAAGCCAGAAATCACTACATGAGGGCTGCCCTTTTGAAAGGTGATGATCAGCCCTTTCCCCCTTTTCCTTGGCTACCCCTGCCCTCGGTGTGTGGTGAGGCAGGGCTGCAGCCCCTGAGCGGCTGCTCTCCACAGGGCAGCATGGCCGAACCGGAGCCATCGGGATTCTCCCTGTTGAGGTAAGAGGATGTACTTGGTGATTTTATTGCCTTCCTGGGTGCTTGCTGACAGTAAGGTGAGGGCCTGGAGCAGATGGCTGGTATGTGTGGAGGGAGAAGTCTGCAGTGGGGCCACCCTTGGCTGGACAGGTTGCTCTGAGGAGGCCCTGTGGTGAAAGGGGCTTGGAAGTGATGGCAGAGCAGCAAAGGCTCCCCTGTCTGGGCTAAAATGAAGTTGTATGAGGTGTCCCCCTTGGAGAGGGGCCAGAGGTAGCACTTGCTCCAGGGCTGGGAGAACCAGGTCTTCCCTGGGTGAAGAGGGAGCTCAGGAGACAACCTGAGTGTAGCTGTATGGAGTCTGGCTTCCCTCAAGGTCTAGCTGTGTGTCCATGGGTCCCCTTCAGCTTTTGCTTATGTTTCAGATATGTGGAGGCAGGGTTTGTATGTGATACCTGTGTGTCCCAAATGATTCAAAGAGGCTATTTAATTTCTGCAGAGTTATATAGTTGCTTATGGTAACTATTCTGTAAATCATGGTATGCCCTTGTTTATAAGCAGCAAACCCACATGTATCCAACCTGACTTTGCTGGTAGATCTGTGTTCTGTGTGTTGAAGGAGCTTGAGGTTATAAACTGCTCAGCTGGGGAGCAAGGGCAGCGATTGTTACTCGTCTTTGTGCTCTCAGTGATTTTTGTAAGAAAGCAGTAAAAAAAAAAAGTATAATCCAAATTTTGGTTGGCGTGCTGAGACTTCTGAAACCAGGAGTTTTCTGTGGCACTGCTGCGGGTCACTTGTGTATTACGTGCTCTGTGTTTGGCCCTGGTTTTAACACCTCTCTCTGGTATGCTATTTCTGTCCACTTCGAAACATAGGGCTGTGAAACGTCAACATGCACTCTTACATTTTTGGATGTGAAGAAAGACTCCATTTCCATCTTTGTTGCTTTTTCAAAACAATACGTATGCAAAACAAAAGAATAAGACATTCCTATACAGCGGAAGCTACAAATGAATTTGCTCTTAACCACTGTACCACAGTGACTGGGGTATAACCTGCCTGTAAAACTCCCCAGCTGCTCTAGCTCTTTTCCTGTCAGAAGGTTGGCCATAGAATAAATTAAGTATACAGAACTAAAACCAAGATGTGAAATTAAACTTTTATTAAAGTAAAATCAGGTCCTGGATTTATTTTAAAGAGTGAGGCAATAAAAGTGAACATATAAAAATTGTAATTTAAAATAACGTACATTCTTTTTATGTCACTTCTCTGTTTTCAATTTTATTGGTACAACTGAATTATATTTACTTAAGTTGCATACCTGTGTTTTCCCAACTGTGACGGTGGCTCTTGTGTTTGATGCCCTTCGCTTTAGGGATGCCATGAAGAAAGAAGGGGGAATATAGTGGAAAAAGGAAACCGCAGAGAGCTCATTACAGCTCCCCAGATCCTTACCATCTGGCACCAGCGCTATGTAGGGTTGCCCAGAGGTCTCCTTATTTCACTGTAGGGGAGGAAGCCTCAGGCCTTTGCCCCACCATGGGGTGTCCTGCACCTCCCAGGGCCGCCCAGCCCTGGTAAGGAGGCAGCTGCCTGTGCTGCAGGGCCCCCACTGCTGTCATGCTGATCAGCCAAGTCCTGGCATAGAGGGAGACATAGGGGCAAGAGGGAGGAGGGATGACCATGGGGGCAAGGATGCCATCTGTGGGCATCAGGACTATTTAACTATTATTATTTAACTGGTGAGTTTCAGTGTCAAGAGCATCATTTCCCTGTACTTCAACAGCAATGGTACCAAGAGTAAAACATTTGGATTATATTGAATTGCATCGCCTGTTGATATCATTTATGTGTATTGTTTGACTTCACTGAAAGTAAAATAGAAGGTCTTGCCACCTGCTTCAGGATCTGCTGGGGTAAGGAGGGAGAACCCTTACTTCCTTTCTGGATTCTTCTAAATGAATTATCTTTCCATTGAAGAAACTTTAATTCCTGTAAAAGAGCATTTTCCAGTGTGCTCTGTGAGGAAGGTTGGACGACAGGGAGGAGCAGGTGTGTAAAGTGAGTGAGGTGCATCTTGTACCCAAAATAGATGTTGTTTGCCGTGGATGCAAAAAGAAGAGTCACCCGAGTGGACCAGAAAACTGGCTTTAGAGAAAGTATTTACCTCTGCTTGTGCAGTTTGCTCATTCTCTCTCTCTGTCCTCCCATTTGTCTGCAAAATTGCGATCTCAATCCCGCAACTACCAAGCCCCTTCAACCATCATTGTTTTTTAAGACACAATAATTGTAATGTATCAAGCCCACATCTCGCAATCAGTCCAAAATGCTGCTCTGCATCTATAGTGGTGCCATCTGCAGGTGGCTGGCAAGGTTACTCACCTCTTTCATAGGTACTATAGTTGCTTGCAAGCACAAAAATCTGTTTTTCACCTCTTTGTGACCAAAAATTGCCCTATTTCTATCAAGTGTTGTCTTGCAAAAGCTTGCAAGGGCAATGCATTTTAAGGTATTAGGACAGGTTTGCTCAGTGTGGGTACAATACTGCATTCTTTCTCAGAGTTTCTTGTGTAGGTTACATCAGCAGAAACAATTTCTGTGCTTCTGGTGGCAGCTTTCTTTTTTGGATATTAAGGACATTAACTGGGTCTATGCTGGCAAAGTTGTGCAGACGTTTTCATGCAGGACAACACTTTTCTCTGTTGCTGGTTCTCCTGGCATTTGGTAAATTCAAAGAAAGCAATTTATCAGTTTATAAAGCTGGAAGGAAAGAGTTTACGTTATTTCAGACAGGCAAAAACTGAGATTTATAATCCAGCATGCCGAGTCAGAACTGTCTACTCTGGAGCACTCCAGATTCATCAGCTGGAAAATGAACCTATAGTAGATCTGTGCTTGTGCTTCTTGATGTGCCCGGTGTAGATGCTTCTCTCCTTAAATCTGGGGTAAAGCTGCATACTTAGTAGTGTCTTAATTCACATCAAGGTAGTCTACATGGAGAATTATTACAGATTAGCTTCAGTAATTCAGCCGTTGTATTGGTAATTCATTCTCTAGTTTACTAGATATAGTTAAGGTCTCTGTGGATAAAATGCTAAATTATTTACCCTGGAGCTATTGTTTCTCAAAAATTGAGAAATTTTTGAGCAATTGAGCGCTAGCCTGCAAAGCTAATGTTCCCCTCTGGTGTTTGGGAATGGGCAAGGTTATTATTTTGACAACAGGATCCCATTCTTACCTGCCCCATTGCCACTTCCCTCTGGCCCTTCCACTTAGGGATGAGAGAGATGCAAAGGATGCATCTGCTACAATGCTGGGGCAGAACAGAGAGGTCTAAAGCTCTTGTGATTTCTCTCCCATTACTAGCGTATTGCCATCTGGAAATCCCTGAGGGAGCCTGTTAATTCAGTTTTATTACTGTATATTTTAAAGACTGTCAGAGAAGCCCAGGGCTTTGGAACAGGTCTTCATTTTAGTTTAGTCTAAATCAAAATAAATAATAAAAGTCTCATGAAGATGTACAGGCACTGTGAGATACTTATCTAACCTGACATGATAAAAAAAATAAACTAATGATGTTTTATAGGCTCATGAAAAAAATATTTACTTACCTCATATGACTATGCCAATAAAGTTTTAAACAGATTAAAAGTGAAGATAGATGCCAATTGTAATACCAATCAGTTTGCATATAAAAAAAAAAAAAAAAAAAACAAAGAAAAAACCACAATTATTCCAAATTTAACCTCACCAAATCGGATGTAAATGCATTAATGTCTGGTGCAACATGTACCTGTTTCACTCCGAAGACCAAGCAAGTTTTGCTATAGATCTGGCAAGTCCCTTGAGACAGTTGAAGAAAAATGGTACAAATTTATATTAGGTAAGATTTCAGATCAGAATATGTGGTTTAGGAATGCAAGTAAGCTTGAAACCAGGCTATTTCAGTCTGTGCAGTTATGTTTTTAAAGATACACCTTATATGCCAGTGGCTCACCAAAAAGAGAGGAATACAGGTATGTTTAAGTGTTCAAGTGTTTTAAGTGTTTGCCCAGGAAGTATAAATGCCTAGGAAAATTGGGCAGCCATGAATGTGATCAAGACTGACTGCTATGCACAATGACTGCTGACCAGAGCTCAGCAAGAATAAAAGGCATGAGCTCTGTTAAGTGAAACAAATCCATTGTGAAAAGACTGGCCATGCTTATGATCTTTTCTCTATTTTTTTATAATTACTTTTTTTTTTTACTTTTTTTAACCTCTTTCCTTCTGTTAAAAGAAAACAAACCACTAAAACCAAAAACCCCAAAACAACAAACAAACAAGCAAAATAAAAAACAATGAAAAAAAAGGGGAATGAAAAAAAAAGGGAATAAAAAAAAAATGTAAGCCAGAAGCGTAATAAAATACATCAGCATAAGCAGTAAGCAGTGACTGGAGCAGAGGCCTGCCTGGCGGGCTCTGGATCAGGCCTATAAATCAATGCAGTGGGTGTTGAGGGTGGCATAGGAGCCTCTCGGTCCCTCCCCTCCTTCACAGGAATGTATCATTATTTTCTCATTGGCCACCCTGGACTAAAGTGGATGTTTCTGGCCATGCCCGTAACTGTAAGTGCTACCTGAGGGTGCATTTTGGTCTGTTTCCCTCCTAGGCTGCTTTCAGAAAGACTCCAACCTTTTTATCGTGTGCAGCTGCAGTAAAAGCTGTCTGTGCGCTCGCTGGCAGAGCGAGCAGCCCCGATTCCTAGCACCTGAGCTAAGCACGTGCTGACCGATGGCACTGTCGCTGTGTCCTACCATCCCTGCTGGAATGACATACAGGACAAGGGAGTCTCTATCTCCTCTGTCAGCTCCAGGACTGGACAAAAAGGGCCTGAAAATACAGTAAAATCTTAATTTAACTCTAGGTCAAAGATCACCTTATGACTGCAAAGAAACAACTCTCACTTTAAAGCCAGCTGGTGTGGGTTTGAATGTGAAGAAGAAAGATGTTGGGGGGGAAAAAAATGCATGACAGTATTTACTTAGAATTGCTAGACTTCTCTGTTCTTAAAAGCATTTGCTGTTATTTCCACCACACAGCAGCCAAAGATCACTCTGTTGTTATTATTTCTGTTTTCTGTTGTTACTATTTCAGGTTTCTGAAATGAGTTTAAGGTGTTTAAGATCAGCACAAAAGTTTTAATCACAATTACCAATCTACTGCTTTTTAAATTATTATTTGACCAAATGCTTTTCAAAGTCTTTGTCTTCATTTTCTCATTGCTTGCGTACTGTACAGCAATTATAACATCTTATAAGAAAAACAGAGCAATCTGATCACTACTTATGTGAGTCTACCCTAGAAAAGTTCCAGCTGGGGTTGGCAAACTTTTTCCATCAGTTATTTTAGAGTGTCCGTCATGATCTGGAGGAACCTTGATGAGAGAAGGAGGAAGAAGATTCCCAGTTCTTAACCTTTGGGCTTTCTGGAGGCATAACAACAAGAGTATTTATTCCTGCTGTTTGGTCTTAATGGCCTTAATAAAGGCCAGCAACTCCTCAAATGTTTGGTGGGCCCCTAGGCGAGCCATGAGTAATACACTGTCTGTGACAAACTCCGATGTGAATTCAGCCAGCACAGGGCAGTTTGCTATAAATATGAATTCACTGGCTTCCCTTTGGCAGTTGTCCTTATCTCTCTTCTGGGTTGAGACAAAGGATGTGCTCCAGAGATCCCAAACTCTAAGACATTCAAAGTCTCTGTACAAACACTGCAGTTCAGGGCCATCTCTTAATCACCGCTGCCCTAGGCAAGAACTAGAGGTACAACCATGCAATGCAAGGCTGCAACATCAGAAAAGATTGTTCTCAGAAAACACCTGGGAAAAATCTTCAGTTGAACCCAACTAGCCCATTGGGTTGCCCGGCTCTCCCTGACCCAAGTGACAAGGAGTGTCACCTCTCTCAACAGGCCCTTCAGCTTCCCTGTAGCCACTTCTGGGTTTGTTCTCCCGGTCTCTCCCCATGCCACAGTTCCACTGCCAGCAAGGCAGGCAGCATCCAAGAGCAGATTTCCTCTTATGGGAAATTGCTCTTCCCATACAAAAGCAAAAGTCTAAGTCCAGCAGCTATGCTAATAATTGGCTCTAAAACAAGGACTATCCAAAAATTTTTCCAAACTGACCCTTCCAAAGTTTTGGGATGCCTTCCTTGCTTTGTGTTATGTACTTCTTTTTTTTTTTTTTCTGTTTTAAGTAATTGAATCTGACTTCTATTGCCTACTCTGATTTATCTTTTGGTGGATTGTTGAGCTTAGCTTGGGTTTTGTGTTGTTTTATATGAAAATGTAATTCGAATTTCTGTGGGTGCTGGGTTACAGTTATGAGGTGTTAATGGGCCCTGGCAGAGCAATCATGTGTCCTGGAGCATGATAGGGTTTGCTTTGGGCCTTTATTTCATTATTTCTAAGCTACAACTTGAATATGTGTTCGTTTGCTCTTTGGTTTTGCTTCTGTCTCATCGCTTTCGCTGGCTTTTGTTTCTGTTCTGCCGGGCTGAGAGGTTTAGCAGGATTTCTGCCATGCAGAAATATGGCCATGTGGAGTCCTGAGGCAGCGTTGCCTGTAGTTTGCTGATAAATATTGCGTTTCACTAGGGAATGGGGAGAATCTCTCTGGTCCTAACTTCGTTGTGTATTTGAACTTGGTAACGTCAATAGATTATACTGTTTCTTTGCTCCTTCTTGGGCTTCTTATGTTTCTGTTCATTATGAAGATTTGCTCAAAAATTCCCATGCTTGGGCTGTCCATATGTGAGCATATGTTCTGATCTGTATTGTAACTTTTTGTGATCTATGGTCCTAGGTTCAAGGAACTGGCACAGAAGTGCCTGAAATTGTGCTTTGGCTACAAATACCTGGTTTAGAGTCCTGTCCCTCTATTAATCTGCATTTAGACAATAGGCCAGATTGGTGCAACTCCACTGGGCTTTGATTCAGTGACCCAAAATTTTTGCCAGCTGAGAATCTGTCCCAAGGTCTTATTTATCACTGAGATAAAACTTACAGAGAGAGGCATTACCTTCTATTAGATTCTCTTGATTTATTTGCGGAGGTGAAGGGGAAGTTTTTGGGCACACAGGTCTCTTTTCAGGGAGAAGCATCTTTGTGAGGGACCTGAGGCTTTACCCTAAAACCCTAAGACGAGTCTTGGTTTGTTGTGCTATCACACATCCAGCACTGCTGTTTGCGTCTCACAAGTAATGGAACACAATTAGAAAAAGGTGAATTTGGATGTACTCTCAGAACTATTAACTTACGACCTCTTCAAAAGGGACTTGAGAAAAAGATGACCAAGACTGTTTGAGTGAGTGGACAGTGCTGAGTGCCCCTCTGTGGGCCTGGGTTCAGCAGTGGTGGTGCCACAGAGAGCTTTTCCTGAGGGCATGGTGAGGCGAGGGCTGCTGTCCCTTTTCTCTGGACAGACAGAACTGCCAGGTCAGTGTGTGTGAACATCAGGTGTGGGTGTGTGATTTTGGCAGTGGGTACAACTGGTATGTCAGACCCCCGTGAAGTAGAGATGGCAACACTGCTTTTCAGTGCTTGCGTGCACCAGGTGTTGAGAGTTCCATGTGTAAGGCAGTTCTTTCATAAACCTCCTCGAGCAAGGAAACCATTTCCTCAGTTCCCCTAAGAGCACGAGAAACCAATGCCTTGTCTGGGATCCTCATCGGCCACTGCCGGCAGATGTCCCAGCCATGCCTGGGCCAGGGCCTGTCTCTACTGAAGATTTACCACCCGGTCTGTCAGCATGAATGCATCCCACCTTCTTCTTCATGATTTCAGACACCCTGGTGAGGTTTGCTGCAGAGACCATGCTTAGATGCCTTCTCCAAATTGGCTGAGAGTGTAATAGGGGAAATGATGAACGGAGCCCAGACCTAAACACCAAGGGTACAGGGTATAACAGAAGGAATAAATCTTTGTCCCCCCTTCCTGGCCAGATGCACCGTAAGCCTGACAGACTTATGATTTTATATGGGGAGCAACATATGCTACAGTTTTTATTTCTCTAACCATTAATCAAACGTATTTTGTATAAACAATGTAATTGCCAGCCCTGGCCAGCGTGGGTGGGCTGACAGAACGGCTTTGCAGTTCTCTACAGCACAGATGAGCTTCACCAGACACTAGCCCTGGTAGCCAGCAGCAGCTGTAAGGACCATACGCCAGCGCTGGTGGGTGTGCGTGGCCGCAGACCGGGGTCCAGCCCCAGCGCTGGCAGGAGCGAGCACAGCCGCATTTACAGCTAGAGCAGTGTAACGCTGCCAGGACTGAGAATATTCGTGTTTCAGCAGAGACAAGCCCCCTTGCATCTGTCTGTACCTCATGGGTTACAGCCTGGGTTACGTCTGCTCATTTTGCTGTGATACCAAACCAGTGATTTTCCTTCTCTTAGTTGTGCCAAAGAACGTAAAACTGCAGAAAAGACAGCTTAGTGCACGTTAGCAGGCGACTTCTTGCCCACAGCCCAAAATATGGCTGGAAACTAGAAACATTAAGAGGGCTTTCCCTTGGTGCCGGTGGCCAGGGGGTGATGGGAGCCAAGCGCTGGGTGTGGAGGTGGGTGTGACGTTTGGGCAGCAGGGTGCCTGTTGGCCGTGAGCTGGAAGGGGAGTCCTGGGCTGGAAGCTTTTCCATGAGTCTTCCTAAAAACAGGCCACAGGACCTTTCTACCTCATGTGAGTCCAGGAGAGGAATGGCCGTACAGGGCCACGCCTCTGCACGGATGCTAGAGCACCTTTCTTTGGAGGACAGGGAGCTTTTGGGCTCTGCATGGTTGCCTGCTGTGAGCAGACGGTGCTCAGACAGCTTCTGGGGAGACAGCAGGAAAGGACAACAACACTTCACAGCATCAGAATTGTTTCTTGAAAGGAAAACATTTTATTGTCCAGTTTTATGCTGCTATTTGGCACGATGGTTGTTCATCTCAAAGGACTGTTTCCAGGCTACTGATGCCAGGTGATGTGAAGCTGCAGGCAGGCCAGGGCTCTGGTGCCAAGGTGATTTTGAACAGCAGCCAGCGTGAGTAAGAAGTGCCAGGGTGATAATAAAACACTGCTTCTGAAGGCACTTCCAGGAATTAGCAATCCATTTTGATTTTAAGAAATGTGACAGCTTCTTAAGGGTAATTTCTAGAGCACTGGGGTAGATCTACCAAAGAGCAAATGCTCTGATTCTCTTCTCCTGAGAATATTCTTTGAGGAACTGAAAATACCAGACTTATGGTAGGATTAAAGCACTGATGGCGCCAGAAACTAACATCCATATTATAGTGACAAAAATCATGCATCTTTGTTATTACTACCTTCATCTTTTGGGCAGGATCCCATCAACCACAGATTATCTTTTGACTCCTGTACTTGCTAAAAGCCCACCAGTGGCACACAAGGCTAATGTGACGTGTGAAGTACACTACTGGGTCAGCAGTCCTTCCCCATGCTAATTCCAGCTGTTAGACAATGTTAGTCTGTTTTGGGAGTGGCAGTTCTGCTACATTTAATTTCCCTAGAAATCATCATAAAAGCAGGGGACAAAGGGAAATTAATTCAGCCATACAAATTGCTCCAACAGAGTTGCTCTTGCATGTTTTCTGCTTGATTTGGGTTCAAAGGGTTACAGAGAGCTTAGAGTATAGCAAAAGAGATTGACCCCAAGTACTAAATTTCAGAGCCAAATCTTGGTGCCCAAAAACTTGAGATTTTTAGATCTGGAGTTTTGATTTAGCCAGTAAATTCCTTTCTTCAAAACTTGCACTGGAGCCAGGCTTGCATTCCTCACCATCTCAAAATTTAGTGCTGGTTACTTTGTAAAGAAAGCAGATTTATATTTTGCTGGTCTTAAAGTGACTGATTTGCTGAACGTCAGATGATAGAATTTGCCATAACAAATTGTTGGATCGATGATCTAACACGCAAGTATACTGTTGCTGACAACATGTGATGATTCAAAGGCAACAAACATATCTTGCTGTGCCATCTCTTAGGGGAATAATTTCTTCCTGACACTTCAAGTGATCATCTTACACCATGAAGCATGAGATTTGATTACCGATACTTTAGCATGCATAACTACAAAGGTTGTTATTTTTAATGGAGTGGACGGCATGTCTCATGAGACTTATAAACACATCACGTGCGTTTGAAATGCGATTGTGGTGATTTGGCTGATTCTAATACAGAGGCTTTGCACAATTAGATTAGCTGATGAAAACACAGCATTGCTCAACAAATCAGCAGGATCCATAGTTAACATTTTTCATAAGTGTCTATGTAAGGTGGTTATTTTTCCCCTCAGTAATAAGTCTAACTTGAGTCGCAGCAATTTCTGTTGAGAATGTCAAGCTTGCGAACAGCAGCATGGAGTTAGGTGTACCAGAAATGTCAGTTCTGTATGTCCTGAAGTGATAGTTGCAATTACAGGGCACTATGACTTGGAGTGACACGTCAATTAAGTAATGAATTCTCCATCTCCCTTTTGGCCCTCTCTTCCATGGTGGTAATTTTGGTCAACCACCTTGCAAATCAAAAGGATTGGTCCTTCGTGAATGTCTTTTCATGCTATTTATAACTACTCCTTCAAAAGCCAGTATGAGCTGACTTCAATCTTTGCATAGGTGTTTCAGAAGCAGCAACATACTAAATTCTCATACACTGCCTCAGGAATTCTCTAGTTTGTATGTACGTATTGAACAAATGCTCTGTCTCAGATTAAGCAGCCAGACTTACTCAAAGGCTGCACAAGAAGTAATATTCCTCTGGCTGCTTTTCATTTGATTCTGAAGTTTCAGATGAAACAACAGCTAAAATAACTTCAGAATTCGGGCTATTAGCATAAGTTAAACCTATTTTTCTCATATTTTTAATTAATTATTTAGAGCACAGACTGTGTGGGGTTCACTGCTGAACTGTACTCTTACATAGGGTGACAGTAAAGGGGAGGACTTCTGTCACCTTTGTTCCCATACTTGGTTCCCCAGAGTCAATTCAAGGCTATTTACAGCCTGAGTCCTGGATTTACATCCTATCTGGTGTGCCCTGCACATAAAGCATGTACACTGCATTAGAACATGCTTTGTGATTAAACTTTGTATTTTCACAGTGGATTGTTTCTCTGAAGCATCTGTTCCTGTTATTGGAAGGATGCTTTTCCCTCTTGCACAATAACAACATTGAAAACTTGGTACAAGGCTATAAAGGGTATATAATTTCAGCATAGGGCTACTGTCTGACAGACATGTGACTAAATTCTGCCCTCCCCTTATTTCAAGATACAAGCAATTTTTAAGTGATACTAAATATTCGACTTTTTCAGTGTAATCTGATGAATGCATGTCACAGACAGAAAACAGGAAAGTGTAAGTTCTTGTTAAGACTGAGCCTTCAAAAACTGGGCCAGAAGCTTCTTGGCAGTGCTTTCTGTTTAAAATGACCTTTTGAGTTTCTAAGTGGCACATTAAGCTAACGGGCAAGTCCAAAGAATATGAGGGACCTTGACCACTAAAATTCCTCCTGCTAAAGATGATGTTCTCATCAATCTTCAACATAAGGTAAAATTGGTTAGCATTTGGGTTAGTTCCAAGCCCTGAAGGATGTATTTCTTATTCATTTCTTCTTCTCAGACACATGATCCAAATGTGAAAGTCCTACATAGTCTTTCCTATCCACTCTGATTTCAGCCACGACCTTAAAGGCAGACAAGGTTACTATGACAGACAGCACCCTTTTCATGGCCCCTCTTCTGCTCATCATCAAAAACTTGAAACACCTGAACAGATTAAGTGGGGTTTTTTTTTAATTTTTTTTTTTTTAAAATCACCTTTTCCTTGGTCTTTCCACAGGACCATTTAGCAAGGAAGGAAACTGTTGGTCCACAGCTGAGCTCCCACAGCTGAACTCTTTTCAGTTCCTTTTCAGAGCTGAATGTGTGTAGGTCTGGCTGTGCTCTGCACCAACTCAGATTTTTGAACCTTCAATTTCAGTGAAACTAAATAGAAGTTACAAGCTGCCTACTCTTAAATATTTATTATTAGTTAAAAAGGGCAGGTTTTTCTCTCTCTTCACCCCCACCCCGCCTTGTTTTTTGATGGCTTTCTTATTTAGTGCTTTTTGGATCCATTCCCTGCATTTATAGATCCCAGGGGAATATTTTACCCACATGTCTGCCTACCCACCCCAACTTTTGATTTTTACGGAGACCTGTAGCAGTGATTGCATTTATAGTGTGGCAAAATGGAATTTAAAAACAAATTGAATCACACCTTGTGACCACCACAACTCAATCCAAATGCTGCAAGTATGAGGACCTTAAGTTATTATGCAGAAATCCTTATTTTCTTCAAATATGCAGACCAAATGTTCTGTGTCTGTTTCGCCTTTTCTTCATTTCACCTTATTTGAAATTAGAGTGACAATGGATATAGAGCATGCCTGTCTGCTTATGTCTGGCAAGATTTTGTTCATCTATGAATTTGTATTGCTTTTCTAATATTGTTGATAAGTGATAGCTTCATTTCTAGACCATCTACGGGATACAGAAGATGCATTAAGCCTTACACAGTATAATCAATGCAGTGGCTGAGCTCACATTCATATGCATTTACCAATAAATTAATGTTGTCAGATGTATGCAGAGAATTGGAAAAGCCAAAATCTAAGACATCTTGTAACCACACTTCTTTTCCAGACTGGATGTCGAGATGAAGTATTTATCTGTTATCTAAAGTAAGTGAGAAGTAAGGTGAGTGCTGTTAAAGCACACTACTTACAATGCTCTGACAGTTTTTTTTTTTTAGTGGTCAGTGGATTGCCCTCTTGAAAGGAGACTTGTGTGCTTCTGGACCACCAAAGCAATATTGGATAGCATATTGTCTCCTGGATAGAAGAGCTATTGAGAGATTGCTAATATGAATCATCTAGCCCTGTGTTATCACTCAAACCTTTCCAGTTCACGCTGATAAACATGCTCATACTTACTATGGCAATGCTAACAACCACAGGGGAAAAACCTAGTCTTTTGTGCTGGAGCATAGTTGTAAAAGCAATGAGCCTCTCTGCCTGTACCCGTGTGGTTTAGTGTTTCGGACTGTTTCGTTAACCACTCTTTTGACACCTTCTCAGCTTAACAATGGTTAAAGCTGCAGTAGGTGTCTCTTAAATTCTCCCTGATGTGAAGAAATCACCCAGCTCCTCTGCCGTCTCCTTACTATCAAATGCTGCTTCTAATCCCTGGTAAATCAGCTGATTTGCTAAAAGAATTTCTAGTTATTTATTTTTATGTATTTCATTATTGGCTGTTCATAATCACTCTCAGCCTTCCTAAATTTCATGCCCTGATGCTTTATTTGTTCTAGTTCATATTCCCTTTCTATTGGCTTCAGTTGGGCTGGGTTTTCTTTTTTTGAAAGGCACCTGTTTGGCTTGAACAATATCTTGCCATTTAACCATTTTATTGCTTTCCCCCATACTTTCCTCCCTCCTTCCCCCCATGGACGCCTCTTTTTTTTGTGCTCTCCATGATTATGTTCAAGTTTATTTAAATAACTTCCATGCTGAGTCTAAAGATTTTAATTTCCTTACTTTTGCATTTAAATTCTTTTTAGTATCTACTGCACTTAGGCACAAAGTTTCCCTTTCATGGTGCCTGTTGACATGATGAGCTCCCCCCTGCAATGCCAAGTTACAGCATGGCCTCAGCCGCAAGGACCAGGTCCTCCCTGACCACCTTCTGGTCAACACTGTCACCTCTACCCTCTGCTCCAGCCTGGACTGGTGCTTGGGTTAATGAACATGGTGGAAAACTGGCCAGGGAAGAAAACAAAAGGGAGCTTTCTGCTGGTCTTGGTAGAAGGCACAAACAGCTCCTGGTGCAGGACTTGCAGTAGCTCAGTGTTTCTTGTTGGACTCCTTGAACAGGTTTCAGCTCCTGCCCATGTCTGCATGATACTAGAAGATGGATGGAAAGCTGTGGGATCATTTGATGTATTTGGGAGCATAATGAAATCTGTTTAGCCAAAATCTTTATTCCTCTGTAAGATCTGCAGTTTGACTATTGGTTTGAGGAAAACTGGGAGATCTTGGGAGAGAAAATTCTGTGAGAAAATATGAGCTGGTGGAGCAACTTCAAGCATATCTGCAGGGATCCCACTGCTAATTACCTGCACTGTACCCAGGCCATAATGTGCTTTTATGGGGGCACAGGCTAGACAGTTGCAAGGATTGAACCTACATATAAAGTCACAAGAGCTCTCTATAGGTTTGCAGGCAGACTAATTAAGATCAGAAGATCTGGAAACAAAAATCAGTGATGTGCTGGCTTTTTGGTTTTATTTTCCTTTTCCATCAGCATTTTCTAATTTTTCTTACTACTATACTGGAAGCGATTACCCTCCAGGGAAAAACCAAGCGCGAATTTTAAATCTCCTTTTGTATTATTCTTATTACAACTTGTTTTGTGGTGGGTTTTTTGTTTGTGGTTTTTTTTTTTTCTCTGGATTGGGATAATACTCTCATTAGGCTGAAATAAATTGCCTCTAAATCAAAATAACTGGGTACCCGGCAGTTTTTGCACCAATACCCTCCTGAAACCCGATTTTACAGAGTTTGTATGTACCATATACATGTGCTATATGAGCACTGTACTCGCCCTGTACTGTGCCTGTACACCCATGAGGCAGCTGCCTTCCTGGTTCCAGGCTCCCATGGTACGTAGGCTGCTGGGAGCAAGAGAGATGCATTTGTGAGCAGGTGCCTCATGCACTGTCCCTTCTCACTTCTCGTGCATCCCTTGGGTGAGCTCAACACAGCAGAGACTGTTTACAATCAGATAACTAGCAGATAACTACCCAAATTTATGGTATTTGGGACAAACAGGAAAACCTACCTTATTGCTTGTCAGTAGGCATTTCTGTTTTGTCATCAGGCTTGGTGACTCCAGCTAGATCCAGCTCAGGAATGAAATGGGAGTGGTAACGCCTGAAGAGTGGATAACTAGTGTCAGGGAAAACCATTCTGAAGGAAAAAAGTGTGGGTGAGTTCTGTAGTTATCCAAGATTAGTTCAGTCATGTGGGTGGGTAAGTAAGAAACCAGCTGTGATTGCTTAGGTTCATTGTGGTAGTGATGTGCTGCAGGCTTTGACTTATCTTCACTGGTGTCAAAGAAGTCAGTGAGGACTAACAGGCTGTGAAAAGCCACTCTGGAATATGTGGAAGAGTATGGAAGAGTTTTAAGGTGGTCCTTTCATGCTAGGACGCCTTCATTTTGCATGTTGCTGGTGTTTAGTGAATAATAAGAACTGATACTCAGAGGCAGAACATGTGAATGTAACGTGGTGGAAGGAGGACACAGGCTTCTCCTACCCAAAACACCCAGAGGCTTTTGGTGGAAAAGGACAAGCTGTTCTTTAATTTTAGTGCCATAACTCCAGGAAAGTTGGGAAACTTGAAAGGTTGGTGGTAAAATCTAAACAAAGATTTCAAGGTACAAATTTCTCAAGTTTTAAGGCAGCTCTTTTCTGGAGTTCAAGTCTTTCCTATCAAAACCTGAATGAAGAAAACAAAAATCTGAGCTTTGCAGAACTGAATCCAAAACGTGCAGTTCCAGTTTGGCTCTATTTTCCTTCTCTGCATTGCTACCTTGAAATTATCAAGCTTTATTTTTAGTTACTAATTTACTTTTTGCTATTCTCTAGTGTCAAAGTGCAAAGTTTCAGCCTCAAACAAATTTTTATAGTCAGGTTCCAAACCCCTTAAACCAGTTATTTTATTGAAACTATTGTTAGGTCTTTGACTGGGGCTGTGCTAGCAGGGTCTGCAATAATACCTAATGGCACTATGAGTGCTGAGGCTGATCTCTATTACTACCTGAAGGAAATCCAGAGTGTAGGAGAAGAGAAGAACTTTAGCAAGCGAAGATTTCCCCATGGTCAATGGGACTGTGCTTGCTAGAAGGGTCCCTTGACCATTGTTACAAGGAAAGACACAGAAAATAAATTATAGTTATTTGTAATGACTCTTTATCATTGCAGCAAAGCTATGGCCAGTCAGGACTAGTAATGAGTTTAGGTGACTCCCTAGTTTTGTTACATTCCTATGCCTGGAGAGTTTATTTAATTGAACTGCTGCGTTTTTATTACCAAACTTTCCAGGCTTCAACATAATACAAGGCGGTGCACGGGAAGAAGTGTGCTAGGAGAGCACAAAACAGCTTTAATTGTTTCAGAGTCCCATACGCTGTCCCTCCTCCTCCACCACCGCTGTCTCTCCAGAGGTGCCTCTGGGCCGAAGTTGAATTGAAAAGTCATTTAACATAAATACTTTAACATGCTTCCGTCCCACAGGCAGTGGGCAAGGTACCAAACTTCCAGGCATTTTAAGAACAGCCTGAGGATGGCGTGCCATAGCAGCATTGCTGCTGGCTGCGATCACGGAGCCGTGCTTTTCTTCACTAACACTGTAATTCCTGCTATACTTTAAACAAGAACAGAGACTATCCTCTAGGTTTCTCTCCATAAGCATATACAAACCGGGCCAAACTCTTTCCTCAGTTGCGCTGAAGTAAATCAGAAGTAATTCCACTGACAACTGTGAACGTTGTAGTGAAGTTACACCAGCTGAGGGCAGAAGTTGGACTGCTGTGCCTGCCTGCCTATGTAAAAGCTGTCACTGCCAGCCAAGCCGAAATGCTCATTTACTGCAGCACATGGATAGCATTATTTTTGCTTCAGACTTTGTTTGGGTGGAAGTCAGTGGTTAAACACCTGAAATCTCAGTAGACAAAAGAGAAGACCATAAAGTTTTATGACTGTAGAGTAGGAGATTGCAACATGTAGGTTCCATTAAAAAAATCAGAAACTATGTTATATTACATACTTTAGAGGTTTTGTCACTGAGTTGATTAGTATGACTTAGTTATTAGCTGTTACTAGAAGCTTTCCACTGAGAAATGGAATTAGAAATACCAGTTGCTCTATTGTTATTCACAATCTTGTTGAATTCATCTCAGTCTCACAGATGCAAAGAGAACGAGTGCTAAGGCTGTTTTATATGTTTAAGTATTTGGTTATTTCTTTGTGGGGGGGAAAAAATGCAATCTGTGGAGGGAAAACCAATGTTTTGTAACAGCTGGGCTTCAGATGCATACGCCAGAGCAGAAAAGGGGTAAGGGCTGTCAGCCACATTTGTACTTGGGCAGCTGTAATTCCGGTGACTGGGGTACTTATTTTCCCAGGTCAGCACTAGTACTTGAGTTTCTAACTCTCTCCAGCACCCACTGACCTTCTCCTATCCCTTTGGTTTCCCTCCTCTTTTTTTCTGCCCTCCTTACAATTCTCCTTCCTCTGCATCCCCTGTCCAAGCACTGTGGTAGCTACCATGAAAACTAGAGAAAGGCATGGGATTTGTTAAGAAAACAAGGACTTATCTCACATGCACAAGAACTCACAGGTAGACATGATGTTATTGGTCATTCCTGAAACATATTTAATTTATTTATCATTTTTAGGATTTTTTTTTTCCCTGCGACTAGATGGTATACATCTTGAAGAAAAAAAAAAGAAAAAAAGATGTTTGTCCAGTCTATGACTGGAGAAATACAGATCTGTTTAGTGCCAGCACATGTATGAGAGGATTTTAAATTCGTGGGGGCAGGTGTTGATATGATGTATACCTGTGGACTTGCCTCTAAAATGCAATTTCTAGGTGTCTTCTAGACAACTGAATTCACTACTCAAAAGGGCCTAACATCAGAACAAAAAGAGCCTTCAGCCTGACGGTAGTTCATTAGAAGTACAAAATAACATTTTCAGACAATCGTTTGTAGTATCTGTCAAAGCCTATTCCTGTACAAAGCCCCCCGCTTCTTCCTCCCATTTCATGTCCAATTTTCACATCTTACGCTGTGTATCTCTGCCCAGTACAACCAGTGAGATCCAGTCTCTACCTGAATTAGGTGCCATTCACTGGACACAGCATTTAGAGGCCAAGTTAATGATCAGAAGGAGGTTTTGAAAGTGTGGCAGACCCTGGATCAGCCCACTCCAGTGAGTTTGAGCTGTGTGGGTTGCAGTGAGCGGGTCTTGCTGGTCCTCCAGTCTCCCTTAAAGCGAGTGGTTAAAGCTAATGGGCCAGCTGCAGTCCATCCTCCTCAGCTAACATAGCAGGATACTTCCAAATCTTGCCTTCTGACCTGATCATGAGACCTTGATTAGAGCATAAAACATAGATAATGTGAAACTTCCAATTGTTTTCACATTTGCAGTTGAGCTTGGTGTGCCCAAGAGAGGCTGTGGGTGTTCAGGAGTTAGCTGGCAATCTTACTTTACCCGCTTTTATTACTGATTGAAAAGTGCAGAGGTGAGGGGATTTTTTTTGTCTTGTTATGTTTTGCTGGTGGACAAATGTGAAGGAAATAAATCCCTTTTGGCATGGGAAATGATGTTACATTTTATTTAATAACAAGTAAATTTTATTGTGCACTGAGCCAATTTATAAACATGATCTCTGTAACTTGCACTTTTAATTACAACAGGAAAAACGGAATTAGTTCATTAATGCTGTGAAAAGGAACAGTGACCTACCTGCCAAATGGCAAGGTGGAAATAATTAATCTGGTCAATTAAAAAGAAACTGATAAATTAAAATGCAAAGCCTTCCATGTACCTTCCATGTGGTGCATTAAATTAAGGAGTCAGGATTTCCAGAACGCGTGTTTATTGTCAGACTTGATCCTTTCTTTTCTTGCTTGACTTGATTCTGTGTTTGGCAAGTCCTGTTGGTGAGTTGTTTGGCGTTCAGGGATAACATACAAATTCATACACCCAGGCATATTTTGCAAAAGGGAGCTTGCAAGATCAAGCTCTTTATGAAATCCAGCTGATGAAATGCATATGCCTTGTTTTTATTACCATATTACAAACCCCCTTATTCCCTTTGCTTTGCTTTCTTTCCCACTGTTAAATGTCACTTGCCTTTCCTTGGGTTTTAAAAGATCCAGGCACAGTGCTGAATTGCCGAGGTCATCTCAATCAATTTATAACCTTAAAAATCGGATCCACACAGAAACTACTGAGCTGCTGGAGCTGAACCCTAAAGTATACGGCATATTTGCTCCACAGAACTGGAAATAGTAAAACAGTTTCTTTTCTATAAATACCAGTAACTCCTCTTGACATTTACAAGTACATAGTATTTTTTTTACACACTGCATGATCTCAAAAGTGCTTAACAGATCAGTGAACTGTGTATCTGCTCAGCATAGGCAACTGCAAAGCCATTATGTGCCCTGCACCATCCCTCACAAAAGCTCAGGACATTTACATTAGCTCCTGTCCATCTCAAGGCCATAAATTGCAATAAGAAATATGGGCTACTTACTGACTGGTTGACCAGTGCTCTGGTGCAGCCTACAGGAAAATATGAATGTTATTGTTTACTTTAACTAGGGCATATATCATACAGAGCCAAGGTCTTCTCGTTTGTTAAAATGAGAGCTGCTCTCATCAGAAATACTTTGGGGCACATCCCGTTGCTAGGGAAAAATCAAACTGAAAAAAGCAAGAGCTAGGCAGAAGATGGTCTGAAAGTTTTATATCTGAGGTGTTAGAATTGGCAAGAATTAAAAATAAAGTGAGAGAGCCATGTCAGATGTTTCTGTGATGTGGTAAAAATAACTAGTGCATGCTGTAGTCTCTTCAGAAGGCGTGGGTTTGCCTTGTGAGGGGGAACAGTATGAGATGGAATAAACAGCTGCAGCCAGAAATCAAATTCCTGGCAGTTCAGCAGCTCCAGTCCTCCTCCTACAAAACTACAAATCACCAGGGGGATTCCCCTCACCCCTGGCTCCTGCCAGCAGCTCTGCAAAATCATCAGACAGCCCTCACAACAGGGTTTTAACTCCTGAATGCTCACATGTCAATAGATTTCCTCACTAAATCCTTACGACATCATGATTCAGAGCTGAATTATACACTCTGCACCCGTTTTTCCCATCTAAACCAGCAAATCATTGCCTGTGTCCAGCTGGGAATTTCCTTCCAGAGAGGGGAGACACAAACAGCTCCTATCGGTCACCAAATACAGGGGTGTAGCTTCAAAGGGAACAGCTTAGGAAAGGGGCAAGCAAAGGAAAACAAATTTATTTACTGCAAATGAGCATAGAAAATATAAAAGCTGCCCTGGGGTCCAAAACTCTGTTAAAATCATCAGGTTTCCCAACACCTCTGTCAACTTCTGCTATAACACCCCCATAAAAACTTAGGCAGGCGTCAGTGATGCATGATGAAAGCTATCTCAACCAAAGAGATAAGCCTCTCAATACCAGCTGGTGTTGCTGAGGCCGGGTATGTATGGGAGGCTGTCCTGACATGGCAGAACATTGCCAAAGTTGAGGGAAATCCCAGCACCTTGGTGTCCACCAGGAGCTGCTGTACCATGCTCCAGACTGCATCCTGCTGGCTTGTGAGGCTTGCTCTCCTCTTTCCGTCTGTCCTGCTGGCCTGCACCCAGGGGGTGTTTGCTCTCATGTACAGTCCCATCTTAGATCCAGATGTCCACACAAGCTGTGTGACAAGACCTTCTCATGCTTCCTGAGCATGCAATAAAGTGCTCTCATCACATGCAATAAGCTTAGACTGTGTAATGGAAATGATGTCTCCCCTCCTCATCTCCAGGCATTTTACCTCAGTGCTTCACTGTCACAACTGATGATGATGACCCTAGAACTGTTGTAGGAATAAATAACCTTTAATTCATGTTTCATGACAGCATCTGCTTTTAAACCTACAGAGCAAGCACGGACAAAAGACAGGGTTTCAGACAAACAAATAAACTAAACTAACCAAAGTGTTGCCAGCAGCCCACTGAGGTCAGCATCCCATATCCAAAGTCCCAAAGCAGGAGGTGAAGGTCTGCCTGCTCGGCAGGGGTCAGGGATGCTGCTGTTTGGCCCCAGGAACTGTAGCCTGGTCAGCTCCTTACTCTCCACAGGGGTGAGCAACCCTGCAATAGCAGCGATGTACCCTGACACAGGTGTGTGCTTTCAGGTGGTGTCTCAGCATGCCATATCCTAAGGCACGGATTCCCAAAGATACTTGGGAACCTCCTGCTGAAATGGCAAAGCTCAGGCACCTACACGCCATGCAGATCTTGGCCCAAGGGCTCCATTGCTTCATCTGCAGTTACTTCACTCTTGTCCTTGGGCCAGAGATGGAAATGGCAGAGGGGGCACAAAGATCATTATAAGCCACTTCCGCACTCAGGGCCTGGCTTCAGCATCCGCATAGTTCAGGACCCGCTTCTCCACCCCCAAGCAACAGGAGAAAAGCTGCTGCCCACTGCACTGGGGGCTGCCCCCCACCCAAGGCAGCCCCCACGGGTGTCCCTGGCCGTGGACGAGTCCCGCTTGGGGCCAAGGAGTGGAGGTGAGCATGGTGTGCAGCAGCAGCCGAGCATCAGTACAGCAAGCATGTGATCAAAACCTGAGTCGCGTTTTGGCCTTCCCCGCTCATGAAAGTTTGTATTTTTCCAATGGGCTGTGTCTCCTTATGCTATGGTTTAATCTTCCTCCCTCGCTCCTTCTGACCTCGTTGCACCCACGCTGTACATGTCTTCATTTCGAAACGTAAATGTGTGCCTCTGAGCAAGCTCCCAGGCTGTGGCATGTTTTATGCATCTTTATTAGCTCCGCTCCAATGCTGGAGTGAGATTACATGATGTCTGGATTTCCTTGCAGTCAAACTTAATATCCTGAGAAATGGGAAATTTTACTGAAATCCTGCAGCGCTGGCCAGGATGTGGGAGGGTCCACACTGCTATTTCCACACCCGTGTTGTTGCCATGGATATGCAGAATTATCTGACTTGAATATATTCTTTTTTTGTGTGTTTGTTTTTTTGGTTTTTTGTTTGTTTTTTGGGGGTTAGTTGGGGGAGTTTGTTGATCAGGGTGGGGCAAGTACACTTTAGGTAATTTTACCACTGCCCAGAGTAAATTAGTGTGAAGTCCTGATGAGAACTAAAGGTGTGTAAATACGAACAAACATATAAGGGAAAAAATTATAGTGAAAACTGATTGTGCTCAGGCACTCAGCCTATTGAATGCTATGGGAAAACAAACAAACATAGCTGTGAGAAATAATCAGAAGGGTATGAAATTCACGCCAGTTCTTAGCTAGTATAAATATTCATTGCTTCAGGGGAGCTAGGCAAGCCGACATCAGTTTAGGATATTAGCTGCATGTCATGGACTGAAATATTTCTTTTTCTGTGACAAAGAAAGGAGGTGGCTGTTAGCAACTGCATTTGCAGGCAGAGCTGAGGCCGTGTCCCTCGGAGGCACGGGAGTGTCCCCTGACTCCCCTGCAGCCTTCCCTGAGCCCCAGCCCGACCCCCCTGTGGCTTCCATTCCCCTCAGGCTTCCTCCAGTGCCTCTGGTGGGTGTCCTGTGCTGTTCCCAGGCTGTTCCCAGCCTGAGCTTCATTCCAGATGGGAGAAATGTTTTTCCCTGGGGAGCTCGGCACTGGGCTCTGCTGTATTAGCAGGATGCTCAGAGAGGGTAAGTGCTGGAGGGTCTGTATCAGAAGGACTAAGCTGGTGCTATGCAACCACACAGATTATTCAGCTGCAGAGCTACTGACACAAGTCCACAGGCTTGAAATGGCCCACCTGTGAGATCCCCACCTCTGCTAATGAGGACAGTAAGGCTCTCGGGGAGAAAGTGCACGAACAAAGAGCTCCTGTATAGTGCAGGGCATGTATGATGAGGTAGTGTTGCCAGGCTTACTCTCCAGGTTGAAGGTAAAACTCCCACAGAATGAAATCTGGCACAAATCCTCATTAAATGGAGATGTGGTTATTGTTAGTACTAGAGTAGCACCCAGAACTGTATCAGATTGCAGGGATTCAAACGCAGGAGGCAAAGAAAATGGCAGTCAGTAAAATGTGTAAGTGAATCCGTCTTTGTTCAGTGTTGGGAAATTAATGCCAGCTTCTTAAGGCACGGGAAATGACATTGGCTGCCAAACACAAAGCGCTCTGGATTTCATGGGAATAATTATGACAGTGAAATATTTTTGTAACTTGACCTTGGGCCACATACTAAATGGAAAGGAGTAAATTTGGGACTACAAGTGCAAACTGAGCCACGGTAACTTATACCCGTGGAGGATCTGGCCATACAGAGCCTGCTCCATAGGGCCAAATCCTGCTGCCACTAACGCTAGTGTAAATCAGATGGCGTTTTGCTGAATTGGATGGAAGTACTGGGGCTTACACCGGGTAAGTGCGAGCATAATTTAGAGCTTGGCAGGAATTGCTGCCTTGTGGAGGTCAGCAGTATCCCGACTGAGCAAATCACCAGCTCATGTGGAGCTCTCACAGGAGAACTGTGAAACAGGAAAGTAGTGGCGAGGAACAGATAACCCCATGACTCTGCCCTGGGATGAGGTTTGATAGAAATGTGGTCTGAGGTGTCAATTGGTCACAATAAAGTCCTATCTAGAGTCACATCACTGTTTGCAGACAACCAACCGGAGATCAATTAATAGAGATGCCTTTTCTGGAGGGATAAGTGCATATTCGCCAACAGTGAAAATGAAATTTCCATTTTTGTAGCTCTGGTTTGCACTTCTGGATGCTTCTGATGTGTTGATTACCATGATTGTTTCCCTCCTGCCTCTGACATCTCCTTAAATTCAAATGAAGGAGAAGTTATTATCATTATTATGTACTTCTTTGTACTAGTTCTCACCTCACATTGACGCCCAGTATTTCTAGGTTCAAACAGCAAACACAACGACAGCGCCAGGAAATGAGATGAGGATCTGCTATACATTCTCATCCTGGGCTTATTTCCCCCAGTTTAATTCAATAATAACTTTAGAAAAATTTAAAAAATTAAAAATAATTTTTAGAAAAACTAAAAAAAGTTATACCACTCTATCAGTACAACAGAATAAATAAAACCTGGACTCAGAGCAGTTTATATTTTCATCAGATAAAGGGAGAACATATCAGACAGGCAAACATATTTTAGGAAGGGAAATAAAATATCACATCCCACATTTGGTTTACTTTTCTGCAGTAGCTACATGGCAGAAATACTAAGCAAATGTTGCCACCTAGGTTGTCTTCCTCATCATCCTGAAGACAAAGCTGATTGCTTAGGTTAAAACTCAGAATTAAAGCATTAGTTGTGTAAGTTTCTTGTGTAAATATACATCCATTTGGCAAATGGAAATTAGAGAAATAAATTCCACAAAACTTGGTACAGTCTTAAATTATGGGAGGTTAATACATATCCTCAGTGTTTTCAAATGCAAAAAATAGGAGGTATCTATTTAAATGTGTCTCCCTAGGGTGGAATTATCTGATTTCTAACATGAGAAAACACCAAAGTCAAGGCAGAGGCCTGCTGTTACTCCATCACGGAAGAACACGTTCCTTTGAAATTTCATCAGCTAGAAAATCAATGAGTAGTGTTTCAGATTTCATAGAGGAATTTTACTGTTTTTGTTTTTTTTTTTTTTAGGTCCAAATGATAAAAATGCTATAAATTCTATCTCAGACTCTGCAAGTGAAAGGTTTAAGAGATTATGTGAGTAAATCATTCATCCCTTCTGAATATCCTGCTGATAAAAGGGAACCCCTGATGTGATATGTACTGTCAGGTTTGAATTTGAAGCAGAGCATTTCTTTCAAGCTCCCTTTAGGGAATCTGTACATTTTACACTGAATATTAGGATCACCTCTCCAGGCAGAGAGAGGAAGCTGGAATGAGACCCTAAAGCCATAGAGAAATTATCAGAAAGAGATAAACTGGTTTCCTTTTTTATTAAATTCTCCTATAACCAGCTTTATAACCTAGCAAGTCGCAAAAATTTCACGGTACATTACACATGCCCACTCGCCCGCATTTCACAAGATCAGGGAGGTGTCTCTGAGTTTTCTGCCCTGGATTGAGCACAAAGGCAGTGGGCAGGGCTCCTGCATTTCCCTTCCCAGACACTCCATCCCACTCTAACAGCTTTATATTTTGTTGACTGTTTCATTGCTGTTAACTCTTGTTACCGGTATTTCATGTCTTCCGAAGCCCTGGTTTGACTTTTGAGCAGGAGCAAGCCAAAAGGCATTTAAGTGCGGCAGAAAAGAAGGTGCCCCATGTTATGCCGGGAGAAGCTGTGGCTGCTCCCCCACCTCTGCAGGAAGGGTGATTTCTATCTTGCACGTGATTGTAAGGGTTCAGTAGAGACTGTTGGGGAGGTGCTCTCATACGTGTAAACAAATGCTCCCTACGGTAAAAGCAGCACAAGTCTAGAGAAGCTCCAGTCAAGTCAGAGTTGTCCCCTGATCTGTACAAATACGTATAGGTCAGGCTCTCCTCCAGGGTGCAGTCTGTGTGAGGGTGCTACAGAGGTGTGAAAGGGATGCAAGAGGCTGCTACGGTGCACGGCATCATCTGCATCTCTGAGGTGAAGGCACTGGTACCCAAAATTGCTCCTTTCCTCCTTCCCTGCCCACTGGTTGGTGGTGATGTGGAGAGGCAACTGCTGCCTGCCCATACATGGCCTTGCCCCTCCTAAATATGGGGGAAAGCAGCAGCAGGGAGCTCCTGGAGAGCCAAAGGCAGGTCAACGCTGGACATGAGGGAACAGTGATCCCTTTAGGGCGGAGACTGCCCTAGGCTGCTGCCTTTCACCATTCCTTTTTGGCTCCCCTTTTCCCCTTCCTTCCTTCTCCCCAATCAGGAGAAGCAGCGAACTCTAGCGTGGGCTAGAGGCGGGGCTTAATCCTCTTGGTTGCTCTACATTGGACTGTCGCCAGTAGTTCCCTGTCCCTCTTGAACTGGGGGGCCCAGAACTGGACATGGGATTCCAGTTGTGGCCTCACCAG
>JAOQGH010000077.1:33897520-33946591 GCA_025769975.1 Gallinago jamesoni | reverse complement strand
CCCCCCCCCCCAAGGAATGATGCTACCGCTCTGTATCTGGAACGCGTATTAGCTGCCGGCATTCGTTCGGTCCCTTTACCGGCAATCTGTCTGTCCCAGGCCCCTGGCGGGGACCGGGGAGGGCGAGTCTGGTCCCGGGGATGCTGGCGCGTCGGCTCCCCGCCCGGGGACACCCGCAGCCGCCGCCGGCCCAAACCTGGCGTAGCAGCGCCCTCTGTAGCACGGCTGGGGCATGGCAGCAGCCGCCCAGCCCTCCCCCTGAAGGTTACACAAAGGCAGGCGCTGCCAGGGGGAAGAGTAATGCCCCTCTGATAAATCAGGCGGTATTTCCTAATGGAGCTGTCTCCACACCTGCCTCGCACCTACGGGCGGCTGCGGGGATTATATCGGTGCGGTGGCTATCTCTGTGCTATCGCGATGGCTGAAGTAGCGCCTGGATGACAGCCATCAGAAGATGTGGCGCTTTTTTTTTTTAAATGTGATGTGCGTTGACCTGCTCTGCAGGGGAAGAGCGAAGGATTTATGTGCGCTCTGAAACCCCTGTCCCTCAGCTCTGATGGAGAAACAGACCCTCCCGCTCCGCATGGGAGCTGCAGTGATAAATATTATTGACAGAGCAAGAAAATCAGATACGCAATGTCAGAGCTCTTGCGTTTCTGTTTGAGCGGCCGTGAATCAGTGGAGGAGGACACAAAGAGCTCTGTGAGGCACCAGAGAAATGCAGTTAAGAAAAAATCTGAGCTGTGTTAATTTTAATTTGGAAGACGGCTGTTAGGAAACAGTTCAACCCAACAGGATCTGAGTGTTAGCCAACTCCTTCTGCCCTCTCCCACGGGAAAGAGTGCTATAAAATAAAACCGACTCATAAAAAGCTGTTAGTCAACCTGTTCCTTGCTTGTGACACATGATGGCAACTGTCCTAGAGGCAGAGTTGGGGGGAAAGGAGAAGGTAAGCAGCACGGAAGGCTGAAAGTCAGAGAAAGGGATGACTGTGTACAGCAGAGGACAAAAGCACCATGGAGAAGCTCTGACCGTTCAGAGGCAGTGTGTAAATTCACCTCGTGGATTTTAAAAGCTTGCGGTGTCGAGTGATGATTCCCACGTTCCAGAAGAAAATCTGGCACTCGTGTTTTTGATTTCCCTCTCCGAGCAGTTCCCAGTGGGGTGGCCATTGGGTTGAGGGTGCCTCCCAGGGCTGGGGCTGCACTGTAGGGGTTATCCTGTGCTACAGAAGGGAGCCCTCAGCCCTGTGCTCAGAGCCAGGTCGGGCTGCGTGGGCTGCAGGTGGAGGCTGTACCTGGCTGGGTCCAGGTGGAGGATCAGGATCCTCTGCTGACTTTTACCTCTTGTTGTGCAACAGCAATGTTTTCTTAACGTGCAGCGGTTGCACCATGGGAAACATCGGGTTAGCTGTTTTCTAAGCAGCATCTTAAGTGCGTGGAAACAAGTTTTTTTGTCAATGAGTTTGACTGGGGTTGTAGCATTTTCAGTAGCTGCAGTAGGTTGTAGTGTTTTCAAGAAGCTGCTCTTGGGTGGCTTGAAATAGCAGGCTGTGTAAATGGCTATTTTCTAAGGTGCCAAATTAAAGCTCATTGAAATCAATGGGAAGTTTTTTATTGGCTTCCCTGGGATTCAGTTTGGGCTATAAGATATACTGAATTTAGGGGAAGAACCCTCAAAATAGCAACGTTCTGGACTGAAGTTGTTGCATTTGGCAAGGTCTGCTGTATCAGCAGGCTTTATTAGTTTCAGTTCAGGTGAAGTCTAGGAAAATGATGCTAATCAAGAGGTTCTTTGGAAAATGAGATCAAATGTCTCAATTTTTCTACCTAATGGATAAATGTCAGCCAAAAAAAGAGTTGTTTTGCTGAAAGTAAAGCCTAAAAGTTGTCAGGACTGAAAGCCTCTTTCACTTTATTTAGGAAATGTTTCTTTGTGAGCCATGGATAAGTCACACTGTCCAAACAAGGTGCAGAGGACTGCAAAAGAGCTTTTGTTGTATCAGTTACATCTCAGTATTTCTCTGCAGTGTCTCCCAGAACTTATGCATGCTTGGATGTCCTCATATTAATGATTACCAGCAAATTGATTGAAGCTGGGAGGATTTTAACACTAACTTGCTTTTTACCATTTCTGTAAATCCTCCCCACAACCTCTTAGGACACCAGCCAGGTTCTTTTTGCTGCTACTGGCTTTCATTGTCCATGTCCCCACACCAGTGCAGAGTGACAAAGCCAATTCACTTTTCAGTGACAAAACCAATTCAAAGCCTTCTCAGAAAGGCTGGCCTGAGCTGATGCAGCACCTCGTGCAGGCCCTGACAAAGGTGGACGCCACGTGAGCATCAGTGCTGCGTGCCCTGCCTTGGTGCACTAGAGCTTCAGCAGACAGGGACTGCACCTCGGCAAAGCCTCCTCCACTGGAGGCTGCCATTTAAACAGTGCAAGGAACACCTAGAGATGCCCCTTGCTGTGCTTCTGAAAGAAGGTGGTGTTTTACCGTCCCCTCTCAGCTCTTTGCGCTAAAAGATGTTTTTGCAGGAAATGTGTTTTGTGGACTAGTTCTTGGCAAACCAGGTGGCGTTTCTTCTGTGTGAACTACATGGCATAATGTGAAATGTGTATTGTCCCAGCCATATCCACTCCTTAAGAAGACAGCAGGATTTAGCAGAGGCCCAAAATTTAGAGAAGGTTTTATGTGCTGAAAAGCCAAAGGGAGATAAAGGAAGAGAAGCCTGAGGGAGAAGAGAAGATGGATCTTTCGGTGCTTATCTTTCAGCCCACACAGCCACGTTATCACACAGGTGCCCTGAATCTGCAAACCATTAGTCAGGGCCAGACTCTGCTGCCTTTGCTGGAGGCTAAAGCCAATGTGGATGCGTGGAAGTTTTGAGCTCAGGCATCTAAAGCAGCATGTTGCAAGTAAGATATTATGGAATGGGCTACCCAAATCAGCTTTTATTCTTGTATGTAACTTCAACTTTTTTAGAGAAATAACATTTCTCTCCTTGTCCATCTTCTAATGGGGTTGTTTACCCAGTCGAAACAACTTCCCCAAGGAAGACTCTAATTATATTCCTCTCAGGATTGTACAAGAAGACTCTTTTGTCTCATCTTTTATATCTGTCTTATGATAGTGTCAGTCACCTCTTGATTACTGAAATTTTTTGATCAGCTCTGACTACAGAGCTGGTCAGAAGTGTCCCTGGCATCCACTGCTTCTGCTGGGCTGGTGGCGTCAGCAGACATTTGATTAACTACAGAGATTTGAGCACCAAGGGGATTCAAGGTGGAGCATGAAGTAAATCACATAACAGGCCCTTTGTGGCTCCTCTCCTCCACCCGCCAGCGCAGTCGGGCTGTGGCAGAATGGCAGTTTGAGGCCTTTGCTTGTGGAACGTGTGTTCTAAGTACTGCAAGGGTAATGGTGGTGGTGGTGGGGGGGGGGGAAGAGGCGGGGGGGAGAAGGTCTGCCCACGGCAGTACAACACAGCTTGTCACCTGAAACACAGGCTTTGTAAGGTTTTTAGGATGAGAACATTTCACAAGATGAACTGTAAGGTCTAGGTGCAAAAAAGACTATTAATTAGTTCAAACAAAATCCTGGAGACTGGCCTTGTTACAGCGGTGGTGTGCACGGGAGGCATCTTGTGCTGCTCATCTTTTGGGTACTGATGCCATAACAGAGGGCTGAGGGCTTCTTTTGCCTTGCTCCTGCCAAAAAGCAGAAGCTCTTGCTTATCTGCAGCTGTTTGCCCTCTGCAGCTCCCTGGGAATATGGTCAGCCGTTTCTGAGCAGTGACTTCTGTTTGTGTTCCATTAAATGAAAACAGTGATTTTTTTTGGTTGTAGACAAGAGAAGCACTGTGATGGCTTACGGTATTAATTTAGGTAGATTTTACTATATTTCTAAGGAGCATAAACCATTATTTGGTGTCCTCCCTTTTCTCTAAATAAGAAAGTATGTGCTTTCCTTTAAAAATGTATTTTGTGTGTAAGCCATATAGTGATAACATTAAATGCAGTATAAAGATGGTAATAAAACTGGTTGTAACATTTATATATTTTTTCATGACCAAAGTGCTTTGCAGTTGGAGATGCTATAAATGCATGGTGGACAGTGGGGGAAGCGACATGCACTGCAAAAGGCGACAGACAGTCATGTGACCCCATGGCCCCATCAATCCCTCTGGGCACAGGAGGGGTAGGCAGATCTCTAGGGCAGAAGAGAGGCTGGGGCGTCTGCCCTGGCGTGCCATGGGAAGGTTGTGTGGCTGTTGCTGAGGAAAAGGCAGGACAGGGTGGAAAGTACTGCTGGGACGGGCAGGAGACCAGACCCTGAACAGAATGAGATGCAGCAGACCCTGTCCCAGGTCCCCTCCCACTGTGTCTCAGCTCCCCCCTCGCCTTCCAGCAGTGGAGGCCTCTCCACACTGGGGCTGTGGTGCTCAGCATCACCCAACCTGCTCAGAAACCTTGGGTTGTCTGGGTGTGCAGCATCCTCCAGGAGGAAAAGCAGGTAAAAACAGAGCCGTATCTTCTAGAACAGCTACATCTTGCACAACTCCATGTCCCTTTATGGGGATTCTTTTTTTCCATGGGAAGCATGACTATGCTCCCTTCCCACCCTGCTGCCGAGGGCCCTGTGCCATCCCTGGAACCTGGCAGGGTCAGGCAGCACGTGCCAGGGCCGGCCAACCCTGTCACCTCTGCTTAATCGTGGTGGACCCCTGTGTGGCCAGGGAAGGCCAGAAAGAGATGAAAGGCTAATGCTAATCACTGCAGCTAATGCTGGCCACAGTGCCCTAATGGAAGTCACGCACCGGTTGTACGGAAACCACTAGAGCATGTGGATGTCACCAAACAGTCAGCCATGGAAAGGTCTCTAAATTGCTCTCCATTCGAGGGCATTCAACTTTTGCACAGGCACAAATCTGCAAAGGGAATTTTTATTTTTTTAAACGTCTACTGACTTTTACAGAATACAAACAATGAATATTAAATAAAGGGCTGGTGTTCCCTAAGTCATTGCCTATTACTGCACTTCAGATGCCATTATGTGGCATGACTTTTAAAAACTTTTTTTTTTAAAGGTCATGCTGTTTATGCTGCATAATATATAATATGATTTCACTGTAAATTAGAAACATACTTTACAGCCTGCTGCTGTGCTTCATGGAGGTGAACAAAATTTGAAATCACCAGTCTCCTCCTCATGGGGAAGCACTTATGGGAAATATTTAATATCGCCATAATCAGGGGCTTTATGGACTAGTAATGACCTATGGAGGCCTCCCTAGGGCACCTTGCTGCATCTCCTGCCTGCTCTCTAGCTCTCTAGAATATTTTTCCATTCTTGACACTGTTAAATTTCATTTCACTTCATTGTTATAGGAAGTTTTGGGTAAAGTGTAACATTAATTAGCCAACCCACAATCGTATCCTTTAGCTACAGAGAACGTGCTCAGCCCTGACAGGTTTCTCTCCTGGCAGATAAGCAGAGTTTGCTTTCTGTATGTTGAAATGGCTGCAGGCCTGCTCAGTTTCTATACAAATAACTCTCTGGAAGGATTAAATATTAAGTATTCTATAGCTTTCTAATAGAGCAACTTTCAAAAATGTTGTTCTCTTTCTTTCCATGTAAGCTACGGCACAGAAACTGGATTTTGGGAGACGTGCAGCCTGTTTCCAAAATTCCCGTGACAGCTCTTCAGGGAACCAGTATCAAAGGTAAGCAAATGCGTTAAAGCCGCGGAACTTAGATCCTTACTTAAAAAACTTGTGGTGGTGCATCCCTTCAGAAGGAGGAATACCAAACAGGAGAGCACAGAACCAGATTGCATAAAAACACTGAAAGGTATTTTGGCCTTACTTTGCTGGGGAACGTGAAATATGGTTGAAAAGGAATGGAAAGATGATTGAGAAAATACGCTTTCTGATGCCAGTGCGGTGGAGGCACAAAGTAAGGGAATTAAGCAAACAAATAGGGTTTCAGAGAGGTGTTAGGAGATGCAGGAACAGTAACACAAGGAAGAAACTGACAAGCGGATTTATTCCATCTAAGGGTAGTGAAATTGTAAGTCTCACATGAAATGGAAGTCACGTGCTTTTTGAGAAATACGGAAAATAATATAATTTCACATTCAGAAGGTCTCTTACCAGAGACTGGTATGTTCTGAGACTGGTATTTGGATTGAAGGGGCAGGCCAGGCTGCAAATGGAGGATGGCGTTATTAAGTAGCCACTTGCTATCAAAGGGGTCTGCAGGGCGCAGGCACAGGGACTGTGGGGGTCACAGAAGCCAAGGGGCAGAATTGAGCAGTGTCTCTGAAGCCAGTTACGGCCAGTCATAATGAACTTTACTGCAAGGGCAGGCCTAAACTAAGGTAGCATGTTAATATATTCTTCTTGGAATATATTCCCTATCTCTGTATTAGGTATGCAATTTGTCAGAATACTTGTGCACTATTACTGAGTTAGCAAAAGGCAATGTTAATATTTGCAGGACTGATTTTTTATTATAAAGCCATTTTTTTTGGTGTTTAAATATACTATCAACATGGTCTGTAGCATATTAAAATACTTTGGAAAAAGTAGAAGAAAGAAACATTTCACACATTAGAGAATTAAAGCAACTCTGTTTCTTCAACTTCTGTGCTGGAAGAGATGGACAAAAAATTATTTTTAACTGTTAGCCAATGAAAAGAAACTTGGTCAAAATTTCAGAAGGATAAAATATTTTATAGGTAAAAACTCTGTGATATTTTTGCAATGAAGTTCTTGGTTAACACATCTTAAGGTGTACTTAACATGACAGATTACTGGAGAATGGCCCTAGTTATTTGGTGCTGGTTTATTTCATCTAAGTATTCTAATTTCCACTGCATGTTGCCAAAATACAGGACAAAATCTTTAAAGGCAAGCAATTAAGAAAAATGCTTATTACCATAGACTACCAGAGTGAGAACCACCTCGCGAGCATAAGAAAAGAACTGACACAAAGTTCTCATTTCTGCTGTACGGGAAATGCCGTTTACGCAGTCCACCCAATGATCTTATACATCAGCGCCCTCAAAAGCCTGGCTTCGTAGGTAACTGTATTTTTCCCACTGTGCATCCTCTTCTCTTCAAGGGGTTGTTCAATGACAGCTGGGATGTTTCTCCCATACAGCTCACACTGCTTCAGAAACTGAATGCACTCTTGAATAACGCTGTCACGTAGCATGATCATGTGCTTGGACATGTTCTCCAGCAAGGACAGGAAACACCGTTTGGCGTAATACCATGTATCAGTGCTCAGTTTTTTGTTATATGGCTCCAGGCTTTTAATGACCCTTGAAATACCGAAGTCATAGTTTCCCTTCACGCAGTAGAGGGTACCAATAACTAGATTGACAATGCAAAGATGGTAGACATTTTTCTCAGGATCATCATAGGACAGCTTCTCTTCTCCCTTCTCGATCTTCCTCATTAGTTCCTCTGCATCTTCATTTTGGCTTGTGAGGATGTAGGAAACGCAGAGGTTAGCTAACACAATGGCACTGACATGGAGAATGTTGTCACAGTGCTTTTTAACTATTGGCTCGTAGAAACTAATGGCCTCTTTATGCTTACTTTCCTGCATGAAGAGCACGTGAGCCACGTTGAGTTTCCACACCTCATTTTCGTTGCAGAACTCCACCGATTTGCGGAAAATCTTTTCTACCATGGTGTAGTTCTTCATGTCCCAGTAGATCTTTGCCTGGGCCATCAAGACAGGTACATATTTCTCCAGAGTCTCATCATACTCATTAACCGCCTTTTTTACCGCTTCATCATCCCAGTTTTGCCTTGCTTCTTGTACCTGCTTTGTAAGTTTTCTCAGCTGCTCAGTCAGTGTCCCTGCTGAATCATCTAGTTTGTGAAAAGCCTCCTCAGGGGCAGTTTGACAAGTAATAATGGCATCCAAAAAGTTGTACAAGTAAGGCGTGAGCAGTTTGTAGGTCAGATGGGCATTCTCTGCCAGCACATCAGCTGCCAGGTCGTAGTACTGATGCTTGCAGTAGAGTAGCAGCAAGTTTCCAAAAGTTTCTGGGGGACAGGGGTTCTGCAGCAAAAGAAATTGCAGTTTCTCAAACCCTTCAGTGGGCTGACTGTCCATGTTCATTAGTGCTTGGTTGTGCAGCGTGACTGGATCCAACTCCTCTTCAGCCCTTGGCGGCATGTCTGTGAGCGCCTCCTGGGCCGCTTTCAGGTTGTGCAGCTGGTACTCAATGGCCGCCTTGAGGTTGAAGGCCTCTACCAGGGCCGTGCGGTGCAGGAGCAGAGTGTTGCCTACACTGCGGACATCAATGCCCTCAGTGTTCATGCCCACGCTGAGCTCTGGGTGCTGGTGGATGCCGCGCTCTATGATATCAGAGATGTGTTTGAGGGCAGGAGCATACTGCTTAGCGGCGTAGCAGCACAGCGCCATATTGTAGGACAGCTCAGGGCAGTAACCCAACACTTGCATGGCACCTGCAAACTTGCTGCTGGCCTCTTCGTGCCGCCCCTGCCGGTACAGCAGGCAGCCCAGGTTGATCTCGGCATCAGCCCGCTCTGAGGGGTCATCAGCTGCTCCAGCGCCACTGTCCGCAGCGGCAGCGAGGGCCTCCTCCACGAGGCTCTTGGCAGCTGGGAGGTCACCCTGGGCATAGTAGATAGCCGCCCGCAGACGCAGGGTCCGGCCCTGGTAGGCGGGGAGGTCCAGCAGCGGGCCCATTGCCCGCAGGGCCTCGGCGTAGAGCCCGGCCTTGTAGAGGGCCTGCGCCTGGTAGAGCCGGTAAGCCTCTAGCTCGGGGTGCAGCGCCGCCAGCTGCTCGTAGCACTCGGCCGCCGCCGCGAAGTCCTGCAGCTGGTAGTAGCAGTAGCCCAGCAGGGAGAGGCCGCCCCGGGAGCGACAGCTCTTCTGCAGCTCGCGGCTCAGCAGCGACACTGCCTCCCCGCACCGCCCGCCGCCGATCAGCCCGTAGACGACGGCGGTGTACTGCCCGTCGGGCACCGGCGCGGCCTCCATCGCCGCTGCCACGGCAACGGGCCCGCGGAAGCGGAAGCCGGGCTCCTCGCTGCCATGGCAATGCCCGAGCGGAAGTACTCCCTATGACGGCGGCGAACGGCGCAGCGGGCGGCCGCTCCCCCGGAAGCGGAAGTGCGCGGTGGGACTGGTCGCGGGGCATGGCGGGAGCTGTGGTGCCCGGGGTGAAGCGGCGGTGGGGGAGCGGACCCGGTGTAGCACCGGTGCTGTCTCCCCTCCGCCCTCCTGACCTCCCCCTGCTCTGCCACAGGCGGGAATGTTGGAGGGAGGGGTCGGGCGGCGGGTCTCGGTGTGTCCCGCCGCCGCGGTGCTCGAGCGAGCGGCCGCACCCTGGGTGTTTGGCGGCCGTTTTCTGTTCCCCGCCGTGCAGTTATTTCCCGGGTCGCGCCGACGGGCCGTTCAGTGGCGCTTCCACATTGGCTCTCAGAGCTCCTGCCTCCTGAAAGCGCTGCCTGGGACTACACGTGTGTGCCCCATAAAACCAGCATCAACCCCTTTCTCTCTGAATGCCCTGCAGTGGTTCTGTGGGGCAGGAGGCGGTGATGTGAAAGCGGGCCCTGCGCTAAAGGTGCAGTCCTGGAACATGGGCAGTGAGGGGGTTACAGCTCTTATGGGCTTTTTGAACGTGAAACTTCAAAGTTTGTTGTGGCTGACGGATGTTTGTACCTCAGCACCATCTGCCAGCTTTCCTGCAGCTTAAAAAAAGTAGAAGAAATTATTTCCAACTTTTCTGAAACCATTTCAACAATGTCACTGTTCCTTGGAGGGATATTCCCCACTCCCTTAATGGTATTTCTGCTGCACAGTGATACACATCCATATCGCAGACTGGATAATCTGTGCCATTTTTGTACGCAGAAATGACTGTTAGAGCCACCAGTCAGATTTGGTTTCTGGTCGTTCCAGACTGATGCCAGGTGTACCCAGCGAAATCAGGTTTGCTCCCGGGCATGCATGCTGCAACCTCACATTTCAACACTTGTATCTGAGCTGCTCAGTCGAGTGTGTTTTCACTGCTCTTCTATTTACAATTCAGTAATCAAGAGATACAGCTCTGATTCATCCCAACAAGGTAGTTGCAAAGAAAAATAATAATAACAAATCACAGCAAACCATTAAAATTATTTATTTTTTTTTTTTTTAGAGAGACCAAGTTGTTGATTTCAAAAACATGCTTTAAAAAGCTGGATCAGCATTGTTTGATATACTAAAGCAAAACAATGAGGGTAATGGTCTTAAAATGCAAAAAGGAAAACGATGCAGAAGTCTTAAGTTATACATTTGGAAAGTATGTAAGACTCACTTGCATTAGAAAATACAGTATTTCTCTGCATGTGCCAGTTGTTTCCCATAGGCAGAGGTTCCAAGCTGAAAATGGTATTCCCCACACAACTGTAAGATGCAGTGTCCAACATGCTTATAAATTGGTAATTAGATAGAAAGTAAGCCAAAAAAGAAAAGGTAACAAGCAATATAAAGTATGTGTTCCAATACTGGCACATTCAAGTGATGGAAATCTCTGGTGTCCCTCGTTTCAGCTGATTTATACCTCCAATTTTGTTGTTGTGTTAGAAAACCATTCACATAATTTTACTCTTAAAAATCTCCTGTTTATTTGACAAAGCCAATTCAAAAAAATGTCTTGCTCTATATTTTCTTGCCCGGAACACTCTAAGCATTGGAAGCATCTGATAGTGTATTTTATATAACCTTGAAATAAACCTGTTCTAAAATTTCACTCAATGCATAAATGATCTATCAATAACTAAAACTGGTTTAATTTTACGAAGGGAAAAATAAGTATTTGGCCTGTAGACTGAAACGCTTCTATTTTTCCACTAGGGTGAGTTTGTCTAAATATTACAAATGACATTAGGCACTGCTGGTTGCAGTTTTCAAAAAATAGTTTGTGAGTTCTAGTATTGGCTTTGTTGATAACTACAGGCACGTTACAAGATTGCAGTGCACTACAAGAAGGAGCAATTAGCTAGGTCGCCAGAAAAACACAGCCCCTGTATCAAGGACGCCATCTGAAGGATACCTGAGCTAAAATGAGACATACTCCTCTACAGCTATTTTCTGCAGGGCACGAAACAGACCAACGACCTTCTCGGCAAGAGCCCTGGCACTGTAAATAGTAGGGGTTGGCTGTGATGGAGCTGCGTAGGGACTTCAGTGTCCCGTTGCCACATGAGGCACCCAGGTTACACTTCTGTGAGCTACTGCTGTCTACAGCTCGATCACATTCTGTTGAAGCTGTTCTGTTTCGCCTGTCAGTCCCAGGCTGGGAGAAAGGCAAAATGATGGGGCACTTTTAGGGGACATTGTCTGATTTTACTATTCGAATTACAGTTGAAGACACCTCTTTGACATCTCATTTTCAGAATGTGGGAAACTCTTCTGTCTGAACCACAGGAGAGCTTCTGTCCCAGGTGCTCCTTGCCTTGAACAATGTTCAGTTTTCTGGTGGGTTCACAGTGTCATGCTGCAGAGGAGGGCTTTAATTACATATGAGCCCCTCCTGAGCTCTTCTCCAGCAGCCTGTCTGCTCTGTGCATCTCCCAGGAGTGAAGCAGAAATTGGGGCTATACCCATCTCCTTGCTGGGTATACGTAAGGGACTTTGGCAGTAGGGCAGGAGACAAGCCCACCCTTCTGACTCCCCACGTTCTGGTGGGGAAGGCGTACATGCAGTTTTGAAAGCCTGCTTCAAATCAAGTATGATTGAATGTCAGGCTCCTTCCTGAATACCCTACGCAATGTTAGGGTGTTTATGCTTTTGCATTTTTATTTATTTTTTAATTAATGAGGAAATGTTGATTTTGCTCAGCAGCCTCACAGGTGGGAATCCTGAGCAGAATTACTGTGTGGCCTGAACTGTCTTTGAGGATGGGGATGAAGACCCGGATCTCCTGAGCATTTTCTGCTGATAAAGTGAGGGCTGCTGGCTGACTCCTGTGAGACCTCATGGCCTGTAATTTCATGAGACAAGAAACCTGAACGAGTTCAGGGTGCAGTTAGTACTACTCAGTAGGACACCTAGAAAAACAGCATTGCTGTTGAACCAGTTTGAAGCTCCTTTCGGGGAGAATAAAGCCCCTATGACCCTAAGGATGGTCCAAGTGCTCACCACGTTTTAGCATTGGAATTGTAAATTCTAGAGCCCTCATTGAAGGCCAAATTTCTACTCGCTGCTGGGGAAAATAAGTGATGATTTGTCTGTTGGTGAGGCAGACCAGATGTGTTGGGCATCTCTAGGGAAAGGGCCAAGCAGCGCTTTACTAGCACAGTCCTGGGTGACAGTGGGTTCTTGGTCCTCTTTTCCACATGCCTGCTAATTTTTTTTTTTAAAGTGATCAGCAGATTTGTTGTTTCTGTTTGATGTTCAGTTCCTCACCTCTTGTGGACGTGTGTTTTATACGCACTCACAGAACTAAACTGATTTCAATAGGTTTTGCTCTCCCCTTGTGCAGAGGGCAGGGAAAGAAGTAGAAGATGGAGAATGCTGATTTAATAAGCTACACAGTCATCTCTCCTCTGCACATCTCTGAGGAGTTTGGCAAAACTGAATGAAGTACTGGAAAAAATGTTTTCCACCATCTTAAAATATGAGAAACTTGGAATATGTTTATTTACTGTACTGCATGCTTTCACAAAGAATTTTTCTCTCAAAAATGGAAATATTTTGCTAATTTCTAAGCTAAGTGTTAAGGAAAAAAATGTATAAGATTTTTTTTGGTTGGTTGTTTTTGTTTTTAGATTGAGCTATACCGCTTTCAGAGCCCCAGCGTGGTTCTGAGACACACTGGTGTGCCCCCCCCCAGTTTCAGTAGGGTTGCTTCGTTTTGCCTGAGAATCATTTGATAACGATCTAGCCGTGCTCTCTCATTTTCTTCCTTGTGATGGAGGAACAGAACCATAACATTAGTCAGCAGTTTCTGAATTTTGACCCACAATAACAAAGATACCGAAAGACAGGAGAAATAGATGGAGGCAATTACAAACAGTCACTTGATTGATGGTTGACATTGTTAGAACTTCAGCTGTATGTCAGGTTGCGGTGGTGCTGAATCCCCATCCCTGACGATGGGTGTTGCCATGGGCAACAGTGCACTGAAGCCAATAAAAAGGAGAGGAAATGAGGGGAGACTCAACCTTGGGGGAAGCTGTAGGGTATGCACTATAAATTATGTTATACTTAGCAATATGCTGTATCAAAATTCAGGAAAGCTATGTATGTACCTGTCAGTGGTGCCATGCCAATTCCTTATACCTGTTTCTCCCATCAAATACATTTTATTTTAAGTTCTGTATGGCTTGCTGCTTACTATCCAGCATCTGTCTTTATTAAGGGAAGAAAGAAGTGTTAAAATAATAGCAGAAACATTTCCATTTGGTGCATATATTCACTACTCTGCAATCTGCATTTCTGCTCTTTCCCTGCTTCTTTCTGTGCTAGAGGGAAAGGGATGTGGTTCAGTTGCATACTAAAGGATTGGCTTGCAACCGTAGTGAAATTTCCAGCTATTTTCCTAGACACAGGATTAGCGGCACAGAGGGGTTGTATTTCATTGTGGTTGTTTTGTTTTGTTTTTTTTTTTTTTTTTTAAGTGATCAGCAGATTTGTTGTTTCTGTTTGATTGTCAGACAGATGTAGTCAGCTTTTATACTTCATTAATGACTTACTTTCCTTAGAGAGCAGGAAAGCTCTCTTTAGCATGTGGTCAGCCAGGCCAGGTTCTGATTTCCATTAAGTTGGTGCCAGTTCAACAGTTCAAGTTATTCCACTGAAGTAAATGGAGTTTGGCACAGGTGTAAAACTAAGCTCATCTCAGCTTTAGTTTCTACTGCCAGACAACCCTTCCATTTCTTATGGAGTACAAAGGCTTTTTTTTTTTTTTCCCTATGAATGGGAATTGTAAGCCCTGCAACATGACTCCTCTTGTGTCGGGTCATGCAGCAGAGAAAGCACCCTCATATCATAGATCACAGTTTTGCTACACTAGTGATCTTTGCACTAATGGAAAGAGACCAACTTTCAGGTAATACTAGCGTCATCACACAGAACTAGACATGTTTGGTTTTGTGACCTATCATGTTTGATTAGATTTTTATGAACACCTCTACTACAGATGTCTACATGAGAGCCTTGACTAGTGCTGTGCTAGCTGTAATAATAGCATCTCAAATTGTACTGAAAGAACTGCAAGAGAAGTAAGAGGTAGTCAGTCCAGTGTGATGATACTCTTCCTCTCCATCATTTCAAAATATTAATTTCAACTGGAAGTTATACTAGAAAGGCTTATCCGTGGTTGACTTTTCAACATAATATAAACTTGAAGCACAAGGCAACAGATTTACTTTTTTATTTGTATTCTATTTTCATTAAAGCCTATTAATTTTTTCTTAGGGGACACCGTGATTAAAAAAAAAAGAATGTGTTAAAAGAGTGTTTTTTAGAGAAAAGAAAAAAAACCTCTAAAATTACCATGCAATATTTTACCTTTATGCAACCTTCCCCTTGCTAAGAAATTTACTGCACTGTTAATATCAATTTCTCAGGGAGGCAGGGACAGGATGGTGTTTTTAAAGATAATAAAGTTTGTTTTTAAATGTAGCAAAGGTAGGCAATTCTAAAGGCCCTGATCAATCACTAAGAAGCTTTGTTGTAAAAAAATACTTCTTTAGAATACAAAGCAGGCTTTTCAGAACATTCAGGCATAAAAGAGGAGGGAAGAGAGAGGAACATCACAAAAGCAGGCATAATTGATTCATAACATGTACTGAAGAGATGCAAAACAACAATGTAATTACATACTATTCTGTTTTCCTGCAGCTCCTTGCATATGAATTGACCAGCTTGCATCCCAGTTTTGCTCTGTACTATTAATTTTATTAAGCTGTAAGTTCTTATATTTCAGTCTGTTGTCAGCTTTACAGATTTTTACAGCAGCAGCTGAAATGTAGTGGAGCTGAATGAATACTTCTTGTGCTGTCTTCCATGCCGCTCCAGATACCAGCACTGTCTCACCGCAGGCCTTCCTTTCAGTCCCACTAAGCCTCCCAGTAAAAGCAAACTATGCTGCCATCAAGATAATATCCAATCAATTAAGCACATCTGTGAAAGCATTTCTCAAAAATTTGGTGGGCCAAAGCTTATGAAAACCTTTCAGACAGCTCTTACTGAAAAGCGACACTGACATTTGCAGGCTTAATTTATGTCTTTGAGAGACATGGTAAAGCTAGATGAAAAGGAGGATGAGGATGCCGCCTGAGAAGGAAGTCTTTTTTGGTGCAGCTCCTCCCATTTACCTCTATTTGCTGCCACAGAGTCCAGCATAGGCTTCAGTTTCACATTCAGCTTCACCAGACACTGGAAGAAGATTAAAAAAAAAAAGGAGGATGAGATAAAAAATATTGACAATATTTCTGCTCCTTTGATGGACCCTTTGATGGGCAATCCAGAGAGTAACAGAATAAAAAAAGTTTAATCTGTACCAGGCCCCACCCCCTCCTCACCCCCAGCTGTAAATTACTCAGTAGGTAAAGCTTATTGTTCCCAATGAGATATCTTTATCTTACTTGTTTTACCTGGGGCTTTACGTAAGCCACCAAACATTTTTTAAAAAAAGCACATAAGGTGGCAGACTTGCTGCTCAACTTCTTTAGCTTTCTTGTAATCCTTAAAAATAGTCCTTTTGAGTAAGCATCCCCCAAGTGCATGAGGCTGGTTGCTGGCAGCTATGAGCAGGAGGTGCACTGGTTAGATGACCAGTTGGACAAAGCTTAAATAACCTTCCCACTCTCCCTAGTGCTACATTCTTCTTTCCCATAGATGAGTAAACCACAACAGTATTGTGCTTTCCAAAGCTGGCAAAAAATTTATACATTTCTGTGTGCTCAAAATAAAGAAAAAAAAATTTGTTTTTTTAGATTGCACTGAAATCACCTCTTTTCTGCATACCCAGTCCAAAGCTCACAGAAGCCAGTTAATCTTTTATTTGGTTTAACTGAAACCACTTTGAATCAGCCCCTAAATTATGTAATTCCTGCACACCTTTGCTAGAAGTTTATTTTACCTTCCCCTTTAAAGTATCATATGTGGAAAGACCACAAGTGTTTCACTTGGTTTTGTTCCTACATGAAAGAGACACAGAACCTCATTAACAGGAGCACCCAGATGTGAAGAAAGGGTTAACCAGTTACCTCCCAAGCCATGTAATATGACCTTTCAGGACAGAGGAGTCTTATTCTTTTTGCATCTTTTTTTATTTAGCAGTAAGCATGTTTTGCTGAGAGTTGGGTATCGTGCTTTCTCTGATGTACGTATTTGTCATTTGAAATAAAGGGTTGGTGCAAGATTAAAAAACATGACAGAGGAGACAGGAAAAATTGTTCTAAAAGTGCAAAAAATTATACGGAAAAGAAAGGGAAGGGGTAGCAGGTACCTTTGGAGTTGATGATTTTTATTATTTGCTTTGAATAGCAGGGTTAACAGCAACCGTTTTAAATGGTCCCCAGAGCACAGACACCACTAAAGAACTGGATTTTTTTTATAGCTAGTCTGCAAGCCACGGGAACTTGGTTAGCTACTGAAGTAAGTCTTGGTAGATTTTTAATTGAGCTATTATATGATAATTAAGGGTTAATGGCCTGGTTTTAAGATGTACTGAAAACTTGCAATTTCAGCTGACTTCAGTAGAAAATATGAATGCTCAGCACTTCTGAAAAATCGCGCCATAAGTAAGAAGCTGATCTGTGTGGAACTAGGAGCAAATCCACTTGAAATTATTTCCTCAGAATATGACACAGATTGGGCAGATGATTTTGCAACCGTGGGCCTGGGGTCAGAGGCAGCGTGTACCGCAGTCTCTGCCACTGTGGTGGCACTAGCTCTCAGCTATGACTGTGTCCTTTCTGTACCGTATCATTTCCAAGACTAGACCACAAGATCGTGATGTTTGCAATCTTAGTGCCAGGGGGCAAATGCAGAGGTCTGGGCACGAGCACCTACTGCTGTGCCTGTCCCTCCAGGCCTAGGCATATACCACGCTCTTACAGCAGGAGACAGCCCTCTCACATAAAGTGCCAGGAGGACTCTCAGTGCTTGAGCTGCTTAGATCAATTAGCTTTGCATCAACTACAGCAGAAACCAGAAGCCCAAGTAGGTTGGGAGTGGATTCAAGAAGCACCCACACAGTTCTACAGTAATCACTGCATCTTATGAGCTGTAAACACATTTTAAATCCAAAAATAAATACATATATTTCTTCGAAATATCTACCTAAGTGGATATTACAGAGTCTAATAACCCAGGTGCAACAGAGATTACCAGGTAAATAATGAGAAAGGTTAACTAACAACATTAACTTTGTTGAAATAAATTAAAAGGAGTATTTAAGAAAGAATAAACCATGTCTTTGATATTTGTTTTTACCATAGCACAAGCAATTAATTCTATGGAATATTTACAAAATATATAGTGTAATTTTAAGAAACTTAATTTTGTTGCACATTAATTTAGATTAGGGATACTTGACAGTACAGATTTTGCACTTGGTCCATAAAATGTCTTTATTCAGACATTGATTTGATATTTAAACCCCTGCCTCTGTATTTAGTATCCTTTCACTTTGGGACTCTTTCATTCTGATCGAGTCTTTTAATTAAACCAACTACTATAATTCCTATGGAAATTAGCTCTTATTTTATTTTATTTTATCCACCTATCAAAGCATTTCAGTAGGATTTTTCTGATACAAAGTACACAAATTGGATTTTATTTCTGCTTGAGATGTAATTAAAACCTCGTTTGATTACTATATATCTGGCCTTGTTTTAATTATTAAACTCTAGTAATCAATTTTCTTTTATGAAGCTTCTGGGAAATTATCTCAAAAGCAACACATTTCTCTCCCTTCTGGCAGGCTCTCGACCATTTACTGAATTACATTCATAGCACCTGTTCCTGATCCGGATTAAACCACCAATATATTCCCAAAGCTATTTAAATTTATTTGGCTGTAGTCTAGTCAGGGTTTTCTACCTCCTGGCTGCACTTTTTACTTTCCATTTTATTGCATGAGAACTCCTTTGATGTACTGTTCCTCCATGCCACTATTTTTGATGCATGCCTCTTACGAACAGCTTTGCTACTGATCTGTCTAATTTGGTATCCAGCTTCCTAATGCCCAATTTATTATTTGCTTTAGTAGGAAGAGGCTTGGTCTTCAACAGCTGTCTGACATGGGATGCCACCACATGAACTCAGAGGTCCAGAAACACCCTTCTTCCTCGTCCCTCCTTGGCACAGCAGCACTGTGGGGAGAGGGGACCCCTGCCTGGGACCTCGGTGTCCATGTGCTGTCCTTCCACTGCTGTGCAGCTGTCCTGCTGCACAGCAATAGGTACAGCATTGCTGACCTTTCCTGTTTTATTCCCTTTGCTGTAAAAGCTGTTCTTAATTGCAGAGTGATAAAGGGTCCTGAAGAGCCGCGTGCTTTGGCATTAGGAAAAGCCAGATAGGATTGCGGTTGCCTTCTGCAGCCATACATTACCTCAGATGTGTGACTAAGCTGTTTCTCAGAAAGTTATTGCACAGCACAGACCTTTTTCTTACCACCTCAATTATTTAGGTGTCTTTTGTGACTATGGACTGCTCTGCCCACAGAATACTTTCGCAAGTATAGCTCCCCTTGCATATAGGCTCCTCCAGTACAAGAAAAGGTTAAAAGCACTTCTGCAATCCAGTGTGTGTCCCTGGGAGAGGGGCAGGGCTACCTGAAGGAAGAGATCAGAATGGGGAGAGCATGAGAGGAAGCTACTTATGGAGGGTACTTATAGATAAATAAGGAGGGGAGAACGTTTTTCTTGGGTATAGAAATTTGTTTCTCAGGTGTATTTTGCTAGATAAAGCACAGAGAATGCAGAAATAGTAGCAGTAGCAACAAACCCCTTTAGGTAGAGGGTAATGGGTAGCAGTGGAGGCATTTGTTGGTAGATCTACCTCCTGGATTGAAGGGTGGTGGGCCAGAGTTCTTTACCTGCTATGTCACCTTCATCTCTGGGAAAGGATGTTATCTGAAACAGCCAAGATGCAGCACAGATGTGGCCAGAGTCTAAACTATTGCTAAAGCAAATACAACATTTTGTTGTATACTAAGACTAATACCAAATCCTTTTGAAGAGGAGCACAGTACTCCCTGACTTACAAACATTGCAGGATATATACAAACATTCCAGAGGATATATTTTCCTTCTCTCCCCCCCCCAATATTCTCATCCAAATATTGACCAATTCTGACCTTGCTTAACTTATGAGCTTTGACAAGATTACAGCTCACGGAAGTATGGTTGCGGGTCTAATATTTGTAAAGCAAGTTTATGGTATAAGACCATATAAATTCATTTTTATGACTGATCACATATCAAAAAGTTATAGGTCTCAGTGTTCACTCTACTTTGGAATCCAGTGGTTTCTAATGAATCACTTTTATTATATAGGCAGTTTCTGAGTTGGAAGGGAGGACTAGTGACCGAGAAGCCGTGGGGATAAATTCAGACCTGGTGTAAGCATATGAAGCATTGCTGAAGTCAAGAGAGTCATGACCAGTTACAGCAAAGCTGAATTGGACTCCTGAGTTTTGCTGAAGTGGCTTTCACGTGAGAATACATAGGCCAAAGGTGAGCCATTTATCTGAAAGTCCTTGAACTTCAGATTAGTTCAAATAAAAGGGAAGCTGTACTGCAGTCATTCACAGATTTGATCTTCATAATACAAATACTTGAGGGAAGTTGTTTTGAAAACCCCAAAATACATCTGTATATGTCCATGTACTAAAACCAAAAAGTCTGCTCAAATTGTACTTTCTGTAGGTAGAATACAGAAGTTAAAGCAATATTGAGATATGGGAATTAACTTCTGTGAACCTCTGACTGTGTGCATATATGAATTAGTTATTTGTCCTACTGATTTAGGGCCATATTTAATCATTATGTTCCAGAAAAAAAACAACTCCTGTACTTGGGAGGGGGCTGAGTTCATGAAAAAAATAAATTACTGCAATCTCCTCATAGCTGAAAGAGACTGTTTATTCCTTGTAGGGTTTATTGAGGAGGGGTCCAGGTCATCAAGTACATCAAATACAAATTACTTTTCTATTTTTCCAGGCAGTTTTTCTTTGATGCCTAGAAATGTAATTAGGTGAAATGAATGAAATACTAATTTCCCTGATAGAAAACCAGAGTTTCTTTTAGCTTCTGTATAAAAATTGCTAGCAGTGCAAAAGGAAGCTAATTGTGACTGGAAAGGGATCTAATACATGCACAAGTGTTCAGCTCTTTCACTATGAATTAGCATTATGCTTCTTTATGGTGATGGTACATTAGCAAGAATAATGCTACACTCCTTTGTAAGTAAACTTGCATACTGTAAAGAGATTATTATAAAGTAAGATTCTTCACTGGTAAAATGTGCCAGGTACTTCAGGGAGGACAATATGTACAGAGCTCCTGGTAGCCAAATGTTCTCTGGCTAATATGAAGCATGCAATGCTGTCAAAGGGAAAGGATAATACTGAAGGACTGGGCACCTACTGAACTAGCTTAACTGATGTGTTGCTGCAAATGATTCATCTGTTCATAATAATTTCATGAAACCACGGGCTTGCTCAGGAGAGGAAGAGTTATTATTTCATAAACAACTTCTTATTTGGCTCTGCTTTTGATTCTATGTCTACAGCATACAAGAGACAGAATGTTTCTAACTCTTCCTTTCAACATTTTAACCAAGCAGCTGATCAATGTCTTCTGCCTTACTATTAAATGGATTTTGAAAAACTCTTCAAATCATATCAGTCTCATATCCTTATTCAGTTCTTTGAATTTGCCCTCAGCTGGGAATTCTGCAGGCAACTGTGATTCTGTTGTGTTAAACACTTACTTGAAGCGTTTCATCCATCATCATTTCTAGTCCTTTTCTGATGCAATGTAGTTTGTGCTTTGTCTTTCTTGAAAACTGAATGGCTGTTAAATTATCCATTTATCTTCTTTCAGATTTGCTGTACAATTTGAGTTCCCTCTATTGGCTGTCTCTTCTACCTTATCTGCCAACTTTTCAATCTGCTTCCTCAAATCTTTATATACATTTCTATACATGACTGCATGTCCTTCGCAACACATTGGGCAGATAATTCTAAATAAGAGAGCAACAGAAATTGTAGTGTTACGAATTATTCACTTTTTCTCAGAGATCAGGCTGAAAGCCTTTAGTGAAGCTTAGCTTCACTAAAGTCAATGGCAAATGTTGTTTTTTTCTACCTTATCCCAAATATCTTTGTTGATGACCTGTCCTTTCAGTCAAGACCTTTTTGGCATCTGAGAAGTTGAAGTACGCTTGTTAGAAGGGGAAAAAGTACTTGTTTCTGCTGCCTCTCCTAAGCAACTTGGGAAAATTTATAAGTTCCTGAAATTGTTGATAGTGATACAATGTGTCATCAATAATCTCACCAATTTACAAAGATCCTAGCAAAAATAATGTTTTGTTAATTTCCAAAAGAAAAATGAATCCTTCCCTCCTATCAGGAAACAAAATAAAGAGGATCAGGATCTTTGTTCCCTAAGTTCATGATACTCTTAGACATAAAAATCCTTGCTCTGAAACCACTGAAACTATGGCTTTCCATATTACAACATGAAATAGTGACTGACTTAGAAGGAAATTGCAAATAAAATCATTCTTTCTTCATTTCCTGTTTTTTCTTTTTTTGTATAGCTTTCCTTCACCTTTCCTCTCTATTAGTACAAAAGTAGTAAAAATCCCCAGACTCTTAGGTTAAAGGCATGAGGTAAGAAAAACAGTTTGCTGATGCTTATTCCGTTACTGTAGGTTATAAAACAGTCATAGCAGCTGAGTTTTCTAAAAGTTCAATAGAATTCCCTCCACGTGGCCTCACTTAAGAGTCTTCATTAGTAGACAAGTAACAAAGCAACAGAAGTGCAGAACTTAGTTGAGTTCCTAATTCAAGGCTACCGAAAGATCCTTTTACAGTGCCAAAATCGGCTTTCTCTGGGACAAACCCTTATTCCTAATGTAATCTTTAGCTCCCAACTGCCCCCAGCACTGGCATTTGGCCTGATTAAGTTTCCTCTGAAGCAAATTTCTTACAAACGCAGCAGAATATGTTGCAGCTGCTCTTCCTTGGATAATATTACCCCCTGGATTTCAACACAAAGTGAGACTAATTTGATCTGCCAACGTCTGTGCAGCCTCAGTCCATGGTGTATCACATACGGCATCCTGAGCCTATCTGCTGTACAAATCCTTGTCAGCCAGGCAGTCCCAGGAAGCATAGATGCATTATCTCTCTGTGCTCAAATCGAAAGTCAGAAATAAGCCTTGCCAAAAGCGTGCACCTTTATGGTATTCTTTAGGATCTATTGAAAGTTACCCTCCTCTTCCCTCAACATGCTACAAAGGAAAAGCTGATTTCGGTGAATCACACAGCTGATGCAATTGCTTCCTGGGAACACATTTTTCTCCAAATAACTTAGTCCTGATTTCCCCTCCTTTTTGTTGTTGTTTTTAAAACACTTCTCAACAAGTTGTGAACATATTTCAGGGAATGTGGCTCACGGTGAACAGCTCGCTGTCTAGTGCTATCCCTGCTCTCTAACTAGTTGCAATCTTAAAATAGAACAGCAGTGCTCTGACTTTTGTACCAACAACCCCAGGTATGGGTGAAAAGATCAAACAGCAAGCCACTTCCTGAATGCTCATACAAATAAACTCTTCCTCATTAAATAATTGTAAAAAAATTTCAGTTCTGGCTGTATGGAGAGGACAGAAACATCTGAAAGAAAAAGTAATTTGTTTGTCTGCATCCAGTGAATCTTGCTAAGCAAGGACCAAGCCATTCCATACAGTCCATTCTGGACAATCTGAACTTCTAGAGGAGTGGTACAAACCCTGAAATTTCTGATCAGTATCTCCTTATGCAAAATTGCTATTGAAGGAATGATGGAAAGGCATAGAAGTGGTACCTGAGGAAGGGCTGCCTCAGGACATAGAAGTGTAAGCATGATTCTCAAAGCATACCTTTTCCTCTTTCTCTGCAAAGTAATATTAAAAGCTTAATCTCCTACCTTATAATTGTAACTAGAGTATACACTTTTGGAAAAAAAAAATCACTTTGTGTGCATATGCACTTCCAATTCAGGTGTCAAGAGTCAACTCTTGAACTGGAGAAGTTAAAGCACAGAGGTAGCCATGATTGTTGAAGACTTCTGTGCTTTGTAGGGGCTCTACCTTTTACGATACCCTGTTTGTTTAATGTATGCTTATAAGCACAATAGATGCTTTTGCAGCTACATCATCATATTCTAAAACTAGATTTAATTACAAGGCCAGGCATTATCTTCTGTAGGAAGACAGGCACATCAGAGCTCTTGCAGTTGTAGACAAGAGTGATTAGATTTCTTTCTAAGTACGTCAAACAATGTGACAAAGAAGGACTCTGTCCCTCCACATTCTGTTCAAAACATTGAAAGTATTTGCTAGGCTAAACATAAATGTTTCTACTGTTCCCAGACTGCCCCTAGAATCCTGGATGGAGTAATGCAAATTCACTTCTGTAGATACTATTATATGTTTAAAGCTCTCAATACCCAAGAAAATCTTGAATAGCACTAAAAATAGTACTAAAATGGAGCGGTTCAATGGAGCACCAAGGTAGAGGTGAGCAGGGCAATCTCAGGCACGCATAAGTTGTAAAAGCCGTGAGCTTCTTTATCTTCCACAAAGACATCTCCCTTAAATTTAAATAGCTGCTGTCATTGTCACTGACTACCTGACTATGTATTTATCTGCCCAGAAGCAGAGTGCATGGCCTTTGGCCCTGCTATTCATAGTGTTACTGTCTCTGCCTAACAATGCTGTGAAGAGAGTTGGGCTTCTGTTAGCATCTTTTGTTTGATGTGTATCGCTGAAGCTTTGATGTTGTTTGTGAGAAAAAATAATGATTAGAAAGAGTAAGATCGTCACTTTCCCACTCTGTCTGCTTCCCACCGAGAAAACTAATCTGAGTTGGGAAAAATCTGTGACTGATTCTGTTTTAGGTACACACAAACTGCAGAGTCCAGGAGAGAAATCTGCTAGTATTGAAACTCTTAGCATCTCTTTACTGGAGGGTCAGAGAGGTAATTTCTCTTAATGATCAAAATTCTGTTTCCTGTTACAAAAACATGTATGTCCAAATAGGTACAGAATACTTTCTCTGTCTGGTAAACACAGCTGTTAGTGTACCCATAGTGCTTTATTTTCAGTGGGCTGTCTTAGATTTTCTGCTTTAGTTGCATCTGCTTCCCCTTTATAGAATATTCTAACAAAAAAAAGGGGATGATTACTTCACACTGAAGCTACATTAGGAGACTTGAAATGCTCTACTGTTCCAAAAAAAAAAAAAAAAGGCATTTTTCCTTGTAAATTATTATTCTAATAAGCTTGTTTCTCCTCTTTACTGATGAACACTTTTCTTGCTGCATTTTTGAATGAAAAGCAAATGTGATGCAGTAAAGCGTAACTAAAACCCCTAAAATCAGAGCTTCAGAGTAAATGGATGGCTGTTCTGCTACTCAAGGCAAAAACTCCACTGTCACATAAAAATACTCTGATCAGTGATCACTACAGTAACAAAGAAGTAAATTCAATAAAATTATAATGTCCCAAGTGTAATAAAAAGCAATGAACAAAAAACTGGGAAGCTTTTATCTTCACAAACCTTTGATCCACGCTGTGAAGGAAACAGATTTGATTACTAAGGTATTTTGAAATTGGAGGTGGCTTGATTCCCACGTTGAGCAGCAGATATGGGAGAGAGCAAGGGAGCAGAGCCATGGCTTACCTTGTGCCAAGAGCAGAGTCAGGCTTACAGAGCAAACACAAAGAAGGGCTTGGATTGGATTTAGACACTTGGATATATGAAATCTAGCTGTGCATAATTACTGATATTTGGCTTTGGGTTGTTTTGGCTGGTTGGTTTTGTTTTTTATAAACCCAGCTATCATTAGATATATTAAGCTACAAGCTCCACGCTAGCTTATGATGTAGCATGTTTTATATATCTGACCTTCTTTGTTCTGGGTAGGATACACATTCAAGGGGCAGTCAAACAGGATTGCTAATGGAGGTGCACAGATCTTGATGATTTGCTAGTCACTGGTAAACTTTCTCACAAAAAGGGGCCAAACTCAGGAAACAGTTCTAGCCAGGTAAGCAGAGGGATGTGATATGCATCCCCTGAGAAAGGAGACTTCATTATCCTTTACTTGGGAGAAGAATTGCATCTCAAAGTGTGTTGTCTTAAGCTACCTTAAAGAAATGCAGGGAGCAGAGCAGATGCCTAAGGAGGAGGTAGAGCCAAATCTCCCCAGAAGACTGATCAAGTCCCAAAGAATGTTTCAGGATGGAGAAAAAAATAAGGCTAGGAAGGCCATAACTCTCTAAAATGCTCTGCAAAATGTATATGCTGCTGTAAGTATAATGAGTTCCTCACGGGCACTCTGGTACGTAGCCTAGCTCATAAGCTTGGACTGTGGAGAAGATATGGTTTGTTATAGTACTGCCAGTGGCATGGGAGTGGAGTCATACTTCTGGAAGTTTGGGCTGTGAAGTTCCTTCTCTATTGCATACTTCAGACGTCCTACTCTCAGGAACTACTTTGAGCAAAGAAAATTTCAGGGGGCTGCGTGACTTTAATGGGAGCTGCCAACATTCCCTGGTTGCTGCAACCATGTCTACTGTGGGGGTGCCAATAACACAGGGCACAGCATCAGGTCCTGCTGGAGCAGCTGCCTTGGTATGGACACACACATTCCCCACGGAGTTCCCTTCAGGGCTCTGGATGCTGGGATCTGCTAGCAGGGATTCAGGACTTAGAATCACTAGCATGGAAAAAACTACACGTGAAAGCCTTGATTTTGTTCTCTATGGTTTAATGTTTTAATTTTGGTATTAAAATGAGTGTCAAATGTTTATTTCAAACATAAGGTTTTTATACGCACAATGCTAGTGAGTTAGATAAGTACTGTTAAGATTTTACTAATTTGTCAGCTGCCACTCTGCCTCTTTATATTGCTGTTGTAATGATGTAACCCATTCTCTCCCCACATGCAGTCCCTACAACATATTACAATGGTGAGAATTTTAAAGAATACATTTAGAAAGAAAAAAAAAAAAAAGAAATCTAGGACTTGGCCATAGCTGTAGTGTTCAGCCAGCCTTAAATGGAGGATTCACAATGCCTGAATGCACTGCTGATGTGATATGTGTATTGAGGTTTGATTAAGCTGGATATGAAAATTAAAACTTGGCTCCACATTGAAGAGAGAATCTCCCGCAGTGTGATACTATGACATCAAGTTTTCTGTTTACCCCTAAGGCTGGTGCTGCAATGACTTCCAGGTTTGATGGTGTCTCTTTTTTAAGTTGTTGAGCAGCAGGCTAATAGCTGCACAGCATGATGCAAAGACAGCAGAAAGCAGGGAAATCAGATGTGAATATATTCCCCAGAGATCTCCTGCTAAGATGGAGCTAACTAACCAGAGCTTTAGTGCTCAGATGTAGTCTTCTCATGCAGAGGATGGGCTGATTATCAGCTCTTCCTGCTCTATAGTACGTTTTTGTATTACAGATGCTATTACAAATCATGAATTTTGGTATAATATGCATTCTAGTGTAATACGAACTATTATATTGAAAGGAATATAACTTTTCAAGGGTTTCCATCCAAGATCAGTTCCCCCTGCCCCAACCCATCCAAAATGATCTTGGTATTTTAAAAAATACAGTTTTGTATTATTCTTCTGTGCTTGCTTTGCCTTAATTGTTTGAAAGCCATAGCTTTAGTTTATTTAATCATGACAGACCCAACTCAGAAAAGGACAGGATCTACTGGGAAAGCAGTAGACCATCTCGCTGTTTACACAAGCGCATGTCATCCATGTCACACAGCAGGAGTTGCCTTTGATGCTGGGCAATCACTTCATTATTTGCCAGAGTCCTACAAGGTAAGGAGGACAGGGGAAGTACCTTATCCTTCTTACCTCATATGCTACTGACGACATATCTGGTCTATAAGAACTGCCAATTAATTTTTGTTTGTGTGTAAGGAAGCTATAACTCAGGCACAAGTTCATCACTTTAATGGTAACATGGGAGCTGGTACCTGCTTCCCAGCTCTTGGCTTTGTATCATCACTGTCCCATTCATTGCTTGGAGATTTGAGGCAGTTTAGGGTGCAGTGGTAACAGGGAGAACATGATGCAGTTCCCCAAAAATGACTAGTGAGAACATCCCCATGTTTTCTCAGGTATCTATGAGTAAAGTGGCAGTCTTCAGTGGCATAAGGTGGTCTGCGTGGTTTCAGTGAGTAGGAGGAAGACTGCCTGACACGGTTATTAATGGTTAAGTTTCTGTAGTGTTATTTTCCATTTATTATCCTGCTCATGTAGTTTTGCTCTCTAAACAGGTAAGAGAGAAAAAGTTAAAATGGTGAAGCTTATGTTACATGAGTCAAATTCTGAAGCCGGTTTAATAAAAAAAAAAAAAAACCAAAGCAGCATTATTCTGGTCATTTATAGCCTTAATAAAGTAGTACTTGAATGCTTATATGCCTTATACCAAGCACCCATGCGGTCTGTGTAGAAACACGATTACAAGAGTAAACTCCAGGTTAAACAGCACACAGGTTAAACCACAAATCGTTTTTCACTGACCTTAAAGGCTTGGCCTAGAGTGCCCCTTAACAGTTTGGAAAGGAGCCAGGAGGGAGTGCAAAGACTCAGCCTTGAGCTTCCCTTTGGGTCAGATATTCAGACAGGTTTGACAGCAGCCCCTAATGAGGCTGTCCCTCTGGCACCTCTCTGCAGAACTCTCCACACCTTGCCATGATGAGAATCAGTTTGTCTCAAACATAATAAAATAAACAGTTGCCCTATCAGTTTTTATAGCTTAGAGAGGAATTACGTTTACAGATATTACCATCTTCAGGGAATCTGAGGATTTCTGCATAGAATTCAGACTTTCAGTAAAATCAAAAAAAAAGAACTCAAACAGCCTTAAAGGCTCCGCTGTAAGTGAGCCCTTTTTCCCTAGAGGCAAGAACAATCTTCTCTGGACTCTACAGGACCAGTAAGTAAAAATTACCTCGTACAATGGCATGCAGATGCTATCAATCCACTCGAGCTGCAACCTGGGTAGTTCATCTTTCCTGTTCCGATCAAAAATGGCCTGAATTGAGAAGGGAACAAAACTGTCATGCTTTATTACGATGGAGTATTTTACAGACACATCATTCAGCAGTTCAGAGCTATGATCAAATTCTCACAACCAGAATACTTTGTAAACCATAATCAATCTTTGCAGCAGTCTTTCTGCTGCTTTGTCTGCCAAGAAAAAATAAAATGTTTATTTTCAATTCTGTTTTGAAATTTTTAGGCTGAATGTATTTAAATTTTATAATTCTGTGATGTAAAATAAATGCTCCACAGTTGGAGTGAACTGGTTAGAAACCTCCTGTAGAAATGCAAACTAGGTATCTTTGAGTAGAAATTTCTCTTTTCTCACATATGGTTTTCCAGCTCACCAAAATGAACAGTGATAGATCTAGGCAGGCTCCCTCCCTCCCAGTTACAGAGCCTTTCTACAGAACCAGCCTCGTCTATAAATCCAAAGAGTGGGGAATCAATAGATCCGTTTTGGGAACAGTTACCAATTTGTTCCCCTGGAAACAGCCAAATTCGTGGCTGATGGCACTCCCCCAGAGAGGAAATTATAGAGGTTGAAGCTGATGTTTAAGAGGCTCAATTATTAGCTGAAAGGAGATGAAGAAACTGAGTCTGAAGAGTTTGAACATGAGTTGAGTTTCCTCCATACCTGCCTGTGATTACTTGGGTCCATCAGCTTTCCATCCAAAGGATTTTGATCCTCCTGCTAAGGTCCTATCCATACCATTTACCAAATTATTTATTTTTTTTACTCTCTGAATATGCCAAGTTTTAAGCCTTTCTGTCTTTTTCTGTGGAAAGCCTGTTCTTATTTTGGGCTGATCTCAAGGTTGATGTCTCCTGAGAAAACTTACTTTTCTTTTGTACCTTCTAGGAATTCCAGACTGTACATATTGCATTACATTTAGTATCTGGTTGAATCTTTCTAGCTGTACCCAGCTCTTTATGACATACACAGGTATCACATGGTGTATTCTAAATAAGACCAGGAGGTAAGGTTCAAGGACTGGGTGAATGACTTGTAAGTTAAATAGTTTAGAATACTTTGTTACCTTTCTCCTGATCCCTCCAGATAATGGCTTGACAACATTTTAAGGCATCTAACCAGGTTAAGGCTTTCTCTTCAAATCGTTCAGTGAAAATCTTTATGAAACTTTTTTCTTTGACCCTTTATACCCATCTGCCTCTATTCCACTCAATACCAATTTATCCTTTCAATCACAATGTTATATTTAGTTGCATACCTATAGAAATGCTTTTCAGCATTTAATACATCAAGTAACACAGACAGCTGCAACATAAAGTAAATCTGACAATTGTGATTTCCATAAACAGCTGGTGATTTTTTATTTGAATACTATGTATTAAAAACAATACCTGTTGCTTAGAAAAATATCTGAGAGAATAACCTGGGCAATAGGCACAGAAAATGGGGAAAAGAGCTCAATGCGAAAGTGACGGAGTTGACCAGAGAGCTTCTATATATGGTCCTAAATGCAATCTAAATTGGAAAAAGCTTTTATGTATTGCAAGATTTTTCTTTATATACAAAATACAGTTAGCTTTTTCTGAATGAAACCAATGGTATTTTCTTACCCTATGCAAGTTAATAATTATTTCAGAAGTGAAAAAAACTTACTGAAGGGGTGAGTTTGAGTTCAGATCTTTCTCTGTCTCCTTGTTCAAAGAACTCACTGGTTACCAGCTCAGCCGCCTAAAACATAAATCATGATAAAGATTAGAGTTCTTGCTACATCATTTTTAGGGTAATGAGTTCTTCTTCAGACCACGACTTCAGCCTGTGCTTAACTCTAAAGAAGTGAATTGTTCTGCTTACATGAGTGATGTCAAGCGCTTGTTTGTGTAGCTTTCAGGACTGAGCCTACAGAGGTTATAAATAGCCATAACCACTGATAGGCACACATCCCTTTTTGATAGGGAATTGACTGGGGTAATTACATTGCAATGTTGAGGTAGCACTCAATGCAGTTATATGTAGCTCAAGTATTGAGAACAAAATAACAAATTAAAACTTGTTGGCATCCACAATTCTGTCTGTAAAATCTGCAAGAGCTTTCTGGGTATTTACAGGCTGTTGCCTTATATAAACAACTTCACTTATCAAAGAAACTTATTAATGTATAACCTCTGTTGTCTTAATTTAATGTGAAAAGATAAAGAGCTTTTTTTCCCCATTAGACTTTACTTTTTTCCCAAAATTAGTTATGGAAATAACAAGAATTTTAGGAAGTCAAACACTGAGCAATCCTGACGTAGTAGCCTTTACATACTGTAATCTTCTCATGTGCGAGGCTTAGAAGGTAGGCATATGTGACACTTGAGAGGCAAACAAAGGAAGCTAATCTGTTGAAGATGTCATTCAGTTCCTAAATCTCCTGTCATGCCTGTTGGTGTTTTCAAGTGTTTTAAAGCTAGAAAATTATTTCATAATGCCAAGGCACAAGAGGGTGAACTACTCAGAGAACCTGCACTTCATAAAATCTCAACATTTCTTGCTTTAGCAACTGCATAGTAGCTAACATTCACAAATCCTAAACTTGTTACAGCTGAAATTAGGAGTACCAAAATAAATCGGAAGTAGGTGAATTGATGTTATGAAGTACTCCTAAATCTTGAGCCAGGCTATCACACAGTTTGGAACTTTATAATGTATGTAATCCCAGTGCACTAATAAAATTCTTGATCAATACTTCAGATAGAGGAATAATTTAACAACTTAGCAGCGATTAAGAGTTTGCCAAGTATATTGTACAAAAATAATCAAGACGTAGTCCCACCTGTCTCTTAATGCTATTCTGCTCCTGTTCTCCTTGTGTCCCATTCCCTCTTCTTTTGTCTATCTTCTCTTCCTGAATTTTGCCTTCTTACATGTAGCCTTTATTCCCTTTGATTTTTAATCTCTTTCTCCCTCACCTTTCATGGTTTTTTCTTCCTTCAGCACAGTTGAGGTCCAGCTATTTCCTGTTTTCCCTCTGTGGACTTATTAGCCTCTCTGCTCAACCGGGTAATGTTTCAATCAATCCTAGACTGGATTTTTCAATATAAAGTAAACCTGTACACTAGGTTGGCAGGAGAATTTTCACCCACAGACCTCAAAAGTGATAAGGATGTAAAACAGTTTGCCAGAGACTTCAGCACTAATTCAGGACAAAGATTGACAACATGGAAAACGGACCGTACCTGACATTTTGGCTGTCAGAGAAAATGGAGAAGCTAACTGGGTTAAAGAGAAAAAATGAGGAGGGACTGCACACACTGCATTGGTGGCTAGATGACACTGAAAAATCTTGTGACTTATTTTCCCACTGCAGGATTTGAGCAACTTCCCATTATTTCCATGTGAGGTGACCATATTCTGGCCAAGTAAGAGTAGCAGCCTTAGAAAGACTATTGTCATAGTTTGCTTATAAAAGCAAAAAAAGACTCATCTGACAAAACTGCAAGCTGAGCTGAAGCCCTCACCACATAAGTGCTTTTTTACTGAGTTAATGTGCACGTAACTTGTAGGTCCCTTTCAGCTTCTCTTACTTCCTTGTCCTTCTCCAAGATGTCTGGCTGCTCCCGACTCACTAGCTCTCTGGTCTAGCTTCTCTTTTCCACTCATCTTTTTAACGATCACTTGGCTCTTAAGCCAATCAAACTCCCTCCAGGTGCTTAGCCACATTCAGCTGCATGTATACTGGAAACGTTAAGGATGGATGCTGAGTAAGGAAAGATGCCTAGAAGAGGGAAAATTATGTGGTAAAGGACAAAACTTTTGGGACAGATTGCTTTCTCACGTTGTAATTGTTTGTCAATGCTGGACTCAAGTTTCATGTATATTTCTAAAGAGCCTACTCAGCAGCTGAAGCCGGAATTTTTACTTGTTTGTTTCTAATTACAGGATGCTAAAAAAGGCATGCTAAAAAACTTGCAGGATTTTTTCATCAGTGTTGAGAAAATGAGTATGTCTCTTTTATCATATATACTGAAGATTCTGTTAATGAAAGTCTGTAAACATCACTGGTATTTTTGATTCAGGGAAGATTCTGCTACTGCCAAGGAAAACTTCGGGACAAAACAAATAAGGGCAGCTATATGTGGCTAATGCTTTTTTTGTTTAATTCATCCATTTTTTTAATATGGATTTAAAAGGTTAATAAGAGAAGAAGTTGTAAAGCCAGATCTCTTCAGGTATCTACATGCTGCTCGCCAGCATGTGTACATGGAAAGATTATGCAATAAACCATTTCTTGCAGAAACCCCCTGCTATTTTTTTACAGCATTAATACCACTGTAAATTGATTCCAGTTTTGGTTCCTTGTAAGCCAGGGCCCTGGGAATATTGTCCCGCCAGTCCCGCCTCCTCTTAGCCCTGCTATTAATCATGACTTGCCTGTCTTGAAATCTCCCACGGTTTGGTCACAGCTCCAAGGTCACAGGCTGTCATTAGCATTGATCTGAAAAACAGAAATGAACAATACAAGCTGAATCAACCTTTGTTGGATTTCTAAACAACTCTGCTCTGGATGCATAAATAAATAACACGTATATAAAATGTCAGCCCTGGCACCTTCTTTTCCTCCAGAAAAGAATGACATGTTTGAAATCTCAGCCATCAGCGAGGCTTTTACATCACAATTGTGCCTAGGAAGCCTAATGTGCAGCAGGTCATCAGACAATGAATTTTGGTATTGTGCAATGCACACTAGAAAAGAAATGATATTGCAAGGGAGTAACTGCTAATTTCACAATAGTTGTTAACATTACTTACATTAATACCTACAATATACTAGAAAGCATGTGCTTCCCATGATATAAGTAAGGGTATTCTTGCATAACAACACTTGCAAACTGGATTAATTTATATGCCTATTTGTAAGTGACTGCTGTAGCAAGAGAACCTATAACCACAGGAGGCATCCCAGACACTGTTTAAGCAGTTTCTACTGCTCATCTACAATAAAAATTTAAGATTTACTACGAGCTATACTGTTCTACTGTAGTTTAATACCCAGCTACAACCATGTTTTATATGCATTAGGAGAAAGAAACCATTCAGCTGTAGAAAGCGTTTATGTACAGTACATGATGCAGATAAAAGTCTAAGAAAGTTTAAATGAAGAACAAGGGCACTGAAAATGAAGCATCAAATATATTGCCTGAATCTAAAATTAGGAATGGGTGAAATGATATGGAAAATAGAAAATGGCCAATATTTTGGTCAAAAGACTAAAAGGAAACAGAATTTTAATGAAATTTCAGTTAAAATGAGACATCATCAGGCATGCATATGCAAATGCACACATTTTATTGTCTCAAAAGCATGATGTACTCAAACCACCCACAATGTCTGAGGTTTTCAACAGGATTCATGTTTAGATCATTCTTGAGGGTTAGAAGAGCACCGTGTATCTGCAAATCCCCAGGTACAGACTAGAAGAGCAGAGGGAAGCATGGCCAGTGAAAGAAAACAGCTGAGAAGAGGAGGGAACAGGGAAATGGGCAAGAAAGATCTTTGTGTCCTGAGGCAGAATGTTGATGCCTTCTGGAGAAAGAGCGGAAGGGCTGAGCGGTAATAGGTGAGGCTGGGAGGAAGGGAAGAAAACATGACAGAGGCTGAAGGCAAAAATAGGAATGGAGGTGAGGTCACACTGATTACATCCCTGCTGTTTGGTAATATTTAGAAATCAGACCATTATTTCATATCATGGATCATATTATTAAAACAAGCTACTTCCTCTTGTTACTCTTCACTCCATGATATATGAAACAAATATGGCTACACTTTGAAATAACCAGAAAGCAAGAAATAGTAGTGCTCACCGAAATATTTCTCGGTGTTTTTTTATATTCCAATCATAACCACCTTTACTGACAAGTTCAAAAAACTCGGTCCTTCTCCTGAAACGAAACAGAATATCAGAGAAGGAAACAAGACACTTCCAGGGCAGCCCTGCAGTAGAAAAAACGTTCTCTGGATGATATGAAATCACTGCACCTCATGTATTATTGTTAAAGTCATTACACTGACAGTCCATTTAAGCGAAACATACTAATTTCCGAACACGTTCTATAAATGTCTGTTATCAATGTCAAAGTTGCCTAGTAAAAGCAATGTAGTATTTATGGTCTCCACAGATAAGGAAATAAATGGTACCAAAATGTTCAGTCTTCCATGGAAGCACGAAATGTTCAACTACAGCAGTTGACAGACAGACAATAGAAACACTCCTGAAAGATATACACACTTCTCTTTACTTGTCCTTGCAAAATGTTTTTTCCTTCTGTATCCTGAAGGCTTTTTCCAGACATGTGCAATTCCTGTTATTCCCAGCACATAGAACAGAACAGTGAGACATAGGAGCTGCAGATGTCTCGAGTTAGTCGTTCTTATTGACCAGAAACCAGGTTTCCCTGCTTGGTCCCATGCTTTGTCTTCTGGAATATCTTGCCTATGTCCTTAAAGATGGACAAAACATGAGCCAGAACATTTGAATGCCTGTTTGGTGTCTTTAATTGCCAGCATTCTGACTCATCAGTCTCTGTAATTTTTTTATGGCATTGAGACTCCAAGTGGTTCTTATTGCACGCAGCGTGATTACAATATGAAACAGATCCTGCCCCAGATATAGAGGAAGTTGAGGTACAAAAATACGGAGCAACTTACCCAGGGTGACACAACATATTAGCATCAAAGCTGGGAAACAAATACCTACGTTCTGGGTGGCAGGCCAGTGCCCCATCTCATAGGAGATTTTTGTCAAGTGGAAATGTAGTTAGATTCCCCAACAGGAGAGATTTTTGCAAAGTCTTGTATTTTTTTAACATGTGCTTCACCTAGACTGAAATTTTGAACAGCAATCATTGAAAGCATGGTCTGATGGGAGCCAGTACAGGTTTTACACAGGAGGAGATGCACACTGCCAGGAACACTGCCCTGGATCAATGGACATAATTTTATGTAAGGCATGTTGTATTAATCTGGCCCCTGACTGTCATGTGCTATAGGACTGAGTCATTCCTACTACAAGGCCTTTCTATAATGGATTTCATGACAGCAACTAGAACAGGGAGATAGAAAGACAATGTCTACGTGATGATATCTCAACCCTTATGTTTTGTGAAATAAGTTATAAGAGAGTTTAATGTTACAAAATTTGCTGGGACAATGCAAAGTCACACATGCAGAAAAAAAAATTCAGTTCTCTCAGAAAAAGTTATAGCATCATGGCCCCAATGAAAATAAATATTGCAATGATTAAAATTTTAATAGCCAAAACTAGTTGGCACATAACCTTAGGCCAGTCTATTCCTGATCAGATCATCAAAAACTACATACTCTATTAAGAGAGTGAACAGAGGATTTTTGCATCCTGTATTTCAGTGCCCAGTCTAACAATGTCAAATTTGGCAATGATTTAATTTTGAAGAACTGGATATTCTGGAGAATTTATATTGTACTGGGCAAAAACCAGGCAAAAATGTTTAAAGCTGAAAACTCAGGAAAAGAGCATCCCAGAAATGTCAAACATTCAAATTTAAAACATAGACATCCATAAGCAGTAACTGAAAATGGAGTTTGTGTTAAGCTGAAAACTTTAAAATAAGAAATTTCTTTGAAATCCATTTAAATGGATGCAGAAGTAGCAGTTCAACTCCACAGAGAATTTCTAGTGAAGGAGTCAACCTGAGGCAAGCAGCCACAATAGGTTGCTTATGCACAGTATCCAAAATGAAGAGGTTTGCTATGATTAAGCAGACATAACATGCCTGAATTTAAGAAATAAAGACAATGATAACAATTTTCAGTGTCTTTGAGTAACATCGATTCTGGTAGTATTTTGCCCGGAAGGAGGAAAGTTGTCCCGCCGTATATAGCTAACCCAGTTGCTCTACAGCCCAGTGGCTCAAGGCATCCTTTTACTTTATTTCCATAAACTTCATTTTGGTTCCATGCTTTTGGTTGTTGTATGATCTACAATGATTATTATCTAGAATTATCCACTAGAATCAAGTATATTTTCCATTTGATCTTTCACTGAAAGGCATCTTTTCTTTGCAAAAAAGTAGTGCCTTGAGAAGGTCATAAAGCCTTCCACCGCCTGTTCCTGTTTTGCTGGTTAGACTTTAAGGTCATTAGGTTTAGGCTTTCTAAGAATACTGATGTGAGAATTTCATTTCCTACAAAAATATTGAAGATGTAGCAAACAGAAAAAACAAGTTAGGTACATGTGCAGAAACATCTGTTCACACAGGGTGGCTTTAAAAAGTGTAAATCATCAACGTTTCCAGGGACTGATTTTCAGGCGCTTCTGGAAATAAAGTAGCATAACAACTACCCGATTAATGAATCATAATAACACAAGAGGCAAAGATAACTTATTTGCAGGATTCTGAGTAAAAACACCTGTCCTGGTTTCAGCTGGGATAGATTTAATTTTCTTCTGAGGAGCTGCTGCTGTGTTTTGGATCTAGTCTGAGAATAACGTTGATAACGCATATTGTTTTAGTTGTTGCTAAGTAATGCATAGAAGTTGAGAGGAAGCATAGACGGGACAAGCTGGCAAAAAGAATATTCTATACCATAGACATCATGCTCAACATATAAATGGGGGTTGGCCGGGGGCAGGAATCCACAATCGCTGCTCAGGATGGGCTGGGCAATCGATCATTGGGTGGGGAGTGACTTGTGTCCTATCACTTTATTTTGTATATTTTACCACTTTTTTACCACCCCCCTCTTCCATTACTGTTCTGTTAAACTGCCTTTATCTCAAGCCATGAGGTTTTTTTTCCTTTTTCTCCTCTTGTCTCTTCTGGGGGATGGGGAGGGCAGGGAGTACATGAACGGCTACATGCTAAAAGTTTTGTGATTCCTGTCGGACATAAGAATCAATTATGCAAGGAAGAGTAATCTTAAAATCCAGCTGATGTCCCTTTTTGGTCATTATTTCTCTGTATTAAAACTAGAAAGACAACTTGACCATGCAGTTTTTCAAACTAAGGTGGGCAGAGAAGAGAGCTCTATCAGGTCTGGGTCTGGACTGGGTTCTCTCCCAGGACACTGCCATGAGCCCTCTCCAGCTCTTCCAGGGGCTGGAGGATGCTGTCCAGGGGGAGCAGATGGGGCTGTGTCAGGGCAGCTGCCCCCTCAGCCCCTGCCACACCTCTTTTTCTTGACAGCACAAAACATTTCTACAGCACTTGTTATTTGTGGTGAGACAGGAGAATGCATAGCGATACATCCCTGTGGTCCTTGTATCTCACTTAAAGCTGTCAGCAAATTCCCCTGTTATACCAGCCCCCCAGATAACAAGCCATCCTAATAGACAGCTTCAAAAAGAGTATGCTTAAAAGGGTTTATTTGTCTTGCTCTGGATTTTCATGTCAGCAAGCAGAAATGTCTTCATGGACTAGTGTTTAGAAGTTATTTATAATAAAATTATTCACTGAAATCCTTTCTTAATACAACTTCTCTGAGAACAGACTTGCAAGAAAAAAAAGAATATCTATGTGTCTACTGCCAGTACTGTTTAGAAACAGTCCTTGGGCACAGTAACCAAATACCGAGGGAAAAAAAAAAAGACAAAGCAAGCATTGCAACATCCTAATTAGCATTTTTACAATTAAAAGTTAAAGATACAATGTTGATATATATAGTTGAACAATTTCAAGGTAAAGACTGCCTGAAGTTTTCTGGAAACTTGGTTTGGTATCAACCATCACACAAAGGAGGGGTGGAATCCAGGTATACCACCCTAAGAAAAACATTACTAAATGCCACACAGCACTGTATGGGATGGTATGCTAATGGACATCCAACAAAAATTCCTAAGGATTAATTATTGTCAAGACTGGGAAGGTAGTACACTGATACTGCACATCCAACAGCACTTCTCCCTGTCAGCCAGCCATGGGCATGTGCCAGAGAGGGGAATGTCAAAGTGCAGTGTGACGGTGACACCACGGCTCCTCTGATTAGCTGCGTGCTCCCACACATTCTCACTGGGAAGAGCTTGTAATAATTAACAGCATTTGAAAAACATAAAATAGCACCAACCGGAAGTCTACTTACGGATTTAATTTGCAAACAAGGCAAAGGAAGAAAATTGGATGAGATCCTATTATACATCTCTCAAGTTAAGCTTTTAAAGACCTGATCTCATGTGATGCAAATTGGCATAATTTGTCCTTAAAGCAGCAATGTGTATGCTTTCTTTACTTCTGCAACTGGATCTGTAACTAAAGATAGTATTTCTTACAAACTCTGAAATGGTGGCAAGAAATTCTAAAATGTCATTGATTTTCTACGTGCCTGAAGAAACAATCACAGATGGGACAGAAGAATTACAGGACTGAGCTGTAAGTGATTCCTGGGATTGCTTTGAAGTATAAACCTAGGATTTCACTTGCTTTTTGTTGATACAGACATGTTACATGTTAAAATGAAACTTACTTGGACACTTGAGATATTTCTATTAGCCTAAGATATACGCTAAGTATTAGACTAAATCTTTTCATCCACAGCTAAACACTGATTTCTCATATTATATATCCTTATTGGTATTTAATAGGTCATTAGAGTAAGTTCTTCGAATTTTCATTTGTCAAATACAAGAAATGCCAATACTTACTCAAAATACAGAGTGAGGTCTGTTGCCAATATCGATTGCTTTAGAAGCTGCATAAGGTCACTGTAGTCCTTAGAGGACAAGTTAGCAAAGATGTTGTGACCCTATAATGAAAGAGATAAAAGAGGTAAAGGGCTAGCAATCAATATAGGTTTTTAAAAGGTTTTCTAACTCTTTAGTCCACTGTTTCCCTGTAGCAGAGGCCTTTTCTGATTCATTGCAAAACTACGACAAAATAATAATGTTAATACTGCTGAGATTACATTGGGGTGGAAGAGTTGACGATTGTAATCAAGTACCCGAGATGTTTTTCTAAACTCTACTGAAATTATAGCCTCTCGAGGAAAGATTTACTCTTTGCTCTGACCCTGCACAGACTCAGTTTATGGGGAAAAACTATGGATACATCTCAATCTTCCCGCTTATTAAATGTTTTGGGACCTGCGCATTGCAGCTTTTGAGTTGTGCTCCTAATAGATTTATCTGTGCTGCTGCTTGCAGGCACACAAACTGCTGTTAGAGCAGTCAAAGACACTAAATCAGTTTTTCATTCAAAACAGCCCATTTGCTCACTCTGCCCATTACTGCGTTGTCTTACAGTGTATATAAGCATTCCCTATGCAGGCTAAAGAACTGCAACTTTATGCAGTTTAAAAGCCCTTTGTAGGCCAAATAGGCTACTTTTTAAGCAATCAGGGATTAATAATTTGAAAGGTGTGCTGGGGCCAGAACAAAGGAAACAAATTATTTAACATTGCTATTTCAGAGCAGGAAGGTCCTTTGGAACTGAATTGCTGCAAACTAAAAGGGACAGAATTTGTCTAAGAAATCCTAGAAAAAACAGCTGAAAAAGAAAATGAATGGAAAATTCTAAATATAAGCTTAAAAAGTAGTCTTTGTGACATTAGTCACATATACTTAAATTAACACAAATAAAAGTGCCACGCTTTTCTTTTTCTAATCACCTATAGAAATAATGAGGTTGTTAAATGGAGTCTTATTTTGGCGGTATTTAGCACTGCAATGCACACATTCAGTATGCACTGCCATCTACTGCTTAGGAAGATTAAAATGCCCTTAAAACCAAGAATCTTCCAGCAACAGGATTGCTATTGAGGACATAGATGAGAGAAGATTTGGAGATAGAGATGGTATTTTTTAATAGGTCAGCTAATTGTTGCTCTAAAAAAAAATAACTTGCCATGCATAAAAGGTGGTATTAATTTTGACAATGGTTATTTCTTTTTGAGAAGGATTTGAGAATCTAAATCTTATTTATGAAAAACAGTTTTAAAACAAAAGTATTCAGAAGAAAATAAAGCAAAATCTATCAGTAAAACAGCAGCTCTTATAACAGGGGTAATTTACCAAGTTGTCTCACATTCTATAGTATCTATTGCCTTTCTGACTTGTTTCATGGTGCATAAAACCATACCACTACAAAGCTGAAGATCACATACTGAGGTTAGCATGTCAAGAGTAAAGGATACATAGCTCCTTTGTCCAACATGATAGAAGTCTAAAGAAATAATGCAATATACTATGTTTCATTCTAGATAGCAAAGACTAGAATATCAACGTTAGTGGGCAGGATATAATCTAATTTCAGTTTATTTGAGAGAAGAGACCAACTGCTCAGCTGGTCAAAGTTGGTGTATCTTTAAGTAGATTGGAGGATCCAAATCAGCATTTATTTCAAACTAAGGGGTGTTGTGTTCCATTAGCAAACTTTATCTGTTAGATAAAAATCCTGTAGGATTCGTTTTACGGTCTAGAACTGGGGACTTGGAGAAGAAGCTGCCTGAATGATCAAAGAGGAGCACTTGCATTTCAAGTAATATTTTACATCTCTGCAAGAAGCTGGAGTAGATTCCAAAGGCAAAGTATTTTTTTCATGAATTTATTGATTTTTAAGCTAGAAAAGATAAAGAAAAGCATCTAGGCTGACATGAGCTATAAAATTCCACAGAACTGTTCATGTCTTGAGACTGTCTTCAGAGAGACATTCAGTTGTGCTGAAGATTTTGGGAACTAGAGAAATCACTGTTTCCCAGGAAAGCTTGTTCCAGAATTTGAACAATCTCATTGGTTTAGAGAAAAACAAAACCAAAAAACCCTTCCTTTTTTCCTATTCTGAACCAGTCTAACTTCCAAATGCTGCTTTTACTTATACCTTTTTCCTTAGTAATACAAGGAGCTATTTTATTCTTAGTATCACCTTTTAGATAAGCTAGGCTAAGCAGACTGAGGTGTTTAAATCTCATGCTGGTGCTCTCCTTTCCTATGTGTACTTTTTAAATATAATGTCCAGAAACTGAGCACTGAAGCCACAGTCCCACGGCTAATCTCTGTGGCACTGTACACAGTGGTAAAGTCATTACTCTGTTCCTACTTGTCTGCGATCACGGGATATTTCCAGATGCTCTTCAACTGTTACTGCAGATCAGCACATGGTCTCCAGTTGTGCTGCATTAACAACATTTTTGGTTTTTATATATACTGAATGCATTTTGCAACACCCTATCTGTGTAAATTTAGAAAATACATCCATTGTTTTCTAAGGATCGCATGTCCATCCTTCTACTTTTTTCGCTTACTACATCCCTGGGGTAGTGCATGATGCACACCATCACACAAGATATTTACCCAAGAACTATGTCTTTAAATGTATCTGCAAAGCAGCTAGTATATTTTGGACCGCACAATATTACTGATAGTATTTTTTAAAAAATAATTTAGAAAAATTATGCCAAGCCATCATAAAAATACTGATTACAGAAAGACTGTTAAAGAAATTAAATTGGTCCAGGATGACTGTGATACTGTGCATATAACACCTGTAGGGAAAGGTAAGAGAGCTTGTTTCTCCTACCTATAAACCACTGAGCAGGATATATGTAAGACAACTGAAGAAAGCTGACAATATGATTAGGATATGTTCTCCTTGCCCTTAGCTGATTGAGACAAATATAATCTCTGGGCTCTAGGATCAGCATTTGTAGTTGTTTAATTTTGTGCTAGTTGTGACCTTTGTGGTAACCAATAAATAATTCCTCAAGGAGAGGGCATTAAAAAGGTACTGTGTGTGGTATTTCCTTTCTCCAGCTGAAACTGCCCAACAGTTTACAGTGAGATTAATAGTAATGCTTTTGTACCTCACTTTGGAGAATCATGACAGCATGATTGAAATGGTGGTGCTCCAAGGTAGCAGAGGTGCCATAGAGCTGAGCTAAGGCTGATCCGCTCCTGAAACAGAACATGGGAAATCAACAAATACTGCTCATCTGCTAACGAAGCAAGTTTCAGAGACGATTTAGTAATGAAAGCATGTAGCCCTCTCCAATTCACCAACCACACTTGTGATATCTGACATGATCAAAATAGAAATTTAAAGCCATTTATGTTCCAGACCTTGCTAAATATCATTAGCTGACTAAAGATTTTCTTTGAACTACATGAAATTTTGTAATGTAACTCTTAAAGTACCTGAGTGATGCAACAGCACGGGCACACCACTGTGCAGTAAAGACAAACAGTAATGTCCTTGAGCTAGGAGCAGCTGTTCTCCTACTATGGTTTGGGTTTTTTTTTTAATTATTCTTAATAGATATAACCATTATGGCTTACAAAATGTGATTACAAACTCTTTAAAAAAAAAAAAAAAGAAAAAAAAAACACCACAAAAAAACCCAAACCAACCCAAACCCAGCACAACAAAAAACATGAAAACTCATTGAGGTTCTGTCTGTAGGTAAAACAATGCACATAAAAAAACCACTAAGGTAAAAAAAAAATAACCCACAAGTGAGAGTAGTAAATATAAGAGTAAAGTTTAATATCTCCTTATGTATTTTCTCATCATGTTTATTTTTGAAAACAAAACTAGCTTCAAACTCCACAGAGCAGGTGAGTTTTCTTAGTCTAAAGAACAAAAATCTGCGGAATACAATATAAAGTTGCAAATTGTTGGGAGGTGCAGAGAATGGTACTGGATTGTCAGAACAGTTACTCTTCAACATTACTTCACTTCTGGAACCCTGCCTAAAGTGACAAGATGGGTTTTCTTTCCAAAGAAATGAGAATAAGAGATTATGCTAGAGACAAACAAAAAGAGTCTCGTAGGAGCATATACCATAAAACTGCACCATACTGATATTTAATTATCAGAAGCAGGTATATTAGAGAGAAGGATGTCCAGGAAACACTATCCCTAGAGAATGTAATGTTGAGATATATAACAGAGCCATTTCAGACAACTATGATATTGCCTCCATCATATACCTCTTGAACTTTCATCACACAGAAAAGCAGCATTGAACACTGGAGATAAAATAAGAAAATGTGATGCTTAAATTTGTAAGTCAGGTTAGGGGAATAAATCATAGCTGCTGTTATGAAAACTACAGCTTCTGTTTTCAGGGATGTTTTATACATGTGTGGTAATGTTTGCCTTTTGTTAAATGTCTTCAGCAATTTCTTTATGGGGTCGTAAAATGGTAGCCTCCTATTTGTACTCCTTTGTCAAACAACAAGTATAAGTGATAGCAGTCTAATGCTGAAACCACTGCCTTTAACTCAGCCATCCCTCTGCCTAAAGCAGTCAGGATGTAAATCTTAGGTCTCCTTTTTGTAAATTAGGAAGATAAACATCAATCAGCTGAGCTTCCTTCTCATTTGTCTCCTCTTTTTTGATTCTCTTCAGGACTCAGCTGCAAAAAGGCACCTAGAAGTGCTTGGTAACCTTTGCACTATGAGCTGTCTTTTGAGCGCTGCAATTGATTTTCTTTGCTATGGTGACTGAAGATCCAGACAGTGTCATTGTTTCATTGAGACTGTACAGCAACACCAATAGCTCAGGAAATGGCAGCTTAGTGAGTATCAGAAACATCAATTTGAGTGAAGTTCACTGAGGCAATTCGCCCCCAGAAATTCAGCAGCCCGTGCATGCACACATTGCAGCATAGTATTTCTGCACAAGGTAGGACAAAATAGGCTAATACAACATCACCCCGTCTTTCAAGTATCTTTGGACAACCATCTGACCACTTCCCCGTCACGCTGGTGGATTAGCAGTAATGCAGAACAGACAAAGCTGCAAATGCATGCTGGGATCTGCAGGACAAAAGAGAGCTTCATGGTTTCATATTCTGACTGTAGAGGACCTGGGGAGTAGGGAAAACAACATGGGATTTGGAGGAGTCTCTGTGTCTGACAGCTTTATTTCACAGCTTGGCTAGGATGCCGTCAGGCGACATTTCCTGTTGTCCCTCCCTTGCTCTCAGGGGACACAGATTTTGGAAAGAATTTGACCTTGATCAAGGGAGTTCCCTGACTTCTACAGTAAGAAGAAATATCCTCACACTTCCACAAACCTGCTTCTACCTCAGTATGTTTGAGGGCAGCAGCCTAGAAAGTAAAATATATGCAAATTCAGAGATGCTGAATCAGGTCCTAAGCACTTTGAATAGAATAAAATAATTTTTTAGAATTGAAAACAGTCTGGAGAGCAAGATTTCATATAGGTAATATAAGAATCTGTTGTCAAGATCCAGTTCTGCATTCTGGTGGGCGCTGAGTGTTGCAGGGGGTGGCCAGCCCACCCCTGCCCACCACAGCCTGTCTCCGAACAGGCTCTGTGTGCTCTGGTATGTGGGGCAGGTCAGGAAGGAGGCACTTCTAGAGGACGTGGACCCTGTGTGCTCCACAACTGATGGGTATGTGGTGAGGCAACTACTCCAGCCACCTGCTGCGGACATTATGCATCAGAGCTCCATTGGGATGGCAGTGGTTTCATACTTCATAAGATAGGAATTACTTTATGTACAATTGCCTATAGTGTAAAAGCTGTTGTGAAAGCATGATTTCAGTTTTACCTATTTTCTTTACTTCTTCATAGTTGAATAAGGTTTTGCTTAACATCATGAATTCCAGCCAGCAAGAACAACCCAGTCAGTCGGTTTCAGTGTTTCCTGGATTGAATACCAGAATCAATAATACCCGAGCCTGAAAAGAACATCAAGTTTTGGCACCATGTTTCAATATGCGGTGTCAGTTCACAAGGGGTAACCCAATCAACAGCCTGATACAAAGGACAAGCCAGCAATTACCCAAAAGAACAGAGAATGATAAAGATGGATAGTCCCTCACTACATACGAGAATAAGAATGTTTGGCCTTGGCCTAGGAGGCCTGAAATTAATGCTTCATTCTTTTTTCTACATCACCTTTGCTCTTCTGTGGAAGAAAAACAAATTAAAGTAACAAGAATTAGAAAACTTACTTGGCTTGGAAGGCATTGTTGGTTCCCCTGTGGTCAAGGTCATGACATAAGCATCCCACAATCAAAGCTAAAATTTCAATTTCAGTCAGAATCTCCTGAAATCCTGCAGTCTGAGAGAAAAAAAAAACAAAACAGCAGCTGTAACTATCAGCAGCAAAAGGGATAAGTAATGTTAGACCATCGAGCAACAGTCAACTTTGTTTTGATACCATGAACATTTCAGTAAGGAGAAGATAAATGTTTTATTGTCATATTATATTCCCTGCTGTATGTTACATGGTTAGCAGAATAGATAACGTCCTTGGAGTGATCTGTTATTATCTCTGTGTTGCATTTCCAGCCTGCCATTTCTCCACTACCCAGAAGACACTAAAGGCAAAAAGAGCTGAAAACAAACACCAATAACTACACACTAAGACAGGAAGTGGAATTATATATCAGAGAAACACAAACCAAAATTGATTCCATCTTCAAATTATTGTTCAGAGAAGTACTTAGACAGATTTCTTAAATCCTGAGGTGACCATCTTATTCAATCCCTACTGACAGAAGTAGCCGAGATGTTAAGTCAAAAGACGTAAGAAAGAAGCCAGCTAAAATACACTCCATGGGACTGTTAGGAACTATGAAGAGATTTGTTATCTGGGACAGATGAAATGAAGCAGCATCATTTAAAGAGTAAATGTCTCAAATGGCGTATTTCTGCTGCAGATACCCTCTTGAATTTGGGAGAGGATTTTGAAAACTGATATATTGAAGCTTCCCATGAGCAGCTCAGACCAAATATGCCCATGTGAATGGGGGAGCTGATCCTAGAAACAGGTTTTTTTGTTGCCACTACTTCTCTTCACGGATACTTGCAATAGCAGTTTTCCTGCCTGAACTGCCTCATGTCAGAAAAGAAATACCACTGTTATTGCTAATCTCAAGCATCCTGAACAGATCCTGTCTGGACTGGTGCTGGGGCCTGTGGGGGACACCACCTCTCTGGTGCCATGCACCCTACCCATGGGGGAAACAACCTGGTACTTCAACTCTTCAGGAGCATAAGGACTTAGTGCCTGCAAAAGTGACTGAGCTGGAAAATCATAACACCTGTCTTTCTACAGTGCCAGTCTCCAATGACACTTCTCAATTAGCCACACAATCTAGTTAGTATGAAAGGAAATTATATAAAAGGAATATAAAATACATTTATATTGGAGAACCAAACCAAGGCTGAACACTAACAGTGTGTAAGAAAACCTGAATTCCATTGGTTTTCAGCAGGCCATAATTTCATGCACTGGCAAGAAGAGGATTAAGTGATACAAAGACGTGAGTATCAGTGGGACTTGATGTCCTTTTCCTGGTAGGATCTTGCAGCCCACTCAGAAAAGCCAGCTAAGTGCTGCAACACCACGTGAAAAGTCTGTCATTCACCCTGAAGACCACAAATTCTACTTAAATAAACGCACATTCCTCCGTTTTCATAGTCTGAAATGTGGCTGCAGTTAATATTAAGGCAGTAGAGGGAACCAAGCTCCCCCAGGTGCTCAGGAATGCATTTCAGTGGGAACTGAGGAAGTGTAGGACTTGCTACAAAAGCTTTATAATTGCACTCAAAGTTTACATATCAGAAAAGGTGATCAAGTATCCTCAAATTCCTTTCATATAGAATCCACTGGTATACACAGTAACTTGAATATTATGAAAGAGATTCTCCTGATTTCCAGTGGAGTTGCCTTTTTTTAGTTTCAGGAACAGCTACCAAGGCAGAGGAAATTATCTAAAAACTAGTGTTTTGCCTTTTTATTTTTTAAACATTGCTCTTACATAACAAATAATAATCAAGGTCTACTTTTAAAAAAAGGATTAAAAAATAGGTTTGTAACTTACAACATGCCACGTGACAAGTTTCAAACTAGAGAAAACATTCATGGCTAAGTTAAAACAACTTAAAATAGAGGTTTATTTTTTAAAAATTGATGCTGTAGTAAATATTCTTTAGCATAACACAAGCTTTGATTAAACTCAAGGATTCAACCTGTATTGCAAATGCAGGAAAGCTGATTAAGGAATTTATTAACAGTAGCACTATCTCAAAAATAAATGCAACATTTTATTTAATCAAGAGCCTTGTCATTGAATATATGAGAGAAATATAGCATATTTCACTCAGTAAAAAAAATTTCATTTAAAACAATGTTACAGTAAGGGGATATCTGCTTTGAACATAATGCAGGAAAATACAGGATTGCGTTTCCCCATTTTTTAATTTACACAGAGAGAAAATATACATGGCTATAGATGATGGTGCAGTAAAATTTATTTTCACCAGAAAAGGAATGACCCATAACTCATGAGTGGCAGAGTCTCCAGTGAGTTATGGAGGTCATTCTTTCATATGAGGAAATGAATTGCATTCATTACACCTTGTCTCACATTTATATGTTTTGTTATTAGCACACCGGATTGGATTTTAATTTTGTATTGCTTACTTGCTCATTTTTACTTATTGAAATAAGTATCAATGTGAACTGCGTTAGGCAAAGGTGTTGATAATGAAGCCTGAGCTGGATCCTGCTGTTTGCTCTCATGTGATGTCCCTAACTCGCAGGCACAGTTGTGCTTCACTGCTTGTCTTCAGAATATTTGGGCAAGTCTCAAATACAGAAGTCTCAAATACAGCTCGCAGGACCAGGCTTATAATTGTTCAATGTCTAACGGGAGAGAGAAAACACATACGTAGATATACAGGAACATACCTTAGATACGCAGAAGGCTGACCCACAAGTGAAACAACTGGTTTAAACTGTGTTGGATTTCAGTTGTTTGGCTTGTTCAACCCAGCTGAATTTTCCTTCTGCATTCACTGGGACCATGGTCAGGCCATTAAAGGCTATCACATTACAGATCAGACATTCCTACGCTACAGTAAATCCTACCTGAAAACACCCTAAAATAGACCTATTTGTTTTTATTTGTGATGCAGTCAGTGCTGCTGACTGTCTTGGAGAAATCAGGAATAGGGTGCAGTAACTGCACAAAGCAACGGTCAAAGAATTTTTTCCTTTTTGCAAGCAAAAAAACGAGGCACATACTAACTCGGGTGGTTCCCCCAAGACAAATGCAGTAAGACCAAGCCTTGTGCTACTACTAGTCTCTTGAGTCTGTCTTTTGTGTCTTTTTTCACAAGATCAGTCTTCCTACCTCTGGAAGGGAGAGCAGCCCAAGCAGATCATACGCCTGAACTTACTCTGTTCTCAGCCACAGCCACAGCCAAGTGGGGTGGGACACATGGCGAGTCCAGTGCTGTGGGCACACTTGGCCAGCCTTGGAACTGCTCGTTTGGTTTCTTACCAGGAGTGTGGGCAATGAAGTGAGCTCAGCTTGAAAACACCCCATCACCTCCTACAGACAGTTGCATCCCTGTGCTGACTGCTAAAAGGATCCTGAAATTATGCTTTGAGGACCACGGTCAAAGCAGTTTATGGTTGCGACCTCGCAGGCTGGCTGCTGAAGCAGCTGGGATCTGCTTTCTCCTTGCTGGCTGCCAGCGTAGTCACCAGTAGCTGAAATGGAGATGCCTGGTGGGAGAGAGCGTTTCCCACTGAAAGAACAGCCGGCCGAAAACCTGGCCTCGGAGCTCCACCTAGAGGTCCTCATGGGTGAGGTTTGAGCGCTCCTCACCCCCCGGCAGCAACGGGCAGAAATTAGGGTAATTCCCAGCAGAATGGCGCTGTCTGACTTTGCCCTTACTCCTCAGAGTAAAAAGCTATTCGTTTTTCTAAAACCGGGGGGGGGGGGGGGGAAGGGATGTCAATTTTATAATAATTTAAAAATAA